>OZ024832.1:56366905-57566905 GCA_964016985.1 Anodontia alba | reverse complement strand
GCACGACAGTAAACGTATATGTGGACAAGGTCTCAATCCAACGTGCAATTTGGCCTTCACAATTCTTGAATCTCATCAGCCATTGCAAAGAACCATGGTCGGTCCTAACTGTAAAATTTTGTCCAAATAAATAATGGTGAAAATGTTTTACCGCCAGCACTACAGCTAATAGTTCCTTTCTTGTTGTACAGTACTGCCTCTCAGATCTGGACAAACATTTACTAAAATAACTAATAACTTTTTCTTCACCATTCTGTAGCTGTGACAAGACTGCGCCCACGCCAACATTTGATGCGTCACAGTCAAGCAGAAAGGGTTGACCCTCAAGTAACGGATAACTGAGGATAGGGGCACTGGTCAATAACTGCTTTATAGTGTCAAAAGCATTCTGACAGTGGTCAGACCAAACAAACTTAGCATACTTTCTGTTAACTTATGCAATGGTTTACATATGGTTGCAAAGCCAGGTATAAATTTTCGATAGTAAGAAGCTAAACCAACAAACTGTCGAACTTCGGTTGCAGTGTTTGGCTGCGGCCATTCTTTTACTGCCTGTACTTTGGACGGATAGGTAGAAATACCAGATTCAGACACCTCATGTCCAAGGAAAGCTACCTTTCTACAGAGCAGATTGCACTTTTTGGGGTTAAGTTTTAGGTTAGCTTCCTTGAGTCTTTCGAAAACAATTCCTAAATTTTCCAAATGTTCTTCAAAAGTTTTTGAATAAACAATTATATCATCAAGGTATATGAGCAGGATGAGGAAGGTCAGCCCAGCAAACACTCTCTCCATGAGGCGTTCAAAAACACTAGGGGAATTGATCAGACCGAAAGGCAAAACCCGCCATTGCCACAAGCCACTGCCTGGAATGGAGAATGCAGTTTTTGGCCGGTCTTCCTCAGCGATACTGACTTGATGGAAACCACTCTTCAGATCTAAGGTAGAGAACCAACTTGACCCTCCTAAAGCATCCAGGGTATCATCGATCCGTGGCAGAGGATGGCTGTCTGGAATGGTCAGTTCATTAAGCCTTCTATAATCTACACAAAATCGTAGAGTGCCATCACGTTTGGGTGCCAATACGGCTGGCGCACTCCACGCAGAATAAGAAGGCTCGATCAGACCCTTTTCTGCCATTGCTTCTATTTCACTCTCGGCAAACTCTCTCTTAGCAAGGGGTATTCTGTAAGGTCTTAATTTAACAGGCTTACAATTGGGTAAAGTTTTAATAGTATGCTGAACCAAATTTGTACAACCAAGGTCGTGAGAAGATCTAGAGAACTGATCTTTGTATTGATTCAACAAAGATCTTAAACTTTGTTTCTGAGGCTCAGTTAGGCTCGTGGAACTTCGATAGAGGAGCTCATCAATGTGAGATAGTGAATCTTTGGTCGAGGGCATTTCAGTGCAAAGAGAGTTGACTTCCTTCAACTTTTCTTTTTCTACTGGCTCATACATCGCTGCTACAGTGTTTTTATGTAGCATGAAAGACTCGCTGTTCAAATTCATGATGCGAAGTGGAACAGTACCAAATACAGGGCAGACTAAGGCTTTTGCAATCAATAATCCACTGCGGTCAACAAAACGATCTGTAGCCTCCACGACACCTGTGCTATTTTTATCAATCATATCCATCGGTCGACCTCGAACGATTATTTCACTTTCAGGTGGCACTTCAACACTCTCAAGAATAGCAATCCTGCAGCAGGTGGATATAGCATCAACGCTATTGTGAAAACATGCAATATTTTCGCCATTTAGGATGAGGTGATTTTTGCTCAGAAACATGTCACAACGATGTTTTGTCAGAAAATCCATGCCAAGGATTCCATCATTTTTGACATCTGCAAATAGTACATCATGCAGTACCTTTTGGCTGCCTAGTGTAATTTCTATCTCAGCTTTACCTAGAAAAGGTGAACTTTCACCTGTGGCTGTTACTAAATGTAGGTTTACAGGGCTCAAACTTGGGCGTGTTTCTTGTGGCCACCTATCAAGTACATCCTTACTAAGTATCGTACAGCATGAGCCAGTATCAACAAGAAAAGCAAGAGATTTGCCGTGAACATAACCAGCAACAAAGTAACCATCCTCCATGCTCCTAATCGGTATGCCAGCGGGCCTGTTTAATGCCGTCGGGTTGTGGCCACCCAAACCGACTGATTCCAGTTTCCCTGATTATTTTCAAAGCGTGTTGATCGATTCCTGTTATTATTATTAAAATGCTGGTTCACATTATTTTGCTTACTTCTAGGAACAAATGGATTCGCGCCAGCCTGTAGACCCTGAGCAAACTGCTTTTGGTAAGAGTCATAATGCGTATTGCGCTGGTAGTTGTTAGTTCCATGCTGGCCAGCCGAATTCTGTTTTGGACCGTTTGAAGGAGGAGAATTACTTTTATATGGCCTACTAGGCCTACCAATCGGATCAAAATGTGTATGGTTTTGTTGTCTACCATTAGCATACTGACTGTGGTTTCCGTTTACATTATTTTGTCTCTTGAGGTCTTTTACATGGTCTAAAAGTGAATCTAATGAACTTTGGAGACTCTTGAATAACTTATCTGCATCTCCCTTATTTTCATTATTGTTTTGATTAGAATTGGTTTCAACTTGTCCAACTAACCGTGAACGTTGTTTATCTGCAATTTTATGCGATTCTAGACGCAGCGCGGTTCGTTCAGCCTCGGCAAGGGTCTTGGGGCCAAGCTCTCTAACACGCAAACGAATTTCTGAATCATTCAAGGCGTCAATAAAATTGTCAGTGGACAAGGTTTCAATTACATCTTTATTTACTCCAGGGTACGCCTGACGAACAAGCTTCTTAACAGCTTGAGCCAATTCGGGGATAGACTCTCCTCTGTTTCTAGACCTTGATTTAAGTTGTGTTCTGTATATCTCAGACCTGTGCACTGATCCCAACCTGTTAGCAAGCTTTTCAACCAAAGTGTCATAATCACGCCTTCCTTCAGGATCAAGTTCATTCAGGAGAGAACATGCATCTCCCGTCAAACAATTTGCTAGATACAGGGATTTCTCTCTGTATTGCCAGCCATTTATTTCGCAGGTGATCTCAAATTGGGAAAGAAATTCATCAAAATCAGTGGCTCCACTGAAATTCTGAGGTTTCATTTTAAAGTGGTAGTTGTCTTTCTTTGAATGGGCGTTACATGCTACATTTGGCGTGCTGATACGGTCTTCAGAGCTTATTTGAGTGGTTTGGGCAATGGAAGAATTTACATTTGTGTTTTGGTTATTTGGAATTATGTCAGCAACAAGGTTATTGAATTTAGTGTCTAATTCAGTAAATTTCTGGTTCATGTGCTCAGTAAGACAAGAAATAGTATCTTGCATCATCTTGCTCATTTTTGTAATTTCTGATTCTAGCTTGCTTTCAAGCAAGGACATTTGTAAAGAATCAGCGGAACTTGCAATTGAATTGCCATCATTGTAAGTTTCAGTATCCATATTGTGTTGAGAGGTGGATGCACTATTCCCGGTCACTTCACCATTGGAGGTATTTTCACTTGCCATGGCAAAATTTAAAAACTTACTGATTATTTTATC
Organism: Anodontia alba; assembly: GCA_964016985.1. Classification (NCBI taxonomy): domain Eukaryota; kingdom Metazoa; phylum Mollusca; class Bivalvia; order Lucinida; family Lucinidae; genus Anodontia; species Anodontia alba. Next base: position 57,563,339 of record OZ024832.1, on the reverse strand, counting down.
TTATTTATTTTGATTATTTTCACTTCTACAATAGCAAAGACCGAACACCAGGATTTTAGTTTCAGGAAGTCGGCTGTAGGGACTACAGGCTCAAACTATCAGAATCAACCAACAACCATCCAACAAGTCAAGCTGAAGCCAGTGTGCCCCTTTTGACAACCTGATTATATTACTGTTTTGAAAATAAAATTTATGTCTTACTGGTGTTAAATATTTCAGCTGTTTTAGTTAGTTTAATGTATCCCACTTCTGACACCAAATTGCAACGAAACACCACCGCCTGGTTGTGTTAATAGCTGAATAACTGTTGGGAGGTCAGGGGCGATGATGGTGTTACAATGAATATATGTGGGTTCGACCTGGGCCGTGCTCAACGCTCTGGGGAAGTGAATAGACAGCCAGCCATTGTTACCATTTCTTAATTTATTTACTTTCCCTTAACAGTAGAATTAAAGGCCTTAAATAAATAATGATTACATAGGAATATAAGAGTAGAGTGTGTGTAGTTGATAAACTAGACCACTTCAAAATCTTGAAGCATTTCTCATGGAACGACTACAAAGAACTAAATTTTGCAAAGGTATCTGTATGAATAATTATACAATATAACTAATTAAATGTTCCAACTACCGAATCTAACGGACTATCATTTGTAAGCATACAATTAAATAGTCTGACCCCAAGACGTCACTAATTCGCCGCTGCCCTCACCAGTATATTATCAGATCTTCAGCTGGTTACATGGCTACATCTGTTCTAAATAAAATAAGCCTTGTATTAACAGCTATAAAAACCTTAGTCGTCAATATTGGTGAGTGCAAGGGATAATTATTAATTACACTCAAACCAGTTGTTGTACGTGTATCTGCTGTCAGTCGTGTCTACATACAAACTCTGCTGTCAGTCGTGTCTGTATTCAACTCAAGCAAGTATATTCTATTCTATTCTGTGTACGAGATCTGACCAAACATAAACGTCAGCAGACACACATGACAACAACTGTTCCGTTATATGATTTAAATGTTATTTTAAAATTTCACCCCAAACACAAGTAAAAGTATATAAAGGTATCGTTGTGCTGTGCCCAAACCCCAAGCGCCACACCTATATGAGCGATACACATATATTTAAGTCACTGAATAACTATTCAGTAATCAACTAAGTTTGAATGATCGTATGTCCTAAAACTGTTAACCAGGCGTCAACGCGATCACTTTGTAGTTTAATATTAAACATTTGCGCCTAAATACGATAATTACGAGACACAGTTATGGATATACAGAAAGAACTTCACTTATGCAAGTAGAGGACACAAAAATCAGCTTAAAACAGACAAGATCACATCAAATATCCTGGTCACAATGTTAAAACATCACTATTAAATGTTATCAACATGCATCCCCACCTGCGTACGCGAATTCTTACGACTTCTGCATTCTGCACCTATAATAGGAGTATGCTGGTGTAGGCGTTACACCCCCATGATAGGCGCGCCCACTTAAAGGTTGTTACACTATTTACCTACGTGCAGTGCTTCAAATTATTTAATTATGTAATATTTTATTATGTGGCTTGACAGGAAGGTTCTCATCCACATAGGCGTGAGTAAAACAGCGTAAGAACGTCGGTTATTATGCAAACATTAGGACACCAGACGCTCTCAACCTAGTTTCAGCGTATCAACAAGCTTGGACAAATGTGTTAGAAGTCTTCGCCTATGATGGGCGAAAGGCGCCTAGGGTAGGCGGATTTTATGTGGTAAATTAAAAATTATGTAATGTATGTAGTTTAGAACATTTAAATGTATATATACAAGACAATCATAAAGTAAGGAGGAAAAATATGTCTTACGCAAAATAACCTGTGCCAACTTCGCCTAGGAGAATAGAAAAGATCAGGGTTTCCACCAACAATGGAAAACAAAGAGATAGGGTGGAGGAAAAATGTAAACAAAATGATTATGAGACCTCTTTTGGTCCTAACTGCAATCTCCTGGGTGGCATTGCGCCTATCAACAAGTGGCAATAAGCCTCAGCTAACAACTTTTGGCGAAAGTCTACAGCAGGCTGCTAACTATCAGCAACCAGCCGATACATGGAAATCCGGTATTTATACTAGTGAAATTCACGCGCCTAATGACGTCATTCCCAATCATGCGGTACTTTCGGTCCTTACGGTAGGTATGATATCAAGGCGATAAAATCCGAATGGCCCGCATGATCCAGTGGATGACAGCCAAAGAAAACGACTATTTCACCAGAAAGAAGGGGAAAATAGTGTACAAAAATAGAAATAAAGAGGTAAGTAGGATATGAACAATTCAAGAATTGATAGACATTCATGATCCTGCCGGGTGATGGCGATGACATCAATATTTACTTGAGAAAAGCTAAGCGAAGTCGGCACATGTCAATTTCGGCTCTCGGGAACTTCGGACCGAAGAGCAATATTTACAGTGTCAAAATTATTCATTTTTGTGATTCTAATTAAAGATTCCTGAACACAGACAATAGCCAGATGCCGTTACAACAGCCCCCTACCCTGAAAAGGCATGGACCCCATGAGAAAAGTAGATGTAGAGTAAGTTTACAGCTTGGAAAGTGGAATAATATTTATACTCCCATATAAATGATTCATTAAATGAGGCAACTGGCTATTATCTTGTTACTCTTCTGTTATACATTCAAGTTTACTCTGATATAAAGAACAATTTATACGCATAAATTATTAAACAGATTGATAATCACCAACCCTAAGGCAGCTATAAATGAGCAGTTTACAGATAAAAAAAAATACACATAAAATTTTGAATAAAGGGAACTTTTAACTACATATTTTCAACTTAATGATCTATTATACAGGTACCTAACATGAATGTGAAGAAAGCAACCCAAAGACAGAATGCCCAACCCACCAGAATGGATTCCACATGAACACATATAGGTGGTTCACCCAAAACCCAGGATGGTAAGTTTTTAACATTAATTTAGCGCTTTGTTCACAGTCTGCACTCCACATAAAGGAATACTACAGTATTCTATAATAAACAAGCATATAGGCAGTTTTCAGTAGAAGTAAATCTTAACATCAGCAACATTTACAGAATACAAACAAAATACATGCTTAAACAGAGCTTGCAAAAACTTGGGTAGAGGCGTCTGACTGCGTCTGGCAAAAATTTGAATGAATAGTGTATGAAATTCCAGGATAACTTGTTTAATTTTGTTAACTTTTACCAGACTCATTCCGACAAACCCCTTTGTGTTGCAAACACTATTTCCTCAAAACTTCCTTGATTAATTAATCTTAGGACTACCGTTTATTGCCTCAGAGAGTATATTTAGGCATTAAATTCTGCCAAATATATACAAGGTTCTCACTCAACCTAAGTATCTAAAATTTTGAAATATGGGTTTCTTACACTAATCTTGACGTTTCATACCAAAAAGGCATAAAAGAAATACCTTGGAAACGAATGAAAATTGCTTTGACGGTGTAGTATTTCTGAAAGCTGTTGGAGCTTACTACTTTGAGCTTAAAGTGGAAATTTTACTACAGACAAAAAAAAAATATAGCATGATCTAGATGGAATGGTATTTACTAAAACAAATATAATAATAATAATACACACCCTTGTTCAGGAAGATGGATGCCAAAGGTATAATAACATAAGATATTAAGGAATTATTCGGGTGTGATATTAAAACACTCACCTGAACAGTAACAATTCAAATACATATTCGATAAAACCTCAATGGCTCGAACAACCTCGGGACAACACAAACCCATCCGAGACACTGACAACACAAGCCACCGAGGGCCAACCATGGCGCCAGGTCAGGACGCAAATGGACCGCCCAGGGAAGCTCTTCTGGCCTTTTATACAATATAAGCGTGTTAAAAAAACTTGAAGGGACTCAAAAGTGAGCTTGAATCATCCAAAGTAATCAAGCCATCGATGTTCGAGTCACTGAGGCTCCACTGTAAAACTATAATGACTATTACGCTTACAAGATATGCTCCTATTACACATAATATATGGCCTTAACTGAACTAACCTATACAGTGAACCCTCGTCACAACGACAGCATTCGTTCCCTCAGTGAGGCGAAACCATCGCCTCCTGAAACAACGAATACAACAGTGTCATAATGTCTGACTAACTGTCAACCCCTTAGCCAAGGTTCTGTGGCAGTCAAACAGCCATTATGAGGAATTTAGCCATTGCATTGTGTATCGGCATAAAGAGGGTTGAATGTTATCTAATTCCATGGTCTTCTTCTTCCATGGATGTGAAGTTCACCGTTATATTGTCTCAAACGATAATTATTGTTCTGCCTCTTGCTCTAGTATTTCTTCATGTATTTTAGTCCATTCCTGATTTTTATTTTGGGATCTCAAATGTTTATACTTAAATCATGAATTGTTTAGATTAACGCGGTAGAACCGATTTTTAACGCGGCGCTCTTTCTGTAACTGTATTCACTTCTTATCTTCTGTTAAGACATTCCATCTCTAGTCCATATATGGATATGGATTAGCAACATTTTTTTTATCAGTTCATAAATGAATATGAACTAGCAACAGTATCTCTATTCCATATGTGGATATGGAATAGCAACATATTTTCTACCAGTTCATAGATAAATATGCACTAGCAACAGTATCTCTATTCCATATGTGGATATGGAATAGCAACATATTTTCTACCAGTTCATAGATAAATATGAACTAGCAACAGTAGTCCGTCCCATACAGATTGGTCAGTTGCTTAAGACGCTTTTTGACAAGCTTTTTCAGACCCTTCAAACGATAATATTCGCACTCCTTCTGAAGTTCTAAAAGGTATCTCCTTTCTTTTGGTAGGACTGCCGGATTGATGTCACCATCATACCTGAGGTAATTTAGGATGACTTTAAAATGTGAAGCATCCCGATCCAGAAAAATGCTATTTCCTTGAGGTATTATGGAGCTCTCCTTGGTGAAAAGTTTAGCTAGCAGAGACTTCGGCTCCTTCTGCAAGGTGAGTATACTAGTTTCAAATCTGGCTCCTCCTACATTCAAAACAACTTTACAGCCCTGTATCTTTCTTATATACTCAATATCTTCATCATCCCCTACATCAGTTCATCATTAACAGTGCCTACATTTGATAAAAGGCCACTCGCATGTTCCATTCCGGCTTCTACATACTTTCTTTTGTCTGCTTTCTTCTTTCTTTTCTCCTCTTTCCTTAATCTCTGCTCCTCCATCATTTCAATACAAACACTTTCAATAGCCCCGTCTATCTCTTGGTCTAACACTGCTTCTTCTGCCAGCTCCATTACACAATCACGCATAATCATAAAGGAATTATCTTCTTCTGTTGACTGGACAGTTATGCTGGCAACAGCATTTAAGATCTCTTGATCATCTTGCTGGACTTCAGCCCCACTGATTTCATCAGTATCAAAACGAGTCTCTATCTCTTCATAACTCCTATACTGAATCTCCATCATTCTATAGTCACTATACGGAGTCTCTATCTGTTGATTACTTGTACAATCTCTTACTGGTGTAGCAGGCTGTTGGGTGCAGAATGTATTACTGATATCCTGCATGATAGTGTCCAAGATTTGACCACCTCCCATCACTACACATTCACTGTTACCCTCTCTTATCGCTTCTCCTATCTTATGAATTTCAACTATCTGCTCTGTGTGACCCCCAGTTAACTTTCTTGCTTCATATTCTTTCAGTGTTATCTTTTTCTGACTTTCTTTGTCTGCCTGTTTTGCCTTATCTTTCTTTTCCTTAGTCTCACTTTTCTTTTCTTTGTAAGTTTCCTTGTGTTTTAACACAGACAATAGCCAGATGCCGTTACAATATTGAATGTCAAACATGGGTAGCGATGCAAAAGTAAGCTTTTTTCAAAAGTTGAGTACCGTCCTGTAATTCGGTACTTGTATTTGAAAGGAAAAAACAGGTCAGGAAATACAAATACGAGTTGACCAATGTTTATGGGTCTTCTGCACCATCGTATGCACAAGTTAAATTCTGGGTTGGGGAATTCAAACGCAGTAGAACGTCTTTAGAAGACGAAACCAGGTCTGGACGCCCATCAGATGCCACCGATGAAGAAAATGTGTAACAAAGTACGGGATCTGGTGTACTCTGATAGGCGAATTAAGGTGGAAGAAATAGCGAATGCATTACACATTTCACATGGTAGCATTTCAACAACTTTACATGATAGCTTGGGTATGCACAAGCTAACAGCCCGTTGGGTCCCAAAATCCCTTAGCGACGAGCAAATGGCAACCAGAGCATCAGTATACAGCGCATTGTTGAAGCGGTTTAGGTCAAAGGAAGATTATTTCCTTTCACGTCTGGTGACTGTAGATGAGACCTGGGTCCATTATTATGAGCCAGAGAATAAAGCTCAAAGTCGCCAGAGTGTAGGGCCGGGGTCTCCGAGGCCAAAGAAGTTCGAAACGCAACCTTCTGCTGGCAAGGTGATGGCACCTGTATTCTGGGATGCACAGGATGCTCCAACAGGACAACGCGAGAGTCCACACTTGCAAAATTGCAATGGATGCTGTTGAGCGGAATGGGTACGAACTAATACCGCACCCCGCCTATTCTCCGGACTTAGCTCCTAGTGACTATTTCCTATTCCCAAACTTGAAAAAGGATATCCGTGGACGTCATTTCCGGTCCAACGAAGAAGTCGTGGCGGCAGTTGAGGAGTGGGTCAGAGACAAGGGCCCTGGCTTCTTCAGTTCTGGGTTGATGGCACTGGAACACCGTTGGTTCAAGTGCATCATTCTAGAGGGCAATTACATTGAAAAAGCAGAGATCGATCTCACCCAGAAATAAGTTAGGCTGTTTTTTTTATTGACTTGCCCTCGTAGAGCAGATTTTTGTCATTCGTGAACCAATCCCTTTTCATTTGTATCCTAAAGTCTTTAGCCTATGGGTGAACTTACAATATAAGCAGGCTCCATCGTCCAAACTATCAGAAACCGCTGGGTCAATCCAAACACAATTTCATATAAAGCCTCAAAGGCATTTGGGGAACAAACATTTGTTAAAATGATCCAATCACGTCTTATCCGGCTTGCCCGTATACATTATTGTATCTAGAGGGGGACAAGGGACTATTTCTCCACCTAAAAGCATGAATGCTACAAGGGACCTTGATGACACATTATTGTTTGTTTGTGTTGAGGTTTTACGGCCCAGTCACTCGAATGGGGTCATGTCGAGCGCAGTCAGCTGACCCAACCACACTTTTACTGCGCAGACTTAGTCCTCTAAGGAGTTAACCAGTATTGTGCGCATTCTTTTGCCAGAAACTGACGACTGCCCTTCTTGAATCAGTGGAAGGGAGAGAATGACCGTAGAAAATATTTCATGATCAAATCTCCACGAAAGAATGTTGCCGTACGGGACCCCCAACCGCCTGATTACCGATCGGACGCGCATCCAACTGAGCCATCGACGCCGGCCCCTCAACATTAAGTTGTGTTGCTAATATTTAAGATAATAGATTCCCTTTAAATAGGTGATGGCCCTTAAACAATGGTTATAGGGCCGAAAATGGCCCCATCACTTTGGTCCTAGCGGAAACACTGCATATATGGGCCGCCACATGAAAAAATCAACAAAATGACATGTGCACCCAGCGCAGACTCAGATCAGTCTGGGCATCTGCCCAGTCTGATCAGTTTTTACTGTCTACACATAGAAACCTTAGCTCCTTAGCCACTCATTCAGTGCACAGCGAAGACTCAGCAGACTGAGCGGATACCCATGTTGATCTGATACTTCCCTGGGAGCCCAGTCAATTTGTTGGTTTTATCATGCACTTGCTCAGGTACGGTAGACAAACTGTTTAAATCAGCAGGCCGATTACCTTCGAACCTTCTGGCGCAGTGGCTCACATTACGAGAACATGCCTATATAATTTTGACCCCCTTAAACCCCACTTTTATATAGTAAAACTGGGGTTTACAGGGGTATATATTATTTTTCTTATTTCTGCTCAAAACATGGATTGTGGGTACTCGTTAGAACCGCCTCGGCGAGGCGGTTCTAACGAGTACCCACAATCTATGTTTTGAGCAGAAATATGAAACATATCAGAAATTTTCATCTGAAAGTTTTCATTTTTTGGTGGTAAAAATTCTCAATATATTTGAATAGGCCGTGTTTTCGTAATGGTTGCTAGAGCGTGCGGTTTGCGTCCGGGAGGTTGTGGATTCGATCCCCGGCCGAGTCGTACAAAAGACTTAAAAAAATGGTATTAGCTTCTCTTTCGTTTGCGCTCAGCACTGAGAAAGCGGAACTGATCGGTACGTTGTCAGTATAATGTGACTGGGTGGAATGTCATGTCATGTGTCTGTCAGACAGGCAGCAGTCTTAAAGTGAGCATTGAGCTCCCTGCCACATCCAGACACCGTCGCGATAAGACTGAAGAATTGTTGAAAGCGACAATAAGTCTGAATAAAATAATAATAATAATAATAATAAAAATAAAAAAATTCTTAGAACTTTCTTTTTCCAGGTTGAATTTCGTAAGGACTCAAAAACGAGTTCGAATTAGCCATGGTAAACGGGTCATCGGTGTTCGAGCCATCGAGGTTCGACTGTATTTGAATAGGTGTGTTTTCGTAATGAGTTGTGCTGTATCCGTGCGTCGTTGGTTTCATACGTGGCGTTATTTTGACATTGTTTGTTCCACATCTCTACTTCTTTTGGTCCCTCGGAAAGGCTGGGCTTCGTGATTATTGCACACCGGGTATCTTCACATATTTTTGTTCTGCATTTCGTAAGTGTCCCTGTTTCAAATTATTTTGTGATCACAGCAGCTGCTGTGTTTGTGTTAAGACCCATAAATGACGCCCTATATTTCGAAAAAGATGTATATGCATTAGATTTTCACTGATTTTGAACTAACGCTTGAGTGATGTTTCATTTTGTTTAATATAACCATATGAACACACTCGAAAAAGTCTGTTTTTTTTTCTTCTGACTTGTTCTGTATTTCAAAAGGATTCCACTTTCAGATTATTTTGTAATTACAACAACTGACCTTAACAGCTTTTATCAGACCGAGAAACATTTCCCCATACTTCGACACAAGACTGATCTTTTTCAGTTTTCTGGTCTTTCTGGACTATTGAGCTGACACATGTGAAAACAGAATACAGTTTGTTTGAAGCGCTGATAGATCCCTCGTAAAGAGATTAAAACAAAACACACACACACACACACACACACACACACACACACACACACACACACACACACACACACACATAAAAGAAATGAAAAACAAGAGGGCCATGATGGCCCTGTAACGCTCACATGGCTCACCTGAGTATCATAGCACTTAGAGAACCTGACCCATAAATGCTCAAGACAAACATTCTGACCAAAATTAATGATGACTATATTAACAAGTAAGACAATGTAGCATGCCTAATGGACTATGAAATAGATCAAGGTCAAATATGAATGACTGCACTCAAGAGGCCATGCTTAGATGTATGCATGTGCTAAGTATCACTGGCTGTAGGACCAATAATTACTGAGAAACTGACCTAAATGCAAAAACTTAACAAAGTCAATGGACAGTGGACAATAGGTCAAGGTCAAATATAGATAACTGCATTCAAGAGGCCATGCTAAGATGTCTGCAAGTGCTAAGTAGCACTACTGTAGGACCATCAGGTACTTAGAAACTGACCTAAATGAAAAAAACTGAAGAAAGTCACTGGACCGTGAAATATAGGTTATAAGTGAACCCAGGTTCAAACCTGACCTAGAACTCATCAAGACAATAATTTGAGCAAGATTTATGATGATCGCACCTACTTAGGGCCCTTTGGTTTCAAAGAAGTTTTTTTCTTTATGTTTTAGCTGTATAGCTCTATATTAATAAATGACCCCAAGGGAATGGTCAGTTTGGACTTCAGGGACATGGTTGTAGGATTTATGTAGGAGACTACTAAACATTGCTACATACTAAATATAATATATAAGCTGTGGGTCTCATGGTTTCTGAGAAGAAGACTTTTTAAGGTTTTCCGATTATAAGTCTATGGGAGCTAATTACCCTCGGAGACCACTAAACATTGCTGCATACTAAATATGCTATCTTTGTGCCTCATGGCTTCAGAGAATAAGATTTTGAGGGGTTTTTAGCTATATAGTTCTATATAAACAAACGACCCCCGGGGCATGGCTAGTTTGGGCCCTAGGGGTTTGATTGGCAGGATTTATGTAGGGGACCACTAAACATTGTTACATACTAAATTTATAAGCTGTGGGCCTCAAGGTTTCAGGCAGGAAGATTTTTTAAGTTTTTTCCCCTTATAAATCTATGTGAGCTAATGACCCCCGGTGCATATCCAGTTTGGACCCCAGGGGCTTGATTGGCAGGATTTATGTAGAGGACCACTAAACATTGTTACATACTAAATTTATAAGCTGTGGGCCTCAAGGTTTCAGACAGATAGATTTTTTAAGTGTTTTTCCCCTTATAAGTCTACGTGAGCTAATGACCCCCGGTGCATGGCCAGTTTGGACCTCAGGGGCTTGATTGGCAGGATTCATGTAGGGGACCACTAAGCATTGCTACATACTAAATATATAAGCTGTGGGTCCCATGGTTTCAGAGTAGAAGATTTTTTTTAATTTTTTTCCCATTATAATTCTATGGGAGCTAATGACCTCCGGGGCGTGGGCAATTTAGACCCCCGTGGCTTGATTTGCAGGATTCATGTAGGGGACCACTAAGCATTGCTACATACTAAATATATAAGCTGTGGGTCCCATGGTTTCAGAGAAGAAGATTTTTTAAGTTTTTTTCCCCATAAAAATCAATGTGAGCTAATGACCCCCGGTGCATATCCAGTTTGGACCCCAGGGGCTTGATTGGCAGGATTTATGTAGAGGACCACTAAACATTGTTACATACTAAATTTATAAGCTGTGGGCCTCAAGGTTTCAGACAGGAAGATTTTTTAAGTGTTTTTTCCCCTTATAAGTTTATGTGAGCTAATGACCCCCTGTGCAGATTATTTTCCCATTATAATTCTATGGGAGCTAATGACCTCCGGGGCGTGGGCAATTTAGACCCCCGTGGCTTGATTTGCAGGATTCATGTAAGGGGCCACTAAACATTGCTACATACTAAATATATAAGCTGTGGACCTTATGGTTTCAGAGAAGATTTTTTTTATTATTGTTTTTCCCATTATAAGTCCATGGGAGCTAATGACCCCTGGGGCCTGGCCAATTTGGGCCCTAGGGCATGGTTAGCAAGATTTATGTAGGAGACCACTAGATATTGTTACATACTAAATCTCCTAGCTCTGGTTTCACAGAAGAAGATTTTTGAATGTTCTTTAGCTATACAGTTCTATATTAACAACTGACCCCCCACCCTGGGGTGTGGCCAGTTTGGACCCCAGGAGCTTGATTGGCAGGATTGAAGTAGGGGACCACTACATATTGCTACAATCTAAATATATAAGTTGTGGGCCTCATGGCTTCAGAGAAGAAGATTTTTTTAAGTTTTTCCCATTATAAGTCTGTGGGAGCTAATCACCCCGGGGCGTGGTCGATTTGGATCCCAGGTGCATTGTTGGCAGGATTTATGTAGGAGACCACAAAACATTGCTACATACTAAATCTGTTAGCTCTCGGTCTCATGGTTTCAAAGTAGAAGATTTTTGAAGGTTCTTTAGCTATATAGCTCTATGAAAACATATGACCCCTGGGATGTGGCTAGTTTAGACCCCAGAGGTTTGATTGGCAGGATTTATGTAGAGAACCACTTACCATTGCTACATACTAAACATATAAGCTGTGGGTCTCATGGTTTCAGAAAAGAAGATTTTTAAGGTTTTCCCATTATAAGTATGGGAGCTAATGACCCCCGGGGCGTGGCCAGTTTGGATCCCAGGGGCTTGATTGGCAGGATTTATGTAGGGGACCACTAAACATTGCTACATACTTAATATATAAGCTGTGGGTCTCATAGTTTTAGAAAAGAAGATTTTTAAAGTTTTTCCCCATTTTAAGTCTATGGGAGCTAATGACCCCCGGGGCTTGGCCAGTTTAGACCCTAGGGGCTTGATAGGCAGGATTCATGTAGTGGACCACTAAACATTGCTACATACTAAATATATAAGCTGTGGGCCTCATAATTTCAGAGAAGAAGACTTTTTTTTAAGTTATTCCCATTTTAAGTCTTTTGGAGCTATATAAAATAAGAAAAAAATAATGTATACCCCTGCAAACCCTAGTTATTCCCATTTTAAGTCTTTTGGAGCTATATATGGGCATGGCGGCCGTCTTGATTTACGGACCGTGATCTTTTATAGAAAGTTTTAATCTCCCTTTAACACAAGGCTCCACATGTAGTTTGAAGACATTTGGCCCAGGGGTTTCGGAGGAGAAGACGTTCAAATGTGTGAACGGACAACAGACGACGGACGGGTGTGATCACAATAGCTCATCATGAGCTTTCGGCTCAGGTTAGCTAAAAACGAAGATAATTGCTGTTACCAAAGGATCCTTTTATCTAAATAGTTTATGTCTTTAAAGTGCAACAAAGTAGTACAAGAAATCAACCTTTCAGATCTTATTATATAAGAACATTTTTTTTTCTTTTGCAAAGTAATATAACAACTTAAAACTCTAAAGACTTTCCAGATGAACACTTATTACAAAGAAACGTCAGAAATCATGTTCTAAAGACTTTCTAGATGAACACTTATTGCAAAGAAATGTAATAAATCATTCTCTCGAGACTTTCCACCAGATGAACTTTGCATTACGAAAACACGCCTTTTTAAATATATAGACAGTTTCACCTCCAAAAATTAAAAAAAAAGTCAAATAAAAAATTCTCATATTTTTCATATTTCTGCTCAAAACATAGATTGCGGGTACTCATTAGAACCGCCTCGGCGAGGCGGTTCTAACGAAACCCACAATATGTTTTTGAGCAGAAATAAGAAAAAATAATGTATACCCCTGCAAACCCTAGTTTTACTATATAAAATTGGGGTTTAAGGGGTCAATATTATATAGGTATGTTTTCTTTATTCTGTTTGTTTCTGGGAAAATAAGAAAAATATCGTCAATTTGTCATCTGCTGAATTTGCCGAGAGATTAGAGAACGTTGACTTTGTATACTTAAAGATGGCTTGTTTTTCTTGTTTATCATTTCGGAAAACTGACACTCTCGCGTTCATTGTTGATGACAGAGACAATTTAAAAAGATGGCTACACGAAATACAGGATATTCTTAATTACACCGATACGAAAGCAAACATAGATGCTTGCAACATTTATGACACAGAGAGGAGAGGAAAACTGAAATCCACAAAGATCGTTTTCTTTCTGGATGAAGAGACCTATACGAGATCTATGTGCCACCTGGATTCAAAGGCTTCAAATCAAGACAGGTAAAGAATAACCTTATCGCGTTGTCCATGTCCAAGCAGACCTCAAGAACTCTGGGAATGTGCAAGGTGTTGTTGAGGGATATATCATACGGATAAAAAATATAAACGAAATCTACTCGTGGTGGCCGAAATTATGTTATTTTCTCTTTGGTAGCACACCAGTGATGCAATTGTCATGCTACGTTCTGAATCTGTCACCTGATTTTGAGAAAGCGCGAGTAATGAGCCAAATGTTCAAACAAGGCATATCTGATATTGGGGTACGAGCAGCAGAAGTTATGTCTGACGCCAACTTTGTTGTATGCTTCTCTAAAGATGGCACCATTGATCCTGCGTCGCCGGAATTCGAAGCCCTTCGCTTGTCTAAAATGTTGGATCATCCTGTCCACGGAAACATATTACGAGGAACGGAAACGCAATAAAGAAATTTTGTGCTTGCTATAACCTATCAGCATTTCATATATGGGAAGAGGCCATTAAGGGCCTTTCTTTGTCTAATGTCGGATCTTCAAATGGGTATGTATCGTTATTATCCTTCATTTTCGGGTGTCCATTGCGAAAACATGCCTATTCAAATACTGAGAGGCAAACATAAGTATACAGGTAACTATTTTTCTTTTATTTGTCACAGGAGTTTTACATATGTACATTAATTGTTGATATCATAGTTAGGAACAATCAGTTACGCAAAATTTGCAACAATTTTCAGGAAATTCTATCAAAGAGCAAGGAAATGACATTTACGGAAACGAATAAGAGGTCTAAATCAACATTTGCTTATGAGTAGTTTCCAGTTTTAGTGCATTTAAAATGCAATACAAATGCAAAAGTGTAAGTTTCTTTGTCCAAAATTTTTGGACAAAGAAACTTACACTTTTGCATTTGTATTGCATTCAGTCGATAGAAGGATAAAAAATTCCCCCACGTCCCTCCCCCTTTCCCCCACTTCCCTCCCCATTACTCCCACTTCCCATCACCAAGCAAACTATTCCCTCCCCTAAATCAGAATTTTGATATCCCCAACGCTATAATTAAATTCAAACATGACTATGCGATATACATTCATGCAGATATTGACCCCAAACTACACCCCTAATTTTTGCCCCAAAATCGGTATTTCATTAGCATTTGCACCCCTTTTACAGAATAGCTAAAGATTTGCACCCTCCATTTCAAAAGTCTGCGTAAGGGCTTGCATATGAGCCATATGGAAAACAGGTATCACAAGGTGGTGGGCCTTGATCCGGTCCTAAACTGTTTAAGAAAGAATGTGGCGGGCCTAGGTCCGGGCCTAAACTGATCCACATTGGCACAAAAAAAAAAAAAAAAAAAAAAAAAAGTAAATAAAATAAAATCGTATTAATTACTGAAATCCAAACTCAAGAATACCATGTCAATCTGTATCTTCTTTTAATATTTTGACAAGCATGGTCCCACACTTGGGGGTCAGTGAGAAACATCATCTTTTTTTGTGTGGTTTTCTCAAAAAAAACTGAGAGTTAAATGTCGAACGTGTGTGGTGGTTGACAAAACACGGACCACTTACTGACACGGACTCATGGACTTACGGACCTATTGACAATACACGGACTGCATGCACAACAAAATACGGAGCAATTATTCACGGATCTCTTGACAAACCACGGACCTATAATTCACGGACTTGACAAAACACGGACCTATTATTCATTGACTTGACAAACCACGGACCGTTCTTTGACTCCACTTATGATATATGAAAAAAACAAAACAAAAAAAAAAAAAAAAAAAAAAAAAAAAAAAAACTAGGAGTAATTAAAAATCGGAATTTAATGTGACGTAATGGATAATGTGACGTTACATTGTCATAAATATCTACATGTACGTTGAAGTACTCCAACTGAACAGATTTTTGATACCCATCCTAATGATGTAGGTCTGGGTTAGATTTATTTCTCGAAATTCAACTGCGACGATGCTGTTGTCAACTTGTATGATAGTGCAGGCGGTACTTACATTTCAAGTACTGCTGAAATGGCAATTGCAAACATGATGTTTAGCCCTATGAACAAAATCTTTGTTAGACACTTTAAATGCTCTGTACAAAAGAATACAAAGGACTGGTTTTACACCATTGCAAATATAGTCAGCATCCTAAATAGAATTGATCCTAGTGGCATACCATATACTGTCTCTAAAATGAGAGATCATCTTATCAAAGGACTTGAGTATCAAAACATAATTGTTTTCCCATACAGATAATTATCTGTTGTGCTTCATTATAGGATTTATCTGCGATTTGTTTGTTGCCCGTAATGATTAATGAAGACCTCCAAACGTCCCGAACAAATATATATTTTTACATTTTTACCACTATGGAAGATGAGAGCGAGGGTTGGGATCCCGTAAAGCTAGCTTAACCCCCCCCCCCCACACACACACACACACATACACGCACGCCCCCGAGTAATTCATTACTGACCGTTCCGAGGCGGTACTTTCATTGTGGTACTTTTTGTTAAATGTTATGTAGTGTTTCACTTTCTAATGTTTAACTTTCAACAAGTATGTATGTTTAAGATAATTCAGTTAAGTTTGGGTAACAGAGTTGCCACCATCTTGGGAAAAAGTTGCCAGCTCTGCTTGCCATCTGTTCATTTTGTGGCTGCTTAATTGTATTTTTCTGTCTTTTCCTTTGATGTTGGGGTTAGATGTGGATCTGACTGTATCAGTTCCGGAGTTCATTTTTTCACTTTGCTTAAAGTGACCGGAATTCCACTGTTTTGTATCTGCCGCATGCCAGATTCTGGCTTTATGTTCACATGTTCAAAATACCAAAAACTGTTTCATCTGAGGTGACAAAATATTATACAGTTAGTACGACAAGTCAAATTATCAAAAAAATCAAATGTTTAGATTACATGTCGTACGAAACAATCAATTAAAATTTTGATTTATTATTTAGTTATTTTGTAGTGGCCATGTTTAGCAAGTCAACAACTGTATGTGCCCGTCTATATGTTCCATGTCTTTAGTGGAGCCCGCTGTATTCAACAACTACCTGCCTATATTTTCCACTGCAACCAGAAGTCAAACAAAGACACCTATCGAGGAGAAAAAAACAGAGGTTGGCCTGAAAAAAGCCACCATTCGTTATGCGAAGAAAGTCTCAAAATAGATAAGTTTAACAATTCCTTAGATCCTCTAGATGATTTTACTTCTTCTCTTCTCGATATCTCTAACAAAAGTATACAGAAAACCTCGACAAATCCAAAGAAAAGCAAGCCATGGTACAATGATGAATGCAAAGATGCTATAAAACAGCGCAAGCAAGCATTATCAAAGGTCTGCAGATATCCAACAAAGGAGAACTTAAATAAGGTTAAAAACTTCAGAGCAAAGGCTCGTCGAACAATAAAGGCCTCCAAACGCAAATCATGGAATTCTTACGTTTCGAATTTAAATCATAAAACTCCAATTAAAAAGGTTTGGGATATGATACGAAAAATATCTGGTAAATCAAAATCACCCAGTTTTACCCACTTAAATACAAATTGTGGAACAAAGGCCACATCAAAGGAAGAGATAGCAAATACACTTGGCGAAACTTTTTTGGATAATTCCTCATCTCGGAATTATTCAGAGAAGTTCCAAAACATCAAAAAACAGGGAAGAAAAGATCAAACTTAATTTCACCTCTTCAAATACTGAAGAATATAACAGTCTATTTAATATAACAGAACTTAAAGATGCTATCGCAGTATCAAAAGATACAGCTACAGGCCCTGATGACATCCATTATCAGATGCTTAAACACCTTCCCGAAACCGCCCTTGACACACTTTTACATATTTTCAACGGTATATGGACAACAGGAGTTTTTCCAGAAAGCTGGCGTTTGGCCACAATTATACCTATTCCCAAACCAGGGAAAGATCATGCAGAACCAACAAACTACAGACCAATAGCGCTAACAAGTTGCCTTTGCAAAACATTAGAGAGAATGATAAACAAACGACTTGTTTGGTACTTAGAATCTAACAATCTTATCACAAAGTTTCAGTCGGGATTCCGAGCTGAACGTAGTACCAATGATAATTTAGTTAGACTAGAAACTTTTATCCGCGATGCTTTTATAAAACGAGAACATGTAGTCACTGTATTTTTCGATTTGGAAAAAGCCTACGATACTACTTGGCGATACGGAATTTTAAAAGACCTTCACAACTTTGGTCTGAAAGGAAGACTACCAAACTTTATTAAAAGTTTTCATGAAGATCGTACTATACAAGTGCGTGTAGGATCGACCCTCTCTGACCTCTATGATCAAGAGCAGGGCGTTCCTCAAGGAGCCATACTTTCAACCACTTTATTCAACGTGAAATTAAACGATATTATGAACTGTCTGGATTACAAGACAGATGGTCTTTTGAACGTTGATGATTTCTGTATATGTTTTCGCTCGAAAAATATGCGCACAATAGAAAGACATCTACAGCAATGTCTAAATAGAATTGAAGACTGGGCAATAAGAAATTGTTTCAAATTTTCCAAATCGAAAACACAGTGCGTTCATTTCTGTCAACAACGGAAAATACACAATGATGCAGCACTCTACATATATGGATCTCAAATACCAGTTGTTGCCGAATCAAAATTTCTTGGGTTATATTTGATAAAAAACTCTCCTTCATACCCCATATAAAATACGTGAAAGCGAAATGTTTAAAAGCATTAAACCTTTTAAAAGTTTTATCTCACACAAGTTGGGGTGCGGACAGAACAACTCTTCTTCATCTATATCGTTCTTTAATTCGATCAAAACTTGATTATGGGTCCATCGTATATGGATCTGCTAGAAAATCTTATCTACAGATGTTAGACACTGTACATAATCAAGGACTTCGTTTGGCATTGGGAGCTTTTCGTACGTCTCCAATATCGAGTCTTAACGTGGAAGCAGATGAGCCATCGTTATGGCTACGCAGAGAAAAATTGTCTCTTCAGTATGCCATCAGACTTGCTGCTAACCCTTCTAACCCTGCTTTTGAAGTCACATTTCCACCACAATTTCAGGAATATTATGAAAGAAAACCTAACGCAATTAAATCCTTCGGCCTTCGTATAGCACCACTTTTAGAATCTGCTAATATTAACACTAAAAACATCCAAAAGCACTCTTTTTCTGATATTCCACCCTGGTGCATTACTAAACCAACTATTCTTTTCGATTTACACAATAGCAAAAAGTCACTTTCTGATTCACATCTCATGAAACAAAACTTCCAAGAATTACAATCGCGACTTTCAGACTATCAACACATCTACACTGATGGCTCAAAAGTTGGTTGGCTGTGCGTATATATCGGGCAGTCACCATGAAAAGATCCGTCTTCCTGATGACTCATCTATTTTCACTGCTGAATCCAAGGCTATTGATATGGCTTTGGATTACGTTATGAATAATTCTTTAGATAACAAATTCGTTATTTTCTCGGACTCCCTTTCTGTTTTGAAATCTCTAAACCACACATCTTCAAAAAGTCCCAAAATTCAGAACCTGATAGAAAAACATCACGAGTTATCGAAAACTAAGGAAATTATATTCCGTTTGCTCCCCAGCCATGTTGGCATAAAAGGTAACGAGGCTGCCGATGTAAAAGCAAAGGCCTCACTCGATCTAGAAATTTCGAATTTTAAACTTCCATGTACAGATTTTAAACCTTTTATCAACAGGTACATCTTATCCAAATGGCAGCTGTCATGGGACAGAGCGACATTCAATAAACTACATGAAATAAAACCGGTTCTTGGTAAAAATACCATTTATCGATCATTAAGGCGAGAAAAAGTGGTTCTTACTCGTCTGCGTATAGGTCATACTAGACTCACACATTCTTATCTACTCAAACGAAAAGATCAGCCATTTTGTATCAGCTGTAATGAACCTTTACGGTGAAACACTTCCTGATCGACTGCATTGAATTCTCTCATGTGCGACGTAAATTCTTTCAAACAAATGACCTGAGATACTTATTTGAAAATGTACCTGCTGATAATATACTGGTCTTTTTAAAACACATCAACCTTTTTAACAAAGTATAACTGCTTTAATTTTTAAATTCGTTCTAGTTTTACATTTTATGCATATATGACTTATCTTTATAGCCGTTTCATTACAGAACTATATTAGTTTACCATTTTGACGCAAATGACCCTCATGGGTTGATGCGTCGTTAATCCTGAACTCATCATCATCTTATCTACTCAAACGAGAAGATCAGCCATTTTGTATCAGCTGTAATGAACCTTTTACGGTGAAACACTTCCTGATTGACTGCATTGAATTCTCTCATGTGCGATGTCAGTTCTTCCAAACAAATGACCTGAGATACCTATTTGAAAATGTACCGGCTGATAACATACTTGAGTTTTTAAAACACATCAATCTTTTTAACAAAGTATAACTGTTTTAATTTTTAAATTCGTTATAGTTTTACATTTTATGCATTTATGACTTATCATTATAATCGTTTCATTACAGAACCATGTTAGTTAACCATTTTGACGCAAATGACCCTCATGGGTTGATGCGTCGTTAAACCTGAACTCATCATCACGATCAGACCGGATAGTACGTCATAGGAAGTGACGCTAAATTTGGAAATCGGGCGACCCAATTTGGAATCACCAGAAATTGTAAATTGGGCAATGATTACAAAATGGGCGACGACAGATACTGGACTTATTGCATAAATGGGAGATTATTTGCCTGAAATCAAATGACATGCGTAATTGCAAAATAACAAAATACGCAACTTGTCTGGGCCACTGCTGGACACATTTTGGATAGCCAAGGATGTAAAATTACCTTACGAAGACTGAACAGACTACGCTATGTGCAGGCTGATTTGAGTCTTCATTGGGCACTTATGTCAGAAAGTACGTTTTCTCTTGTTGCGGCTCAAATATATGTATCTTTTATGGTTCAATAGTTGTATCACTAAAAAAAGATCTAAATTACTTCGTGACATTCCGTTTAGAATCTATTGATATATCGAACAATCCGGTAACTTGTATTTGTTATCAGAAAAAAGAGGGTATTTATGAATAAGGTTTTACCCAATTGGCTCACAATTTTATGCTGTAACTATTACATCTTGTTTATTTTGGGTAGACATCCTTGAAGACGAGCATTTCTGTTTGTCATCTCCGAAACACTTAACTTTTACGACTCTCTCGGCAAATACAGTAGACCTTTAATTGACATTGTTTCATATTTTCCGCAGAAAATAGGCTTTAACAGTTCATGCAAATTGTCTAGGAGACAATTTGCATGAACTGTCAAAGCCTATTTTTCTTGGCAGAATAAGAAAAAATACTTCACAGTGTCGTCTGCTGAAATGTTTACACAGCATGCTAAGAGTAAATTACCTTCACGCATGCATTATCAGAAGAAACATTAAAATGTAAAATAAATCCGTAATATGCTTGGAGCAAAAAAGACAATTATGTTATATGCGCACAGCAAAGAAAGGTCCGGATCTGGAGAATAATCGGGAACATGAACGTCTTGAAGCACTGAACCAGTGATTCTATAAGCGATGACTGCGAATGGGCAATCTTTGCCTTCGACGTAAGACTATATTTATGACAAGGCTCAAACATTCTTACTGAGGGATATTTTCTCGTGTGCTGATATCCAGACCAGACTGCACATGCAGTCTAGCCAGTTTTCAACAATTTTCTAGCTACCGTAAGAATATAAATGAAGATACTCAGGAAATTTCACAGTCACAAAGAACAGCCTAACCTAGGCACCAAACATAGGAAATCTGTGGAACAAGTAATGACAAAACTAACGCAACATATGAAACCAAGAACGCACCAAAAAAGAACCGAAGAGGGACCACCTTGGAACTGTCCATTACGAAAACATGCCTATTCAAACATACTGCAAATTGTATCA
The DNA here is from genome assembly GCA_964016985.1 of Anodontia alba. NCBI lineage: Eukaryota > Metazoa > Mollusca > Bivalvia > Lucinida > Lucinidae > Anodontia > Anodontia alba. The sequence continues at coordinate 57,541,925 of OZ024832.1, read as the reverse complement.
CCAAAAAATGAAAATTTTCAGATAAAAAATTCTGATATTTTTTCATGTTTCTACTCAAAACATAGATTGTGGGTACTCGTTAGAACCGCCTCGACGAGGCGGTTTTAACGAGTACGAACAATCTATGTTTTGATCAGAAATAACAAAAATAATGTATCCCCCTGTAAACCCCAGTTTTACTATAAAAAGTGGGGTTTAAGGGGGTCAAAATTATATAGGCGTGTTTTCGTGATGCGGTAGAAAGACGTCTGTTGTTTTCAATCAGTTTTACTCGCGCGAAACTTTACCCTAAATTTTAACCCATTGTAAAATTGTATCACCAAAAAATGAAAATTTTCAGATAAAAAATTCTGATATTTTTTCATGTTTCTACTCAAAACATAGATTGTCGGTACTCGTTAGAACCGCCTCGACGAGGCGGTTCTAACGAGTACAAACAATCTATGTTTTGATCAGAAATAACAAAATAATGTATCCCCCTTTAAACCCCAGTTTTACTATAAAAAAGTGAGGTTTAAGGGGGTCAAAATTATATAGGTGTGTTTTCGTGATGCGGTAGAAAGACGTCTGTAGTTTTCAACCAGTTTTACTCGCGCGAAACTTTACTCTAAATTTTAACGCATTGTAATTAGGAGGCCCGTAAAAGGGAAATTGGCAAACAGTGAAGAGTCTGATCAGGCTCTTTACTTTTTCAAATAGTTAAGCCAGTTTTGTCGAAGAATATGTAAATCTCACAGCCTGACATACCTTAAATTGAAATTGGACTCTTCCAGTATATAGTGTGGGAGAGTCTATTCAATCTACAATGGGCTAACGTAATTACAAACATATGTTTTATCCGCATAAGCATCCTCTGTTTCGCCAGTGAAAGTTCACAGTGAAACACGCATAATCATAAACACTATGATTAAATGAGTAATCATAAACATTATGATTAAACAAAGCAAGGGCCCGATCTGAAGCCAGAACCCAAGAAAACCTTACACAGCATCTTTAAGGGCCCGACCGCAGACATCGATAGTTGGGCGCCAACCGTCTGAAACGGATTGAGAGGGGAGTCTTCATTTAACCTAAGGACCGAGTCACCGTCATGTTATCAACCATAATTGGATAATATTAAGTGCTTGTTGGATTAGATTAGTGAGTATCCAGGATATACCTTCTCGTCCGACTAGTCGCACATGATCAGTGATGTGCAGTAGCTTTCATCTCGTGACTTTCCACATAATACTAAACCCCGGGATTCCCCTGTTTAATAAACGGACTGCGCCAAGCAAAAGTGGACTTCGAATACGCTCAAAATGCACTAATTCAAATTCATGCTGCCCATGCGCAAAGTCTCTTTCGGGCATATGTTCTCCATTCTGTAGTGTCCAGTACGTAGGTTAGCGGAAAACGAAGGCCCTGATCAGACTGCGCGGATGCGCAGGCTGATCAGTGCCTTCGCTGTCCGCATATGCTCGAAGTCATTTTTTTTGCACGGCGTGGCCTAAATAAAATGGTATAATATGGGGTTTACCTCAATTCGGAATAGATAGGGCATTTCTTTTTATATGCTGCGATTAAAACCTAAGAAATAATACAGTCGACTCTCGTTATCTTGAATTCCAAGGGACTCTCTGAAATACGTCGAGATATCCGTTCCGCATCTCGATATATCAGATTTACAGAATTGAGGAAAAAAAATAAGTCGAACAACCACATTTATCAAATGTATATGTATTTTGATTCCTTGAGTAAGACATATATTGGAAATATTGTGGAAAAGAGGAGAAACTGCTTTTCCACAATATTTTGTTACCTGTTGTTAGATTTTCATGTTCAAACAGGGTCCAGATTTTCACTTTGAGATAAGCAGTTATTCGAGATAAGCGAGATCAAGATAACGAGAGTCAACTGTATATGATTACTTTAAAAACCGTAAAATTACGAAAAGTTTCCTCATACTATATACACACCTATATACCTCTGTTTTCACTATATATTATGAGGAACAGAGACGGGGAGGTAAGTAGTATAGTAAAATTTCAATGACTCGAACACCGATGGCTCGTTTACCATGGCTGACTCGAACTCATTTCTGAGTCTTTTGGGAAGGCTCAAGAAAGCAAATATTTATAGATACTTTAAGAGGACATCTTCTTATGAAAATGTATACTGTGTGTATATTTTAGAATCGTTTCATCGGGGCAATTGCAATGAGAGCATACAACATATCGTCATTTTATAGAAAATCGAAAGGACATCCCTAAATTATTCCCACTGTCTCCTGACCAGGCTCTATGAGAAACCCTCAGTGGCTCGAAATAATTATCATAATTAAAGTAATAATGATAATAGTAATAAAGGGTTTATTTCCTAAGGATAACATTTTAGTATGAATGCTAATCTAACATATGGAAATACTTATGTCTGGACATAGACATATGGAAATACCTATGTGTAGAACAAATTTCAGTGGTCCCAAAGATGTTCGAGCCATTGAAGGTTGATATATAGATATGTGAACGAAAATGGCGAAACTGTCTTTTTAGTGTCTTCTTTTTTTTCAGAAAAAATGAACACTGTCATTGTAAGCAAATCCTAGAAGTAACGTAATTTGGACCGCGTCAAGCGAAAAAAGCACCTTTGAGCATGCGCAAATTCACACACATCCTGCATATGTGCAAAGTCTCATCCGGGCTTAGCGGAGGAATCTGTTTGCGGACAGACAAGGTCCTTATCAGGCTAAGCGGATGCGCAGGCTGAGCTGTGCATTTGCCGTCCACATATGCCCGAAGACACGTTTTCGCAAAGCGAGGCGCAATTACGAGGGTGAGTCAATAAGTAACCAGCCTAACTTATTTCCGGTTGAGATCCACTTTTTCTTTTTCGATGTAATTGCCCTCTAGTGTGATGCACTTAGACCAACGGTGTTCAAGTGCCATCAGCCCAGAACTGAAAAAGTCAGGGTCCTTTCCATCGACCCACTCCTCAACTGCCGTCACGACTTCTTCATCAGACCGGAAATGAAGTCCATGGATATCCTTTTTCAAGTTTGGGAATAGGAAGAAGTCGCTAGGAGCTAGGTCAGGCGAATAGGCAGGGTGTGGTATTAATACCCGTTTCGCTCTACAGCATCCATTGCAACTTTGCAAGTTGGGACTCTCGCGTTGTCCTGTTGCAGAAAACACCTTTAGAGAGTTTACCTCGGCGTTTTTCACGGATGGCGGTTCTCAGCTGGTCTAACAAGTTTGCATAGTACACTCCAGTTATTGTACTTCTCATGGGTAAAAAGACTACATAATAACGCCTTTTGCGTCCCAAAATACTGTGGCCATCACCTTGCCAGCAGATGGTTGCGTCTTGAACTTCTTTGGCCTCGGAGACCCAGGCCCTATCCACTGACGACTCTGAGCTTAATTTTCTGGCTCATAATAATGAACCCAAGTCTCATCTACAGTCACCAGACGCAAAAGAAAATCATCTTTTGACCTAAAATGTTTCAACAAGGCTCTCATCGCTAAGGGATTTGGGGACCCAACGGGCTGTTAGCTTGCGCATACCTAAACGATCATGTAAGATTGTTGAAACGCTACCATGTGAAATGCCTAATGCCTGCGCTATTTCTTCCACCTGAATTCGCCTATCAGAGTATACCAGATCCCGAACTTTCGTACACATTTCTTCGTCGATGGCATCCAGTGGGCGTCCAGACCTGGTTCATCTTCTAAAGACGTTCTACCGCGTTTGAATTCCCCTACCCAGAATTTAACCTGAGCATAAGATGGTGAAGAAGACCCATAAACATCGGCTAACTCGCCGTATATTTCCTTGCCTGTTTTATCTTTAAATACAAGTACCGAATTACAGCACGGTACTCAACTTTAGATGAAAAGCATGGCTTTGCATCACTAGCCATGTTTGACATTCAATATCTTATTAAAGAATGACTCGATACGCGTTCAATTTTGTACCCATGTATAAAACATATATTGAAACAAAACATGAAAATCGTGACCGTCTCGGTCAATCGGAAATAAGTTAGGCTGGTTACTTATTGACTCACCCTCGTACCACCTGCGCTTGATAGATACATGTAACAAATTTAAAAGTGAAACATATTTTATAAATTTAGTATTCCTAGTCCTCTGTAAAATGTTTATATTTGTGTATATATGAATATAATGCATTGTATGTTATGTTGGCTGGTTGGTTTGGAGTTTAACGGCCCAGTCAACACTATTAAGTTTATGTCAAGCTGGTCAATTTATCTACTTGCATTTCCTGGGCAGGCTTAGTCCTCTAAGGGGCAAGCCATAGCCAGTACTTGTGCACATTCTTTCGCCAGAAACTGACAACTGGCCTACATGGTTTAAACTTTATTTTTTTTATGTAACACATACATCTTTCCATACTTGTTGGTGCCATAACTACAAGTATCATACAAAAGGGATTCAGAAGAAAGTCTTAATGACTTATTTAACTCTGTATCCCTGGATTACAGTATCATTATGCTAATTAAAAATGTGGTAATCAGATTTACTTTGAATTTGCAAATTATTGTCTTAGCTTTTGCAAATACAATTTCACATTAAGATTATGAATTGAACAAACGAACAAGGGTAATGTAATAAAGCATGGATATACGGCACTACGGGGAATGGCTTTTATACGGTAATAACATTAGAAAGAAGTTTTTTATTGGCCTTTCATTCATTAATTTTTTCATTTCTCAGTTTTCCCCGACTCATTAATCTGTAAACTTGGACTCGTCCATTCTTTGTAAATAAGGGATTCTGTCAATGATCTTTAAAATAGTGGCGAGCAGTGAAGATTCTGATGAGATGGCTCATTATGAGCCATATCGTCTGAATCTACACTGTTCGCGTAGGTATCTGTGCCGGTCTACAAGGTTTAAAAGGTAAATGCAAGAAAAACTATTTGTCAATGACAAGTTCTAACCAGAAACCACTTGTCGATTCTTGTTTCTGAATCTTGTTCTCAAACATTTGTTTACCACTCTCAGGGCTAATTCAGCAGACGACAAATGGATTATATGTTTCTTATTTTTCCTCAAAAAACATGTTTTGACATTTCATGCAAATTGTCTCCACTGGAGACAATTTGCATGAAATGAAAAAACCTGTTCTGGAAAGAATAAGAAAAAATATTTTAAAATGTCGTCTGCTGAATTTTTTACCCAGAATACAAGGTGTTAAAATTAATCGAATGGCCAAATATTGTTATGATCTGTGCAATTTCTACATCCGTACCTCGACGTATCAGATTTGCAGAATTGAGGAAAAAAATAAATCGAACAACGACATTTCACAAAAGAATATGTAATTTGACTCCTGACGTAAAATATATACTGAAAATATTGTTGAAAAAAAGGAGAGCAGAAATTTCTCCTCTTTTTCACAATATTTTGTTACCTGTTGTTAGGTTTTCATGTTTACATGTTTAAACATGGATCAGATCTTCACTTCGAGAGAAGCGGTTATTCGAGATAAGCGAAGTTGAGATACTGAGGGTCGACAGTATAACTTCTTCTCTAAGCATTTATGAATTTTGCTTGAAGAATGCATTACTTTTTATCAGAAGTAGATTTTATTTAATATTTTCAAATGTTTAGAACCTCATTTACTTTTCGAATAGGGTAGCGTTCTTGATAATTGTTTTGAAATCTTTAAACTTCTTTAACTTCCATAGTTTTAGCTCGCCTGTACGAACGTATGGTACAGCTATAGCAGTCACCACTGCGTCGGCGCAAAGTCTCATCCGGGCATTTTTTTTTTTTTTTTGTTTTTGTTAAGGCTTTTAAAGGCTATATCTCCTGAACCTCTGGATGGAAGTAGTTCATATTATGTAAATTTGATCAAATTTATTTCAAAATGCATGTTTTGGCCGGATGTTTCCTCTCAGATACCTTATTTGCCAACCTTACGTATCCCTTTAATAAAAATCAAAGGACTGATAGTCCTAAGAGTCTGCTAGCTTGTAAAGTACTAATGGAGTGCTGTGTATCTTCTATGCAATTTTACACAATACATGCAAAGAAGATAGACGACATTCCAATGCTACCAATACTATACGATAAGATGGAGCTCTATGGAATATATCAAGCATCTGGGCATTGCACTTCCTGAATAGAAGACTTTCTTTAAAAACTCTTAAATTCTGCTGGTAAGTGCATGTCCTTGACAAATCTGACCTCAAGGCCAAGTCTTGGAGAAATTTCAAACTACACTGAAAGATGATTCTGCATGCAAAATTTCTAGCTAGGACGGACAAATACGGATGGACTCACTAATATACATTTAAATGCAGCTATGGTGACTATGTCTTGCTCAGCGCAAGCGGGCTTGACAAAAAGGAAGATATTTGTTCAAGTTATTTTTCTTCAAACTATTAGCACATTGTTGACAGATCCATTCCTTATCCTCCACACTTTTATGTCCTAATGTACAGAGTTTTTTTATCTCGGGCTTTAGACCCTGAATATCAAATTTAACATCAGAATGTCTGAAAAATGTTTGACAACAACTTGTACATATGTACTGGGGACCACAAGACACCAACTTGTGAAACTGTGTGACTATAGCACTTTCTTTGTTTTTAAATTTCTTACTGCTCAAACCATCTTTTGATGTGTCACTTAACTTAAGTTTCTTATTCAGGGAGGTTTGCAATTCTTCACATATAAGGGGTGAATCAAGTAATGCGGAACCGTGTTCATTTAAGCTGTCAGCAAGCTGGGAGGAAGCATAAGGCTGTGATGGACACAACTCAAATGAAATACATTCTTGCAAAGGAGGATAGGTAGTTATGTCACAAATTTGAAACCCAGCTCATTGGTATCATTTTATGGTCTCCCTGCAAACATGAGATATGCAGAGCGAATGCAAATCAAACTGACTCACCGCTGTTGTAGTAAAGGAATTATCAAAACTAAACAATCTACGCAAATGTAAGGAAAATGCCAGTTATATTTGTTTTCTTTAACAAAATGTTTTTGCCATTAACATTTGGCATTCCATCTGAAGCTCTTGCATGTGACTCAAAAATGTAGAAACAGTCACCTTGTTCCAATAATGCAACAGAAAAGCCGTTGCAAATGAAGACTGCATATGGGTTGAATGAGAAAGTCATAGCGAGTCCTGTCTCTAAATCAAGGAAAGGATACTCCACTAAGATATTTAAATTTCCTGAAAATGTTTTTTTTTTTTTTTTTTTTTTTTTTTTTTTTTTTTTTTTTTTTCCAGGGATAATGCTGTATGTCAAGTGAAAAATAAGATGGCAAATCACATGGCTCTAAATAGTCATGATATGTCTTGGCATTCTTTTTTGCATACTTGTATAATTTATCTCCTGCAAACAGAATTTCATTCATTTTGTTGACATTCAACTTGTTGGTACAGATCCTTTTCTGTACAGCTTTCACCAATAATACTAAACAACATGGTAGGCATTGACGCCCTCTTGAATCAGGACTAAATATCCCATCTCTTTGATGGATACTTCCTTGCAATAATACAGATGCATTTTCTTGTAGCGACACCGCCTCGTGGCTGCGAAGAAGCAGCCGCGAAGAAGCAGCCACGACGGTGGCGTCAAATGATAACACGTATGGAATAGAACAGAATTGTGTGTACGGACCCTTGCCGTGGCCTGAAAAGTCGCAATGATTAAAGCGAATAACACCGAGTGATTCGACTGAGACATGTGATGTCAGTCAGCCAATGAAAGTGCTCAGCGATACGTATCGTGTCTGGTTTCCGACCTTCTGGGTGTTGCGACAACTGTGTGTGTTGTCGTATGACAACCAGCTTGTTTACTAGAATCTACCGGCTGTCGAACAGTTTATTTTTCGCGAGGCTACAGACAAGAAAGCTTCTTTTACCTGCATTTTTGAAATTCATGGTGTGTCGCACGCGAAAAACAACAACAGATACTTGTTCAGTTCTTCAGCAAAATTCCTGATGCCGTAAAGTGCATTTCATGTAGGCAACCGGTAGCACAGGAGCTTGACGTTTGCTAATTTCTACTTATAGGGCCTGTCCCTACGATTATGAAATAATCGAAGGTTCGAAGGACAGGCCCTATAAGTAGAAATTATCCAATGTCAAGCTCCTGTGACCGGTAGTGTAGCGTAACTTGGTACCTATTACCGGCGTGCACTGATTATCGGGTATTCAGAAATCACGACCCACAGACCACGGCCCCCGCCCATCGGGGCCAGCGAAGTAGTTGGGCTGCCTATAGTCTCCAGGGCAGAGTTGCCTTAGGCAGGGCCTGTTCATCATGTGATCGGGTTGGGTAAAAGTCCCACAAATCTGGAGGCAGTATCTTTAAATGGATACATTGTTGCATTTTTTTTTTCTTTTCTTTTTATTCGCTAGAATCATCATACAGCAAATACAATGTCTAAATAGACTCTAAGGCTGGCTAATCTGGTCGATTATCACTCCTGTCATTGTGATCGATTATTTATCACAAAAGATTTGGTCAATTTACATGTCTGTCTGAGCAGGACTCTTCCCATGTTATACTTTACTGTATGTATTTGGTCAAATAGGCCTGAGCAAACAGTGTAGACCCAGATGGGATGCCGCAAAATGTGGCGTCTCATTGATTATAAGACATCTGTAATGATAATCATTTTTGTGGAATTTATAGATCAGTTAATCAATTATCTGATTAATTTTGTCAGCCTAAATAGTCTGCGTGAATAAAAGTAATATACTCCATGTATTTTCGCGTTAAATTCAATATTGCGTTAAACTGATTTCTCAATGAAAATAAACGGCAGCGCCACCTACCTGCTGGATGTTTTAAATACAAAGTCACGCTTTAGTGGGCAAGGTTTGTTTTCAGAAATACACTGTTGTTTTGTGATTTCCGCTTAGAAAAGAAATATATTGACCGTGGTGATAACAGTCCTTAATGACATTTACACCTATATCTATTAAATCAATTTTTACAGCTAAGACTAACTTATTTTTTCTATGAAAATATCAAATCTAACGTACCGTATTAATCCGCCTATAAGACGGGGATTTTTCCAAAAAAAAAAAAAAAAAAAAAGCCCCCCAAAATCCAGACCCATCTTATAATCAAGATCTTTGGCCATATCGGTATTTTCGGCAAAGTCCGGTGGTGCCACGTGGTCACGGAAAATGCCGATCTTCGAAACCAGTAGAAGGATATAATGTTTACCTTCGTCCCTTGACAGAAATAGCAGCAAGGTAATTTTGTAGGTGAAGTACCGAATTTTTCTGTGTATTACTCGCACCCGTGTATAACACGCACTGAATATTTGCTAAATAGTTTTGAAATAAAAAAAAGAGATGTTCTATGTAAAACACGAAGAATTTATCTGTGCGTTATTTACTTAAGTTACCAGATACTAAGTGTCAAATTTCACTAGGATTGAGTTGAAAATGGCCAAACTCGGAAGGTTTAGAGTAGAAACAGGCCGAATTTACGATAATGCTAACTGAATTTTCGTTGTGCAGCTCTGTTACCATGGGCCTCAGGCAACTTGATGTAGTGTAGGCAGTTCTTTGCTTCCCCACTGCAGACGCTATGATAATAAAAATGTAGTTATTTCTTTTGTGTTCTCATAATTAACACCTTCTTTGTGTCACTTTCTTAACTGAGACGTGAAATTATCAACTCAGTGCCTCAGGGCAATGCAAACAACAACTAAACTCGACTAGTTGTCATTCTGACTGCCAATTAACCAATTAAGTGCACAGATGTATGCTGGTAGTTTGATTTTCTTTATCATAAACATTGTTTATTTCAAACAATTTTTTTGGTAAGTTGGAAGAAAAGTTTAAATAAAAAAAAAGGAAAAAAAAAAAAAAAAAGATAAACATATGCCCAGTCAGCATTCTACGTAAATCTATATCGGGCCGTCATCGGCCCGTCAGGGTAGCTGACGGGCCGATGACGGCCCGATGTAGATTTACGTAGAATGCTAGCTAGTAAGAAAATAAAAGATAAAATGCAAATGACCGATCTACCTACCTCAAAAGCCCAGTTGGTTTTGTTTATTATCAATAATTTTAAAAATTGCATAAACTTAAATACTTTTTTATTTTTTCAATGTATGATCGTTCGTGCCAATATTTATGTTCTACCAAATTTATTTCCTATTTTGAACTACAATAAATCAGTTGTGCAGGCTGATTTATTCAAGTTACGGTTGAGTCTTGTCAAAGTCCGGTAATCAATACAGATTCATATGCATATGCCTGTTTGAGTAGTTTCCCTTTGAAGAGATCACATGATCAGCAAAATAAAAAAGCGTAAACAAAAAAAGCATGGACATGAAAAGGATATCAAATTACTACAAATCAGATCGAGTTGCTTGTTTTGAGCTGCCAGAACCCTGGTATGGGCGAGATAGGTATAAAAAATCATGAATATCTTATAGCAATCATTCTATTTCGCATTTTTAATGGGCGATCGTGAATGTCATGAGTTTTCGCGACCGATTATCTTGGTGATTTCTGTCCCGATTTTGGTGTTCCTATAAATAATACACATCGGATTTTTATAAACGTTTTCTGGGTAAATAAGGTGCGTGTTATACACAGTTAAATACGGTATGCATGCTTGTAAGTGGTGTTGGGAGTTTTTTTTAATTCCTGCTCTGTGATAAATTCACTTACAAATCTGACCAATCATCGCCGATGTCTTCATGTACTTTAGGAATTTCTGAGTGGCAGGGAATGTCTCCGACAGGCGACTTTTTTAACCCATCTTATAATTAATTAAAAGCAAAATCCTGCCTGGGAAGGGCCCAAAAACAGCCCCCGTCTTATAAACAAATCGTCTTATAGGCGGATTAATACGGTATCCGTACTTTATTTTGAAAATGGCCAAAAATTGCAAAAATCACATTACAATTACATGATGATTTTCTGCCAAAAATTTAATTAACGCGAAGTTACATGGCTTTTGGTTCAAAATGGCAGCAACATGGTTGGCTTGTTTACACAAATGCTTTCACAAATCAAATCCAAAGAACTGCATTATTTGTACATAAAATAAATGCTCAGATAATAATTTAGATGACTTCAGATTTTTTTTCAGCATTTGTCTCTGTAAGTAGTTATGATGAAACGTTTTACCATTAGTAACGTGAAAATACATGAAACCGGGCTAAATAATAACAGCAAAAAATTCTAAGATGTGAATTATATGGGACTAGACTTAATACAGTAATTATTATACTGTACACATATGTATAGTAAAAACTTAGCAAACTAGATCACAAATCTTGATTTTGATCATGGTTCTGTTGGACATCCCAGTAGGGCTAGCTGTTGAAAGAACTTATAAGCATTAAAAGCTTTACACAGCTTATGTTGTCTATTTCTTAAATTCTTATATGCAACCTTTTATTTAAGGCTCTTTATCTTTATTTATAATGACTGAAATATTTTTTACCCACACTCCTCAATTATCTGGACAATTTTTATTAGCTGCAAAAATACCAAGAACATTTTGAATCCTCAAAGTCATAGTGACATGCCCATGCTCCAACTCTGCACACACATAAGCATATAGGTGTAGGCAAGTGAATTTTGTTGTCTGAACACTAAAGCTGGCACAATTGATCAGATACAGTCATTTGGCTAGAACCAGGTAAAGTTATGCTTCATAACAATTTCCAAATAAGTGGCTGATCAAAATTTGGACTTTATTGGCTGATACAGAGTACTAGCCTTCCTTGAAATATCACACCAAAGACTTTGTCCTTCGCCTTAGGTTATCTGCCCTTATGATGAATGTGAAGTTCTCCACTGATTTGGCTAGTTCCAAATAGTTTCGCTAGTTCCGAATAATAAATGAGGGATCTGTAAAAATCCCTCACATAATGCAACAGCCTCTATATATTATTTTATCAACTTGGATGTGTTACGGAGAAAATTAATTCAATATAAGACATTTGTCGCAAAGCGACATGTTCACAAAGACCTTAAAACAGATCCTTTAAGCAAAAATCGTATAATTCATGGCATAACAATTTTTCGGCATGTACACCCTCCTTACTGCAAAATTTAGCTCCTATTTTCTGGATTTAATAATCTTTCCAATATAAATATATTTCAATGAGGTTTAAGAAGTTGAAAGGAGTATGTGCATAAGGTCCTATTTTCCCCCTTCTGAAGCCCGAAAATAAAATATGCTTGCAGTAAAATTATGCGTTAATTAATCCAATTGTAGCTTGTGTTTAGCACTGTGTGATGCCGCTACAAAGTCTCCCTGCACTTTGTCAAAGTACAGATAATATATAAGCAACGACATGAAAAACCTGTCTTCGAGGTTTTCGACCAAATAAGACTCAGACCTGCTTACTCAGCCGTAGACTGGCTAACTCGGCCATTGTGCCAGATAAGCTAGTCTTGAAAGTTTTGATAGGTTGTTTACTGTCTAGACAGCGAACAACAACGGTGCTGATCAGACTGCGCATAGCAAAAACCACGTGTCTTTGTTGTTCGCATATGGCATAAGATTTTTATCCCATGAAGAGGCTCATATATCGCTTCAATAGTCTGTCACATGTCTGAGATTCTTGTACATACACTACATCAATATCTACACTCCTTTAAACACAGCATGTGAACACCTTACCCGAAATTTGATTTCTGGGTCGGTTACTCACCTCAACTCCTTACCATACTTTATTTAAAATTGAACAAGAGGCCCACGGGCCACTCACCTGAGTAGCATTGTGAGTGCAGATATGCAGATGTTATGTAACATTTTTCCAATCCTGTCATCGCAACTAATGAAAAGATCATCCTTTAAGCAGTTCTTAATTTTTAAGATGAATATTATATATGGCAAGACAGTCAATGGAGCGTGATCATTTGAACAAACTCTCAATCACATTTCAACAGTAGGATCAATGTGAAATTTGGTTGCTATTGCCTAAGTGGTTTCTGAAGAATCATGATTTTATACATGTAAACAGCACAGTGGCAGGGAAATATAATAAACATAAACAAGATGGTAGCCATCTTGGATTTCCAATCAGAATGACTTTTAGCTACTGTTGATCTACAAGTCACTTCGATACTTCCAATGAACTTTAAGTCAATTGCCCTTTCGGTTCAGGGGAAAAAGTTCAAAACAGATTTTCAAGATGGCCACCATAGCCGCAATTTGAGATTTCTTATCGCAACCATTTGAGCGTTTTTTGATCTACAAGTCACCCTGATGCTTCCTACCAAGTTTCAAGTCAATAAATGGTCTTTCAGTTCAGAAGAAGTAAAGAAAAATAGATTTTCAAGATGGCCGCCATCTTGGATTTCCAATCGGAAGGATTTTAGCTATTTTTATATCAACATGTCATCCTGATGCTTCCTACCAATTTTCAAATTAACTGGCCCTTTGGTTCAGGAAAATAAGTGAAAGGAAAAGAGTTTCAAGATGGCCGCCATGACAGCCATCTTGGATTTCCTATCCAAACAATTTAAGCTATTTTAGATCTACAAGTCACCTAAATGCTTCCTACCAAGTTTGGAGTCAAATGGCCTTTCAATTCAGGAGAAGAAGCGAAAAATAGATTTTAAAGATGGCTGTCATAGCGGCCATCTTGGATTTCTGATAGGGATGATTTTATCTATTTTTGATCTACAGGTCACCCTGATGCTTCCTACCTAGTTTAAAGCCAATAAGCCTTTTGATTCAGGAGAAGAAGTGAAAAATCTACATTTTCAAAATGGCCACCATGGCAGCCATCTTGGATTTCCAATCAGAACGATTTTAGCCATTTTTAATCTATAAGTCACCCCGATGTTTCCTACCAAGTTTCAAGTCAACTAGCTTTTGGGTTTAGGAGAAGAAGCGAAAAAAAGATTTTCAAGATGGCCACCAGGGTGGCCCTCTTGGACTTCCGATCAGCATGGTTTAGCTATTTTTGATCTACAAGTCACCCTGATGCTTCCTACCAAGTTTGGAGTCAGTTGGCCTTTCGGCTCAGGAGAAGAAGCGAAAAATAGATTTTCAAAATGGCCGCCATGGTGGCCATCTTGGATTTCCGTTTGGAATGATTTTAGCGTCTTTTGATCTATAAGTCACCCCTATGCTTCCTAGCAAGTTTGGAGTCAATTAATTGGCCTTTCGTTTCAGGAGAAGAAGCGAAAAATAGATTTTCAAGATGGCTGCCATGGTGGCCATCTTGGATTTCCGATCAGCATGATTTTAGCTATTTTTGATCTACAAGTCACCCAAATGCTTCTTAGCAAGTTTGGAGTCAATTGGCCTTTCCGTTCAGGAGAAGAAGCGAAAAATAGATTTTCAAGATGGTGGCCATCTTGGATTTCTGATCAACACGATTTTAGCTAGTTTTGATCTACAAGTCACCCCGATGCTTGCTAGCAAGTTTGGAGTCAATTGGCCTTTCGGTTCAGGAGAAGAAGCTAAAAATAGATTTAAGATGGCTGCCATGGCGGCTATCTTGGATTTTCGATTGGCAAGATTTTAACTATTTTTGATCTACAAGTCACCCCAGTGCTTCCTAGAAAGTTTGGAGTCAATTGGCCTTTCGGTTCAGGAGAAGAAGCGAAAAATAGATTTTCAAGATGGCGGCCATGGCGGCCATCTTGGATTTCCGATCGGCATGATTTTAGCTATTTTTGATGTACAAGTCACCCCGATGCTTCCTACCAAGTATCGAGTCAATTTGCCCAGGGGTGTAGGAGTAGGCTTTTAAATCAATTGTTGACGTCGCATGACGGACGACGGACATTGACTGACCACAATAGTTCACCATGAGCACTTTGCGCTCAGGTGAGCTAACAAGTACAATTTACTACCGAATGTTTTGTCTAAAAATAGCTCAATGGGTGGCAAACAGTTCAGCCCCTGATGTGACACCGCATTTTGTAGCATCTCATGGGGGTTTACAATGTTTGCTCGGGACTGTCTGGCCAAATACATCCAGTAAAGTATGACCAATTTCAATATAATTTTGCAGGAGTGTTACTTTGATGATCCTCTACCAAGATTGTTCAAGCCATTTGGATTCGTCAAAAAACATGGCCGCCGGGGGGCGGGGCTTATTTTCCCTTTATATCTATATAGAAAACTTTAAAAATCTTCTTGTCAGAAACCACTGGACCGATTTCAATATAATTTTGCAGGAATGTTTGTTTGGTGATCCTGTACCAAGATTGTTCAAGCCATCTGGATTCGTCAAAAAACATGGCTGCCAGGGGGCGGAGCTTATTTTTCCTACATGTATATATCTATATGGAAAACTTTTAAAAGCTTCTTGTCAGAAACACTGGGCCGATTTCAATATAATTTTACAGAAACGTTCCTTTAGTAATCCTCTACCAAGATTGTTCAAGCCATTTGGATTCCTCAAAAAACATGGCCACCAGAGGGCGGGGCTTATTTTCCCTATATATCTATACAGAAAAGTTTAAAAATCTTCTTGTCAGAAACCACTGGACCGATTTCAATATAACACGGCAGGAATGTTTCTTTTGTAACTTTCTACCAAGATTGTTCAAGCCGTCATGATACGTCAAAAAACATGGCCGCCAGGGGGGTGGGACTTTTTTTTTTTTTTAACTCACCTGACCTCTGCTCAGGATGAGCTATAGTGATCACTTTTCCTCCGTCCATTAACATTTTCAAATGACTTCTCCTCTGAAGCCGCTGAGCCAATTTTGCTCAGATTTCATGTGGAGCCTCCTTAGGGTGGGGGAACGAAAGATTGCTAAAATGGTCATGGTCCGTTGACCCAAGATGGCCTCCATGCACATATATGGTAAAAACCTTTAAAAATCTTCTCCATAACCGAGGATGCCTTGGGGCTGAATCTTTGCAAGAATCATCAGGGACAAGAGGTCTACCAAAGTTGTTATAAGATTTGTCGTACGTTGGCATTTGACCTTTTTACGGCAAGGTCAAGTTTGCTTCCCTATGCTTTTGTATGGGAAAAACCTTTAAAAATCTTCTTCTCCAAAACTGAGCATGCCTTGTGGCTGAATCTTTGCACATATCATCGGGAATGGGAGGGCTACCAAAGTTGCTAAAATAATGGTTGTACATTGACATTTGACCTTTTTGCGGTAAGGTCAATTTTGCTTCCTTATGCATTTATATGGGAAAAATGTTCAGAATTTCAAATAACATCTCCTCTGGAGCCTCTGGGCCAAATTTGCTTAAATTTCATATTGAGCCTCCTTAGGTTGGGGGAACAACAGATTGCTAAAATGGTCGCAGTTCATTAACCAAGATGGCCGCCATGCCCATATATGGTAAAAACATTTAAAAATCTTCTCCAGAACCGAGGATGCTTTTGGGCTGAATCTTTGCATAATTCATCGGGGACGGAGGGTCTACCAAAGTTGCTAAAATTTGACCTTTTTACGGCAAGGTTGTTTGCTTCCCTATGCATTTATATGGGAAAAAAACATTTAAAAATGTTATTCTCCAAAATCGAGGATGGCGAGTGGCTGAATGTTTGCATATATCATCGGGAACGGGCGGTCTACCAAGGTTGCTAAAATAATTGTCATACATTGACATTTAACCTTTTTACGGCGAGGTCAAGTTTGCTTCTGTATGCATTTGTATGGGCCCCATACATTTGTATGGAAAAAATGTTGATAATTTCAAATGACTTTTCCTCTGAAGCCTCCGGGCCAGTGTTGCTCAAATTTCATGCAGAGCCTCCTTGGGCAGGAGAATGAAAGATTGCTAAAATGGGCATGGTCCATTGATCAAAATGGCTGCCATGCCCATATAATGGTAAAAAAAAAATTACAAATCTTCTTCTCCATAACCAAATAAGCCCTGGGCCCTTATCTTTGCACAAATTATGGGGGACAGGAGAGCTACCAAAATTGCTAAAATGATGGTTCTATGTTGACGTTTGACCTTTTTACCTCCAAGGTCAAATTTGCTTCCCCATGCATTTGTATGGGCCATATACATTTATATTGAAAGTATTCAAGTGAATTGTAGATCAACAGTAGTTAAAATTGTTCTGATTAGAAATCTTAGATGGCCATCATCTTGTTTATATTTATTATATTTCTCTGCCACTGTGCTGTTTACATGTATAAAATCATGATTCTTCAGAATCCACTTAGCCAATTTCCACCAAATTTCACATTGATCCTACTGTTGAAATGTGATTGATGGTTTATTCAAATGATCATGCTCCATTGACTGTCAGGCCCATATATTCTTCATCAAAACTAAGAACTGCTCAAATGATGATCTTTTCATTAGTTGTGATGATAGGATTGGAAAAATGTTGCATAACATCTGCATGTCTGCAGTGACTCAGGTGAGCGAGCCGTGGCCCGTGGGCCTCTTATTTCCCTAAATATCTATATAGAAAACTTTAAAAATCTTCATGTTAGGAAGCACTGGACCAATTTCTATATAATTAGGCAAAAATGTTTCCTTGGTGATCCTCTACCAAGATTGTCCAAGCCGTCATGATTTGTCAAAAAACATAGCAGCTAGGGGGCGGGGCTTATTTTCCCTATATATATAGAAAACTTTAAAAATCTTCTTGTCAGAAACCACTGGACCGATTTCATTAATACTTGGCAGAAATCTTTCCTTTTGACCCTTAACCAAGATTGTTCAAGTTATCATGATTTGTCAAAAAAACATTGCCGCCGGGTGGTGGGTGGGGAGGGAGGCTTAATTTCCCTATATATCTATATAGAAAAGTTTAAAAATCTTCTTGTCAGAAACCAATGGACCAATTTCAATATAGCTTGGCAGGAATGTTGCTTTGGTGACCTGCTACCAAGATTGTTCAAGCAGTCATGATTCGTCTAAAAAAAATTCTGCCAGGGGGTGGGGCTTATTTTCCCTATATATCTCTATAGAAAACTTTAAAAATCTTCTTGTCAGAAACCACTGGACCGATTTCATTATAACTTGGTAGTAATCTTTCCTTGTTGACCCTCTACCAAGATTGTTCAAGTTATCATGATTCGTCAAAAAACAATGGCCGCCACTGGGAGGGGCTTATTTTCCAAATATATCTATATAGAAAAGTTTAAAAATCTTCTTCTCAGAAACCAAAGGACCGATTTCAATATAACTTGGCAGGAATGTTTCTTTGCTGACCCTCTACCAAGATTGTTCAAGCCGTTATGATTCATCAAAAAACATGGCGGCTAGGGGGCGGAGCATATTTTCCCTATATAGAAAACTTTAAAAATCTTCTCGTAAGAAACCGTTGGATTGAGTTCAATGTAACTTGACAGGAATGTGCTTTGGTGACCTTCTACTAAGATTGTGCCCTCATGATACGTCAAAAAACATGGCCTTCATGGGGCGGGGCTTATTTTCCGTATATATCTGTATAGAAAACTTTAAATTCATCTTGTCAGAAACCACCTGACTGATTTTAATATTACTTGCCAGGAATGTTGCTTTGGTGACCCCCTATCAAGATTGTTCAAGCAATCATGATTCGTCAAAATACATGGTTCCTAGGGGTGGGGCTTATTTTCCCTATATATCTAAATAGAAAACTTTAAAAATCTTCTTGTCAGAAACCACTGAACCGATTTCAATATAACTTGGCAGGATTTTTCCTTTGGTAACCCTCTACCAAGTTTGTTCAAGCTGTCATGATTTGTCAAAAAACATGGCCGTTAGGGGGTGGGGCTTAATTTCCCTATATATCTATATAAGACATTTTAAAAATCTATTTGTCAGAAACCACTGGATCAATTTCAATATAACAGCAGAATTGTTCCTTTAGTGATCCTCTTTCACTATTCAGTTCAAGCCATCATGATGGATGAAAAAAACATGGCCACTGGGGTGCAGGGTTATAAAATTTATACAAAAATTTTAGAGCAGTAAACTTGGCTGAAACTTCAACAGTAAGTATGCAAAGCTGTTTGCTCAGGTGAGCGATATAGGACCATCATGGTCCTCTTGCTTTTTTTTGTTTTCCCCCATTGGACCTAGCATGCCAGTTATGCCTGTTTTTGAATCTATTCTGTTCTAAATATTCCCCCCCCCCCCCCCAAAAAAGCAATATACCCCCTCCCGCTTGAGCTAGGATTCTGATATTTATGTCTCCTCCCTTTAGGGTAGGGAGATGTGTATTGTTTTTTCCCTCGGGCGTCTGTCACAAAATCTTGTCCACTCTGTAACTTGAAAATGGTTCAAGCTGTCTCCACATAACTTCATATAAATATCAATCAACATTATCTTACATGCAGAGCACAAGAACCATACGTCTTGCATTTATACTTTTTGAGTTATTTCACTTGGAACTTTATGCGTCACAAAATCGTGTCCGCTCTGTAACTTGAAACCTGTTCAAGATATCTTCAAGAAAGGTCATGTAAATATCAATCAGCATTACACAACATGCAGCGCGCAAGAACCATAACTCTTGCATTTATACTTTTTTGAATTATTATACACCTGTTTGAAAAACGGGACATATTATTTTACGGGGTATGACGTCCGTCAGAAAACTTTTTCGTTTCCGGCTAACGCCTCTAACAGTTTACATCCGATTAAAATGAAACTTGGTATATAGCTAGACCATGATGTGAAGCAGCACATATTGTTTTTGGGCTACAGACCACCAATTATTAGCAGAGCTATGCCCCTTCGAAAATTTCAGAAAACATTTCGTTTCTGGTTAACTCCTACACTTTACATCTGATCAAGCTGAAACTTCATTTATAGTTAGACCATGATGTGGAACAGTGCATATTGTTTTGAGGTTACAGTCCACTTAATATCAGCAGAGTTATAGCCCTTTGAAAATTCCTTTAAACTTTTCGTTTCCGGATAACTGCTCCTACAATTTACATCTCATCAAGCTGAAACTTCATTTATAGTTAGACCAAGATGTGGGGGCAGTGCATATTGTTTCTAGGTCACAGTCCACCAAATATTAGCAGAGTTATGTCCCTTTTAAAATTTCATTAAACTTTTCGTTTCCGGCTAACTCCTCCTACAATTTACATCCGATCAAGCTGAAACTTCATTTATAGCTAGACCATGATGTGGAGCAGCACATATTGTTTCAAGGTTACAGTCCACTAAATATTAGCAGAGTTAAGCCCCATTGAAAATTTCTTTAAACTTCTAGTTTCTGGTTAACTCCTCCTACAATTTATATCTGATCAAGCTGAAACTTCATTTATGCTATAGTTAGACCAAGATGTAGAGAAGGGCGTATTGTTTTGAGGTTACAGTCCACCAAATATTAGCTGAGTTACGCCTAGTGGTGGGACGATTCATCGATGCATTGGTGCATCCCGATACGCTTCATGTATCGATACACATGATGGAGTATCGATATGATGAACGCTTCTATTCAGATTCGCTTATTTGTGTTCGTTACATTTTTTAATCCGGTCTACAAAGTGACATTTTCAGAGCGCGATTTTGATTGGATGACGCTTGACTGATAGCCAATTGCATTTTACTTTACTCTTATTATGATGACAGACGAAACTGTGGTTGGAATTTATTCGCCGCCCAGCGGTAAAAATACTAGTTCTGTATGGGAATGTTTCGGCCATCCTATTCTTACTTTTGAAGTTAGCCATTTTTAGTGTTTCAGTATTATGGACAATGCATGTTTAAGGAAACCATATAGTTGGGGTCATAGTGTTGTTCAAACACATGTTCTAGTTCATTATAATTTCAACACAAAAACATGTTGGAACTTATTAGAAGGTCATTCATTGGTAGGGCTCTTTTAATGAATATCAACTGTGACAACAACATATATTCCTGAAGAAAAATAAGAAACATGCCAGTAATTTTTATTCAAAAAGTGTGTTATCTAACTGATAATACAGGTAAATAATAACGTTACTTTACGCATGTTAAAGTTAAATAAAAGTGTAGTTAAAAGAGATTCAGAACCACCACAGAGTATAGCAACTGTAGTTACTCTGAATTGTTCAGAAGGCGGTGTCGCGAAAAAAGGCATTAACTTAATTACATAATTAGATTTATATGATTTGATGGACCTGGATTTTGCTCTATATCCATATTTTCACACTTTCTTACAACCAGTGGCTTCATCCAATATTAAATTTACATTCAGAGACAAGGCTTTGTGAGAAAATTTACTATTCCTTGAAAAACAACCAACATGAACCCTTTGTACTACATGCCTTCACTATCAATTTAATTTCTCAAAATCAGTCAGATGGAAATGCATTCTACTTCTTTTAATGTATAAATAAGAATGGGTCTTTACTGAGGCATCTGTGTAAAACAGATATACATAAATAATCTAACCATGTACTGAAAAACTAAATACAATTATTTCTCTTCTGTTTTGTTTCTTTCTTCACAAAAAAAAATCCATTTTATTATCTGCATATATAAGCCAATGCAGTGATTGGAGTAATGAACCTCTTTATTTTCCAATGAAGTTTACCACCTGATTATTCCAAATGAGTGTATCTCCAGCAGCAATTTCTAGAATTATCAAAGTTCAAGTCTAGATATGCTCCAGTTCATACATATTCAACACCTGATGTAGCTCCACGATTATTCTGGTGCAATTTTATAAATTTATCTTTATCAACTTATTATGAAGACGAGCAGATTAAATACATTTGAAATGGCTATGTTCAATCCAGATTAGCTTTAATAACTGATTGTCATTTGATAGTGCTTCACCTAAGCATCAACAGATTAGCCCGACCAGCTATGCCTACCCTTTTCTGTTTTCAAGAGATTTTCCGATGTCCACAAAAGAAGGGTCATAACGTATAAATGGGCCAGCAGTCGTCAGACAACTCTGTGTCACTGAGGTGTGAATAAAGTAATTTTATGTAGGAGGAATGAATTAAATGCCTGATGTCTTGCTATATTCAATATCGAATAAGTAGATTCTGATACTTTCTTTTCGTTCAGCTTCCGTTGCTAAGCACAACATCCAAGATGGCGTGGGGTGATTGACAAAAGTAGCGCGTGTATTACTACACCGAATTTTGAAGTCTATGTTTCAAACTGCACTATCTAAATCGATTTCAGTTACAGTTATGTTAGCGAAATAGAAAAGCTATAAAAAATTCCACTGCTTCACATTCAGTTCGCCGTAATAGTGCCGCATTGCGTCTGATTAAGAAGTAGTGCGCGTATGAATATAGCGGTGATGAAAATCCGCTTGTGACGTAGTAAAAAAACCCATGCGATTGCAAAGAGCCTGCTAGCTGTCGCTAGCAGACTCAAAAATCAAAGGACTGATATTCCTAAGAGTATGCTAGCTTGTAAAGTACTAATGGAGTGCTGTGTATCTTCTATGCAATTTTACACAATACATGCAAAGAAGATAGACGACATTCCAATGCTACCAATACTATACGATAAGATGGAGCTCTATGGAATATATCAAGCATCTGGGCATTGCACTTCCTGAATAGAAGACTTTCTTTAAAAACTCTTAAATTCTGCTGGTAAGTGCATGTCCTTGACAAATCTGACCTCAAGGCCAAGTCTTGGAGAAATTTCAAACTACACTGAAAGATGATTCTGCATTCAAAATTTCTAGCTAGGACGGACAAATACGGATGGACTCACTAATATACACTTAAATGCAGCTATGGTGACTATGTCTTGCTCAGCGCAAGCGGGCTTGACAAAAAGGAAGATATTTGTTCAAGTTATTTTTCTTCAAACTATTAGCACATTGTTGACAGATCCATTCCTTATCCTCCACACTTTTATGTCCTAATGTACAGAGTCTTTTCATCTCGGGCTTTAGACCCTGAATATCAAATTTAACATCAGAATGTCTGAAAAATGTTTGACAACAACTTGTACATATGTACTGGGGACCACAAGACACCAACTTGTGAAACTGTGTGACTATAGCACTTTCTTTGTTTTTAAATTTCTTACTGCTCAAACCATCTTTTGATGTGTCACTTAACTTAAGTTTCTTATTCAGGGAGGTTTGCAATTCTTCACATATAAGGGGTGAATCAAGTAATGCGGAACCGTGTTCATTTAAGCTGTCAGCAAGCTGGGAGGAAGCATAAGGCTGTGATGGCCACAACTCAAATGAAATACATTCTTGTAAAGGAGGATAGGTAGTTATGTCACAAATTTGAAACCCAGCTCATTGGTATCATTTTATGGTCTCCCTGCAAACATGAGATATACAGAGCGAATGCAAATCAAACTGACTCACCGCTGTTGTAGTAAAGGAATTATCAAAACTAAACAATCTACGCAAATGTAAGGAAAATGCCAGTTATATTTGTTTTCTTTAACAAAATGTTTTTGCCATTAACATTTGGCATTCCATCTGAAGCTCTTGCATGTGACTCAAAAAGGTAGAAACAGTCACCTTGTTCCAATAATGCAATAGAAAAGCCGTTGCAAATGAAGACTGCATATGGGTTGAATGAGAAAGTCATAGCGAGTCCTGTCTCTAAATCAAGGAAAGGATACTCCACTAAGGATAAGATATTTAAATTTCCTGAAAATGTTCTTTTTTTTTTTTTTTTTTTTTTTTTTTTTTTTTCACTTTCCAGGGATAATGCTGGTTGTCAAGTGAAAAATAAGATGGCAAATCACATGGCTCTAAATAGTCATGATATGTCTTGGCATTCTTTTTTGCATACTTGTATAATTTATCTCCTGCAAACAGAATTTCATTCATGTTGTTGACATTCAACTTGTTGGTACAGATCCTTTTCTGTACAGCTTTCACCAATAATACTAAACAACATGGTAGGCATTGACGCCCTCTTGAATCAGGACTAAATATCCCATCTCTTTGATGGATACTTCCTTGCAATAATACAGATGCATTTTCTTGTAGCGACACCGCCTCGTGGCTGCGAAGAAGCAGCCGCGAAGAAGCAGCCATGACGGTGGCGTCAAATGATAACACGTATGGAATAGAACAGAATTGTGTGTACGGACCCTTGCCGTGGCCTGAAAAGTCGCAATGATTAAAGCGAATAACACCGAGTGTTTCGACTGAGACATGTGATGTCAGTCAGCCAATGAAAGTGCTCAGCGATACGTATCGTGTCTGGTTTCCGACCTTCTGGGTGTTGCGACAACTGTGTGTGTTGTCGTATGACAACCAGCTTGTTTACTAGAATCTACCGGCTGTCGAACAGTTTATTTTTCGCGAGGCTACAGACATGAAAGCTTCTTTTACCTGCATTTTTGAAATTCATGGTGTGTCGCACGCGAAAAACAACAACAGATACTTGTTCAGTTCTTCAGCAAAATTCTTGATGCCGTAAAGTGCATTTCATGTAGGCAACCGGTAGCACAGGAGCTTGACGTTTGCTAATTTCTACTTATAGGGCCTGTCCCTACGATTATGAAATAATCGAAGGTTCGAAGGACAGGCCCTATAAGTAGAAATTATCCAATGTCAAGCTCCTGTGAACGGTAGTGTAGCGTAACTTGGTACCTATTACCGGCGTGCACTGATTATCGGGTATTCAGAAATCACGACCCACAGACCACGGCCCCCGCCCATCGGGGCCAGCGAAGTAGTTGGGCTGCCTATAGTCTCCAGGGCAGAGTTGCCTTAGGCAGGGCCTGTTCATCATGTGATCGGGTTGGGTAAAAGTCCCACAAATCTGGAGGCAGTATCTTTAAATGGATACATTGTTGCATTTTTTTCTTTTCTTTTTATTCGCTAGAATCATCATACAGCAAATACAATGTATAAATAGACTCTAAGGCTGGCTAATCTGGTCGATTATCACTCCTGTCATTGTGATCGATTATTTATCACAAAAGATTTGGTCAATTTACTTGTCTGTCTGAGCAGGACTCTTCCCATGTTATACTTTACTGTATGTATTTGGTCAAATAGGCCTGAGCAAACAGTGTAGACCCAGATGGGATGCCGCAAAATGTGGCGTCTCATTGATTATAAGACATCTGTAATGATTATCATTTTTGTGGAATTTATAGATCAGTTAATCAATTATCTGATTAATTTTGTCAGCCTAAATAGTCTGTGTGAATAAAAGTAATATACTCCATGTATTTTCGCGTTAAATTCAATATTGCGTTAAACTGATTTCTCAATGAAAATAAACGGCAGCGCCACCTACCTGCTGGATGTTTTAAATACAAAGTCACGCTTTAGTGGGCAAGGTTTGTTTTCAGAAATACACTGTTGTTTTGTGATTTCCGCTTAGAAAAGAAATATATTGACCGTGGTGATAACAGTCCTTAATGACATTTACACCTATATCTATTAAATCAATTTTTACAGCTAAGACTAACTTATTTTTTCTATGAAAATATCAAATCTAAGGTACCGTATTAATCCGCCTATAAGACGGGGATTTTTCCAAAAAAAAAAAAAAAAAAAAAAAAAAAAAAGCCCCCAAAAATCCAGACCCATCTTATAATCAAGATCTTTGGCCATATCGGTATTTTCGGCAAAGTCCGGTGGTGCCACGTGGTCACGGAAAATGCCGATCTTCGAAACCGGTAGAAGGATATAATGTTTACCTTCGTCCCTTGACAGAAATAGCAGCAAGGTAATTTTGTAGGTGAAGTACCGAATTTTTCTGTGTATTACTCGCACCCGTGTATAAAACGCACTGAATATTTGCTAAATAGTTTTGAAATAAAAAAAAGAGATGTTCTATGTAAAACACGAAGAATTTGTGCGTTATTTACTAAGTCACCAGATACTAAGTGTCAAATTTCACTAGGATTGAGTTGAAAATGGCCGAACTCGGAAGGTTTAGAGTAGAAACAGGCCGAATTTACGGTAATGCTAACTGAATTTTCGTTGTGCAGCTCTGTTACCATGGGCCTCAGGCAACTTGATGTAGTGTAGGCAGTTCTTTGCTTCCCCACTGCAGACGCTATGATAATAAAAATGTAGTTATTTCTTTTGTGTTCTCATAATTAACACCTTCTTTGTGTCACTTTCTTAACTGAGACGTGAAATTATCAACTCAGTGCCTCAGGGCAATGCAAACAACAACTAAAGTCGACTAGTTGTCATTCTGACTGCCAATTAACCAATTAAGTGCACAGATGTATGCTGGTAGTTTGATTTTCTTTATCATAAACATTGTTTATTTCAAACAATTTTTTTGGTAAGTTGGAAGAAAAGTTTAAATAAAAAAAAAAAAAAAAAAAAAAAAAAAAAAAGATAAACATATGCCCAGTCAGCATTCTACGTAAATCTATATCGGGCCGTCATCGGCCCGTCAGGGTAGCTGACGGGCCGATGACGGCCCGATGTAGATTTACGTAGAATGCTAGCTGGGTGGTAAGAAAATAAAAGATAAAATGCAAATGACCGATCTACCTACCTCAAAAGCCCAGTTGGTTTTGTTTATTATCAATAATTTTAATAATTGCATAAACTTAAATACTTTTTTATTTTTTCAATGTATGATCGTTCGTGCCAATATTTATGTTCTACCAAATTTATTTCCTATATTGAACTACAATAAATCAGTTGTGCAGGCTGATTTATTCAAGTTACGGTTGAGTCTTGTCAAAGTCCGGTAATCAATTCATATGCATATGCCTGTTTGAGTAGTTTCCCTTTGAAAAGATCACATGATCAGCAAAATAAAAAAGCGTAAACAAAAAAAGCATGAACATGAAAAGGATATCAAATTGCTACAAATCAGATCGAGTTGCTTGTTTTGAGCTGCCAGAACCCTGGTATGGGCGAGATAGGTATAAAAAATCATGAATATCTTATAGCAATCATTCTACTTCGCATTTTTAACGGGCGATCGTGAATGTCATGAGTTTTCGCGACCGATTATCTTGGTGATTTCTGTCCCGATTTTGGTGTTCCTATAAATAATACACATCGGATTTTTATAAACGTTTTCTGGGTAAATAAGGTGCGTGTTATACACAGTTAAATACGGTATGCATGCTTGTAAGTGGTGTTGGGAGTTTTTTTTAATTCCTGCTCTGTGATAAATTCATTTACAAATCTGACCAATCATCGCCGATGTCTTCATGTACTTTAGGAATTTCTGAGTGGCAGGGAATGTCTCCGACAGGCGACTTTTTTTAACCCATCTTATAATTAATTAAAAGCAAAATCCTGCCTGGGAAGGGCCCAAAAACAGCCCCCGTCTTATAAACAAATCGTCTTATAGGCGGATTAATACGGTATCCGTACTTTATTTTGAAAATGGCCAAAATTTGCAAAAATCACATTACAATTACATGATGATTTTCTGCCAAAAATTTAATTAACGCGAAGTTACATGGCTTTTGGTTCAAAATGGCGGCAACATGGTTGGCTTGTTTACACAAATGCTTTCACAAATCAAATCCAAAGAACTGCATTATTTGTACATAAAATAAATGCTCAGATAATAATTTAGATGACTTCAGAATTATTTTCAGCATTTGTCTCTGTAAGTAGTTATGATGAAACGTTTTACCATTAGTAACGTGAAAATACATGAAACCGGGCTAAATAATAACAGCAAAAAATTCTAAGATGTGAATTATATGGGACTAGACTTAAAAAATACAGTAATTATTATACTGTACACATATGTTTAGTAAAAACTTAGCAAACTAGATCACAAATCTTGATTTTGATCATGGTTCTGTTGGACATCCCAGTAGGGCTAGCTGTTGAAAGAACTTATAAGCATTAAAAGCTCTACACAGCTTATGTTGTCTATTTCTTAAATTCTTATATGCAACCTTTTATTTAAGGCTCTTTATCTTTATTTATAATGACTGAAATATTTTTTACCCACACTCCTCAATTATCTGGACAATTTTTATTAGCTGCAAAAATACCAAGAACATTTTGAATCCTCAAAGTCATAGTGACATGCCCATGCTCCAACTCTGCACACACATAAGCATATAGGTGTAGGCAAGTGAATTTTGTTGTCTGAACACTAAAGCTGGCACAATTGATCAGATACAGTCATTTGGCTAGAACCAGGTAAAGTTATGCTTCATAACAATTTCCAAATAAGTGGCTGATCAAAATTTGGACTTTATTGGCTGATACAGAGTACTAGCCTTCCTCGAAATATCACACCAAAGACTTTGTCCTTCGCCTTAGGTTATCTGCCCTTGTGATGAATGTGAAGTTCTCCACTGATTTGGCTAGTTCCAAATAGTTTCGCTAGTTCCGAATAATAAATGAGGGATCTGTAAAAATCCCTCACATAATGCAACAGCCTCTATATATTATTTTATCAACTTGGATAATGTGTTACGGAGAAAATTAATTCAATATAAGACATTTGTCGCAAAGCGACATGTTCACAAAGACCTTAAAACAGATCCTTTAAGCAAAAATCGTATAATTCATGGCATAACAATTTTTCGGCATGTACACCCTCCTTACTGCAAAATTTAGCTCCTATTTTCTGGATTTAATAATCTTTCCGATATAAATATATTTCAATGAGGTTTAAGAAGTTGAAAGGAGTATGTGCATAAGGTCCTATTTTCCCCCTTCTGAAGCCCGAAAATAAAATATGCTTGCAGTAAAATTATGCGTTAATTAATCCAATTGTAGCTTGTGTTTAGCACTGTGTGATGCCGCTACAAAGTCTCCCTGCACTTTGTCAAAGTACAGATAATATATAAGCAACGACATGAAAAACCTGTCTTCAAGGTTTTCGACCAAATAAGACTCAGACCTGCTTACTCAGCCGTAGACTGGCTAACTCGGCCATTGTGCCAGATTAGCTAGTCTTGAAAGTTTTGATAGGTTGTTTACTGTCTAGACAGCGAACAACAACGGTGCTGATCAGACTGCGCATAGCAAAAACCATGTGTCTTTGTTGTTCGCATATGATTCGCATAAGATTTTTATCCCATGAAGAGGCTCATAATTATATTGCTTCAATAGTCTGTCACATGTCTGAGATTCTTGTACATACACTACATCAATATCTACACTCCTTTAAACACAGCATGTGAACACCTTACCCGAAATTTGATTTCTTGGTCGGTTACTCACCTCAACTCCTTACCATACTTTATTTAAAATTGAACAAGAGGCCCACGGGCCACTCACCTGAGTAGCATTGTGAGTGCAGATATGCAGATGTTATGTAACATTTTTCCATCCTGTCATCGCAACTAATGAAAAGATCATCCTTTAAGCAGTTCTTAATTTTTAAGATGAATATTATATATGGCAAGACAGTCAATGGAGTGTGATCATTTGAACAAACTCTCAATCACATTTCAACAGTAGGATCAATGTGAAATTTGGTTGCTATTGCCTAAGTGGTTTCTGAAGAATCATGATTTTATACATGTAAACAGCACAGTGGCAGGGAAATATAATAAACATAAACAAGATGGTAGCCATCTTGGATTTCCAATCAGAATGACTTTTAGCTACTGTTGATCTACAAGTTACTTCGATACTTCCAATGAACTTTAAGTCAATTGCCCTTTCGGTTCAGGGGAAAAAGTTCAAAACAGATTTTCAAGATGGCCACCATAGCCGCAATTTGAGATTTCTTATCGCAACCATTTGAGCGTTTTTTGATCTACAAGTCACCCTGATGCTTCCTACCAAGTTTCGAGTCAATAAATGGTCTTTCAGTTCAGAAGAAGTAAAGAAAAATAGATTTTCAAGATGGCCGCCATCTTGGATTTCCAATCGGAAGGATTTTAGCTATTTTTATATCAACATGTCATCCTGATGCTTCCTACCAATTTTCAAATTAACTGGCCCTTTGGTTCAGGAAAATAAGTGAAAGGAAAAGAGTTTCAAGATGGCCGCCATGACAGCCATCTTGGATTTCCTATCCAAACAATTTAAGCTATTTTAGATCTACAAGTCACCTAAATGCTTCCTACCAAGTTTTGAGTCAAATGGCCTTTCAATTCAGGAGAAGAAGCGAAAAATAGATTTTAAAGATGGCTGTCATAGCGGCCATCTTGGATTTCTGATAGGGATGATTTTATCTATTTTTGATCTACAGGTCACCCCGATGCTTCTTAGCAAGTTTGGAGTCAATTGGCCTTTCCGTTCAGGAGAAGAAGCGAAAAATAGATTTTCAAGATGGTGGCCATCTTGGATTTCTGATCAACACGATTTTAGCTGGTTTTGATCTACAAGTCACCCCGATGCTTCCTAGCAAGTTTGGAGTCAATTGGCCTTTCGGTTCAGGAGAAGAAGCTAAAAATAGATTTAAGATGGCTGCCATGGCGGCCATCTTGGATTTCCGATCAGCATGATTTTAGCTATTTTTGATGTACAAGTCACCCCGATGCTTCCTACCAAGTATCGAGTCAATTTGCCCAGGGGTGTAGGAGTAGTTTTTTAAATCAATTGTTGACGTCGCATGACGGACGACGGACATTGACCACAATAGTTCACCATGAGCACTTTGCGCTCAGGTGAGCTAACAAGTACAATTTACTACCGAATGTTTTGTCTAAAAATAGCTCAATGGGTGGCAAACAGTTAAGCCCCTGATGTGACACCGCATTTTGTAGCATCTCATGGGGGTTTACAATGTTTGCTCGGGACTGTCTGGCCAAATACATCCAGTAAAGTATGACCAATTTCAATATAAATTTGCAGGAGTGTTACTTTGATGATCCTCTACCAAGATTGTTCAAGCCATTTGGATTCGTCAAAAAACATGGCCGCCAGGGGGCGGGGCTTATTTTCCCTTTATATCTATATAGAAAACTTTAAAAATCTTCTTGTCAGAAACCACTGGACCGATTTCAATATAATTTTGCAGGAATGTTTGTTTGGTGATCCTGTACCAAGATTGTTCAAGCCATCTGGATTCGTCAAAAAACATGGCTGCCAGGGGGCGGAGCTTATTTTTCCTACATGTATATATCTATATGGAAAACTTTTAAAAGCTTCTTGTCAGAAACACTGGGCCAATTTCAATATAATTTTACAGAAAGGTTCCTTTAGTAATCCTCTACCAAGATTGTTCAAGCCATTTGGATTCCTCAAAAAACATGGCCACCAGAGGGCGGGGCTTATTTTCCCTATATATCTATACAGAAAAGTTTAAAAATCTTCTTGTCAGAAACCACTGGACCGATTTCAATATAACACGGCAGGAATGTTTCTTTTGAAACTTTCTACCAAGATTGTTCAAGCCGTCATACGTCAAAAACCATGGCCGCCAGGGGGGTGGGACTTTTTTTTTTAACCCACCTGACCTCTGCTCAGGATGAGCTATAGTGATCACTTTTCCTCCGTCCATTAACATTTTCAAATGACTTCTCCTCTGAAGCCGCTGAGCCAATTTTGCTCAGATTTCATGTGGAGCCTCCTTAGGGTGGGGGAACGAAAGATTGCTAAAATGGTCATGGTCCGTTGACCCAAGATGGCCTCCATGCACATATATGGTAAAAACCTTTAAAAATCTTCTCCATAACCGAGGATGCCTTGGGGCTGAATCTTTGCAAGAATCATCAGGGACAAGAGGTCTACCAAAGTTGTTATAAGATTTGTCGTACGTTGGCATTTGACCTTTTTACGGCAAGGTCAAGTTTGCTTCCCTATGCTTTTGTATGGGAAAAACCTTTAAAAATCTTCTTCTCCAAAACCGAGCATGCCTTGTGGCTGAATCTTTGCACATATCATCGGGAATGGGAGGGTTACCAAAGTTGCTAAAATAATGGTTGTACATTGACATTTGACCTTTTTGCGGTAAGGTCAATATTGCTTCCTTATGCATTTATATGGGAAAAATGTTCAGAATTTCAAATAACATCTCCTCTGGAGCCTTTGGGCCAAATTTGCTCAAATTTCATATTGAGCCTCCTTAGGTTGGGGGGAACAAAAGATTGCTAAAATGGTCGCAGTTCATTTACCAGGATGGCCGCCATGCCCATATATGGTAAAAACATTTAAAAATCTTCTTCTCCAGAACCGAGGATGCTTTGGGGCTGAATCTTTGCATAATTCATCGGGGACGGAGGGTCTACCAAAGTTGCTAAAATTTGACCTTTTTACGGCAAGGTCGTTTGCTTCCCTATGCATTTATATGGGAAAAAACATTTAAAAATGTTATTCTCCAAAATCGAGGATGGCATGTGGCTGAATGTTTGCATATATCATCGGGAACGGGCGGTCTACCAAGGTTGCTAAAATAATTGTCATACATTGACATTTAACCTTTTTACGGCGAGGTCAAGTTTGCTTCTGTATGCATTTGTATGGGCCCCATACATTTGTATGGAAAAAATGTTGATAATTTCAAATGACTTTTCCTCTGAAGCCTCCGGGCCAGTGTTGCTCAAATTTCATGCAGAGCCTCTTTGGGCAGGAGAATGAAAGATTGCTAAAATGGGCATGGTCCATTGATCAAAATGGCTGCCATGCCCATATAATGGTAAAAAAAAATTTACAAATCTTCTTCTCCATAACCAAATAAGCCCTGGGCCCTTATCTTTGCACAAATTATGAGGGACAGGAGAGCTACCAAAATTGCTAAAATGATGGTTCTATGTTGACGTTTGACCTTTTTACCTCCAAGGTCAAATTTGCTTCCCCATGCATTTGTATGGGCCATATACATTTATATTGAAAGTATTCAAGTGAATTGTAGATCAACAGTAGTTAAAATTGTTCTGATTGGAAATCTTAGATGGCCATCATCTTGTTTATATTTATTATACTTCTCTGCCACTGTGCTGTTTACATGTATAAAATCATGATTCTTCAGAATCCACTTAGCCAATTTCCACCAAATTTCAAATTGATCCTACTGTTGAAATGTGACTGATGGTTTATTCAAATGATCATGCTCCATTGACTGTCAGGCCCATATATTCTTCTTCAAAACTAAGAACTGCTCAAATGATGATCTTTTCATTAGTTGTGATGATAGGATTGGAAAAATGTTGCATAACATCTGCATGTCTGCAGTGACTCAGGTGAGCGAGCCGTGGCCCGTGGGCCTCTTGTTTCCCTATATATCTATATAGAAAAACTTTAAAAATCTTCATGTTAGAAAGCACTGGACCGATTTCTATATAACTAGGCAAAAATGTTTCCTTGGTGATCCTCTACCAAGATTGTCCAAGCCGTCATGATTTGTCAAAAAACATAGCAGCTAGGGGGCGGGGCTTATTTTCCCTATATATATAGAAAACTTTAAAAATCTTCTTGTCAGAAACCACTGGACCGATTTCATTAATACTTGGCAGAAATCTTTCCTTTTGACCCTTAACCAAGATTGTTCAAGTTATCATGATTTGTCAAAAAAACATTGCCGCCGGGTGGTGGGTGGGGAGGGAGGCTTAATTTCCCTATATATCTATATAGAAAAGTTTAAAAATCTTCTTGTCAGAAACCAATGGACCAATTTCAATATAGCTTGGCAGGAATGTTGCTTTGGTGACCTGCTACCAAGATTGTTCAAGCAGTCATGATTCGTCTAAAAAAAATTCTGCCAGGGGGTGGGGCTTATTTTCCCTATATATCTCTATAGAAAACTTTAAAAATCTTCTTGTCAGAAAACACTGGACCGATTTCATTATAACTTGGTAGAAATCTTTCCTTGTTGACCCTCTACCAAGATTGTTCAAGTTATCATGATTTGTCAAAAAACAATGGCCGCCACTGGGAGGGGCTAATTTTCCAAATATATCTATATAGAAAAGTTTAAAAATCTTCTTCTCAGAAACCAATGGACCGATTTCAATATAACTTGGCAGGAATGTTTCTTTGGTGACCCTCTACCAAGATTGTTCAAGCCGTTATGATTCATCAAAAAACATGGCGGCTAGGGGGCGGAGCATATTTTCCCTATATAGAAAACTTTAAAAATCTTCTCGTAAGAAACCGTTGGATTGAGTTCAATGTAACTTGACAGGAATGTGCTTTGGTGACCTTCTACTAAGATTGTGCCCTCATGATACGTCAAAAAACATGGCCTTCATGGGGCGGGGCTTATTTTCCGTATATATCTGTATAGAAAACTTTAAAATTCATCTTGTCAGAAACCACCTGACTGATTTTAATATTACTTGCCAGGAATGTTGCTTTGGTGACCCCCTATCAAGATTGTTCAAGCAATCATGATTCGTCAAAAAACATGGTTGCTAGGGGTGGGGCTTATTTTCCCTATATATCTAAATAGAAAACTTTAAAAATCTTCTTGTCAGAAACCACTGAACCGATTTCAATATAACTTGGCAAGATTTTTCCTTTGGTGACCCTCTACCAAGTTTGTTCAAGCTGTCATGATTTGTCAAAAAACATGGCCGTTAGGGGGTGGGGCTTAATTTCCCTATATATCTATATAAGACATTTTAAAAATCTATTTGTCAGAAACCACTGGACCAATTTCAATATAACAGCAGAATTGTTCCTTTGGTGATCCTCTTTCACTATTCAGTTCAAGCCATCATGATGGATGAAAAAAACATGGCCACTGGGGTGCAGGGTTATAAAATTTATACAAAAATTTTAGAGCAGTAAACTTGGCTGAAACTTCAACAGTAAGTATGCAATGCTGTTTGCTCAGGTGAGCGATATAGGACCATCATGGTCCTCTTGCTTTCCCCCCCCCCCCCCCATTGGACCTAGCATGCCAGTTATGCCTGTTTTTGAATCTATTCTGTTCTAAATATTCCCCCCCCCCTCCCCACACACACCCTTGGATGGGGACGCCAGTGCTGATAAGATCTGCACCAAAAGCAATATACCCCCTCCCGCTTGAGCTAGGATTCTGATATTTATGTCTCCTCCCTTTAGGGTAGGGAGATGTGTATTGTTTTTTCCCTCGGGCGTCTGTCACAAAATCTTGTCCACTCTGTAACTTGAAAATGGTTCAAGCTGTCTCCACATAACTTCATATAAATATCAATCAACATTATCTTACATGCAGAGCACAAGAACCATACGTCTTGCATTTAAACTTTTTGAGTTATTTCACTTGGAACTTTATGCGTCACAAAATCGTGTCCGCTCTGTAACTTGAAACCTGTTCAAGATATCTTCAAGAAAGGTCATGTAAATATCAATCAGCATTAGACAACATGCAGCGCGCAAGAACCATAACTCTTGCATTTATACTTTTTTGAATTATTATACACCTGTTTGAAAAACGGGACATATTATTTTACGGGGTATGACGTCCGTCAGAAAACTTTTTCGTTTCCGGCTAACGCCTCTAACAGTTTACATCCGATTAAAATGAAACTTGGTATATAGCTAGACCATGATGTGAAGCAGCACATATTGTTTTTGGGCTACAGACCACCAATTATTAGCAGAGCTATGCCCCTTCGAAAATTTCAGAAAACATTTCGTTTCTGGTTAACTCCTACACTTTACATCTGATCAAGCTGAAACTCCATTTATAGTTAGACCATGATGTGGAACAGTGCATATTGTTTTGAGGTTACAGTCCACTTAATATCAGCAGAGTTATAGCCCTTTGAAAATTCCTTTAAACTTTTCGTTTCCGGATAACTGCTCCTACAATTTACATCTGATCAAGCAGAAACTTCATTTATAGTTAGACCAAGATGTGGGGGCAGTGCATATTGTTTCTAGGTCACAGTCCACCAAATATTAGCAGAGTTATGTCCCTTTTAAAATTTCATTAAACTTTTCGTTTCCGGCTAACTCCTCCTACAATTTACATCCGATCAAGCTGAAACTTCATTTATAGCTAGACCATGATGTGGAGCAGCACATATTGTTTCAAGGTTACAGTCCACTAAATATTAGCAGAGTTAAGCCCCACTGAAAATTTCTTTAAACTTCTAGTTTCTGGTTAACTCCTCCTACAATTTATATCCGATCAAGCTGAAACTTCATTTATGCTATAGTTAGACCAAGATGTAGAGAAGGGCGTATTGTTTTGAGGTTACAGTCCACCAAATATTAGCTGAGTTACGCCTAGTGGTGGGACGATTCATCGATGCATTGGTGCATCCCGATACGCTTCATGTATCGATACACATGATGGAGTATCGATATGATGAACGCTTCTATTCAGATTCGCTTATTTGTGTTCGTTACATTCTTTAATCTGGTCTACAAAGTGACATTTTCAGAGCGCGATTTTGATTGGATGACGCTTGACTGATAGCCAATTGCATTTTGCTTTACTCTCATTATGATGGCAGACGAAACTGTGGTTGGAATTTATTCGCCGCCCAGCGGTAAAAGTATTAGTTCTGTATGGGAATGTTTCGGCCATCCTATTCTTACTTTTGAAGTTAGCCATTTTTAGTGTTTCAGTATTATGGACAATGCATGTTTAAGGGAAACCATATAGTTGGGGTCATAGTGTTGTTCAAAAACATGTTCTAGTTCATTATAATTTCAACACAAAAACATGTTGGAACTTATTAGAAGGTCATTCATTGGTAGGGCTCTTTTAATGAATATCCACAACATATATTCCTTAAGAAAAATAAGAAACATGCCAGTAATTTTTATTCAAAAAGTGTGTTATCTAACTGATAATACAGGTAAATAATAACATTACTTTACGCATGTTAAAGTTAAATAAAAGTGTAGTTAAAAGAGATTCAGAACCACCACAGAGTAATGTACATCCAGTATAGCAACTGTAGTTACTCTGAATTGTTCAGAAGGCGGTGTCGCGAAAAAAGGCATTAACTTAATTACATAATTAGATTTATATGATTTGATGGACCTGGATTTTGCTCTATATCCATATTTTCACACTTTCTTACAACCAGTGGCTTCATCCAATATTAAATTTACATTCAGAGACAAGGCTTTGTGGGAAAATTTACTATTCCTTGAAAAACAACCAACATGAACCCTTTGTACTACATGCTTTCACTATCAATTTAATTTCTCAAAATCAGTCAGATGGAAATGCATTCTACTTCTTTTAATGTATAAATAAGAATGGGTCTTTACTGAGGCATCTGTGTAAAACAGATATACATAAATAATCTAACCATGTACTGAAAAACTAAATACAATTATTTCTCTTCTGTTTTGTTTCTTTCTTCACAAAAAAAAATCCATTTTATTATCTGCATATATAAGCCAATGCAGTGATTGGAGTAATGAACCTCTTTATTTTCCAATGAAGTTTACCACCTGATTATTCCAAATGAGTGTATCTCCAGCAGCAATTTCCAATTTCTAGAATTATCAAAGTTCAAGTCTAGATATGCTCCAGTTCATACATATTCAACACCTGATGTAGCTCCACGATTATTCTGGTGCAATTTTATAAATTTATTTTTATCAACTTATTATGATGACGAGCAGATTAAATAAATTTGAAATGGCTATGTTCAAACCAGATTAGCTTTAATAACTGATTGTCATTTGATAGTGCTTCACCTAAGCATCAACAGATTAGCCCGACCAGCTATGCCTACCCTTTTCTGTTTTCAAGAGATTTTCCGATGTCCACAAAAGAAGGGTCATAACGTATAAATGGGCCAGCAGTCGTCAGACAACTCCGTGTCACTGAGGTGTGAATAAAGTAATTTCATGTAGGAGGAATGAATTAAATGCCTGATGTCTTGCTATATTCAATATCGAATAAGTAGATTCTGATACTTTCTTTTCGTTCAGCTTCCGTTGCTAAGCACAACATCAAAGATGGCGTGGGGTGATTGACAAAAGTAGCGCGTGTATTACTACACCGAATTTTGAAGTCTATGTTTCAAATTGCACTATCTAAATCGATTTCAGTTACAGTTATGTTAGCGAAATAGAAAAGCTATAAAAAAAATTCCCCTGCTTCACATTCAGTTCGCCGTAATAGTGCCGCATTGCGTCTGATTAAGAAGTAGTGCGCGTATGAATATAGCGGTGATGAAAATCCGCTTGTGACGTAGTAAAAAACCCCATGCGATTGCATAGAGCCTGCTAGCTGTCGCTAGCAGACTCAATAAGGTGCTTGCGGGAACTGCTTCCGGACTTCTAATACGAGCTCGTAACATCTTTTTGTCATAAGAGTATTCATGCGATAGAGACTTGTAATTTGAAATGTTAATCATTTAGTTCACGCGACAATTGCGGATCAGTATCAGGAATATTCGGGATCGACTGAAAAAAGTAAAATGTCAGCATTTTAAACATTTTAATAATAGGGAATGAAATATCCTGTTGCTACACAAGTACAGTACTACGAGATTTTTTTTTTATTAAAATTTTGATTTTATATGCCCTCAAACAGAGCAGCATCTCTCTGTCTCTCTCTGTCTATCGCTCTGTCTCTGTCTCTCTCTCTCTCTGTTTGTCCCTCTGTTTCTGTCTCTCTCATTCTCTCAGTTCACAAATCTTTTGATCAACTCTCGTTTATGCACAGTACTGTAAATTAGTTCACAAAACTCACTTGTCTTCACTGATTTTTAGCTATTGACATTTCACAATACATTGTAATATTGTGAAACTTTCAGCAATTTTGTACGAGGTAAATTTGTTGAAAGCCTACCTCCAACCGACCTACCCCATCGGCTTTTGCATAGTTGCAGTCATTTTCGCTATGGAAAAAAGAAAAATATTCGATTTTAAACCAATGATTAGAATTAAAATGTTGGTGCACAGGCAGATACGACAAACGGTTTAGAACTGAACCATAATGAAAGTTTACAAATTCATTTCTGATTAACCAGTTTATGCCAAGTGAACTCTTCTAAATCAACTCTTTGGACAGGTCAGTTTCCTATATTAGGGGTGTCTTGTTATTTTTTATTATTACCATATTTTTTCTATTCTTTTATTTTGTTAAGAAAAGTTCGAACTGGATGCAAACAATGTTGACCTTGATTAGGCGCCGCTGATTTGAGTCTACAATGTTTGCCAGTTTTCCTTTTATCGGACACCAGGCATAACTGGGTTAAAGCGCCAATTTTGCCAGTGTCCCTTTTATTGGACACCAGGCATAAATGGGTTAAAGCACCATTGGCTCTTTAACCCATTTATGCCTGGTGTCCAATAAAAAAACCACTGGCAAGTCGACATGCAAAATACGACTTTCTGAAAGATGTCGAACGCAGAGTAGGGTCAAAATCTTGTACATGTTCTGCTTTTGTTTAAGAGAGCTCAAATGCAGACAGCGCTTATCCAGATCAAGTTGGAATTCCCGCAGTCTGATCGACTTTTTTCCTGTTCTTCGATAGCCAATATGGCTATCCAATAACAGCAAACTGTATGTACTAGACTGCGGAGATCCAATGATCTATTAGCGTACAATGAGATTTTTATCCGACTGCGTAGTCAGCCGCTGACAGTTGCCGCCGTTGTCCGCAACATGCAACAAAGTATAATCAACCCTGTGTTAAGCAAGAACCAAAGGAATAGGTGGTTGCTTAAGACTAGTACTTAATTTCCACTTACAGTCGAAACTCAACAGCTTGAACACCGATGCTCGAACACACAGATGGCTCGTTTACTATGGCTAATTCGAACTCGTTTTTCAGTCCCTACGAAATTCTTCCGATAGCTCAAAAAAAAAAAAAAAAAAAAAAAAAAAAAAATATATATATATATATATATATATATATATATATATATATATATATATATATATATATTGAAGGCAATTTTCTTATTTTATTATGAAATGGTATATTCGAGGCGATTATAATGAGTACACACAACATACTATTATTGTCTGGAAGGTCGAAAAATTATCCCTAGATTATCGCCATTCGCTTCCTAACCTGGCGTCATGATTAACCATCAGTGGCTCGAACAAACTTTGCATGGTCCCAAAGATGTTCGAGCCATTTAAGTTCGTTTGTACGTCGTATTTTACCACAGGAGCTTGAAGGCTGGTCAGAAATACATGGTAAAATGGCCCAAATCGACTATCCTATAAGGCGAGCCTTATAGGATAGTCGATTTGAATCATTTTAACATGCATTTCTTACCCATCACAAAAACATACCTACAAAATATTGCCCCCCTTAAACCCCACTTTTATATAGTAAAACTGGGGTTTACGGGTATACACTATTTTTCTTTTTTCTGCTTAAAAACATAAATTGTGGGTACTCGTTAGAACCGACACTTGTTAGAACCGCCTCACTACAATCCATGTTTTGAGCAGTAATATGAAAAAATGTCAGAATTTTTTATCCGAAAACTTTCAGGTTTTTGGTGGTCGAATTTTCAGTATATTTTCGTAATGGAATTTCAAGCTCCTGTAATTTGACATTAAATGGAACAAAATGTGGCCTTTTAATAGAGGCGATTGCCAAATACAGGTTGCCATTAAGACATGTTTGACTCTACAAGCGTAATCTGACGATGTGGATCTATTCACTCTATATATCCGCCGTACGAGGGTCCTGCAAAAAGTTTTGTCACTGGGTTCGGATTACTTCAGTGCTACGTTTTATCAAACATATTTTTATTACAAACCTTCAATAGTCTTCTTTTGGTATCTATTGGAGACACTGATAAATAGCGCTGCCAAGAGAACTCTTAGACGTATACTTATTTCCAGAAAGCATTTTCTTAAGCCTTGGAAATAAAAAAGAAGTCACAGGGACTCAGGACAGGTGAATAAGGTGGATGGTTTAAAACTTTCACCTTTTCAGAAGCCAAAAAAAGACTTAACAACCTCACACTTATGAGACGAGGCGTTGTCATGTAAAAGGTGGACTCGTGACCATTCTTTGCTTGGTCGTTTCTTATTGTAAAACTCTTTCACTTTTTTCAGTACAATCCTTTCAATTATTCTTGTAGAATCGGCCAGTGACTGTATGTCCAGATGGACAAGGCACTTGAACGACTGGCCCACTTGAATTAAAGAAAATTGCGTGCAGCATCGTTTTCGAACTATGGTTCTCTTGGCAATACATAGGCGTTTTTGATCTTTTCGCTTCCATTGCTTATTATCAGCCCTTCTTTGTGGCTCAAACATGTGCACCCAGGTTTCACCACCTGTTAGCAAGTTAGAAATAACCCAACTATTATAGCTTTTGTATGTTTTCAAAAGTTCCCGGGCACATTTAAGGCGTTGTGTCTTTTGCTCCTCAGTGAGCAAATGAGGTACCCACTTAGCGCAAACCTTTCTCAGGTCCAAACGCTTTTTCAGAATTGTTTGCACACTGCCTTCTGATATGCCAGTACAACTAGCTATATCTTTGACAGACAATCGCGCATCCTGTTCGACCACAATCTTCACAGCAGCGATGTTGGCCTTGGTAACAGGTTTTAGGCCTTCCAGGACGTGTATCATCTTCAACAGAAAATTTCCCAGCTTTTAAAGCTTTAACCCACCTAAAAACTGTGCGCATTGAAATGGTCTGAGGTCCATATATACCACACAATTCATTAAATATCTGCTTTGAATGTATATTAAACCTAATACGGCATTTAATATAGTTACAAATTTCAGTCTTCTGGTCCGTGTTCCAATGTAACAAGTAATTTGGTCATTGTATATGACAGCATCTATTTCAATTTGAAAACTCGGTCAGTTGGAAAGCGATTTGCACGAAATAAACGGGTATCGTTAGCTATTCAACACACCAATCAAGTGCAGTGAAGCATTTTAAACAAGAAATCCGCGGAAGGCGTCATCGCACCTGCTGGCGCAAAAGTCACAGGAGCCACAATCAGAATGTGGTTATTAAATATGCTTATTTCATTCTTAGCAGTGCTTAGTTGGAAAACTGGGTTGAAAAAAAATGAAGACAAAGTTCCTAGTGGGGCACATATATTCCAGGCCAGTGCCATTCCCTCTAATGGCTATATCTTCAGCACTGACTTTTCGTATCTTACAGCCCAATGATAATGGAACGTCCACGTAAAATGTGTAAAAGTCACTGGAGCGTGAAATATTGACCAGGTCAAGGTCACTGGGTCAAGGTACCTGCCAAGCCAGTGCAATGAGGTGAAGCACTATGCAAGGTTTAGTGGTTGTGGGTCTTATATTTGAGGAGATACCGAACATCAACATAAAATGTGTCAGTCACTGGAGTGCAAAATATAGATCAAGGCCACCAGGTCAAGGTACCTGCCTAGTCAGTACATCCAGAAGAAGCACTATATAAGATTTGGTGGTTGAAGGCCTTACAGTTGAGGACATATGGAAGGGCGACGTAAAAGGTGTAAAAGTCAATGGAGCGCGAAATATAGGTCAGGGTCACCCAGTCAAGGTACCTGTGGAGTCCGTACATTGAGGAGAAGCACTATGCGAGGTTTGATGGTTGTAGGCCTTATAGTTGAGGAGATATTGAACGTCGACATAAAATGTGTAAAAGGCACTGGAGCACAAAATATAGGTCAAGGTCACCGGGTCAAGATACCTGCCAAGTCAGTACATCTAGGAGAAGCACTATGCAAGGTTTGGTGGCTAGAGGTCTTACACTTGAGGAGATCTGGAACGTTGACGTAAATTATATCAAAGTCACTGCAGCCAAAATATAGGTCAAGGTCACCAGGTCAAGGTATCTGCTGAGTCAGTACATTGAGAAGAAGCACTTTGCAAGGTTTGATGGTTGTAGACCTTATAGTTGAGGAGATATCGAACGTCGACGCAAAATGTTCAAAGTCACTGGAGCGCAAAATATAGGTCAAGGTCACCGGGTCAAGATACCTGCCGAGTCAGTACATCTAGGAGAAGCACTATGCAAGATTTGGTAGCTGTATGCCTTCTAGTTGAGAAGATCTGGAACGTCAACGTAAATTATGTCGAAGTCAATGGAGCGCAAAATATAGGTCAAGGTCACTGGGTCAATGTACCTGCCAAGTCTGGAGGTCAGGGAGATGTGTCATGCAAGGTATGATGGTTGTCGTAGAATTGTAGTTGATTAGAATACTAACTTTGACGTAAATGTCGAACTTCGACATAACAGAACTGTTAACAGACAGATGGACGGATGAACGGACAGACGAATGGAAAAGCGGGCACCTATGTCGCAAAGTCAGGAGGGCAGAGAGATGTTTCATATAAGGTTTGATGGTTGTTTAGTCTTGTAGTTGATTAGAATACTAACTTTGACATAAATGTCGAACTTCGACATAACAGAACTGTTAACAGACGGACAGACAGACGGACGAACGGACAGACAAATGGAAAAGCGGGCACCTATGTCGCAAAGTCTGGAGGTCAGGGAGATGTTTCATGCAAGGTTTGATGGTTGTTTACTCTTGTAGTTGATTAGTGTACTAACTTTGACATAAATGTCGAACTTCGACATAAATGTTGACAGACAGACGGACGAATGGACAGACGAAGTGAAATCCGGATACCTATGTTGCAAAGTCAGGAGGTCAGGGAGATGTTTCCCGCAAGGTTTGATGGTTGTTTAGTCTTGTAGTTGATTAGAATACTAACTTTGACATAAATGTCGAACTTCGACATAAATGTTGACAGACGGACGGACGGACGGACGGACGGACGGAAAATCGGACGCCTATATCGCACCCTGCTACAAGCAGGTGCGATAAAAATACCTGGGATAAAACTAAGGCACGACTCTCGTATTGGATTGTTGACGGCTCTTAACATTTACCACTTTGTGGGATAATTCAGCAGACGACATATTGATGACATTTTTTCTGTTTTTTTTTTTTTGTTTTTTTTTGTTTTTTTTTTGTTTTTTTTCAGAAAACAGGATTAACATATCATGCAAATTGTCTCCATTGGAGACAATTTGCATGAAATGTCAAATCCAGTTTTTTTGTGAATATAAGAAAAAATATTTCAAAATGTCGCCTGCTGTATGTTTTACAAATAGTGCTCAGTAAGCGTTAAGGCGATGAGCAAATGCAGCATACGACATTCTGTTTTTACTGTTTCTTATTATTTTCATGTGAATCGTGTGCCTTTTTATTATTTTACGGGAAAATCAGACTTTGCCTAGGCAGACTCTTCACATGAAATACCAAGCTTATTTTCTCTGAAACATGAAATCGAACCGTCGTCTGCTGCGCTTGTGATCAGTGCTTTAAGGGTTTAACTAAAATACCAGTAAACTAAAATAAAGACGAAAATGCGAGACCTTTTTTTGGTGTGTGTTTTCTTACTGAAGCGAAGAAATAATTAAACGGCTGCTTTTTTAGAGTGAGAAGCCGGGTACGCCAGGATATGTGAACAGCTTGTTATCCAATCAAATGCCTGAAACTTTCTTAGCATGACTAACGAAAGCTAATTTTACTTCTCAAGGTGATTAAAATTCCAATAGTATTTTATATTAGAAATTGGGTAAACAGGGTGCAATTACTTGTGAAGACTGTAATGTTGCATGTCAAAAGAACATCCGTAATGTACTTTTTATGCGGAGGCAGACATGTCAAAAATATCCGGTTTCTTATGCGCAGAGGACATCGGCGTTGTTATATAAAGGGTTGCAGCAGTCGGTCTTGTTAACTCGTTCTGTGGTTGGATGCAGCTGAAAGTGTGAGACGTTGAAATACGCATCACTATGAAACTTGTACTTCTGCTGGGGCTGTTGACTTTTGCTTTCTCTTCGGGATGTAAGTAATGATTATTTAACTTTTCTGGGCCGCATCAAGCGAAAAAGCGAAACACTTTGAACATCCGCAAAATGCGAAGATTCAGATCATCCTACGCATACGCAAAGTATCACCCGTGCCTTTTCTCGCCATTTATACATTATTTAGTAGCTAATGAGTCTGTAAAACGGACAGTGAAGGCCCTGATCAGACTGTGCGAATGTGCAGGCTGGTCTGGGCCTTCGCTGTCCGTATATGCCCGAAGACATTTTTTTTTCGCATGACGCGTGCCTAATACTCGTAGCATCTTAGTATCGAATTACCCTAAAATGGCGGCCAGATGGGCCTAAGGAAAAAGAGTGTACCCAGATCAGACGCCGCATTCTGTGCCAAAGAGAGCGGAAGAAGAGCCCGTTAGGCATAAATGGGCTAACATAATATAAATATGATCGGGTACGAAGTGCAAACAAATCATTCGATGTATGTCACAGATATATAACCAGAGGAATGGTTAAGGAGAAGTATTTGGTGATAATTCTGGGATATTTTTTCTTATTTCTCCATTAAAACATATGTTTTAATGTTAAGGTAAATATGGA
The DNA here is from genome assembly GCA_964016985.1 of Anodontia alba. NCBI lineage: Eukaryota > Metazoa > Mollusca > Bivalvia > Lucinida > Lucinidae > Anodontia > Anodontia alba. The sequence goes on along the minus strand of OZ024832.1, from coordinate 57,496,958 downwards.
TGTCATGGTATAACCACTTGTATCGTAATACATTTGTCTGAGGAATTGTTAAGAAGTATGTGGTGATAATTATGGGATAATTTTCTCTAGTTCTCCATTAAAACATATGTTGTGGGTACTCATTAGAAGCGCCTCGGCATTTTGAAATAGTTTTCTTACTTTTCCCAGAAAATGTGCTTTGAAATTTCCCGTAAGTTGTCTCCTTAGCAGACAATGTGCATGAAATGTCCAAGTCTGTTTACTTATAAAATAAGAAAAAAGAAATATTTAAAAATTTCGTCTGCTGAATTTTTGTCCAGTTTGCTAAGCGTTAGATAATATTATATCGAATATTGCAATCAATTTGTAACGTTCTAATCATCAATACGAAAACACACCTATTCAAATATATAGAAACTTTCACCTCCAAAAACTGAAAATTTTCAGATAAAAAACTCTGATATTTTTCATATTTCTGCTCAAAACATAGATTGTTGTACTGGTTAGAACCGCCTCGCCAAGGCGGTTCTAACGAGTACCCACAATCTATGTTTTTGAGCAGAAATAAGAAAAAATAATGTTTACCCCTGTAAACCCCAGTTTTACAATATAAAAGTGGAGTTTAAGGGGGTCAAACTTATATAGGCGTGTTTTCGTGATGATAACATGAACAAGGCACAGTTTTAATCAAGCGTAATAACTCTTTCTGTGCTACTGGCAAATTCAGCAAACGACAAACTGTTTCTATTTTTATTTTTCCTAGAAAATAGGATCTCACACTTCAAGCAAATTGTCTCTAGGAGACAATTTTCATGAAGTGCCAAATCCTATTTTCTGGGTAAAATAAGAAAAAAATGTTTCAAAATGTCGTCTTCTGAATTTTTCACCCAGCGTGCAAAGTGATAATACTGGATAAATGAATTGATTATTTTTTTTTCTGTAAACTGCATTTCGATGTGAATATTCATAAGAATGTATACAATGTGTTGTTTTTTAAATTGTTACCAGTATTTTAAAGAAAATTGCATTGACTGTTATACATTACATGTTTCATATCATGAACAGTTTAAATCTTAAGCACTCTGTAGGTTAGATCACAGATGAAAATTAGATATATTTTTTTCTTATTTTTCAAAGACAATAATACTTGACATTTATTCATATTGTCTTCCTTTTAACAGAAATTAAGACATCATCACATTTCATTCAAATTCTCTGTTTCGGAGAAAATGTTAATGACATGTCAAGTCATCATATTTTCATTCGAATTATCAGTCTTATTTTCTGTGAAAAAATATGGAGAATTTTTTTTTTAATTTATGCTTTTATTTATTTATAGTCAGCAAGTAAAAACTTAAAAGCTCCACATTCCTCAAAACAGACATATTTTTTAATCCAGGAAAGGGTTAATAAATTGATGTTTAGTATTAATGTGGCATCTGACAGCTTGTAAAGTTTCAGTTGGTCTCTCGTTTTTGAACTGGATAAAAAATGAAATGATTTTTATCGTATCTCTGCATTAATGTTGGTAACATTAATTCTGAGATAGAATAAAAATCATTTTCGAGAACGAGAAACTAGGTGCTACACTTTATGATTGTATTAATATCATATATCAATTTATTAAACCTTTCTTGGATAATAAAATGTCTACTTTTGAGGAATATGGAGCCTTTAATCTGGGTCTACACAGTTTGCCAGTGTCCCTTTTATGGGACGCTAGGCATAAATGGGTTGTATAAAAATTTACTTACTAAATATTTTTTATGTTCAGTCTACCAAAGAAACAGGAAGGCTGAAGAAGACAAAAAACGTGATTCAGCTATCCTAGAAGCTCTCTTGGAGAAGTTAGAAAAACAAGGTGGGTTTTTTCTCAGTACCGTCCTACCCTTAAAATATGACATCTAAACGCTGATGTTATCTACCACTACACGGGATTCTACCATATATATATATATAAAAGCATAAAAATATACGATGAAACTTCAATGAGTCGAACTCCCGGATGGCTCGTTTGTCGTAGCTGCTTCGATTTCTATTTTGAGTGCCTAGCAAATCCTTTGTGGCTCAAGAAAACAAATATTTAAGGATAATTTTGCAAAGTTTTCTTATTCAATTATGAAAATCTATGTTGTGTGTACCCATTTGAATTGCCTCATTGACACCCCATACCGTTATTTTATAGAAATCGAAAACGCATTCCTTAATTATCCCCATTTGCCTCTTGACATGGCGCTATGATTTAACCCTCAGTGGCTCGAACTATCCTTGTATCGAACAAATTTCCACGGTCCCACAGATTTTTGAGCCATTACAGTTCGACTGCATATCAGAGTCAAAATGGAATAGCATCATTATGAAAACACGCCTATTCAAATGTATAGATAATTTCACCTCCAAAACCAGAAAATTTTCAGATAAAAAACTCTGATATTTTTCATATTTATGCTCAAAACATAGATTGTGGGTACTCGTTAGAACCGCCTCGTCGAAGCGGTTCTAACGAGTACGCACAATCTTTGTTTTTGAGAAGAAAAAGAAAAATAGTGTATGCCCCTGTAAACCCCAGTTTTACTATATAAAAGTGGGGTTTAAGGGGGTCAGAATTATATAGGCGTGTTTTCGTGATGTGATGGAAGCGTGAAAAGCTTTCTCGGCCGTTAAAACGTTTGTTTCGTGGCAGTTGTCCGAACCCTATCAACCTTATCTACATACAAGAACATGTAAAAAAAATATATGGAAAAACACCCCCCCCCCCCCCCCCCCCCCCGACCCGATAAACTCCTTATTTTAAATGATTTTTTAAGGTTACAAAAGACAAGCATTAGCTTTCTTTTCAAAAGGCTGGCGGGTCAATTAGCTTCAGCAAATGCATGTACGCTTATATCGCTCTTGATGACATATGTATCTAGATTCATTGAACTAACCTAAATCACTCCAGTTATTTTCCAAGTTTTTGGTACTTCACTTCTGACGTGTGCACAAATAATAGGTGTCACGTACTTTGTTGACAGTTACTATTATCCTGTGAGTTTTCCAACATTTTTACTATAGTAGATCACTAGATGGTGTTCCAAATCTGGCTGTACGCTTTTGCACGCCTTCCAGTTCTTCCTAACTACACCTTGGGGTCCCTAACCTAACAGCCTCATTCCAAGACTGGTCGATTAGTGTCTTGATGAATTCTCGTACTTACTGAAGCATAATTTCATTTGAGAGCGAAATCGGCATGCAAGGAACGAACTCGCTAATTGGTCATAAGTGGATGATAAAACATTCTATTCTATTCGTTATCAGATGTACGACTACATTCGCTCAAGCTGGGTTCGGTATAATTCTCGTATTTGATGGATGATTAGCACAACTCGTATATATGCGGCCCGCCAGGGTTCACTTGGGCGAATGTTAAAGAGCGTCATCTTGATATACGCTGTTACAAGAAGGCTCTTAGTATCGCCTGTGGCACTGAAACAAATCATTACGAAAACAAGCCTATTCAAATATACTGAAAGTTTTATCACCCCCAAAAAATAATGAAAATTTTCAGATAAAAATTCTGATATTTTTCATATTTCTGCTCAAAACATAGATTGTGGGTACTCGTTAGAACCGCCTCGGCGAGGCGGTTCTAACGAGTACCCACAATCTATGGTTTTTAGCAGAAATAAAAAAAATATTGTTTATCCTTGTAAACCCCAGTTTTACTATATAAAAGTGGGGTTGAAGGGGGTGAATATTATATAGGCATGTTTTCGAGGTGGAGAAAATATTCCTTCTGACATATAAGCCGGGGCACAGTATTTCCAATAAGATTGCATGTGCGCCCAGCAGAGACTCAGACTTGCCAGCGCATCAGGGTCTCCCCAGGGCACTCTATAGGAAGCCAAAGGTCGAAAGCGTCTTTAGGCATCTTTTCGCGCCAAAACAGTGATAGGAGATTATAGAAAACAGTGTAGATCCATGTGAGAAAATAGGCTAGCTATTACGTGAGGATCTTCACGCTTTGACAGTCAAAGTCCTGTTTTTTTTTTTTTGTTTTTTTTTTTTTTTGTTTTTGTTTTTTTTTTTTAATTTTAGATATAAAATTTCATCGAGTATATAATATGTGAAACATTTTCATACAAAAATCTTTCTCGCTTGAAATTAGGCGTCTTCAGAGATAAGCGTATGATAAGCCCTTGTTGCAAACACCTTTTACTGCATCAATAAAGTGCATAAAGTAAACACTCCCCACTTAATCATATATATTATTGCTTATCATGTTGACCAATAATTCCAGCTGTGAGTTTGGAATATGTTTTCTATTTAATTTTCCTAGAAAATAGAACTGGAAATTTCATGCAAATATGTCTAAAGGAGTTTACTTTCGTATCCTCTTAGCGTCACTGGTAGGCTATATTCTTAAAAATAATACAGTCGACTCCCGTTATCTCGAATTCCAAGGGACTCTCTGAAACACTTCGAGATATCCGTACCTCGACATATCAGGGTTGCGGAACTGAGGAAAACAATAAATCGAACAACCACATTTAACAAATGAATATTTAATTTGACTCCTGAAGTTAGAAATATATATATATATATATATATATATATATATATATATATATATATATATATATATATATATATATATATATATATATATATATATATATATAATGTGGAAAAGAGGAGAAATTGCTCCTTAGTAGCAATTTCTCCTCTTGTCCACAATATTTTGTTACCTGTTCTTAGATTTCCATGTTAAAACAGGGACCAAGGTTTCACTTCGATATAAGCGGTTATTCGAGATAAGCGAGGTCGAGATAACGAGGGTCAACTGTATGTATTTCAGTCATTTGTCTTATCACTGCTAAATAAGATGTATATCGGCCATTAGTCTTATCATTGATAAGAGACAGGGCACAACAAAACCCAGTACATTGTTAATAAACGACAGCCAGGTAGAGGTCCAATAAGGGAATGTAGAACTGGCTTATTTGTCTGATCAACAGTTAATATCATATGAGCATCACAAAAGTATTTATTACCCTTCAGAAGGCCCCTTTAACACCCCTCATTATGATATGCCTTTGATCTCCCTTGCATACTGTCTACGTAGGGACAATAATATCATTAGGCAAGTTTTGGTTGCACGTTAGCTATGTCTTTAACCAATTCATCCTATCAGACCAATAGACCTTTGCAAACAGTGCAGATCCGCAAAAGACTCTCATCAGAATCTACACTGTTTATCATTCTGTATAGATTTTTGCTTTAAACAGTATTTTATTTGTACAACTCATTACAAAAACACTAGACAGAACATAGAATAAATGGCATATATACAAAAGGGGTGTAGAAGAAAGTCATCTGACTTATTTAAAACTATATCCCAAATCTTTGTTTGAAATCGCTATCTGCAACAATAAATGTGTCCAAATTCAGAGGTGGAAGAGTCGATGCTAGAAAGTAGATGGTGAAAAGGTTAGGGTAAATACGGTAGTGAATAATGTCTAGTACATTTATATTGAAAGGATATACTTTTTACAGGGGAAATTGGTTTGGCCGAACGTGAGTTAGAAAATGAAGACCCTGATGATGGGTATGTTAAAAAGCTTCTAGACGCTCTAGAACTGCTTAACGAACGTGCCCTAGATGATATTGATAATGACGATGGAACTGAAGTTGTTGACGCGTCCGAGTCCGAAGTAGAGAGAAGCCTGAACGATACTTGGGTGGATGATGACGGGACTGAAGTTGCTGACAACTCCTACTCTGAAAGCGAAGAAGAAGAGAGAAGCCTGGACGATGCTTGGATGGAAGAAAAACTTTACTCGTAAGATGCTAAATGACATTTTTTATTTGTTGTTCTCTGTAATATAGTGTGTGGTCGGGCTCATCCCGGTCCTGTTTAGGGGTTTCTTGTGTTCGGTTGTGACCGGTCTTGAGGTTGCCATTGGGCCATTTGCTTCGTTTCATCACAGTTTTTGATAATATGTGTTTCACTGTGATGTTTCATAGATGAGGTAGAGGAACCCTATGTTGCCCGAACGTATATATATTTAATTTTGAGCTGCATCAGAATTAAGGGTGAGGTTTCGCGCTAGTAATTAACTGATTTAAGCCCCCTCCCCCCGCCCGCACCCCCACCTCCCCCACTAACACACGCCTCTCTCCGCCAAGTTTTCCTAATGACCGTTCTTCTTTATGCGTCGGTTGTTCATATATGGCGTTTGTTTTGCATTATTTGTTCCTTATCTCTCATTTTGATGCCTCCGGAGGGATGTGCTTCGTGTTTGTGGCATTTTCTGGGTATCTTCATTCATATTTCCGATTCCGTATTTCCGGATTTACCTTAAGTATTGAGACAGACAGGCATCGACACTTTACCACTCATCCTGTAGTGTTTTGGTCGATTGTTTATAATCGAGCCATAGTATACTTAACCCAATATTTCCTTAAGGTTGTCCACGTGATCATCATTGACCAGTGAAGTCAACATGCGCGTTTGCACGTAAACCACTTCTTTATAATCGTCAAAGAGGGTTTATCTGCAAAACCTGGACTGGGACACTGGCAAACAGTGCAGACTTAGATCAGACGCCGCAGTGCAGACCCAGATCAGACGCCGCAGACCGCGGCGTCTGATCAGGGTCTGCACTGTTTGGTTAAATTACAGGAGGTTAAGAGTTAAATGAAACAGTCTTAAGTCCCCGTTCAGGACCATTTTCCCAGCCTACACTCAGAGACAATCGGATAAATAAGGTATTTCAGTGGGTGCTCAGGTTGCAAAATACTTCTGCGCCTTTGTATTAAATGATATGGAGCCAAACTGAATGGTCTATATTTAATAAGTACTGGCTTACGGTTCTAAAATGATTATCTTACACGAACCATGTATACTTCAAATTAACCCTTGTCATGCTGAATAAATTAAGATGCCACGCCCACTTCAAATTTCCAGCCAATCAGATTTTTTCATCCGGGTTTTTGATAGAAGTTCACATACTTAATGGCAAACAGTGCAGATTCAGATGTTTAGAAGCCAACTGATCTGGATCTACACTGTTTGCAAAGGCAGGGTATATCCGGGTTCAGCAGGACAAGGGTTAAATCATAAACTCAGCTGTAATGTGCGATAATTTACCCTGTAATATGCGCACTGCGAAGACTCAGATCTAGCTGCCAAACCTGATCTGAGTCGTCGCTGGGTGTTCTGTATAAGATCAAGGATCAAAGAAATAGTTCTGCCAGATTAAATTGAAATCGGTCCAGTAGTTTCTGGCAGAAAGATTTTTAATGTTTTCTATATGGATATATAGGGAAAAGAAGACCCGACCCCTGGCGACCATGTTTTTCCACGAATAATGGTGACTTGAGCAATCTTAGTAGCATACATGCCATGAGCTGTGGACTGAAATCTGTGAGGTTTGGCCAATATTTAAGGGAGATTTGATAAAATTCTGTGAGATTTTAATAAAAAAGAACTTTAACACTCTACCAAAATAGTCAAAACCTTTATTTAAATGCCAAAATAGTCAAAAGTCTTTATTGAAATGAAAAGAAAAACTTATGGTAGAGACAAAAAAGTGTGATTTTCTATTTATTGTTTCATTAGTTGTTTTGTAAGATTGATCTGAAAATTCTGTGAGATTTGAAAACTCTTACGGGAACTGGCTTCCAGATGGGCCAAATTCTGTGAGATTTTATCTCACAGAGTGAGATATGGCATGTTTATAGTAGAGGGTCACAAAAGGAACATTTTTGCAAAATTATATTGAAATCGGTCCATTTGTTTCTAACAAGAAGATTTTAAAGTTTTCTATATAGATGTATATGGTATATGAGCCCCGACCCCTGGCGGCCATGTATAAATGACGAATCCTGCTGGCTTGAACAGTCTTGGTAAAGGGTCACTAAAGGAACATTTCTGCCATATCATATTGAAATCGGCCCAGTGGTTTCTGACAAGAAAATTTTTTAATTTTCTATATAAACATATATAGAACCCTAGGGGCTAAGTTTTTTTTCTCGACGAATCATGACGGCTTATACAATCTTGGTAGAGGGTCACCAAGGGAACATTTCTGATAAATTATATTTGAATCGGCCCAGTGGTTTCTGACAAGAAGTTTTCTATATAGATATTTAGGGAAAATAAGCCCCACCCCCTCCCCCCACCCCCGGCAGGTATATTTTTTGACGAATCACGATACCTTGAATAATCTTAGTAGAGGGTAACCAAATAAACATTTCTGCCAAATTGTATTGAAATCGGTTCACTGGTTTCTGACAAGAAGATTTTTTAAGCTTTTATTTTTTTGGTTGCCATTGCAACCAAAATCCTGCATGGTTTCCAGTTTTTTTTACCAATTTTCGGTCCATAACACCCAAGGAGCATTCTTGAGAAATCTGGTTAAAAAGTCATAGTGGTTAAGGAAGAGATGTTGTTTAAATAAATTGTGAACGGACGGACAGACGGACGACGTCGACAGACGGTGACTGATGACAGTAGCTCCCCTGGAGCCGTCTGCTCAAATGAGCTCATATTTGGTTATTGAGGTAGTCTATCTGTTTTTGTCCTGCACGTACAACTGATGTAATCGACATACAGAGCAGTACTAAAAATAAGCGGTCAAGCCGTTTGAGAAGCAAGCATGTTAGCTAAATCTGTATAATAATACTGATTACGACAGAGTAAACACACTATTTCTAACCTTATGGTTGCAACATAAAAGTTTGTTAAATCTTGCGAAATAAGTACAAATATGTGGTTCACTGAAGAAAGTAGTTACGTGTATAATGATGTACCATGATAACCTTCTGTGTCTGAGCAAACAGGTCAGTCCAAGATCAGACCGCATAGCGCGGCGTCTGAAGGAGTCTACATTGTTTGCCACTCATCCAGCTCGTTTCAGGCAGCTCAGTATAATGCACTTGTTCAGATTTTAGGACAAGCGTGATACGGAGTAAAAGCAGTAACTATCATAAGCTTACGTGCATTTTGACACATGTCGACTAATTACTGATACAAACACGTGGGTATACACTTCCGTACATGAAGCACATAGCCTGTTTGGATAGAGGGAGCAAACCTTTCTCTTGATATTGTCGAAGATATCTGGGGAACAACCTTGGCGTTGATGACTGGGGAGCAGTATAACCGAGGATATCTAGGGAGCAACCTTGCCCTTGATATTGCCGAGAATATCTTGGGAGCAACCTTGGCGATGATATCTAGGGAGCAGTATTGTCGATCATATCTAGGAAGCAACCTTGCCGATGATATTTAGAGAGCAACCTTGCTGATGATATTTAGGAAACAGTATCGTCGATGATACCGGTATTTAGGGAGCAATATTGCCCTTGATATATAGGGAGTATCATTACCAATGATATTAAGGAGGAGACCTTGCCCTTGATATCTAGGGAGCAATATAACCGATGCTATCGAGGGAGCACTCATGCTCTTGATATCTAGGGAGCAATATTGTCGATGGCACCTAGGGAGCAATCTTGCTCTTGATATCTAGGGAGCAATATTACCGATAATATCAAGGGCGAAAGCCTTACCCTGGATATCTAGGGAGCAATATCGCCGATAATATTGAATTAGCAACCTTGCCGATGATATCTAAGGAGCAGTTGCCAAAGATATCTATGGAGCAATATAGCCGATGATATCTATGCAGCAATATAGCCGATGATATCTATGGAGCAATATAGCCGATGATATCTATGGAGCAATATAGCCGATGATATCTATGGAGCAATATTGCCGATGATATCTATGGAGCAATATAGCCGATGATATCTATGGAGCAATATAGCCGATGATATCTATGGAGCAATATATCCGATGATATCTATGAAGCAATACAGCCGATGATATATATGGAGCAATATAGCCGATGATATCTATGGAGCAATATTGCCGGTGATATCTATGGAGCAATATAGCCGAATATATCTATGGAGCAATATAGCCGATGATATCTATGGAGCAATATAGCCGATGATATCTATGGAGCAATATTGCCGATGATATCTATGGAGCAATATAGCCGATGATATCTATGGAGCAATATAGCCGATGATATCTAGGGAGCAATAATGCTATGATATCTAGGGAGCGATATTGCCTGTGGTATCTAGCGAGCAGCCTTGGCGTTGTTAGCTCGGGAGCAATATTGCCGGTGTATCTAGAGAACAATCTTGCCCTTGAAATCTAGGGAGCAAAATATAAAGCTGATTATTTCAACGTATACATTGATTTTCGTGGGTCTTTACCTTTAGCCCCTTTATGACTAGCGTCCCAAAAAAAGGGACGTTGGCAAACAGTGTAGACCCATATCAGACGCGACAGAACGCGGCGTCTGCTAAGGCTATATACTGTTTACATTTAATATAAGAATTTCTTTAAAACATGGTAATACTAAAAACGAAACACACCCCTTCTATTTGAAGTGGAACGGTCCAAAACGTTATGGTAGAAAAGTCAATTCGGCATAGATGGCTTAATTTATTTACCCTAAATATTGGGACTATTGAAGTCCTTACCTAAACTTTGAATAATAACCATTCATTTCGTACCAGTTGTGTCTTAAACTATTGGATGATTGGCAGCATAAATTGTGATCAGACGCCACATTCTATGGCAGTCTAATGTGGGTCTACAATGTTCAATCATGCCTGTCAGGCTCTACAGTGTGAATATGCATGAATATTTTGCTTCTTCACCATACTTATCATGATGAAACTTTTGCCACGTCTTTCGTAACCCATCTCATGCTGAATAAATTAAGATGCCACGCCCACTTCTAATTTCCATCCTATCAGATTACTTGATTTGGGTTTTTGATAGAAATTCACATATTTAATGACAAACAGTGCAAATCCAGATCAGTTGGCTCTGCACTGTTTGCTAAGACAGGGCATGTCGTGTTCAGCAAGAGATGGGATAATATTCGATCTGAGTTGTTGACTACTCATGCGCAGCCGGGGCATGTGCAATTCACCCTTTTATTGACTGTGTTGGAGTTTAATGACACGTCAACCCTTGGGGGTCATTTTGTGTCTTCTCCCACAGAAAGGGAGAAAAGAGATAGAAGAGGTAGTAGAGATGGAAAACAGGGATAGTGAAGAAAGAGGGAAATGAAAGAAAGGGGAAGAACAGAGGAAATAAGAACATTCCCCCTCAACCCTTATCTGCTGCAAGGACAGCAAGCCTTACCCAACTGTAAGCCAATATCAGTTGGATACCCTGGTGACAAAAGCTACAGGACACCTTTGCCTCACCCAACAACCCCCAAGTTACCCTTTAACGCTTAGCAGTCTGTGTAAAAATTTCAGCAGACGACTTTTGTTTAAATATTTTCATATTTTTTCCAAGAGATAGCATTTGACATTTAATGCAACTTGTCTCCAACTTGTCTATCGCATATACCTTAAATATTCAGACACCGAAACGGCTTACCATACTTGCCCTGTAATTTGAGCACAATTTGAGCACGTCCATTTTAAAACCAACTTATTAATACGTTTAAAAGCGGTTGGATAAGGGACAATCAGTGAACCCTGATGTCGCCGCGTTCTGGAGTCTCTTATCTATTCATCATTCTTTGCTCAGACCTGTATGTCCCTCCAGCTTTCAGACTTATTAATTTGTAGATTTACCGTGGTCAAAAACAAGTTTAGTATACCTCATTAATATTCATACGCTATATTAGAAATTAGAAAAACGATCTTATTTGGTCAAAAGCATATCACGTACAGGGTAATAATCTGTAACGTTACCCTGTAAAATTACCCTCGGAAGTAATATTACCCTCTGGCATCACTTTGGTCTAAGCGCATTTCACGTGCAGGGTAATATTCTATCAATTTTCCCTGAAATATTAACCTCGCAGGTAATATTACCCTCTGGTGACGTCAATACTGTCATTGCAGTTGCACTTGTAAGAATTCGGTACAATAAAACATTTGTTGCCCTTGTACGAGGGTAAGTAGACTATTTGTTCACCCTCGATAGTTAATGTTACCTTCGGGCAAGCCCTCTGGTAACATTACTTGCCTCGGGTGAACAAGGGCAATAAGTGTTTAATGTTAAAGTGCCGAGAAATTTAGGTTAAATACTGTTCATCACGAAAACATGCTTATATAATTTTGACCCCCTTAAACCCCACTTTTATATAGTAAAACTGGGGTTTACAGAGGTATACATTATTTTTCTTATTTCTGCTCAAAAACATAGATTGTTGGTACTCGTTAGAACCGCCTCGGTGGCGAGGCGGTTCTAACGAGTACCCACTATCTATGTTTCAAACAGAAATATGAAAAATATCAGACTTTTTTTATCTGAAAATTTTCAGTTTTTTGAGGTAAACTTTTCTATATATTTGAATAGACGTGTTTTCGTAATGTGTACTGTTGTATTTTCTATGTCAGGGTGTTACTTGATAATCAGCCAGACCTGCGTGACGTCTTGTCGTCTGACGGTACAAGCATGATGGACAAGCGAGGCAGCGGACGATGGAAAAGAAAAATATTGCGTATACTGAGAAAACTTGGAAAGAGAATAGCCTGCTTAATATGCCGCGGATCGAAAATTTTGAGAGGCCGAGGATTTTGGGGCTGGGTTTTAAGGTTACTCAGGCGTTGGACTCAAAAGGTGGCGTGCAGATACTGTTAAGACTAGAATATAGACTGGAATGAAGACAACGCGTATCTTTCGAATAAAGAATTATTTTAAAGCCTTTTCCTGCTGAACCCGGATATTCCCTGCCTTTGCAAACAGTGTAGATGCAGATCAGTTGGCTTCTGAAGAAAGAAGCCAACTGATCTAGATCTGCACTATTTATCATTTAGTATGTGCATATGGGTTATATATTACACAAACGTATTTATGTAATAGTAAATATACTTGAAGTTACTTACATTTTTTCATACCTAAGTTTCTGAAGTGGATGCTTTCATCTTTGAAGTTGGACATATTCACTGTTACAAATTTTGATATCCATCAAAAATCAAAATTAAATATCAACTTTTGTAGATCCTGATGAGACGGCTCATTATTTGCCGTCATATCTGGAGAGACGGCTCATTATTTGCCGTCATATCTGGAGCTTCAGTTTGAAAAAAAGTATCTCCGTCTGCAGGCATGAAATGGCTAATAGATCAGAACAAATCAGCTAGATCGAGGATTATAGGGCTAGATTTTAGTGTACAACGCTGGCATGCACAGTCGAACCTCGACAGCTCGAACACCGATGGCTCGTTTATCATAACTAATTCGAATTGGTGTTTTGAGTCCCTACGAATTACTTCCAATACTTTAAGAGAACAAATATTTCAGGAAATTGTCTCATTTTATCATGAATTTGTATATTGTGTGTACTCATTAGAATCGCCTCATCGATTAACCCTCAGTGGCTCTAAAATCCCATATCTTGAACAAATTTCCATGGTCCCAGTGATGTTCGAGTCATTGAAGTTCGATGTAGAGTTTATAACTGGTTATAAGGACTAGGATGTAATGGAATGAAACTTATATCATATAGAGTTTGTAACTGGTTATAAGCACTAGAATGTAAGTGAATGAAATATTTATCATATAGAGCTTAAAAGTTTCTAGCGCGTTGTACATATTATTTTAAAAATGCTAACATATTAGATATGCAAACGTTAAAAATGTACACAACAAAAAGGATAAACGCTAACATATTACATATGAAAAAAAGGTTACAAATGCCAACATGTTAGATATGTCGTTGATAGATATGTTTGATTAAATATTTGTCGCGAAAGCAAATGTATGTTTTATTAAGATTATCGAGGCCCTCCCAGCGGGGTACCTATTTCCTTGTTCCCTGAAATAAATCGGCATTTTCCCTTGTTCGACAAAATCAAAATCTTTATTTCCTGTTCTCTTTTCCTGAAATTTGCCTTTGTTCCCTTATTCCCTTCAATTTTAGATTTTTGTTCCCTTGTTCCCATTAAATAAATTACCTTGTTTACCTGTTTCAAAAATCACTGGAAGGGCCTCATTATCTTTGTTTAAATGAAGTGATGTTCATTTATGTAACTTACAATACATAAAACGCAATATTTCAGACTAGTGTATTGTTTTCTTTCTGTCTTTATGCCTTTTGCTGCCAAAGACGACTTCAGTCGTTTTTTACCGTTCGCTGCCGTCGACGAGTGTAGTCGTCGATGGCAACGTACGGTAAAAATTGCTGTCTGTTAAACACTCATATCTTTCATTTTAAGCGAAGTAACTCCTCATTGCTATACATCATGTGATACAGCATATATTTTGAGCTACAATAGGCACAAAAACTTTCCGTATTTACTCTAAATATTCGAGTAGAAAGGCCAGAGCAATCAGTGTAGACCCAAAACGCAGGTATGATCAGGAATATAGGGATTTTTATATGTCAGCTATCATATCATACCCAATATCAAGAAGGAACGATATGGGTTGAGGGTTTATATTGGGTATGATATGAAAACTGATAATTGTCTTATCATTATCTATTTATCTATCTTGTTCTTTCGCCCATTTCACGCTGGGAAGCTGTCTGACCTGACGAGATTGTCTACGAAATACGATACAAGATGGCGGATGACTAGCTGTACGAACACCGTGTTTTAGAATGGAACAGAAAAGCCGTATTTCCGTATGCTCCGAATGTGGTGATACGGCGTTTTCTCCTTAAAGAAAATGCGGGTCATATGGCTTTTTCTCCCAAGGGAAATGATACGGGTTTTAGCTATTCTTAGCCTGATAAATCTTTTAGCTCTACAACCATGATACTAGCACGAAACTTGTGTCTGTATCGCTTATTTCGAATTACCGCTTAACTCGAAGTGAAAATCTGGTCCCTGTTTTAACATGAAACTATGACAACAGGTAACAAAATAATGTGGAAAAGATGCGAAATTGCGCCTAAGGAGCAATTTCTCCTCTTTTCCACAATATTTTCAGTATATCTCTATTTTCAGGAGTCAAATTACATATTCATTTGTGAAATGTGGTTTTTGATTTATCTTTTTTTCCTCAATTCTGCAAATCTGATATGTCGAGATACAGATAATATACAGGTAATTGTTTTGCAAAGGCTGCGCAAATCGCCTTTTTGCCGCCCGATTTTGCATTGTCCTTCATAAGCCTTTTATAATATTTAGTTGTTTTAAGAGAATCGATACACTTTTAGAAAGGTAAAACCATTTGTTTCCTGAGCAAATTCTTTCCTTTTAGACTACACCCTTTTCAGCTGGAACTTGATGTGCAGAAAAGCAAGCATAAAATCACAACTGTTTTTATCCCTGGTACAGAATAGCAGTAAATCTATCAGGCCCCTAAGTTATAAAACTCTTTTCATGCTCAACTGAACTGAGCATGAAATGTTCTTGCTAATTAATCTCAAATTACTAAGAGTAGCATTTTTTCTTGCTAAACATAGCTGAGCATGAAAATTACTCAGCTAATAAATAAGAAAATGCCAAATATTGTTGGTATTTTATATTTATTAGCAAAGAAACTTTCATGCTCAGGTCATTTGAGCATAAAACAGAGTTTTATAACCTCGGGAACAGGTGTATCCAGTCCCCTTAAATGTGTTATAAGAACTGTTGCTAATACGTGTATCACTGTACCATATTGTCCCTAAATATTGGGAAAACTTAACTCATTACCGTACTTGTCTAAAACCTTTGAACAAAACTGTAAGTTAAGATACAAAGGACATGCCACAATCACAGAGCACAGCATTCCCAAGGCATTTTACTTCCTGTTACTCGAAGTATTTCAGAGAGTCCCTTGGACTTCGAGATAACGAGAGTCGACTGTATATGATAATACACTGTATGCCACTCATCCAGCGACATTTAGACCCAGCAACAGGAAGTAAAATGCCTTGGGAATGCTGTGCAAATGGTTTTACCTTTCTAAAAGTGTATCGATTCTCTTAAAACAACTAAATATTATAAAAGGCTTATGAAGGACAATGCAAAATCGGACGGCAAAATGCCGATTTGCGCAGCCTTTGCAAAACAATTACCTGTATATTATAATGTGGCACAATAAACCTGCGCAATTCATCTGAAATTTTTTGGTTGTTGAGCGGACATTTATTACTAAAAGCAACGAAACTGACAACCTAAGTGGCTCAAAACATGAAACAAGACGTCAGAAAGTGTTTACATTTTCACACATGTTCTCATTCTGTCCCTATTCTATATGCACGCATTTTGAAATATTGCGCGTACCTAGAGCTAAAAGATCTAAAACTGTACCGTAATTACATGTATGCCCCCTAGTGGACTTAGATCAAGTTTAGGTTTTAGATTGAAGTTAAAACTAAACAAAGAGCAAAGAACATTTAAATGTCTCACCTTGTTTCCAGTTTCTGTGTCATAAATACCTGCTATAATGGAAAATATCCATGTTAATTCACTATTCTGGTTCCATTTTCGTCATAATTAGCTCATCTGGAGTCTCAGAAATGCTGTTTCATCATCAGACCTGACTTTCATTATTTACAATTAATCATTCTGTCGTATTTACACTTGCTTATAAAACTCAATATTTTTATTACTATCCATATTGAACTATAATTTTGGAAACATTACCTTTAAACCCTAAAACCAAACCATTTTATTTATTTACCAAATGTACACTGATTGGATGTTTCATTCTAAAGCACTAAAAGTTTATAAAACCACACATTGAATTAAAATCATAGTCGTACTAGTAACCCAGTAAGCATTCTACATGAATATATAGCGGGCCGCTTTCGGCCCGTCAGCTACCCTGATAGCGGCCCGCTGTAGATTTAAGTAGAATGCTAGCTGGGAACTGGTAAAACATAAGATATTATTGCTTTGAAGGGAAGCAAATAGATTTCAAAATTATACAAGACGCAGAGCTACAGATGCGTCTTGCAGTTAAATTTTATCAAAACACAATAACATGTCAGTGAAGCAAACTACAGTTCATATGGTAGCCCAATTTCAATTAACAGACATAATAGCTAAAGAGACATATAGACTACAGAATACAAATGAGTTAGCGCACGACAAAACTTACAATAAGACCTGTGAGACCAGCAAAGACTCGGACCAACCTGTACATCTACTCAGTTTGGCTAAAGTTCTCATTTATCTCTCTTTGGATAGCCTGGAGGTATAGTGCGATTAGCAAAAACACTGATCAGACCGCACGGATGCGCAGGCTGATCTGAGTCTTTGCTGGTCGCACAAGTCTTATTGTAGGTTTCGTCGTGCGCTGGCTCAAATAGTACAAACGGACATTTACTTGACTTGAAGAATAGTCAACGTCTGTGCATGCCATTTTTGTATTTTCATTGTAGTCCTTGAAATAAAGTATTTTTAACCAACAGAAATGGTTACGACATTATAGTCTACGTGTTTCTCTTAATCATGCATACATCAAACTAAATTTGACTCTATATGCGATGAAGTCACTCTGTCTGACTACCCTCTTAGAATGTCATATTGAAATCAAACGACCATGTCAATAGATTGCATAGCTACTTTCAAATCAAACGACCATATCAACAGATTGCCCAACTACTTTCAGAGGTTTCTTAAGCATGATCAAAGTCATTAACAATTAAGTACATATTAGGTTCATTTTGTCTTATTAACTATGCAATGCATATGTTAATCAAGCAAAAACGTTAAGCAACATGTAACTACACTAAAGGCATGTTACTGAATCCTTCCTAAAATATAAGTGGAGATTCCCAGGAAACGCCAAAATCATGAAGCAAAGACCTCCGAGGCACCAAAAGAAGGGGAGAAGAGAACAAATATAGACAGAGCAAACGCCACATTTTAAACAACAGATGCGCAAACAAAGAACAACTACAACAGAGGAACCGCCTTGAAACACATATAATAAGTCACTGCAATTAAAAACAAAAAAACAAAGGGCTAAGAGGCAATCTGAATCCAGAACACATGAAAACCACAAAAGACCACGATAAGCTCGACCACAGACAAAGCCGCCGACCATCTGAAACCGTTTGAGGAGGGAGCAGTCATTCAGTCTTGGGACCGACCCACCATCGTGCAGTTAAAGAGGGAAGAAACGGTTAACAAACATGATCTGGTTAACTACCACACATACTTTTTTTCCACAGAATATCCATGTTGTAACCGTTCTTTTTGTTGCGCACTCTTTTTGAATTCTTCCGAAAAGTCAGTTTTGCCAGCAATCTTTCACGCACACTTAACAACTTTCGGAAGACCCTTGAATCTGTGATTTTAGCAGGATTATAAGACTTAAGGTATTTGCCTAGTACTTGTCTATTCTAAAAGTTTCCTTTTTTGATCTTCTTTCACAGTTTCATTAGCCAAACATTTGGTGTATCTATTAGACGTCTTGTACACTTTCCAGTCATCTGGGAATACTTTTGGTTCAGTGGCATTTCTTATTCAGTGCAACTGGGCAGAGAAGTTGCTACTACCTCAATTTGTCTTTCTGAGTATTTCTTTTCTCTCATTTCAGGATGCAAACTTGCCGCTACTGTTTCATCCTTATGGATTGCATTTACAATGGTTTTCTCTAAACGCATTCCCTTTCTGAATTACAACATTCCGTCTTCTTTTGGTGCCTCGTAAAGGCTGTACTTCTTGATCGTGGCATTTTCTGGGTATCTGCACTTATACTTTTAGTCGTTTCACATCACATTACGAAAACAAGCTTTTCAAACAAACTGAAAATTTTACCACCAAAAAAATAAACATTTTGAGATAAAACTTCTGATATTTTTCTCGGCGAGACGGTTCTAACGAGTGCCCACAATCTATGTTTTTGAGCAGAAATGAGAAAAATATTGTATACCTAGGTAATCCCCAGTTTTACTATATAAAACTTGGGTTTAAGAGGGTCAACATTATAAATGCATGTTCTCGTGATGTGATGATTGACCCCAGCTCACTTAACACCACCTGCAACAAATCTTAATCAAATGAGATTGTGTTCTTCGCAATGTTTGACCGCTCTTTGGCAACATTTTTATTGTGTATTGGAAAACTTCTGCTAGTCTCTTCTCTACAATGGGCTAATGACAAGGCACATGACACTTAATTTTGGACGAACTTTAAACCTTTGATTTCCAGCTACAATCTGTGTTTCTGAGAAATTCATGGAATTTCTTTCAGTAGTATATTCTTATATTGAAGGTTAATCTGAATTTAAGTGGGAGCTTAAGGGAAGACATTAACAATGCCCTTTCAAGCCCTATCAAACACTCTTTTTGTCAAAGTAAACTCTTTTTTGTCATAGTGTAGACAAATTCTGAACCTGTGTACGAGCTAGGGGCAAGGTTTAAACATCCGGTTGTCTATCTATCCCCGTGTTCCCTGTACAGTATACTTCAATGTTGAAGAATCTTTTCATTAGCCGCTTTAGCATGTCAACAAAAAAATGGTACAGAACATAAAACGTTGTGCCTCTAGCCTAAAACCCGTCTAGAACTCATCAAACTGTGGTGTAATTGAATCGAAGAAAAACATTCCCACTGTTTTCTGTGTTTCATAAAAATCTTTGAATTTCTGTACTTGTGTTGACTTTTTTCCCGTGCTGGAATTAGCGTTAAGAAGTATATCTCTTCAGAGCTTGTGTCTGCTTGTATATCCTCTCAACAGCTGGTAAAGTTGACAGCCAGCGTGAATAAATTCAGAAAATAAACGTAAATTGCTAACTAATGTCCACGTAAATACTTATTTGAGTTATCAAATAGATCAGTTCGAGTAGTTGCATTTTAAAATCCAAAATTGAACGTATTGAAGCGTAATGGCTTATTTAGATAGCATACAACCACGCCCATATTGCATGGGTCTTGTTCTGAGACAGCGATCGACAAAACAATTCACTGACATTTATTTTGAGGTGGTTCATCGACGAAACTGAAAACAATTCACCAACATATTTGAAGCCAGTTCGCCGATAAAATATTTAGGGATGTTAAAGATAAGGATGGAATGATAGATGTATACATTACAAGTTGTAATACGGGAAAACATAAATGGAGATACCCAGAAAATGCCTCAATCACGAAGCAAAGCATCCCCGAGGCACCAAAGAAAGGATAGATTAGGAACAAATAATGACAAAACAAACATCACATACGAATGCCCCGACACACGGACAAAGAATTGCAACAGAAGAACCGCCTGGGAATAATGGTCAGTAGGAAAACAGCTGTGGATTTAAACCAGAAAAATACCTGTATCTCATTTATGTTTTGCACAGCAGTAGACTGTGTTGGTCAGGATAAGCAGTCATAAATAAAATTTGCTTTAGTTCTTCAAAACATCTGTTAGGTTTTTAAATGGAAAACAATACTCTATCTATAAATAAATCATGCAGGGCGTTTTAAAATACTTTGAAATAAAAACACGACCTATGTAATAATTTATACAAAATAATCTTAATCATCTGGACAGTGTCATGCGAATACGTGTCTTCGGGCATATACGAAAAGTGAATGCCCAGATCAGCCCCGCACAGTCTGGTCAGGGCCTTTGTTGTCCGCAAACAGAATCACTAAATATTAAGAATGTGTCAATGGAGAGCGAATGCCCGCATGATACTTAGCGCTTGCATGGAATGAATCTGAATCTGCGCATTTTGAGCATACTGGAAAACACCTTTTCGCTTGATGCGACCCATGTAATATTACACTGGAAATATATTTACACACCTATCAAGATTAATTTAATAACCGCATTAAAATTTCATTGCGTTCACAAGTCTATGTTTACCCATATATACTCATATAATATGTAATAAATACAGGGGTATGCAGATACCTACAACACAAGGTAGGTTTTCAGAATTTTGCATTTCTTAAAATGTCATTCAATGTGTTTATTAGGCCTGTGGCATGTGGCCTAATAAACACATTGAATGCCATTTTTAAAAACTACGAAAAGCACGGCTTTCCCGGGGCACCGAAAGAAGTGACGAGGAACAAACAACGCCTAGTCGCCTCCTCTTATGAGAACCTACATCGTATGTTTTCAAGGATATACAAAAGAGATCGATACGTTTTTATAAATAAATTTAAAAAATCGTCCCATCTACAGCTGCGGAATCTGGGAAAGAGATATCCCAGCGGGCGAGCAATGTTCAGATTCGACATTGTATAAATATCAATTGCCCGCTCGAATACTTTTCACACTGATGTGTTAACGTAATGTCTATCATTCTCTGCAACAAACTTACTGAAGCTCACTGAAATCAGTTTATGTCTCGTTTCTGGTTAGGGTCGACTACCAGAGAGTCGCTTGCACACACATTCATATTTGAGTTAGGTCTCTTGTGTCCATATCGCGCGCAGAGTATTGTGTGCAAAGTTATAAGTATCATTTGATCAAATTCAACTGGTAGTGTGATCAGCAATATGCAAATGAGTTAGAAACCAAAATGATGAAAGCGATCTATTGCAAGTGGTCATTAAACAAATTTGAACTAAAACGGGTCTTATTTTCTTACAACCTAGGATTGGCCTTTCTCACTTTTGGTTTGCCTAAGTTTGGTGTTATTTGCTGTTTGCAGGAAGCATCTTGCGCAAAAGGATAATTATTATATGGAATATCTATGGGTCAGGTTCTTTGAATCATTAAATATGGAACTACCTGAGGAAGGCCACTATCACGGAATTCAGAATTGGTTTTCATTTACTGAGAATTGTTTGATCATTTATTCAGAATGTTGGGATGGTCTCAGCATGCAACAAGGGCCCTTCTCATGTACGTGGGCAACCAATGCTCAAATCAGTCCGCGGAAAGTCCTGGTCAGTCTGCGCGAGTGGTTAATTATTCATTAAGAACTGACATCGCTTATTAAGAATGGGTCTGTCATTTTTTCAGAATTAGTTGATCATTTATTCAGAAATGGTTTATCATTTATCAGAATTGGTTTATCATTTATTCAGAATTGGTTAATCATTTATTCAGAATTGATTAACCATTTATTAAGAATTGGTTTATCATTTATTCAGAATTGGTTTATCGTTAATTCAGAATTGAGGTAAACCTCCCATTAGATCACTTAATATAATTCTCGCACAGTAAAAAAATGGAACCGCAGGGGTAAAAAGATTATGAACACACTCCTGTGAGGTAATCGTAGGTTGACGAATTGCTGTCTGAATGACAGACAATGTAGATCCTAATCAAACTGTTCATTTCAGTAGTTTTACCCACGTGTACTATGTTTCCTCAGGCGAATCTGTCTCCCTATTTTGTGTAAATGTGGTATAATGCGCAAATATCTCCTGCATGAAGGGGCGGACGACTCGCCTTCAACTCAGGTTACAGATATTCAAACCAATTACGATCTTCGCTAGAAGCCATTTAAAGAGAACATATATGAAACACTTGGTAGCTTTTCTGTCATTTCTGTTTAAAGAAAGACAACGTTTGTGCGTACCTGCATATCAAGTCCCTTCTGAAAAATAATTTTCTACTCCAAAAGGAGAGAATTCGCTAATTATTTCTTTTGGCGTCGACCTCTTTTCCGAACGGAGCAAAAACATTTTTGACAGAGTTGTCTCCCTTAATACGCATCAATATCCCTTAAAATGAATGTCAGTGATACAAAAGCTACGCTCCACTTCCGTTTGATATAAACTAGCAAAGTACAACACAGAAACTTGGCATAAAAATTCATCTTTAGAAAAATTAAATTGCAAAACATTCTTTCTTTGATAAATAGCCCAACATGCGTAAAGATTACGCAACTATATTATCTTCATAATTTTAATCAGAAACAAACCCCAATAAATCACGCTGAAATGACATTTTAGTACAGCAAATTTGGCGAGAGGGTGCATATTTAATTGTTAAAGGCCAAAATCTTGACACCTCGTTTGCTGAGCTTGATTAAGAGTCGGTAAGATTATTCAGTTGTTTGATTTTTGAGTGAAAAAAAGATAGTTTTACTTGATGAAACTGGAATTAATCAGAAAGAGAACCAACTGTTTTACCGTACAGTACCTTCAAAAACTAGATAACGACTATTTCATCCCTGAGGTTCTGACGTGGACTTTCCCATCCTTGAATTTAGAGATGTCCACTGTCGCAAAAATGGATATACAATGAAAGCAATGGAACATACAGACGGATGCATGTAATTGTTGAATACTGTTACTTAGATCGAACTCCAGTGAATGCAGTGGAACATAAAGGCAATTACTTGTTGAATACTGTTACACAGGGCGTGCTCCACTGAATGCAGTGGACACACAGACGGATAGTTGTCGAATACCGCTACATAGAGCAAGCTCTCATGCTTGTTCTTGAACCTAGGAGAGCCCAGCTTGAATATTTTTTTAGATTTTTTTTCGGGATTTTTTTTATTTTTATGATGTTTTGAGTCATTTTAAGAGTTTCAAAAAAAAAAATTCCAGAAACCACCTCCAGACAAGTTAGTGTCTGGAAAATGACATCGACGGCAATTAATTGCCGTCGATCGAAATAGCTAATTGTCTATTTCCCCACTATCAGGCTGATGTAATGGGATATATTTGTCTCTATAAAAAGGGCATGTCTATCTGCATATTTCGAAAAGAAAAAAAAATCACTGGCTCAACTTATGACGTCACAGTTACAATTTTTCAATTTTTTCAGACAAATTCCAGAAGTTGGAGATTTCTCGAGACCCAGCTTTCTTTTTTTCTGGAAGTCTTGATTTAAAATTACCTATAAAATGATCTAAACTGCTGATAATGTAACGATACACACACAGAAGCATATTTCCGAGGCGGGGTGGGGGGGGGGGGGCAGAGGGGTCGGTGGGTGGGAGGGATAGGATTAGGGTTCTGGATTATTGGCAATAAATGGTTCAAATCATTGATTTATTACTACAATTAACCCCGGGGTGATATTGAGGTTCAAGGGTATGAATCATCCCTTAAAATAATCATTAGGACCTAGGGAAGGCTGGGACACATTAAGGATACGATACAACCACTAGAAAAGCCGGTACCGTTATAGAATATGGTACCAGATTATTACAAAAGCTGATATAGACCGGTATTATGCTCTAGGTCCTCTCGTAAGGACTTGTAGAGACTCGATACGAAAGGAATACGGTACTGTACCTCTACGGAACACCATTTTATCACAGGGATACGGTACGGAACACAAGTAGACCCCATTGAATGCCACTAGGAAGCTCAGTTCGGGACAGAGATACAGTACTGCTCCACTAAGAATCCTAGTTCAGGGCAGGGAAATAGTACTGCTCCACTAGGATGTCCAGTACAGGGCAGGGATACAGTACTGCTTCAGTAGGAAGCCCAGTTCATGGCATAGATACAGTGCAAATCCAATAGAATCCTAGTACCAGGGATACGGTCCACAAGGAACCCCAGTACAGACAGGGATACAGCATTACTCCATAAGGAAGCCCAGCTCACGTCAAAAGTATAGTACTGCTCCACTACGCCCACTTTAGGACAGGGATACAATACTGCTCCACTGAGAAGCCCAGTTTTGGGCAGGGATACAGTATTGCTCCACTATGAAGACCCGTTCAGTATATGGATACAGAACTTCTCCACTGGGAAACTCAGTACAGGGTAGGGATACAGCGCTGCTTCACAAGGAAACCCAGTTCTGGGCAGGGCAGCTCCACTAAGAAGCCCAGTCCTGGACAGGGTACAGTACTTCTCTACCGGGCCCAGTTAAGGGCTGGGATAAGTACTGCTCCACTAAGAAGACCAGTTCATGGCAGGGATATAGTATTCCTCCACTAGGAAGCACAGTACAGGGTACGGATACAGTGCTGCTACACAAAGAGGGGAAGATCTGGGCAGGGATACAGTACTGTACTACCAGGAAGCCCAGTTTAAGGATTGATACAATACTGCTCCACCTGGAGGCTCAGTTCAGGGCAGGAATACAGTACTACTCTACCAGGAAGTTCAGTTCACGGTCTGAAAGGAAGCCCAGTACTGGGCAGGGATAGGATACTGCACCACAAGGAAGCCCAGTCCAGGCCATGGATACAGTACCGCACCACAAGGAATCTTAGTTCAGGGCTGGGATACAGTGCTGCGCCACCAGGAAGCTCAGTTCAGGACAGGGATAGGGGAATAATCCACTAGAAGGCACATTTCTGGGCAGGGTTACAGTGCCGCTCCATTGGGAAGCCCAGTTCAGGACAAGAATTTAGTATTGCTCTACTAAGAAGCCCATTGTAGGCCAGGGATACAGTTCTCTCTCACTAAAAAGCCAGGTTCTAGGCGGGGACACAGTATTGCTCCACTAAGAAGCCCAGTGTAGGCCAGGGATACAGTTCTATGTCACTAAGAAGCCAGGTTCTGGGAGGGGATACAATATTTCTCCACTAGGAAGCCCAGATTAGGGCATGGATATGGTACTGTTCCACCACGAATCCCAGCTCAGGGCAGGGATACCGTAATGCTCCACTAGGAAGCCCTGTTCAGGGCATGGATACAGTTCATCTCCACAAGGAATCCCAGTTCAGAGCAAGAATACGGAACTGCTCCAGTACGAAGACCAGTTCAGGACAGGGAAACAGTACCGCTCCACTACGAAGACTAGTTCAATGCAGGGACACAGTAATTTTTCTTTATGAATCCAGTTAAAGGGATACAGTACTGCTCCACTAAGAAGCCAAGTTCAAGGCAGGGATACATATGATACTGCTCCACTACAAAGACCAATTCAGGGTAGGAACGCAGCACTGCTTCACTATTTATCCGGTTCAGGGCATGTATATAGTACTGCTCGATTATGAAGCCTAGTTCAGGGTAGGGATACAGTACTACTGCACTAGGAAACCCAGTTAAGAGCAGGGTACAGTACTGCTCCACTAGGAGGCCTAGTTCTGAGCAGGTATGCAGTACTGCTCCACTAGGAAGCTCAGTTCAGGGCAGGGATACAATACTGCTCCATAAGAAGCCCAGATCTGGGCAGGGATAGAGTACTGCTCCAATAGTATGTTCAGTTCAGGGCAGGGATACAGTTCTGCTCCACCAGAATGTCCAGTACAGGGCAGGGATACAGTACTGCACAACTAGGAAACCCAGTTAAGGGGAGGGATAATATACTGATCCACTAGATAGCCCAGTTCAGATTAGCTATAAGCCCAGTTGAGGGTGGTGATAAAGTGTTGTTCCAATAGGAAGCCTAGTCCAGGGCAGGGATACAGTTCTGCTCAACTAGGAAGCCCAGTTTAGGGCATGGATACACTGTTCTATTAGGAAGCCCATTTTGGGGCAGGGATTCAGAACTGCTCAATTAGAAAGCCAAGTTCAGGGCAGCGATACAGTAATGCTCCACCAGGAAGCCTAGTTCGGGGCAGGGATACAGTACTGCTCCATTTGGAAAGCCAATACAGTGTAGGTATACAGTGCTGCTCCACTAGGAAGCCCAGTTCTGGGCAGGGATACAGTATTTCTCTACCATAAAGCCCAGTTAAGGGCTAGGATACAATAATCTACATTAAAAAGCCCAGTTCAGGGCAGGGATTCAGTACTCCTCCACTAAAAAGCACAGTACGGGGTATTGCTGCTACAGTAGAAAGGGCAGGTCTGGTCAGTGATACAGTAACACTCTACAAGGAAGCCCAGTTCAGGACTGTAATACTGTAATGTTCCACCTGGAAGCTCAGTTTAGGGCAGGAATACGTTACTACTCTACTAGGCAGATCAGAAAGGAAGCCCAGTACAGATCAGGAATACGGTACTAAACCACAAGGAAGCCCAGTCCAGGCAATGGATACAGTACTGCACTACAAGGAAGCCCAGTTTAGGGCTGGGATACAATACTGCTCCACCAGGAAGCCCATTTCAGGACAGGGATACGTGTAATAAGCCACTAGGAGACACAGTACAGGGTAGTGATACAGTGCTGCTCCATTAGGAAGCCTAGTTCAAGGCAGAGATTAGTAATGCTCCACTATGACGCCATTAACAGCAGGTATACAGTACTGCTCCACTACGAAGCCCACTTTAGGACAGGGATACAGTACTGCTCCACTATGAAGCCCAGTTCGGGGCAGACATACAGTACTGCTCAAGTAGGATGTCCACTACAGAGCAGGATACAGCACTGCTCCACAAGGAAGCCCAGTTTAGGCAGGGATACAGTACTTCTCTATAAGGAAACCCAGTTCATGGCATGGATACAGTACTGTTCAATTAGGAAGCCTGGTTCAGGGCAGAGATACAGTAATGCTCCACTCGGAAGCCCAGTTCAGAGAAAGAGATATGGCATTTCTCCACTAGGAGGCCCGGTTCTGGGCAGGGATACAGTACTGCTCAACTAGGAAACCCAGTTAAGGGGAGGGATAATATACTGATCCACTAGGAAGCCCAGTTCAGATTAGCTATAAGCCCAGTTGAGGGTGGTGATAAAGTGCTGTTCCAATAGGAAGCCTAGTTCAGGGCAGGGATACAGTTCTGCTCAACTAGGAAGCCCAGTTTAGGGCATGGATACACTGTTCTATTAGGAAGCCCATTTTGGGGCAGGGATTCAGAACTGCTCAATTAGAAAGCCAAGTTCAGGGCAGCGATACAGTAATGCTCCACCAGGAAGCCTAGTTCGGGGCAGGGATACAGTACTGCTCCATTTGGAAAGCCAGTACAGTGTAGGTATACAGTGCTGCTCCACTAGGAACCCCAGTTCTGGGCAGGGATACAGTATTTCTCTATCATAAAGCCCAGTTAAGGGCTGGGATACAATAATCTACATTAAAAAGCCCAGTTCAGGGCAGGGATTCAGTACTCCTCCACTAAAAAGCACAGTACGGGGTACTGCTGCTACAGTAGAAAGGGCAGGTCTGGTCAGTGATACAGTAACACTCTACAAGGAAGCCCAGTTCAGGACTGTAATACTGTAATGTTCCACCTGGAAGCTCAGTTTAGGGCAGGAATACGTTACTACTCTACTAGGCAGGTCAGAAAAGAAGCCCAGTACAGATCAGGAATACGGTACTGAACCACAAGGAAGCCCAGTCCAGGCAATGGATACAGTACTGCACTACAAGGAAGCCCTGTTTAGGGCTAAGATACAATACTGCTCCACCAGGAAGCCCATTTCAGGACAGGGATACGTGTAATAAGCCACTAGGAGACACAGTACAGGGTAGTGATACAGTGCTGCTCCATTAGGAAGCCTAGTTCAACGCAGAGATTAGTAATGCTCCACTATGACGCCGTTAACAGCAGGTATACAGTACTGCTCCACTACGAAGCCCACTTTAGGACAGGGATACAGTACTGCTCCACTATGAAGCCCAGTTCGGGGCAGACATACAGTACTGCTCAAGTAGGATGTCCACTACAGAGCAGGATACAGCACTGCTCCACAAGGAAGCCCAGTTTAGGCAGGTATACAGTACTTCTCTATAAGGAAACCCAGTTCATGGCATGGATACAGTACTGTTCAATTAGGAAGCCTAGTTCAGGGCAGAGATACAGTAATGCTCCACTCGGAAGCCCAGTTCAGAGAAAGAGATATGGCATTTCTCCACTAGGAGGCCCGGTTCTGGGCAGGGATACAATACTGCTCCACTACGAATCTCTGTTCAGGGCAGGGATACAATACTGCTCTACTAAGAAGCCCAGGTCAGGGCAGAGATACAGTTCTGCTCCAATAGGATGTCCAGTGCAGGGCAGTGATATTGTACTGCTGTACTAGGGAACCCAGTTCAGGGCAGGGATACAATACTGATCCACTAGGAAGCCCAGTTCAGGGTACATATACAGTACTGCTACACTAGGAAGCCCATTTGAGGGTAGTGATACAGCGCTGCTCCACTTTGACGTCCAGTTCAAGACAGAGATACAGTTATGCTTCACTATGAAGCCAAGTAAAGAGCAGGTATACAATACTACTCCACTATGAAGCCCACTTTTGGGCAGGGATATAGTACAGCTACGAATCCCAGTTCAGGGCAGACATACAGTACTGCTCCGCTACGAAGCCCAGTTCAGGGCAGACATACAGTACTACTCCACTAGGATGTCCAGTACAGGGCAGGAAACAGTACTGCTCTATTAGAAGCCCTGTTCAGGGCAGTGATACAGTACTGCTCAATTAGGAAGCACAGTTCAGGGAAGAAATATGGTAATGCTCCACCAGGAATCCCAGTTCAGGGAAAGGGATACGGCATTGCTTCACTAGGAAGTCCAGTACAGGGTATGAATGTAGTGCTGCTCCACTAGGAAACTCAGTTCAGGGCAGGTATTTGGTACAGCTCCACCTGGTGACAAGTATAGTCAATGGTACGGTGCTAAAGCACAAGGGGGTCATTTTCTATTAGGAAGTGCATTTCAAAGCAGGGATACAGTAATGCTTTACTAGGAAACCCAGATTAGGACAAGCATACAGTAAATCTCTTCCAGGAAGCCAAGTTCAGAGAAAGGGATACGGTACTATTTTACTAAGAAGCGTAGTATAGGGAAGGGATAGAGTGCTGCTCCACTCGGCAGCCTAGTTCAGGGCAGTGACATGGTACAGCTCCACTAGGATGCCTTCTACAGGGCAGGGATACGTTTCTTTAACACTATGGGTCCTCTTTCAGGGCAGGGATACGGTACTGTTCCACTGGGAAAAGTGATCCAGTTCTGGGTAGGGATACAGTGCTGTTCATCTAGGAAGCCCAATTCTGGGAATACAGTACTCTACCAGTTCAGGGTCGGTCACAGTGCTCCTCCACTAGGAAGCACAATAAAGGGTAGGGATACAGTTCTGCTCCAGAAGAAATCACAGCACAGGGCATGGATACGGTATTGCACCACAAGGAAGCGCAGTCAAGGTCATGCGATGCAGTACTGCACTACAAGGAAGCCAAGTTCAGGGCTGGAATACAGTACTGCTCCATCAGGAAGCCCAGTTCAGGACAGGGATACGGTAATAATCGACTAGGAGACTCAGGTCGGTGCGGAGATACACCAATGCTCCGCAAGGAAGCCCCGTTTTGTGCAGGGATACAGTACTGCTCTACAAGGAAGCTCAGTTCAGGGTAGGGATACAATACTGCTCCACTAAGAAGCCCAGTTCAGGACAGGAATACAGTTCTGCTCGAAAAAGCTGTCCGGTACAGGGCAGGGATACGGTACCGGTCTACAAGGAAACCCAGTTCAGGGCAGGGATACAGTGCAGATCCACTAGGAAGCCCAGTTCAGTGCAGGCAAACAGTTCTGCTCCACTAGGAAACCCAGTTGAGGGTAGTGATACAGTGCTGCTCCATTAGGAAGCCTATTTCAAGGCAGAGATAAGTAATGCACCACTACGACGCCGTTAACAGCAGGTATACAGTACTGCTCCACTACGAAGCCCAGTTTAGGCAGGGATACAGTACTTCTCTATAAGGAAACCCAGTTCATGGCATGGATACAGTACTCCTCAATTAGGAAGCCCAGTAGGAAAACAGTACTCTACCAGGAACCCTAGTTAGGGGCTTGGATACAGTACTTCTCCACTTAGAAGCGCAGTTCAGGGTAGGTCAGAGTGCTCCTCCACTAGGAAGCACAGTACAGGGTAGGGATACAGTACTGCTCCGGAAGAAATCACAGTACAGGACAGGGATACGGTATTGCACCACAAGGAAGCTCAGTCAAGGTCATGGATGCAGTACTGCACTACAAGGAAGCCAAGTTCAGGGCTCGGATACAGTACTGCTCCATCAGGACAGGGATACGGTAATAATCGACTAGGAGACTCAGGTCGGTGCGGAGATTCACCAATGCTCCGCACGGAAGCCCAGTTCAGGGAAAGAGATACGGCATTTCTCCGCTAGGAGGCCCGGTTCTGGGCAGAGATACAGTACTGCTCCACTAGGAATCTCTGTTCAGGGCAGGGATACAATACTGCTCCACTAAGAGCCCAGTTCAGGGCAGAGATACAGATCTGCTCCAATAGGATGTCCATTATATGGCAGTGATATTGTACTGCTGTACTAGGGAACCCAGTTCAGGGCAGGCATACAATACGGATCCACTAGGAAGCCCAGTTCAGGGTACATATATAGTACTGCTACACTAGAAAGCCCATTTGAGGGTAGTGATACAGCGCTGCTCCACTTTGACGCCCAGTTCAAGACAGAGATACAGTTATGCTTCACTATGAAGCCAAGTTAAGAGCAGGTATACTATACTACTCCACTTCGAAGCCCACTTTTGGGCAGGGATATAGTACAGCTACGAATCCCAGTTCAGGGCAGACATATAGTACTGCTCCACTACGAAGCCCAGTTCAGGGCAGACATACGGTACTGCTCCACTAGGCTGTCCAGTACAGGGCAGGAAACAGTACTGCTCTATAAGGAAGCCCTGTTCAGGGCAGTGATACAGTACTGCTCAATTAGGAAGCACAGTTCAGGGAAGAAATATGGTAATGCTCCACCAGGAATCCCAGTTCAGGGAAAAAGGATACGGTATTGCTTCACTAGGAAGCCCATTACAGGACAGGTATTTGGTACAGCTCCACCTGGTGACAAGTACAGATCACGGATACTGTGCTAAAGCACAAGGAGGTCATTTTCCATTAGGAAGTGCAGTTCAGAGCAGGGATAGAGTAATGCTCTACTAGGAAACCCAGTTTAGGACAAGGATACAGTAAATCTCTTCCAGGAAGCCCAGTTCAGAGGAAGGGTTAAGGCACTGTTTTACTAAGAAGCGTAGTATAGAGAAGGGATAGAGTGCTGCTCCACTCGGCAGCCTAGTTCAGGGCAGTGACATGGTACAGCTCCACTAGGATGCCTTCTACAGGGCAGGGATACGTTTCTTTAACACTATGGGCCCTCTTTCAGTGCACGGATACGGTACTGTATATATAGGGGATCCTATTTCAGGACGAAGATACGGCATGCATCACTAGAAAACCTACTTCAAAACAGGGTTACAGTGCTGCACTACTACGGAGCCCAGTGAAGGGATATAACACTACTCCTCTACGAAGACCAGTTCAAGACAGAGATTCAATACTACTCCACTAGGAAGCCCAGTTCAGGGCAGGGATACGGTACTGATCCACTGGGAATCCTAGTTCAGGGTAGTGATCCAGTTCTGGGTAGGGGTACATTGCTGTTCATCTAGGAAGCCCAATTCTGGAAATACAGTAGTCTACCAGGAACCCTACTTAGGGGCTTGGATACAGTAGTTCTCCACTTAGAAGCGCAGTTCAGAGTAGGTTACAGTGCTCCTCCACTATGAAGCACAGTACAAGGTAGGGATAAAGTACTGCTCCGGAAGAAATCACAGTACAGGGCAGGGATACGGTATTGCACCACAAGGAAGCGCAGTCCAGGTCATTACAGTACTGCTCCATCAGGAAGCCCAGTTCAGGACAGGGATACGGTAATAATCGACTAGGAGACACAGGTAGGTACGGAGATACACCAATGCTCCGCAAGGAAGCCCCGTTTTGTGCAGGGATACAGTACTGCTCTGCAAGGAAGCTCAGTTCAGGGTAGGGATACAATACTGCTCCACTAAGAAGCCCAGTTCAGGACAGGGATACAGTTCTGCTCGAAAAAGCTGTCCGGTACAGGGCAGGGATACGGTACCGGTCTACAAGGAAACCCAGTTCAGGGCAGGCATACAGTGCTGATCCACTAGGAAGCCCAGTTCAGTGTAGGCAAACAGTTCTGCTCCACTAGGAAACCCAGTTGAGGGTAGTGATACAGTGCTGCTCCATTAGGCAGCCTAGTTCAAGGCAGAGATAAGTAATGCTCCACTACGACGCCGTTAACAGCAGGTATACAGTATTGCTCCACTACGAAGCCCTTTTTAGGACAGGGATACAGTACTGCTCCAATATGAAGCCCAGTTCAGGGTAGACATACAGTACTGCTCAACTAGTATGTCCATTACAGGGCAGGATACAGCACTGCTCCACAAGGAAGCCCAGTTTAGGCAGGGATACAGTACTCTGTAAGGAAACCCAGTTTATGGCATGGATACAGTACTGCTCAATTAGGAAGCCCAGTTCAGGGCAGATATACAGTAATGCTCCACTCGGAAGGCCAGTTCAGGGAAAGAGATACGGCATTTCTCCACTAGGAGGCCCGGTTCTGGGCAGGGATACAGTACTGCTCCACTAGGAATCTCTGTTCAGGGCAGGGATACAATACTGCTCCACTAAGAAGCCCAGGTCAGGGCAGAGATACAGTTCTGCTCCAATAGGATGTCCAGTACATGGCAGTGATATAGTACTGCTGTACTTGGGAACCCAGTTCAGGGCAGGGATACAATACTGATCCACTAGGAAGCTCAATTCAGGGTACATATACAGTACTGCTACACTAGGAAGCCCATTTGAGGGTAGTGATACAGCGCTGCTCCACTTTGACGCCCAGTTCAAGATAGAGATACAGTTATGCTTCACTATGAAGCCAAGTTAAGAGCAGGTATACTATACTACTCCACTTCGAAGCCCACTTTTGGGCAGGGATATAGTACAGCTACGAATCCCAGTTCAGGGCAGACATATAGTACTGCTCCACTACAAAGACCAGTTCAGGGCAGGCATACAGTACTACTCCACTAGGTTGTCCAAAACAGGGCAGGAAACAGTACTGCTCTATTAGGAAGCCCTGTTCAGGGCAGTGATGCAGTACAGCTCAATTAGGAAGCACAGTTCAGGGAAGAAATATGGTAATGCTCCACCAGGAATCCCAGTTCAGGGAAAAGGGATACGGCATCGCTTCACTAGGAAGCCCATTACAGGGCAGGTATTTGGTAAAGCTCCACCTAGCGACAAGTACAGATCACGGATACTGTGCTAAAGCACAAAGGGGTCATTTTCCATTAGGAAGTGCAGTTCAGAGCAGGGATAGTAGTACTCTACTAGGAAACCCAGTTTAGGACAGGGATACGGTAATAATCGACTAGGAGACACAGGTCGGTGCGAAGATACACCAATGCTCCGCAAGGAAGCCCCGTTTTGTGCAGGGATACAGTACTGCTCTGCAAGGAAGCTAAGTTCAGGGTAGGGATACAATACTGTTACACTAAGCAGCCCAGATCAGTACAGGGATACAGTTCTGCTCGAAAAAGCTGTCCGGTACAGGGCAGGGATACGGTACCGGTCTACAAGGAAACCCAGTTCAGGGCAGGGATACAGTGCTGATCCACTAGGAAGCCCAGTTCAGTGTAGGCAAACAGTTCTGCTCCACTAGGAAACCCAGTTGAGGGTAGTGATACAGTGCTGCTCCATTAGGAAGCCTAGTTCAAGGCAGAGATAAGTAATGCTCCACTACGACGCCGTTAACAGCAGGTATACAGTACTGCTCCACTACGAAGCCCACTTTAGGACAGGGATACAGTACTGCTCCACTATTAAGCCAGGTCCAAGGCAGACATACAGTACTGCTCAACTAGGATGTCCGCTACAGGGCAGGATACAGCACTGCTCCACAAGGAAGCCCAGTTTAGGCAGGGATACAGTACTTCTCTATAAGGAAACCCAGTTCATGGCATAGATACAGTACTGCTCAATTAGGAAGACCAGTTCAGGGCAGAGATACAGTAATGCTCCACTCGGAAGACCAGTTCAGGGAAAGAGATACGGCATTTCTCCACCAGGAGGCCCGGTTCTGGGCAGGGATACAGTACGGCTCCACTAGGAATCGCTGTTCAGGGCAGGGATACAATACTGCTCCACTAAGAAGCCCAGGTCAGGGCAGAGATACAGACAGTTCTGCTCCAATAGGATGTCCAGTACATGGCAGTGATATAGTACTGCTGTACTAGGGAACCCAGTTCAGGGCAGGGATACAATACTGATCCACTAGGAAGCCCAGTTCTGGGTACGTATACAGTACTGCTACACTAGGAAGCCCATTTGAGGGTAGTGATACAGCGCTGCTCCACTTTGATGCCCAGTTCAAAATAGTGATACAGTTATGCTTCACTATGAAGCCAAGTTAAGAGCATGTATACTACACTATTCCACTACGAAGCCCACTTTTGGGCAGGGATATAGTACAGCTACGTCTCCCAGTTAAGGGCAGACATACAGAATTGCTCCACTACGACGCCCAGTTCAGGACAGACATACAGTACTACTCCACTAGGATGTCCAGTACAGGGCAGGAAACAGTACTGCTCTATTAGGAAGCCCTGTTCAGAGCAGTGATTCAGTACTACTCAATTAGGAAGCACAGTTCAGGGAAGAAATATGGTACTGCTCCACCAGGAATCCCAGTTCAGGGAAAGGGATACGGCATTGCTTCGCTAGAAAGCCCAGTACATGGCAGGTATTTGGTACAGCTAAACCTGGTAACAAGTACAGGTCATGGATACGGTGCTAAAGCACAAGGGGGTCATTTTCCATTAGGAAGTGCAGTTCAGAGCAGGGATATAGTAATGCTCTACTAGGAAACCCAGTTTAGGACAAGGATACAATAAATCTCTTCCAGGAAGCTCATTTCAGAGAAAGGGTTACGGTACTGTTTTACTAAGAAGCGTAGTATAGGGAAGAGATAGAGTGCTGCTCCACTCGGCAGCCTAGTTCAGGGCAGTGACATGGTACAGCTCCACTAGGATGCCTTCTACAGGGCAGGGATACGTTTCTTTAACACTTTGGGTCCTCTTTCAGTGCACGGATACGGTACTGTACATATAGGGGATCCTATTTCCTGACGAAGATACGGCATGCACCATTAGGAAACCTACTTCAGAACAGGGTTACAGTGCTGTACTACTACGGAGCCCAGTGAAGGGATATAACACTACTCCTCTACGAAGACGTTCAAGACAGAGATACAATACTACTCCACTAGGAAGCCCAGTTCAGGGCAGGGATACGGTACTGATCCATTTGGAATCCTAGTTCAGGGTAGTGATCCAGTTCTGGGTAGGGGTACATTGCTGTTCATCTAGGAAGCCCAATTCTGGGAATACAGTAGTCTACCAGGAACCCTAGTTAGGGGTTGGATACAGTACTTCTCCACTTAGAAGCGCAGTTCAGGGTAGGTCACAGTGCTCCTCCACTATGAAGCACAGTACAAGGTAGGGATAAAGTACTGCTCCGGAAGAAATCACAGTACAGGGCAGGGATACGGTATTGCACCACAAGGAAGCGCAGTCAAGGTCATGGATGCAGTACTGCACTACAAGGAAGCCAAGTTCAGGGCTGGGATACAGTACTGCTCCATCAGGACAGGGATACGGTAATAACTGACTAGGAGACTCAGGTCGGTGCGGAGATTCACCAATGCTCCGCAAGGAAGCCCCGTTTTGTGCAGGGATACAGTACTGCTCTACAAGGAAGCTCAGTTCAGGATAGGGATACAATACTGCTCCACTAAGAAACCAAGTTCAGGACAGGAATACAGTTCTGCTCGAAAAAGCTGTCCGGTACAGGACAGGGATACGGTACCGGTCTACATGGTAACCCAGTTCAGGGTAGTGATACTGTGCTGATCCACTAGGAAGCCCAGTTCAGTGCAGGCAAACAGTTCTGCTCCACTAGGAAACCCAGTTGAGGGTAGTGATACAGTGCTGCTCCATTAGGAAGCCTAGTTCAAGGCAGAGATAAGTAATGCTCCACTACGACACCGTTAACAGCAGGTATACAGTACTGCTCCACTACGAAGCCCACTTTAGGACAGGGATACAGTACTGTTCCACTATTAAGCCAGGTTCAGGGCAGACATACAGTACTGCTCAACTAGGATGTCCGCTACAGGGCAGGATACAGCACTGCTCCACAAGGAAGCCCAGTTTAGGCACGGATACAGTACTTCTCTATAAGGAAACCCAGTTCATGGCATGGATACAGTAGTGCTCAATTAGGAAGACCAGTTCAGGGCAGAGATACAGTAATGCTCCACTCGGAAGGCCAGTTCAGGGAAAGAGGTACGGCATTTCTCCACTAGGAGGCCCGGTTCTGGGCAGGGATACAGTACGGCTCCACTAGGAATCTCTATTCAGGACAGGGATACAATACTGCTCCACTAAGAAGCCCAGGTCAGGGCAGAGATACAGTTCTGCTCAAATAGGATGTCCAGTACATGGCAGTGATATAGTACTGCTGTACTAGGGAACCCAGTTCAGGGCAGGGATACAATACTGATCCACTAGGAAGCCCAGTTCAGGGTACGTACACAGTACTGCTACACTAGGAAGCCCATTTGAGGGTAGTGATACAGCGCTGCTCCACTTTGACGCCCAGTTCAAAATAGTGATACAGTTATGCTTCACTATGAAGCCAAGTTAAGAGCATGTATACTACACTACTCCACTACTAAGCCCACTTTTGGGCAGGGATATAGTACAGCTACGTCTTCCAGTTCAGGGCAGACATACAGAATTGCTCCACTACGAAGCCCAGTTCAGGACAGACATACAGTACTACTCCACTAGGATGTCCAGTACAGGGCAGGAAACAGTACTGCTCTATTAGGAAGCCCTGTTCAGGGCAGTGATACAGTACTACTCAATAAGGAAGCACAGTTCAGGGAAGAAATATGGTACTGCTCCACCAGGAATCCCAGTTCAGGGAAAGGGATACGGCATTGCTTCACTAGGAAGCCCAGTACATGGCAGGTATTTGGTACAGCTAAACCTGGTGACAAGTACAGGTTACGGATACGGTGCTAAAGCACAAGGGGGTCATTTTCCATTAGGAAGTGCAGTTCAGAGCAGGGATACAGTAATGCTCTACTAGGAAACCCAGTTTAAGACAAGGATACAGTAAATCTTTTCCAGGAAGGCCAGTTCAGAGAAAGGGTTACGGTACTGTTTTACTAAGAAGCGTAGTATAAGGAAGGGATAGAGTGCTGCTCCACTCGGCAGCCTAGTTCAGGGCAGTGACATGGTACAGCTCCACTAGGATGCCTTCTACAGGGCAGGGATACGTTTCTTTAACACTTTGGGTCCTCTTTCAGTGCACGGATACGGTACTGTACATATAGGGGATCCTATTTCCTGACGAAGATACGGCATGCACCACTAGGAAACCTACTTCAGAACAGGGTTACAGTGCTGCACTACTACGGAGCCCAGTGAAGGGATATAACACTACTCCTCTACGAAGACGTTCAAGACAGAGATACAATACTACTCCACTAGGAAGCCCAGTTCAGGGCAGGGATACGGTACTGATCCACTGGGAATCCTAGTTCAGGGTAGTGATCCAGTTCTGGGTAGGGGTACATTGCTGTTCATCTAGGAAGCCCAATTCTGGGAATACAGTAGTCTACCAGGAACCCTAGTTAGGGGCTTGGATACAGTACTTCTCCACTTAGAAGCGCAGTTCAGGGTAGGTCACAGTGCTCCTCCACTATGAAGCACAGTACAAGGTAGGGATAAAGTACTGCTCCGGAAGAAATCACAGTACAGGGCAGGGATACGGTATTGCACCACAAGGAAGCGCAGTCAAGGTCATGGATGCAGTACTGCACTACAAGGAAGCCAAGTTCAGGGCTGGGATACAGTACTGCTCCATCAGGACAGGGATACGGTAATAATTGACTAGGAGACTCAGGTCGGTGCGGAGAATCACCAATGCTCCGCAAGGAAGCCCCGTTTTGTGCAGTGATACAGTACAGCTCTACAAGGAAGCTCAGTTCAGGATATGGATACAATACTGCTCCACTAAGAAACCAAGTTCAGGACAGGAATACAGTTCTGCTCGAAAAAGCTGTCCGGTACAGGACAGGGATACGGTACCGGTCTACATGGTAACCCAGTTCAGGGTAGGGATACTGTGCTGATCCACTAGGAAGCCCAGTTTAGTGTAGGCAAACAGTTCTGCTCCACTAGGAAACCCAGTTGAGGGTAGTGATACAGTGCTGCTCCATTAGGAAGCATAGTTCAAGGCAGAGATAAGTAATGCTCCACTACGACACCGTTAACAGCAGGTATACAGTACTGATCCACTACGAAGCCCACTTTAGGACATGAATACTGTATTGCTCCACTATTAAGCCAGGTTCAGGGCAAACATACAGTACTGCTCAACTAGGATGTCCGCTACAGGGCAGGATACAGCACTGCTCCACAAGGAAGCCCAGTTTAGGCAGGGATACAGTACTTCTCTATAAGGAAACCCAGTTCATGGCATGGATACAGTACTGCTTAATTAGGAAGACCAGTTCAGGGCAGAGATACAGTAATGCTTCACTCGGAAGGCCAGTTCAGGGAAAGAGATACGGCATTTCTCCACTAGGAGGCCCGGTTCTTGGCAGGGATACAGTACGGCTCCACTAGGAATCTCTATTCAGGGCAGGGATACAATAATGCTCCACTAAGAAGCCCAGGTCAGGGCAGAGATACAGTTCTGCTCCAATAGGATGTCCAGTACATGGCAGTGATATAGTACTGCTGTACTAGGGAACCCAGTTCAGGGCAGGGATACAATGCTGATCCACTAGGAAGCCCAGTTCAGGGTACGTATACAGTACTGCTAAACTAGGAAGACCATTTGAGGGTAGTGATACAGCGCTGCTCCACTTTGACGCCCAGTTCAAAATAGTGATACAGTTATGCTTCACTATGAAGCCAAGTTAAGAGCATGTATACTACAATACTCCACTACGAAGCCCACTTTTGGGCAGGGATATAGTGCAGCTACGTTTCCCAGTTCAGAGCAGACATACAGAATTGCTCCACTACGAAGCCCAGTTCAGGACAGACATACAGTACTACTCCACTAGGATGTCCAGTACAGGGCAGGAAACAGTACTGCTCCATTAGGAAGCCCTGTTCAGGGCAGTGAAACAGTACTACTCAATAAGGAAGCACAGTTCAGGGAAGAAATATGGTACTGCTCCACCAGGAATCCCAGTTCAGGGAAAGGGATACGGCATTGCTTCACTAGGAAGCCCAGTACATGGCAGGTATTTGGTACAGCTAAACCTGGTGACAAGTATAGGTCACGGATACGGTGCTAAAGCACAAGGGGGTCATTTTCCATTAGGAAGTGCAGTTCAGAGCAGGGATACAGTAATGCTCTACTAGGAAACCCAGTTTAGGACAAGGATACAGTAAATCTCTTCCAGGAAGGCCAGTTCAGAGAAAGGGTTACGGTACTGTTTTACTAAGAAGCGTAGTATAGGGAAGGGATAGAGTGCTGCTCCACTCGGCAGCCTAGTTCACGGCAGTGACATAGTACAGCTCCACTAGGATGCCTTCTACAGGGCAGGGATACGTTTCTTTAACACTATGGGTCCTCTTTCAGTGCACGGATACGGTACTGTACATATAGGGGATCCTATTTCCTGACGAAGATACGGCATGCACCACTAGGAAACCTACTTCAGAACAGGGTTACAGTGCTGCACTACTACGGAGCCCAGTGAAGAGATAAAACACTACTCCTCTACGAAGACCAGTTCAAGACAGAGATACAATACTACTCCACTAGGAAGCCCAGTTCAGGGCAGGGATACGGTACTGATCCACTGGGAATCCTAGTTCAGGGTAGTGATCCAGTTCTGGGTAGGGGTACATTGCTTTTCATCTAGGAAGCCCAATTCTGGGAATACAGTAGTCTACCAGGAACCCTAGTTAGGGGCTTGGATACAGTACTTCTCCACTTAGAAGCGCAGTTCAGGGTAGGTCACAGTGCTCCTCCACTATGAAGCACAGTACAAGGTAGGGATAAAGTACTGCTCCGGAAGAAATCACAGTACAGGGCAGGGATACGGTATTGCACCACAAGGAAGCGCAGTCAAGGTCATGGATGCAGTACTGCACTACAAGGAAGCCAAGTTCAGGGCTGGGATACAGTACTGCTCCATCAGGACAGGGATACGGTAATAATCGACTAGGAGACTCAGGTCGGTGCGGAGATTCACCAATGCTCCGCAAGGAAGCCCCGTTTTGTGCAGGGATACAGTACTGCTCTACAAGGAAGCTCAGTTCAGGATAGGGATACAATACTGCTCCACTAAGAAACCAAGTTCAGGACAGGAATACAGTTCTGCTCGAAAAAGCTGTCCGGTACAGGACAGGGATACGGTACCGGTCTACATGGTAACCCAGTTCAGGGCAGGGATACTGTGCTGATCCACTAGGAAGTTCAGTGTAGGCAAACAGTTCTGCTCCACTAGGAAACCCAGTTGAGGGTAGTGATATAGTGCTTCTCCATTAGGAAGCCTAGTTCAAGGCAGAGATAAGTAATGCTCCACTACGACACCGTTAACAGCAGGTATACAGTACTGCTCCACTACGAAGCCCACTTTAGGACAGGGATACAGTACTGCTCCACTATTAAGCCAGGTTCAGGGCAGACATACAGTACTGCTCAACTAGGATGTCCGCTACAGGGCAGGATACAGCACTGCTCCACAAGGAAGCCCAGTTTAGGCAGGGATACAGTACTTCTCTATAAG
This sequence comes from Anodontia alba, assembly GCA_964016985.1. Taxonomy (NCBI): domain Eukaryota; kingdom Metazoa; phylum Mollusca; class Bivalvia; order Lucinida; family Lucinidae; genus Anodontia; species Anodontia alba. The sequence continues at coordinate 57,455,635 of OZ024832.1, read as the reverse complement.
GAAACCCAGTTCATGGCATGGATACAGTACTGCTCAATTAGGAAGACCAGTTCAGGGCAGATATACAGTAATGCTCCACTCGGAAGGCCAGTTCAGGGAAAAAGATACGGCATTTCTCCACTAGGAGGCCATGTTCTGGGCAGGGATACAGTACAGCTCCACTAGGAATCTCTATTCAGGGCAGGGATACAATACTGCTCCACTAAGAAGCCCAGGTCAGGGCAGAGATACAGTTCTGCTCAAATAGGATGTCCAGTACATGGCAGTGATATAGTACTGCTGTACTAGGGAACCCAGTTCAGGGCAGGGATACAATACTGAGCCACTAGGAAGCCCAGTTCAGGGTACGTATACAGTACTGCTACACTAGGAAGCCCATTTGAGGGTAGTGATACAGCGCTGCTCCACTCTGACGCCCAGTTCAAAATAGTGATACAGTTATGCTTCACTATGAAGCCAAGTTAAGAGCATGTATACTACACTACTCCACTACGAAGCCCACTTTTGGGCAGGGATATAGTACAGCTACGTCTCCCAGTTCAGGGCAGACATACAGAATTGCTCCACTACGAAGCCCAGTTCAGGACAGACATACAGTACTACTCCACTAGGATGTCCAGTACAGGGCAGGAAACAGTACTGCTCTATTAGGAAGCCCTGTTCAGGGCAATGATACAGTACTACTCAATTAGGAAGCACAGTTCAGGGAAGAAATATGGTACTGCTCCACCAGGAATCCCAGTTCAGGGAAAGGGATACGGCATTGCTTCACTAGGAAGCCCAGTACATGGCAGGTATTTGGTACAGCTAAACCTGGTGACAAGTACAGGTCACGGATACTGTGCTAAAGCACAAGGGGGTCATTTTCCATTAGGAAGTGCAGTTCAGAGCAGGGATACAGTAATGCTCTACTAGGAAACCCAGTTTAGGACAAGGATACAGTAAATCTCTTCCAGGAAGCCCAGTTCAGAGAAAGGGTTACGGTACTGTTTTACTAAGAAGCGTAGTATAGGGAAGGGATAGAGTGCTTCTCCACTCGGCAGCCTAGTTCAGGGCAGTGACATGGTACAGCTCCACTAGGATGCCTTCTACAGGGCAGGGATACGTTTCTATAACACTATGGGTCCTCTTTCAGTGCACGGATACGGTACTGTACATAAAGGGGACCCTATTTCAGGACGTAGATACGGCATGCACCACTAGGAAACCCACTTCAGGACAGAGTTACAGTGCTGCACTACTACGGAGCCCAGTGAAGGGATATAACACTACTCCTCTACGAAGACCAGTTCAAGACAGAGATACAATACTACTCCACTAAGAAGCCCAGTTCAGGGCAGGGATACAGTACTGATCCACTGGGAATCCTAGTTGAGGGTAGTTATCCAGTTCTGGGTAGGGGAACATTGCTGTTCATCTAGGAAGCCCAATTCTGGGAATACAGTAGTCTACCAGGAACCCTAGTTAGGGGCTTGGATACAGTACTTCTCCACTTAGAAGCCCAGTTCAGGGTAGGTTTCAGTGCTCCTCCACTAGGAAGCACAGTAAAGGGTAGGGATACAGTACTTCTCCGGAAGAAATCACAGTACAGGGCAGGGATACGGTATTGCATCACAAGGAAGCGCAGTCAAGGTCATGGATGCAGTACTGCACTACAAGGAAGCCAAGTTCAGGGCTGGGATACAGTACTGCTCCATCAGGAAGCCCAGTTCAGGACAGGGATACGGTAATAATCGACTAGGAGACACAGGTCGGTGCGGAAATACATCAATGCTCCGCAAGGAAGCCCCGTTTTGTGCAGGGATACAGTACTGCTCTACAAAGAAGCTCAGTTCAGGGTAGGGATACAATACTGCTCCACTAAGAAGCCCAGTTCAGGACAGGGATACAGTTCTGCTCGAAAAAGCTGGCCGGTACAGTGCAGGGATACGGTACCTGTCTACAAGGAAACCCAGTTCAGGGCAGGGATACAGTGCTGCAGTAGTGAAGCCCAGTTCAGTGTAGGCAAACAGTTCTGCTCCACTAGAAAACCCAGTTGAGGGTAGTGATACAGTGCTGATCCATTAGGAAGCCTAGTTCAAGGCAGAGATAAGTAATGCTCCACTATGATGCCGTTAACAGCAGGTATACAGTACTGCTCCACTACGAAGCCCACATTAGGACAGGGATACAGTACTGCTCCACTATGAAGCACATTTCAGGGCAGACATACAGTAGTGCTCAAGTAGTTGCGGTCATGGTACCAAAGCCGTAATCTAAAATCATAAATCCATAAACGAATGACGAATCAGAGTGTTCAGACCAACAGACATGGACCCCAGAACAAAGGGTGTAATCATGCGTCCGCGGACAGTAAGCATTACTTGGTAAGCAAGCTTCGCCCACCATGCCCACAGGCCTGAACGAAGGAAATATCGGTAGAAGCGTATGTCTGGGATTTGGGAAGTCTACTTATGGCGCGTTACTGGCAAAAACATCAGAAACAATTCTGGAAACTGCCACAGGGATTGACTAGATCATGATGTCTCCCATAGAACTTCTTAAGTGTTGCTACCAGTTTGGTTTTTTGATACCCCTGGCTCAACAACTTTTGAGTGAGCACTTTCCCACGTTTCATAAAGTCCTGATAATTTGAACAGGTTCTGGCATAACGGATTAACTGTGAAACGTAAACGCCGTATGCTGGTGCAGAAGGGATATTACTGCTCAGGAAAGGAAAGTTAATAATGGGAAAATTGAAATCATCCCGTTTGTCGTAAAGCTTGGTAGTAAGCTTTCCATTGTCGATGTAGAGATAACAATCCAAGTATGAGGAGGAGACTGAAGTCTCCGTTGTTTCCTTTATTTCAAGTTCACGTGGACAGATGAATTCTAAATACTTTGCAAATTTTGTGCTTTTCAGAGACAATACATCATCTATATATCTGTAGGTGAAATTGAATTGTTGTGCGAGGTGTTTTTTGCCTGCTTAGAGGAGACTTTCTACAAACTCATCCTCATACGAGTATAAAAACAAGTCGGCAAGTAACGGGCTTGTAGGTACAGTAGGATGTCCACTACAGGGCAGGATACAGCACTGCTCCACAAGGAAGCCCAGTTTAGGCAGGGATACAGTACTTCTCTATAAGGAAACCCAGTTCATGGCATGGATACAGTACTGCTCAATTAGGAAGCCCAGTTCAGGGCAGAAATATACAGTAACGCTCCACTCGGAAGCCTAGTTCAGGGCTCCCTGGAGAGATACGGCATTTCTCCACTAGGAGGCCCGGTTCTGGGCAGGGATACAGTACTGCTCCACCAGGAATCTCTGTTCAGGGCAGGGAAACAATACTGCTCCACTAAGAAACCCAGGTCAGGGCAGAGATACAGTTCTGCTCCAATATGATGTCCAGTACAGGGCAGTTATATAGTACTGCTGTACTAGGGAATCCAGTTCAGGGCAGGGATACTACATCCACTAGGAAGCCCAGTTCAGGGTACGTATACAGTACTGCCACACTAGGAAGCTCATTTGAGGGTAGTGATACAGTGCTGCTCCACTGCGACGCCCAGTTCAAGGTAGAGAGGGGTACATTGCTGTTCATCTAGGAAGCCCAATTCTGGGAATACAGTACTCTACCAGGAACCCTAGTTAGGGCTTGGATACAGTACTTCTCCTCTTAGAAGCGCAGTTCAGGGTAGGTCGCAGTGCTCCTCCACTAGGAAGCACAGTAAAGGGTAGGGATACAGTAGTGCTCCGGAAGAAATCACAGCACAGGGCAGGAATGCGGTATTGCACCACAAGGAAGCGCAGTCAAGGTCATGGATGCAGTACTGCACTACAAGGAAGCCAAGTTCAGGGCTGGGATACAGTACTGCTCCATCAGGAAGCCAAGTACAGGACGGGGATATGGTAATAATCTACTAGGAGACACAGGTCGGTGCGGAGATACACCAATGCTCCGCAAGGAAGCCCTGTTTTGTGCAGGGATACAGTACTGCTCTACAAGGAAGCTCAGTTCAGGGTAGGGATACAATACTGCTCCACTAAGAAGCCCAGTTCAGGACAGGGATACAGTTCTGCTTGAAAAGCTGTCCGGTACAGGGCAGGGATACGGTACCGGTCTATAAGGAAACCCAGTTCAGGGCAGGGATACAGTGCTGATCCACTAGGAAGACCATTTCAGTGTAGGCAAACAGTTCTGCTCCACTAGGAAACCCAGTTGAGGGTAGTGTTACAGTGCTGCTCCACTAGGAAGCCTAGTTCAAGGCAGAGATGTAATGCTCCACTATGACGCCGTTAACAGCAGGCATACAGTATTGCTCCACTACGAAGCCCACTTTGGGACAGGGATAAAATACTGCTCCACTAAGAAGCCCAGGTCAAGGCAGAGATACAGTTCTGCTCCAATACGATGTCCAATACAGGACAGTGATATAGTACTGCTGTACTAGGGTACCCAGTTCAGAGCAGGGATACAATAGTGATCTACTAGGAAGCCCAGCTCAGGATACGTATACAGTACTGCTACACTAGGAAGCCCATGTGAGGGTAGTGATACAGTGCTGCTCCACTGTGAAGCCAAGTTCAAGGTAGTGATACAGTAATGCTTCACTATGAAGCCAAGATAAAAGCAGGTATACAATACTACTCCACTACGAAGCCCACTTTTGGGCAGGGATATAGTACTGAGCCACTACGAAGCCCAGTTCAAGGCAGACATACAGTACTGCTCCACCACGAAGCCCCTTTCAGGGCAGACATACAGTACTACTCCACGAGGATGTCCAGTACATGGCAGTGATATAGTACTGCTGTACTAGGGAACCCAGTTCAGAGCAGGGATACAATACTGATCCACTAGGAAGCCCAGCTCAGGGTACGTATACAGTACTGCTACACTAGGAAGCCCATTTGAGGGTAGTGATACAATGCTGCTCCACTGTGAAGCCCAGTCCAAGGAATTGATAGAGTAATGCTTCACTATGAAGCTAAGTTAAAAGCAGGTATACAATACTACTCCACTACGAAGCCCACTTTTAGGCAGGGATATAGTACTGCTCCACTACGAAGCCCAGTTCAGGGCAGACATACAGTACTGCCTCACTACTAGTGATCCAGTTCTGGGTAGGGGTACATTGCTGTTCATCTAGGAAGCCCAATTCTGGGAATACAGTACTCTACCAGGAACCCTAGTTAGGGGCTTGGATACAGTACTCCTCCACTTAGAAGCGCAGTTCGGACAGGTCACAGTGCTCCTCCACTAGGAAGCACAGTACAGGGTAGGGATACAGTACTGCTCCGGAAGAAATCACAGTACAGGGCAGGGATACGGTACTGCACCACAAGGAAGTCCAGTCCAGGTCATGGATGCAGTACTGCATTACAAGGAATCCAAGTTCAGAGCTGAGATGCAGTACTGCTCCATCAGGAAGCCCTGTTCAGGACAGGGATACGGTAATAATCCACTAGGAGACCCAGTTCGGTGCGGAGATACAGTAAGGCAAACAGTTCTGCTCCACTAGGAAACCCAGTTGAGGGTAGTGATACAGTGCTGCTCCACTAGGAAGCCTAGTTCAAGGCAGAGATAAGTAATGCTCCACTATGACGCCGTTAACAGCAGGCATACAGTACTGCTCCACTACGAAGCCCACTTTAGTGCAGGGATATAGTACTGCTCCACTACGAAGCCCAGTTCAGGGCAGACATACAGTACTGCTCAACTAGGATGTTCACTACAGGGCAGGATACAGCACTCCTCCACAAGGAAGCCAAGTTTAGGCAGGGATACAGTACTTCTATGAAAAATACCCAGTTCATGGCATGGATACAGTACTGCTCAATTAGGAAGCCCAGGTCAGGGCAGAGATACAGAAATGCTCCACTCGGAAGCCCAGTTCAGGGAAAGAGATACGGCAGTTCTCCACTAGGAGGACCGGTTCTGGGCAGGGATACAGTACTGCTCCACTAAGAATTTCTGTTCAGGGCAGGGATACAATACTGCTCCACTAAGAAGCCCAGATCAGGGCAGAGATACAGTTCTGCTCCAATAGGATGTCCAGTACAGGGCAGTGATATAGTACTGCTGTACTAGGGAACCCAGTTCAGTTACACTGATCCACTAGGAACCCCAGTTCAGGGTACGTATACAGTACTGCTACACTAGGAAGCCCATTTGAGGGTAGTGATACAGTGCTGCTCCACCGTGACGCCCAGTTCAAGGTAGAGATACAGTAATGCTTCACTATGAAGCCAAATTAAGAGCAGGTACACAATACTACTCCACTACGAAGCCCACTTTTGGGCAGGGATATAGTATTGCTCCACTACGAAACCTAGTTCAGGGCAGACATGCTCCACTACGAAGCTCAGTTCAGGGCAAACATACTTACTACTCCACTAGGATGTCCAGTACAGGGCAGGAAACAGTACTGCTCTATTAGGAAGCCCAGTTCAGGGCAGGGATACAGTGCTGCTCAATTAGGAATCCCAGTTCAGGGCAGAGATACAATAATGCTCCACAAGGAATCCCAGTTCATGGAAAGGGATACGGCATTGCTTCACTAGGAAGCCCAATACAGGGTATAACTGTAGTGCTGCTCCACTAGACATCTCCGTTCAGAGCAGGGATTTGGTACAGCTCCACCTGGTGACAAGTACAGGTCATGGATACAGTGCTAAAGCACAAGGTGGTCCTTTTCCATTTGGAAGTGCAGCTCAGAGCAGAGATACAGTAATGCTCTACTAGGAAACCGAGTTTAGTACAAGGATACAGTAAATCTCTTCCAGGAAGCCCAGTTCAGAGAAAGTGATGCGGTACTGTTTTACTAAGAAGCCCAGTATAGGGAAGGGATAGAGTGCTGCTCCACTCGGCAGCCTAGTTGACAGCAGTGATATGATAGATACAGCTCCACTAGGATGCCTTCTACAGGGCAGGGATACGTTTCTATAACACTATGGGTCCTCTTTCAGTGCACGGATACGGTACTGTACATATAGGGTATCCTATTTCAGGACGGAGATACGGCATGCACCACTTGGACACCTACTTCAGAACAGGGTTACAGTGCTGCACTTCTACGAAGCCCAGTGAAGGGATATAACACTATTCCTGTACGAAGACCAGTTAAAGACAGATACAACACTTCTCTACTAGGAAGCCCAGTTTAGGGCAGGGTTACAGTACTGATCCACTAGGAATCCTACTTCAGGGTAGGGATTCAGTACTGCTCTACTAGGAAGGCCAGTAGAGGGTAGTGATCCAGTTCTGAGTAGGGATACATTGCTGTTCATCTAGGAAGCCCAATTCTGGGAATACAGTACTCTACCAGGAACCTTAGTTAAGGGCTTGGATACAGTACTTCTCCACTTAGAAGCGCAGTTCAGGGCAGGTCACAGTGCTCCTCCACTAGGAAGCACAGTACAGGGTAGGGATACAGTACTGATCCACAGGGAATCCTAGTTCAGGGTAGTGATCCAGTTCTGGGTAGGGGTACATTGTTGTTCATCTAGGAAGCCCAATTCTGGGAATACAGTACTCTACCAGGAACCTTAGTTAAGGGCTTGGATACAGTACTTCTCCACTTAGAAGCGCAGTTCAGGGCAGGTCACAATGCTCCTCCACTAGGAAGCACAGTACAGGGTAGGTATACCACTCATTCGAATTATGGAGTTTCATAATTTAGAGATATCCATAAATTGGCTGATTTATGGAAATCTATAATTCGAATTATTAATATTCATAGACCTAATTATGGCTATCATCTCTAATTCGAATTATGGATGTCCATGAATTAGCATATTTATGTATATCACTAAATCAAATTATGGGTATTCATAACTCGATTTATGGATATCTATAAATAGGGATTAAATCGTAAAAGGGTGCCACATTAGCAACTACCTTATTACTTATATGGTAAAAAGTATTACAGGTCACGTTTAGGGGTTCGTACAGAACCCAGGAAGGGACTTTCTTTTCCAATAATAAGCAGAAAAGAAATCTAAGCAATAAAGTTAGAATGGAAATTGAGACAAAACTTATGTCATTTAAACGATATGTTATGTTGTTAAAACGACATCTTATAACTTTCTATTTTACTCTGAGAGATAGAATGAAAAATGAAACCAACAATATGTTGTTTTATCGATATAACATGTCGTTTAAACGATACCTCTATCTTTCCATTCTAAACAAATGTAGAAAGGAAATTGAAACAAAAATACATGTCGTTTAAACGACTTCTTTCACTTTCCATTTTAAAAAGTACAATGGAAATAGAAACAAAAAGTATGTCGTTTAAACATCTTATTTCAACTGTAGAAATAAAGTTTTAGTTACGAACACGATATCCATTATTATGAAGTACAATTATCGTGGTGGCGCGTGCTTGGTGTCGTTAAAGACTGAAGGGAATCACCATTTTCTAAACAATAATCCCCGACCAAATACTGTACAGGAAATGTGTGTTTCTCCAAACATGTTGTTTTCTCTTTCTCTCTATTTTTACAAGTCAAAATATACAGTGCCTTTACCCAAGGATGATGGAAATAACAAGGCGGGGTTAGAACCGATTACATCTTGTAATGCGGAGCCTCGTGATGCCAAACAAAGACTCTTGGGGGATTTTTCTACCAATGATAGTTTCTTATACATGCATTCTATTCCTTGCAATTGACATTCACGATAATTTTTAGGACTCATTCTGTGAATGTTCGGTAAATATCAGCTATTTTGTGCAGATGCTAACCGATGTCAATAATTGAAGCTTCTCAATGACAATCTTTGATCATTTGGTAACCTTGTTTGGGTAAATGTCGCATCTGAAAAATTCACCCATTGTCCAATACTGTTATTTATTATTATTGTCATAGTATTGGGTGAATTGTAAAGGCCAAACCACCAGCGCGTCTTCACGTCGAGCAGTGGTGTTTTACCGTTAAAGTTTAAGGCATTAATGATTCTTGATATTAACACACACCAATTAGAGAGAGAGAGAGAGAGAGAGAGAGAGAGAGAGAGGGAGAGAGAGAGAGAATTATGACTGTACTAAAAGTTCACGATGCTCAATGCCACTGCTGGACGCAAGACGAGTCTGGTGTGTTTGGGGCTTAATTCGAAGCCGCGAATCGCAAGTCACACACCCATCAAATAGTCAAAATCAAACTGGTCAACAATCATTACGCTGACGTGCCTATGCAATTTAATGCGATATCTGTAAACTTGGTTTAAAAGGGCAATTTTCAGATTAAAAGTGTTATGTTTTTCTATATTTCTAAAAGATTGATGAAGGCGGTTCAACGGGTAGCCACATTTGTTTTAGAATAGAAAAAAGAAAAAAAAAATGTACAGGTATATTCCTTATATCTGTAAACCCCACTCTCTCCAGTAGTGGGGGGTTAGGGAGTCATCATTTCAAAGACTTGTCAGCATAATTAATGTACTTCTAGTAGTTGTCCGGCTGTTGAAATCAGATTGATCGCACAAACATACTGAAATGCACCAGCAGTAGGCAAAGATTTCTTATTCTATAACATGTGTGGCGAGTTATCTTTGAGAGATACATACGAGGAGTGATCAATAAATTCGTGAAATGTCTATCTAAACATATAAGAATAAAATTGTATTAAAGAAATCAAATATTTTAATTCAAAACTGTATTATGTGTCATCGTTCAGTGTGATGCTATTCCTATAATCGACATCATCATAAAAACATTGCTTTGCCATGCTATTAACGTTTAACGTCTGTACAATTCATTTTTGTAAGCGAAACAGCTTATTTGAGAGTACAAATGAAATATATATACATGTACAACGTATTTTCTGAGCGCCTCTGTTTGAATGTTTGATGGAACGTTTCAGTTATTTTGTCGAAAAGTTTGTAAACTTGATTATAACTTCAGTATTTCGGCCCATGCATTTTACAAATGTAGACACCAAAATGCGTATACTTTGGCAATTTCGTTAATGTCTTTTATAATAACACGACATTGTAAACTTTAATATCCGTTGATACTATTGTTTTATTTCAGCTTATACTACGAAAATCAAGGTTTGTCGACGACGTCGCTAGCTAAAGACGTCAGGATCACCATTATGTCGACAATTTTTTGCATAATTTAAAAAAAAAAAGTTCAAGAAAGGAATATATGCCTCGGTAAACCGTTCACGAATTTATTGATATTCTCAAGTATTGTTCAGTTTTCTAGTTCATGTTTTGGTCAGGACTTTCAAAACAAAGAAGGAAAATAGAAAATAATTGTAAAATATGTATTTTTATTTCTCAAGTTTGTATATAATCTAGCATTCTAATTCAGTGTATATAATTGCATATTGCACATTCAAATAACAAATGTTTTACACAATAAAAGTACTGTGATTTAAAAAATAATATCATCAAAATGAAATTATAACTATAACTAAAAATATTCTCTGTCACTTCAGCACGTATATTCAGATAAAAATCCACATAAAAATGTATTATTTCTGACTATACTATACAATAAAATACCTATGCAATATAATAAGCATTTAAAGGTCCTTTCAGATGATTTTATTTTTTCAATTTTTTTCCATTCAAACTTAGATTGTGGGTACTTATCGAGGCGGTTCTCATGAGTACCCAAACAGTATGTTTAGAGCAGAAATAAGAAAACCTTTTGTATACCCCCCTAAAACCCCAGTTTTACTATATAAAAGTGGGGCTTGATGGGGTCTACATTACATAGGCGTATTTGCAAAAAAAAAAAAAAAAAAAAAAAATGCAAAACTAAAATACATGTATTATAAATAAATATCTCCGTAAAAGTATGAAATTTCACATTTGTTCATGTATAATTAACAAATAGGAACAGCATTTATATAAACCACTTGACACATGCATATACAATATGAAGCTATATACGAAAAATACCATTTCATTAGTTCCACAATTTTTAATGAAGAGCAGAAATAAGAAAAATATGCCCCTGAAATCTCTTTTGGCATAAGTGGGATTTAGTAAGATCATCATTGCAATACGATGCAAGGGGCGACATTGACATGCAAACTTTAAAGATATCAAGACATGCGGTTATTATGCTTAACACAATCGGTATTAAAGCTAACTTCCCAATTGTTAAAGCTGAATCATTTAGTACATTATGTTAACACGACTACGCATTATAAAGTTATTTTCGCAGCTGATAAATAAAAAACCGACAACATTCGTAAGAGCCGCTACAATCCATCACGAAAACATACCTATATAATTTTAATCCCATTAAACCCCACTGGTTTATACATTATTTTTCTTATTTCTGCTCAACAAAATAGCTTGTGGATATTCGTTAGCACCGCCTCGGCACTGGCAGTTCTCACGGGTACCTACAATCTGTTTTGGGCAGAGAATGAAAACTATCAGAATTTTTATTTGAAAAGGTGGAAGTGAAATTTTCTATTTATTTGAATAGACATGTTTTCGTAACGAAGGGCGACAAAAATGTGTGTTTTCATAATGCGTATTAAACTCTCAGAACCTAGGGCCGAAACTCCTTAATTCTGTTTCATCTCTTGTGGTAATGCTAAATCGTATGCTAATGGCAAGGCGTTTTACTATTTATTAAGCATAATTGATATCCTATATATTATATCAGATTATTTAATACAGGATATGACATCTGATATATTAATTCAGATATATTATATCCTATATAAGATATCTGATATCCTATATAAGATATCTGATATAATATACGAGATATCTTATTTATTATCTATAAGATTTCTAATTTACCATAAAAGATATCTTATTTGTTAAATGAGATACATTTTACCAATATAGATATCTAATATACTAAATAAGATATCTGATATACTAAATGAGATATCTTATTTGATTGAATAATGAGATATCTTCTTTAGTAAATAAGATACTTTTTACCCTATATGAGATATCTTATATAGCATATCAGATAACTTGTATAGCATACCAGATATCTTATATAGCATATTAGATATCTTATATGTCAGTTCTTATTTAGCATATTAGATATCTTAATTGACATATAAGATATCTATTTTATATAAGACATCGTATATAGTATATCAGATATCTGATTTATAGAATAAATAGTAAAACGGCTTGCTGGCAAGCCGTTCACTATTTATTATGCATTATATCAGATATATAGGATATAAGATATCTAATATAGAATATAATATATCTGAATAAGTATATCAGATATCTTATATCCTAAGTTATCATATATCGTATGTAAGATATCTGATATATCATATTAGATCTTATTTAATTTCACATATAAGAGATCTTATTTACCATAAAAGAGATCTTATTTTGGTAAATAAGATATCTAATATATTAGTATAGATATCTGACAAACTGAATAAGATCTGATATACTAAATAAGATATCTTATTTAATTGAATAAAACAGATATCTTATATGCTTTATAAGATATCTGATATGCTGTAAGATATCTTATATGCCAATTAAGATATCTTATATAGCATATCAGCTATCTTATATAACATATAAGATATCTTAATTGACATATAAGGTATCTTATTTATTTATAAAATATCTGATATAATATATCAAATATCTCATATATTATATAAGATATCTAATATATTAAATCAAATATCTGATTTATAGAATAAATAGTAAAACTGCTTGCCATATAAATCGTATCTTGCGCAAAAACCAGAAGTTCACCAAAACATATTAAGCAACTTTTTTTTTTTGTTGTTGTTAACTGTATCTCTCCATATTCTAATATCTAAAATCTGGAAAGTTACATTTTTGAAATAAATTCCCCATTTATAGATTTTTAATTCACATCCGGCTTTGCGCAATATACGCTTTACTATGTAAGAGATCAGTGATGAAACAGAGTCTGATGGAATGAAACGCCCTACTGATTTTATATTTACACAGTAAACGACTCCAAGTCAAATGCACAAACATGATGTCATAAATATCTGGGTAATGACAAGAATGTTAGCAAAGTCGACAAACATTATGAGCGCGTGGGTCGGTAACGCAATGCACCACAAACTTGATCCATGTGTTCAAAACAAAGTCGACTTTGTTAACAGCAAATAACGGGTATTATATTTTGAAGACAATAATAACTTAAATCTTTAGTACAAAACATACGAAGCTCTTGTTTATAATTATACTTGTTGTAAAAATGTCATCTGATTAACTATTATACACGAGGACATGATTGGATCATGTTTTCTCAAATGCAACGAGTTCGACAAACATTATGACTATATGGATCGGCAACGCAATGTACCCTTAACTTGATACATATACTCAAAACGATGTCGACACAGCAATGCGTACAATGTATGGTTCCAGCAGACATAATACATTTCGATCGTAAGTCCCAAATGAACCGTTACACCGGAATAAAGTCATTAAGCAGGTTTGCGTACTATACATACTGAGCGATTTTAAAAACGCAACACTTGAGTAACCCCGTTGATTTCTGGTTCAAACATCACCATATTTGACTTAATAACACATAAAACATAAAAAATATATATTGGATATAATTCAACTATTTATCCCACAATCGATGGTTTAAAGATATTTGCATCAAGACGATGGTTTTCATGCATCAGTCGATGCGTAAAAGCTGTTGTAAAGTAAATGAAATATTTTAGATAACCTCTGTAGATAACGTCGTAGCATCGTACAGAATATTTGTGGAATTAAAACTACAATTTTCTTTGCTAAACTTTACTTAGTTGCATATCACCGATTTGGGTAATGCGATGATGTTTGGAAAAGTAAAACTGTTGTTGCGTTTTTAAAGTCTTTCAGTAGACTTCTGAACTGTCTTCATCAAACCAATAGAATTCCAAGTCAACTATACTCTGTCTCCATTCAGTTTTACGCAATAATCGACTATTGTGTGAAAACGGAAGGCCTTTTTTTTCTCAATTTAAGCTGTGGAAAACTTTTTAAAATGTAACCTTCCAGATATTTTATCCAAATAAGTTATCTGGTAATAAATATCTCCCCATATCGCTTTTTATTTATTGAAACCGCAATGAAAATGGACACAAGGGTAACGCTGCACCATACGCGGCGACATTTTTATTAGTTAACTCTGCGAATAAAATAAAAAAAAAATATGGGTTACATTTTTAAAAGTTCTTCATGGATTGAACTTCCGAATTTGACGCAATAGTCGATTTATCCAGTAACAACAGAGATCAAACAATGTTTACATCCAGCTTTGTTGGGAGGAGAAACGGTCTTTAAAACAACCATAGTCAAACATAAGCTCCTCGCGCTTTTTTATGTTTCTTTTAGCGTATAAATGGACGTGGGGTCGTTCATTCAGAAATTTTGTTTTAGCGATGACATTTGGATGAAGCCTGTCACAATTCAACAAGCGCCCTTTAAGTTTTTTGTTTGGATAGCATGAGCATGGTACCACCGCGTCAATCCAATGTACGGTGCTACCTTCGATCTTGTACATGTACACAATTATCTTCCGTGTCACCGTACGCATTGTATCGTCGTTCACCCTCCTGGTCGTCCAATAACGTCCCGTGGTAGTCGCACAAAAGCGAGCCCGCTTCAATATCTCTGGTGGCGAATACGCCCATGTGTTTTCCTTCACAACGCCGAGCAACTATATCTGGCCAATCCTGGTCGTTGATTTGTTGTAACATTTTAAGGTCATCACTAGTATTGACTCTTTTATTAGTTTCTTGACTTTTCTTTAGTTTCAACAATGCGCTTTTGCATTGTCTAACCGTTTTGTTGTCTTTTGACCAGCCCTATTTTTTTTAATATTTGTTTATGGCCTCGTCAATGTCGACAATGTTTGTTCTTTTGTAGTGTGTGGCGCATTCTTCTGCCCGGGCTTTTGCGCGCTCGTACGAACAAAGAGCAACAAAGTTGTCAGATGTGGCAGCGTCTGTCGGCAACCCGAGATCTGGGTGTCTCTTGGCAGCCGCTCTGTATTCTTTGCGACCCGGAAGATCATCTGTTCCTGTCAATTTGCCAAACTCCCTTTGCAGAAGAGCCCGCATCCGATTTTTTTCACTTTCATCATCAGAAGAGGCGGATGAAGATGGTGACTGTGTTCTTTCTTCGTTGACGTGTGCTCCTGGTTCAATCTGTGCATCTTTAGTCAGTGGTAGAGGGAGCTGTGAAGGACATCTTTTTAAGAAAGAAGAAACCTTCAATTTGTGCTTTCCCGCCAGTGTTTGCTGTAGTGATTCCAGGAGTGGTATCCCACGACGGTGTGGCACGGCCATACTGCTGGATTCCGCATAGTGTTTCTTTGCAGTGGCTGGTGTATGCGCCAACATGCGATGTATTATATCTTGTTCTTCCTCGGTACAGTGATGGCACGCTATTGTTGTGATTATGTGTCGCGGGTCATTACATGTCATCACCTCCACACCGAACCGCTCCAAAATCGTCTTTATGTCAGCACTGGGATTGTAAATTCTGCGGCCATTGCTGTTGATGAAAAGAATGCGTTTGTCCTTCTTGACTGGTTTTTTCCTAATGTGTCTTCTGTAGATTCTGAACAGCTCCCAGTCTTCTTCCTCCACATATATGTAAGCTAATTCAGATGTTCCTGTTTTATGGTCAGCCGTTGCTAAAAAATAGTAATTTCGCACCTTTGAATAGGAAGTCTAAGGCCTTATGATAGTTCGAAATAGTGTTAGGGGCCATACTCAGTTCATGTTTAAGGGTGTTGAACAATTCAGTCAGTTTCCCGCCATTTGCGAGACACCCCCAGCGAAAATCTCCAATAACATGGTTGGGAGCCATATATCTCATTATTCTGATGGCGTTTCTCAATGTGTTGAGAATATGTTCTTTCCTTGATTTTTCATTTTCAGATGTCTTTTGTGCATCTATACGAGTCGACGCCTTCATTAAGGTTTGTATACGTTTGACGTATTCATTGGTTGCTATTATATGTTTCGAGTCCTCAGGGTGGACATAGATATTGTATTTGTCGAGCATTGCATCGCTTTCTTTCCGGGACTTTCTCTTCGGTACGGCTTTTGATTTCTTTATAGTCCTCGGTTCAGGTTCGTCGATGTCTGCAGTTTCATTTTCATCACCAATGTCTTCCTCGTCACTTCTGAGTATGAAACTTCTTTTTCTCACCCGAGGTTGGAATGATTCGTCTTCTTCTGTATCTAACTCTCCCCTCTCAACTTCACCGGCCTGTGTTTCTGTTGACTCGTCTTCCTCCCTATTAGTGGCTATAGTGGTTGTGTTTGGAACGGGTAGCACAACCGAACGTTGTGATTTAACTTTGCCTCCTTTGGCTTTTCCACCGTGTCTCGAAGCTATGAAATTTTTAATAGCAACTGCTGGATTAGGCTGCGGTGGTAATTCCACATCAAAAGACTCTTCATCTGATCGTGTCACCATAAACCGCGTTACATCTTCTGTTCTAGTAGCACCTGATGACGTGCTCGCCAGTGGCGTCTGTTGTTTTTTCAACTCCCAAATGTCATCTGATGAGAACTTGTGTACCGTCCGAAAACGACTGAAGTGTGTTTTTTTCTTTTTCTACGCGATACACTGGTATGTGTGACCTGATTAGAACGTTGGCTATGTCCAAATACGACTCGGGAAATTCGGTCTTCAAAGTTTTCATTTCATACGACACGATGCTACGTTTTCTGCTCCTTTCATGCTCGTCGTCTATAGCCCTCAGCCTCTCTGTGTCTGACCAGCTTTTACAGCATTTTCCGACATGCTCTGACACCCTTCTTATTGGCTCCAAACAGTTTGGACACAGTCTTAACCAAGGCTGATTTCTGGAAAAAAAAATACAATTCGGTAATATTTCACAATTTGAGTTATTGCATACGATTTTCCTCACCATGATACTGATTATTCAATGGCTACGTATCAAGAGAAATTTTAAGCCCTGCATCATGTTTGAAAAGCATGTTTGACACTGACACCTTTGCAATATAATTAAAATTGCTGCTGTAAAACTGAAAACCTTCTGGTAAAAAGATGCGTCTTTTTCCTTTTTCCTGCAAAACATAGATTGTAGATGCCTCACAGAGCCGTCTCTCATAAACTGGTACACTGTGGCGTTTGTAACGAGTACCCACAATCTAAGCAGAGAAGAAAAAAACTAGAGCTGGTGTTTGTAAAACACTATGCCCCCAACTGCCTGACTCTAACACTGCTTGACTCCAACACTGCTTGGCCTTGATGGTAATAACAGACAACTATACGAGATTTCAATGTTATTTTATTAAAAGGGAAATAATTATAACATGGGTAATAACTCGGGTAATAATAAAAAAAAATGAAAAAGAAAAAGTTCATGAGGAATCCATATGTGAAATTTCAAAACATTAGCATACATGGCTCTAAACTTATGCTATACACAATAAAGCAATAACATTAAATGGCCAGAAATTGCGTCATTACAGCAACAACTCATTTAATTAGCTCAAAATTTAATTAGGTGACTTCCTCAGTCCCAATCAGTATACCAAATATCAAGGCTGTAGCTCAAATGCTTTTTGAGATATCTTGATAGCAAGATTTCAATCATTTTATTAAAAAGGGAAATAAAAAAAAATGCGGGTCACCCATTTTTTCATGAGGAATCCATATATAAAACATTAGCATACATGGTTCTGAAGTTATGCTCTGCACATGAAAACAACAAGAAAAGGTGTTTTAGAAAAAAAGAAACCCCCCCCCACCCCCAATCCTGCCAGAGTTATCATTCTTGTACGCAACATTTTATAAGAGTAATCACTGGACCATGAAATGAGGGTCACAATGACCTACATATAAACTGGAGTCACTCTTCATGTCACATGTAACTAATATCTAAGGTATGACATTTCTCTATCAAATAGTATTCGAGATATAACGCATAATCACTGGACCATGAAATATAGGTCAAAGTGACCTATATATACTTTGACGTTACTCTTCCTGTTACATGAAAGTAAAATCCAAGGTATGACATTTATCTATCAAAAAGTTTTCGAGAGGCATAATCATTGGACCATGAAATATAGGTCACACTGACCTAATTATAGGTTGAGGTCACTGCTTGAGTAAAATGGAATCCAGGTTTTGACATTTCTCCATCAAATAGTCATCGAGCTAAATACAATCACTGGACCTTGCAAATATAGGTTAAATTGACCTTGATATATACTTTGAGGTCACTCTTTGTTTCACATGGAAATAATATCCAAAGGTATGACATTTCTTGAGTTATGAGGCATTACCACTGGACCATGGAATTTAGGTCACACTGATCTAATTATATTTTGGGGTCACATGGAATTAATATTCAAAATAAGACATTTCTCCATCAAGTAATCTTCGAGATATTAGGCATGATCACTGGACCATGAAATGTAGATCAAACTGACCTACATATACTTTGAGGTCACTCTTAGTGTCTTATGAAACTAATGTCTAAGGTACTACATTGTTCTATCAATATATTAACTAGGAGGGGTTTACAATGCTAGCTAAACAGAAATGCACTAAACACTTTACAAGAGGTGTCCTGGATTTTGAAATCTAGCCCCACCTCTGGGCCGATATCTATGGATGCTTAGACGACCATTCTAGGCACCCATTTTCCAAATATGAATGTTTGTTGACAACTGACTACTAAGATATAAGCATAAGAAAAACTTAGCAATAGAGCATTTTACAGACTTTGAAGTCCCATCCAGTACATGAATCCAGGGACAAATACCCTTCCAGGCACCCATGTTCCGAATATGAATGCTTGTTAACAACTGACTACTAAGATATAAGCATATGAAAAAATACAGCAATAGAGCATTTTACAAAAGTGTCCTAGATTTTGACCACTAGCCCCACCCCGGGGCTTGAACCCAGAGGTCTGTTCTTATTAAATTGCAGACAATCCTTCCAAGCACCAATGTTCCAAATATGAATGGTCTGTGGTTAGTGACTGTTGAAATATAAGCAACTCAATGGATTATCACTGTCATAACAAAGGAAAAAAACACCAAAAGTAAAAAAGGCAGAATTGTCATTCTTGTATGCGACACAGCATCTGGTCCTGTTCTACATTTCTACTAAGTATCATAAAATATGTTTTGGACACGAAATCAATGGATAATCACTGTCAGACATAACAAAGGGAGATAACGCCAAACGTAAGAAAGGCAGGGTTGCCATTTTTGTACATGGCACGTCGTCTGGTCCTGTTTTACATTTCTACCAAATATCATAAAATATTCCAAAGCGTCTTTGACTTACAGAGCGACACGAAATCAATGGATTGTTAGTCAAAAATAACAAAGGGTAAGAAAGGCAGAGTTGTCATTCGTGTACGCGACATGTCGTCTGGTACTGTTCTACATTTTTACCAAGTATCATAAAAATATTCCAAAGTGTCTCTGACTTACAGAGCGGACACAAAATCAATGGATTATCACTGTCAAATATAACAAAGGGAGATAACGCCAAAAGTAAGAAAGGCAGAGTTGTCATTCTTGTACACGAAACGTCGTCTGGTTCTGTTCTACATTTCTACCAAGTACCATCGAAATACTACAAAGGGTATTCGAGTTACAGAGCGGACACGAAATCTATTTTCAAATAATAAGGGTGTTACTCCAAAAGTAAGAAGCCAGAGTTGTCAACCTTGTATGCGACACAGAGTCTCGTCCTGATCTACATTTCTACCAAGTATCACCAATATATTCCAAAGGCTATTCGAGTTACAGAGCGGATAAAGTTTTAAGCCGACGCTAACGCCGACGCCAACGCTTACGGGATCCATCCCAAAAACAATATGTTCCCCCACCAAAGGGGTGTGTGTGTGGGGGGGGGGGGCGGGGGGGGAGGGGCACATAAATAGCCAGAAATGGCAAAAAGCCATAACTCCAATAACATTTCATTTAAATGGTTGAAAATTCAATCGGGTAATCACCTTCTCAGTTCCAATCTTTTATACCAAAGTAAAGGCTCTAGCACAAACACTTTTTGAGATATCTTGCTAACCAGATTTCAATATTTTATAACAAGGGAAATAACTCTGTAATGGGAGATAATTTGGATAAGACGGTCACCTATGTTTTCGTTTGAATCTATATATGAAATTTCAAAACATTAGCATACATGGTTCTAAACTGATGCTGTGCACATGAAAGCAACAAATGGCCAAAAAATGCAAAGGAACATAACTCAAACAAAATTTCATTAAAGTGGTTGAAAATTTAATCAGGTGATCTCCTTCTTATTCCAAGTCAGTAAAACAAATATCAAGACTCTAGCTCAAATACTTTTTCGAGATACCTTGCTAACAAAATTTCAAAACATTAGCATACATGCTATGCACAATAAAGCGTGACGAATGAACGCGCGAACGAACAAACGGACATGCCGGAAGCAATATGCCCCAACATTTTTGTTTTCAAAGTTGGGGACATAATAATAAAAACTCATGATATCCCAGTTTGCATGGCCTGTGGTTAGGCGCAAGTACTACATGGAACATACAACAAATGTATGCATAACATTAATGTAATTTGTTGATATAATGGTATGAACACATTTTTTTTCTTTTTTGCATTGAAACACGTAGAAATCATTTGTTTGTCTGTCCGTGTCAGGTTTCACCATTATTTAATGTGTGGTATGTATGGGACATAATCCTAGGGCAACGGTACCATACATTAAAAGGTCTTGATATAGGTAAGTGTCATACAAAGTTTCAAATTTCTAGCCCAGAAGGTATAAAAGTTATTAGCTGTAAGAGAAACGCGGACGTAAATTAGCACTTAAACTTGCAGGTAAACTTAAACCTGGTTACGAATGTGACATACGCACATATGCACGTACGCATGTACGGACGTAACATCACGGCGAAATGCTATATGCCCCTTCCCTTCCAAGGCAGGCGGGGGCATAACAAGAGTTGTCAGAAGACAACGCAGCTCGCCGGAAAGGGCTAATCGGATAAGCAAACAATCTTTATTCAATATTTAAGATTAAATGCAGAACTTATATGACAGAGTATGGCCTGACTTTGATGTCCAAAGAATGTCAAAACTGAAAAATGGGATATATGCCATTCATGACAAAGTATGACCTGACCTTGACCCAGGCAGAAGGTCAAACTGAGGAAGGAGTGTGTGCTATTAAAAGGTCGTACCCAGAAGCTGTAAGAGATGTTGGTGTGGGCCAAATATTAAAGGGGTATCTTGAATACTTCAGCAGTTACAACCACTTTTCAAAACTTAAACGCAGAATTCCAACATGGGTTTAAATGACAAAGTATGACCTAACCTTGACCTAGGAAGAAGGACAAACTGAAAAAGGGTGTGTGTTATTGAAAGGGCTAACCCTAAGGTAGATGTAGGCCAAATATTGAAGCTTTATCTTGAATACTTCAGCAGTTACAAACAATTTTCAAAACTTAAACCTAAACATGGGTGTAAATGACAAAGTAAGAACTGGCCTTGACCTACATATAAATGGTCTAATTTGGGAACGGGGGTATATGCTATTGAAATGTCCTACCCTAAGGTAAGTGTAGGCTAAATATGAAAGCAATACCTTAAATAATTAAAAACCTATGCACACGTTTGAAAACTTAAAAAAAAAATTGTGCTAACGCTGACGCCGACGACTGGGAGACAACATAAGCTGTCCTGGGACATAGTCCCGGCAAGCTATTACCTGGAGGGTCACAAGGTATGTGTCATTGAATGCATAATGTCATAAGGAACAATAATATATATGGTTTAGGGGTGAGGGTCTGAATAATTCCTGAAATATTTGGCTTATGATGAAATTATGATGAAATGAAGAAGGGCGGGGCAGGGTTGAGCATGCCCCCTCGGGTCGCAACGTATATGTCATTGAATGCATCTCATCATAATGAAAAATAATGTGTAGAAATGAAGAGGGGCGGAGCAGGGTGGGGCATGCCCCCTCGGGTCACAAGGTATGTGTCATTGGATGCACGTCATCATGAGGAACAATAATACGTATGGTTTAGGGGTCGAGATATTACATATCTAATACATTTACATTTCTTTGGCCACACCCAACAACTCCACTCCTAGTCAGAATGTGTGGCCTAAACTTTCTTTATTTATGTATTTATTTATTTTTTTATCACCTCCTGTGTTATTATTGTGCTAAATGTTAACTCACCAATGACGCTTTAGTAATATTTTAGTCACTTTTTTGTATACTGAAAGGAAAAAGAAACGCAGGGTAAATTTTATTCCTAAATTTCATTCAAGTTTGAAAACGTTTGTTAAATATTTTACTATGATTACAAAACGGTACATGTATGGAACAAAAGTTCCAAATTTCATTGGTTTGTGATCATAAATATCATAAAATATTTAACAAACTTTTTCAAACTTGAATGAAATTTAGGAATAAAATTTACCCTGCGTTTCTTTTTCCTTTCAGTATATGTTTTCTTGGTGTTATATATTTTGACCCCTATCCCGCCCAGAATCCCCATTTCCAACATAACAGTGGGATTTGTGGGATCGTACTGCATCGACAGGGTATTATTTGAGTTGGTTCTAACGTGTACATACTACCTATTATATTTAAGAACAGTGGGATTCCCGGGGTTCTTTATTACATGGGCTTGTTGACATGAAGTACTCTTTCGACAAGAAAATTGCCCTTATTAGGGAGACTTACCCTGCCATGATGTCATTTGCGATCTGTAGTTCTGAGGTGGATTTCTTGAAGACGGTACCTGAAACGATATCCGCATGTAACAATATTTATAAAAATAGAATACGACACGAAACTTTATTGATTCAAACGACATCTCCTCCAAAACCGTAGGTCGGATTGAACAAAAGCTTGACAGGAGGCATCGGAGAGACTTAGATATTCAGAATTGCTAAAATTGTTCAGTTTCGATATCCAAGATAACCGCCATGATGGTCACCTTGAAATTCTTCAAACGACATCTCCTTCCAAAGTTAGATTGAGCCGAAACTTGATGGGAAGCAATGGGAGTGAAAATAGAGCGAGATTCAGGATTGCTTTCCGTTTGGCTAATCCAAGATGGCAGCCTGGGTGGCCATCTTGAAAATGTTAAATTCACGCATGCTTTCGAATCCTAAGTCAGATTGAGCCCAAACTTGGTAGGAGGCATTGAGACCATATCGAACTTTAGATTATCTAAAATGGTTCCGTTCCGATATACAAAATGGCCCCATATTAGCTATCTTAAAAAATTTTAAACATCTCCTCCCAAACTGTAAACTGTAAATTGGTTTGATCTGAAACAACGGGAAGCATCAGAGCAACATACAGATTTAGAATTGTTTAAAAAAGTTCCGTTCTGATATCCAAGAGAAAATCTTTAAACCATGTCTGCTCCCGAACGGTAAGTCGGATTGAGCCCAAACTTGGTGGGAGGCATTGGGGTAACATAGAGATTTAGAATTGCTAAAGTGGTTTCATCCCAAAAGCCAGTATTTCCGTCATGGTGGCCATCTTGGAATTCTTCAAACGACATCACCTCCCAAACCGTAATGCGGAATGAGCCCATCGGAGCGACATAGAGATTCAGAATTACTAAAATAGTTTGGTCAGATATCTGATGGCCCCCATGTTGCTATCCTCCTCTGCTCCTAACTGGTAAGTCAGATTGAGCCAAAACTTGGTGTGAGGCATTGGGGTGACATGGAAATTCAGAATCGTTAAAAAAAATTGTTAAGATATCCACGATGCAGCCATCTTGAAGATTTTCTGTTGTTAGATCACCTAGGGCTTTGCTCTCCATCAGAATGGTATCCACATGAAGGCTGTCATGGAGGCCAGCTTGAAAGTCTTCCATTATTATCCGCTTCCAAACAGTAAGTCGGATAGAGCGGAAACTTGATGGAAGGATCGGGGCAGCATGGAAATTTAGAATTGCTGAAATGAGTCCGTTCTGATATCCAAGATAACCGCCATAGCTGACATCTTGAAATTCTACATCTGCTTCCGAACTGTAAGTCTGATTGAAATATGGTGGAGACATAATTTAGGGTGCTAAGGAAATTCAGGATTGCTAAAATCGTTCTCTTCCAATGTCCAGGATGGCCGCCATCTTGAAATTCTTAAAACTATATCTCCTCCCAAACAGTAAGTCTGGTTGAGCCGAAACTGGCCTTGGGAGGCATCGGGGTGACATGGAGATTCAGAACTGCTAACAGTTCCAATATCCAAGATGGTGGCCATGGCGGCAATCTAATAACCCTTCAAACAACATCAGATTATGAATTGCTAAAGGCAATCTGGCCTGATAGTAAAGATGGCCACCATGGCATAATCTTTAATGCTGCATAAGAGCACTTTACAAAGTTGTCTAATATTCTAAATTTTAGTCCCACCCCGGGCATGTATGTTTCAAATATGAATGTCTTCTGATTCATCACGAAAACACGCCTATATAATGTTGACCCCCTTAAACCCCACTTTTATATAGTAAAACTGGGGTTTACAGGGGTATACATTATTTTTCTTATTTCTGCTCAAAACATAGATTGTGGGTACTCGTGAGAACCGCCTCGGTAAGGCGGTTCTAACGAGTACCCACAATCTAGGGTTTAGGCAGATATTTGGAAAATACCAGAGTTTTTTATCTGAAAATTTTCAGTTTTTGGAGGTGAAGTTTTCTGTATATTTGAATAGGCGTGTTTTCGTAATGATTGTCTACTGAGATATAAGATTGAAATCTTAAATGCAGCACAAGAGCACAAGCGCACTTTTTGAATGTGACTAGACGTGTTACAGAAAAGAAAAATGTCATTTTCGCGCAGCTAGTTTCTAGATTACGAATTTCTCTAGTCGTCAACAATTACATGGCGGTGTCTGGGCAGCTTCCTTTTGGGCATTTTAGCACAGCGACCGATGAATAAAAGCGATGTGTTTCAGAAACTAAGAATGCTTTTTTCACTCATGTGTTTCTAGCTTACGAATTCTTTTTTAAGGAATTTTACTAGCGTGTTTATAGATTATTAGACTAGTGCCCGGTCTTAAGGGTTACCGACTACCGAGTTTTAGGACAGCGGCTTACAAACAAGTACGACGTTCAGAAAAGAAGAGTTCTATTTTCACGCAGCTAAAATGTTTCTAGATTATGAATCCGTTATAATGATTTTAACTTAAATTTCTCCATGCAGTCAGCATGTGTCAGGGGTTTTATGATGCAGTTTAGCTTAATAAATACGAAGTTACAGAAACCATATGATGTTACAGAAACCGATGTTTCCAAAAACAGAAATGGTTCTGGATTACAAATACGTTTTAGTGAAATTTAACGGGAACAATGATTTTTTTAGTCAACAGCTTTTACATTGGATGTCTGGAACATTCAGAAAAGCTTTTTTTGAGAAACTAACAAAGACAGTTGAATTATTTCCATTATACCAACATGAACTTAATAAGTGGTATTTCTCCAGTCAACGGCAATTACATGGGAGTGTCTGGAGCATTTCGAATAGCTTCTCCCCGAGGATTTTATCAAAGTTGCTCATTTTTAGCCATAAAAATTGTTATGAATATAGGTTTTCTAATACAGCGAAACCTCGATAAGTCCAACGGACCAAACAGTTTTATTTGAATTATTGAGACTTTGAATAATTGAGGGTTCAAATGCATACAGTTGGGACTTCAAAATGATTTGAAGTATTGAGAATTTTGAATTATTGGAGTTTGAATTATCGATATTCTACTGTAATATTGGTTTCCTAATAAATTTCAGCTACGCCCTGCACAACCAAAGTGTTCCTAGTATGCATGTCGGATTCTAGAAAAAGGAGTGGAATTTCTCCAGTCAGCAGCAATTACATGGAGGTGTCTAGGCTTTTAGGATAAGCTTCTTATTGGGCATTTTAGCACAGCGGTTTACGAATAAATACAATGTGTTTCAGAAACTAAGAATGCTATTTTTCACACAACTAAAAGATTACGAATCCGTTATAATGAAACTTTACTAGAATGCATATATATTTTGACTAGAGAAATTAGTACTAATGGTACTGTCAGTATTAATTACGTGGATGCCTGGAATGTTAAGAACAGCTGTTTCAGAGAAATATACAAAGACAGTCAAGCCATTTCCATAAACAAACATGAACTTAATTTCTCCAGTAAACTGCAATTACATGGGGTGTCTGGAGCATTTTGAATACGTTCTCAGCGAAGTTGCTCACGGATGTATGAGCTAAGCAGGCTATGTTCACATACGATTAAAAAAAGGCACAGTTTCGGCTCACGCTCCACTGACAAAATGTTTCTAGTATATATTTCCGATTCTAAAGGAAGATTAATACGATTTTTTTTTCCAGTCAGCAGCAATTACATGGATGTCTAAGCTTTTAGGATTAACTTCTTGTTGAAAAGTTAAGCACAGCGGCTGTACAAACAAAAAATAAAACATGTTAGAAAGAAAGTCATTTTCCCACAGCTTAACTGCTTCTAGAATCCCTTAAAATAAAACTAACGCGGAACTTCTCTGGTCAATATAAATGACACGTGAGTGTCTGGGGTTTTAGGATGAGCATTTAAGCAAAGGGATTTGTTAATACAAATTGATGGGTTACAGAAACTAAGAATGCCTCACAAAGCAAAAAATGTTTCCATATTAGAAATTAAATGGAATTGCTTCAGTCAATGGCAGTTACACGGGGAGTCTGGAAAGTTTAGAATAACTGTCTTTTTAGAGAAAATAAAGCCTTACAAAGACAATTAAACATTGCAGACATTAAACAATTGCATGCTGGTGTCAGGAGATATTAGAATAACTCATGCAAACAACAGCGTTCAGCTTATCACCAACAATACACTAAAACACTTTAACGTTGGAATGAAACACAAAACAGCGCGAAAACATGACTATGTAATTTTGACACTATAAAATCTCACTATTATACAGATTCCAGGGGTGTTTTCCTTATTTATGCTCTAAAATATAGATCTTAAGTATTCGGTGTGGCGGTTCTAACGAGTATCCACAATTTGTGTTTCAAGCAGAATTAAGAAAATATATATATATAACTTCGCCTAAGTTTTCGTTTTCACAACCAAAACAATTCCGTTTTTTATATAGGTTGGTGAAAACGAAAACTTCTGTATAACATTACATAAAAGTTTTCATTTTCACAACCATAAACTTTCCGGGTTTACGTGATGAATATTATTTCTAATATATTTTCGGCAGGCGCGCTTCGGCCAAAGTGTTTCTAGTATACATTTCCGATTCTAGAGAAGATTAGCACGACTTTCTCCAATCAGCAGCAACTAAATGGAGGCGTCTGGCTTTTTAGGGTTAGCTTCTTATTGAAAAGTTTAGCACAGACAGAAAGGATGTCATTTTCACACAGCTAAAATGTTTCTAGATTACGAATCCCTTTAAATGAAACTTCAGTGGATTTGTTCTAGTTAACAAAAAATGACATGGAAGTGTCTGGGGTTTTAGGATAAGCATCATGTTGAGCATTTCAGCACAGCGACTTATTAATAAAACGATGTGTTACAGAATCTAAGAATGCTATGTGTTTACATTAGAAATCCGATTAAATTAAATGGAATTTCTTCAGTCAATGGCAATTACATGAGGAGTCTGGAACGTTTAGAATAACTGTTTTCAGATAAACTAAAGCCTAACAAAAGCAATCATAAACTATTTGCATAAAACTTAATTGGTATTTTCTCAAGTCAACAGCTATGTTAAATAGCTTCTGACTAAGACTTTCAGCAAACTTTCTCAGGGGCGTATGCCATATTAAGAGAGCTCAGAAGGCTATGCTCACACGCGTTAAGGCAAAAAATACACAATACATTCTTTATCATGCAAACAACAGCGTTCAGTTTATCACCAACAATAAAAATTTAACCGTTGGACTGAATTAAACACCTAACAGCGCGATAACATGCCTTGGTAATTTTGATACCCTGAATCCCACTCGAATCCCAATTTTATATGGCTTCCAACGATAAAAAGTTTTTCCTTATTTATGCTGTAAAATATAGATCTTGACTATTCGTTAGAACCAATTCGGTGAGGCGGTTCTAACGAGTACCCACGATGTGTTTCGAGCAGGAATAAGATATATATATATATATAGGAATAAGAAAGTTTTCGGTTTCACAATCATAAAAATAAAATAGGTGGGTTATCCTAAAAAACCCAGACACCTCCATGTGATTGCTGCTGACTAGAGCGTAATGAATATTATTTCTAATATCTTATCGGCACGCGTTCCACGGCCAAAGATTTTCTGGTATACATTTCCGATTCTAAAGAAGATTAGCACGTATTTCTCCACTCAGCTGTAACGACATGAAGGTGTCTTGTTTTGTAGGAGTAGCTTTTTAGGTTTAGCACAATGGTTGTACAAATAAAACCGTGTCTTACAGACAGGCAGAACGCCATTTTCAAACAGCTAAAATGTTTCTAGATTACGCATCACTTCTAATGAAAAGAGGAATTCCTCTATTCAACAAATTGTATGGAGGTATCTGGGTTTTTTAGGATCAGCTTCCTATTGAGCATTTCAGCACAGAGACTTTTTAATAAAATCGATGCGTTACAGAAACTGAGATTTTTATTTTAATGAGGTTTTACGTCCCCGTCAACACATTTTAGATCATTTTGGAGACGACCGATGACCCTAAAAACACTTTTTCTGGACAAACTCAGCGTTTTTTTTTTTTTTGTGGTTTTATGTTGTTTTTTTTTTTTTTTGTTTAGTTTTGTTTTGTTTTTTCCGACGGAAAAATGTGCCGGACCGGAGGATCCTCCTAATCTCCAGTCGAACGCAAATCCGACTGCGCCACGCGGCCCGGCTAACTGAGAATGCTTTATATATATTGATGTACAATAAGAAGCTAATCCTGAAAAAACCCAGACACCTCCATGTAATTGCTGCTGACTGGAGAATTGTTTGATAATATTCATTACGTAAATACGCCTATTCAATAAATTGAAGTTTATGGTTGTGAAAAAGAATATATATATATATGAAAAGAAAACTTGATCAAGTTTTCTTTTTCACAACCATAAAAATTCCATTTACTGAATAGACGTGTTTACGTAATGAATATTTTTTCCTTATACAATTTCTGCACGCGCTCCACGGCCAAATGGTTTCTAGCACATTTTCTGGTTCTAAAGAAGATGATAAAAAATTTCTCCAGACAGCAGCAATTACATTGAGGTGTCTGGGTTTTTAGGATTAGCTTGTTATTGTAAAGTTACATGAAGGTGTCTGTTTTTTAGGATTAGCTTTTTAGGTTTACCACAACATCTGTACAAAGAAAAATCATGTCGTACAGACAGGTATAGAATGTCATTTTCACACAGCTAAAATGTTTCTAGATTTCAAAAATGTTTCTATATTAGAAATCCGTTTTAATCAAACGTTTAGACTATTTTTAGAGAAAATAAGTCTTAACAAACACAACTTAACCATAAAATTTAATGACAGTGGCTATTCGTACGGCCACCACACGAATAGCCTATACAGGCTAATCGTACGGCTATTTTAGTTTGGTACCAATGAATATATATCAAAATATATTTTGCGAATATTAAATGTGTATTGGGCAGTATGGAACAGGATTATATTATCTTTTTAAATAAAACATTTTCTTCCTATAAAATTTTATTTATAAAACATTCAAAATATGACCCAGCAGATGAAGTAATAGAACTTATCACAAATGAGACCGGTAAAGGATCAATCTAGCCTTCGCATACGAGCATATTTAAAATTATTCAGTGAGAAAAATAATCATTGGTGGTTTGAGGACTGAGTCGAGGGAATTTCGGGCTAATTTTCATATATTTTTTTCGTCTTATTCCCCGAATAGCCTCGCATTAGACTTGATGGAATTCTTGTCTCAGTCATCAAAGATTCCATTTATACGGCCACCTACAAATTTGACAAACATTACGAAAACATGTCTATTCAAATATATTGAAAGAATTTTACCACCAAAAAATAAAAAAAAATCCTATAAAACTTCTGATTTATTTATTTATTTATTTATTTATTTCTGATCAGAATATTCGCTGCTCGTGTGAGCCTTTTATTCAAAGAGCAACAAGCGAGGACTTTGGCTATATTGGCTAGTTTTGCATTTATACAGACTAAATCAAGAATTTTGATATGTTCATACCATGAGGAAACACTGACGGCATAGATCAGCCCGCGCATCCGCCGTCTTATTAGTATATTTGTTGTTCACTATGAAAACAGTTTTGTATTGATAATGGCTAAATGCAGAATTTTATATTGATATTATAATTTGAACAGCTCCATCGTATGGAAGCAGTTGTGGCGCAGATCAGCCTGTGCACAACATCACGAAAACAAGCCCATATAATTTTGACCCTTTTAAACGCCACTTTGGGGTTTACAGGGTACACATTATTTTTTCTCATTTCTGCTCAAAATAGATTGTGGGTATTCGTTAGAACAGCCTCGTCGATGGCGGTTCTAACGGGTACCCACATTCTATGTATTGGGCATAAAAGTCTAAAACGTCAAGTTATAGATCGGGCGTTAAAATGCGACAAAAATCATTAATTACTATGTTCAAAGTACGCAAACCATTATGTTTCTTGTGGGTAGCACATTGTTACGTGGTACTTTCATGAAATCTATATCGCCAACGGTTTGAGTTGAGCTCCACGCGATTTTCAGTGTTTAAAGGGCCGTAATTCCAAATGTAGGTAAACACAGGAGTTACTTTTATTTATTCGTTTATTTACTTATTTGTTTGTTTATTTACTTACTTATTTGTTTGTTTAATTATCTATTTATTGCATTAAGTCCTTTGTTCTTTACAATTTTTGTAAAGCATCACGAAAACATGCCTATATAATTTTGACCCCCTTAAACCCCACTTTTATTTAGTAAAACTGGGGTTTACAGGGGTATACATTATTTTTCTTATTCCTGCTCAAAACATAGATTGTTGGTACTCGTTAGAACCGCCTCGTCGAGAAATATGAAAAATCTCGAAGTTTTTATCTAAAAATTTATATTTTTTGGTGGTAAAATTTTCATTATATTTGTATAGGCTTGTTTTCGTAATGGTTTCAACGGTTTTCAATTAATAGAGCAGATAAGAGTATGATAGATATCCCTATTTTCCATGAAAGAGAAAAACAGTATCTTAGCGCTTAATATGCGAGATAGCCGGCCTCGGTGGCTCAGTTGGATGTGCCATCCGACTGGAGACCTGGAGGTCGCGGGTTCAACCCCCGCCGAGGTCGGCAACATTCTTTCGTGGAGATTGATCATGAAATATTTTCTACGGTCATTCTCTCCCTTCCGCTGATTTAAGAAGGGCAGTTGTCAGTTTCTGGCGAAAGAATGTGCACAATACTGGTTAACCGCTTAGAGGACTAACCTGCCCAGTAAACGTGTGGTTAGCTAAACTGACCGCGCTCGACATGACCCCATTGGGTTGAGTGGGCCGTAAAACCTCAACACAAACAAAAATAATATGCGAGATAACAGTTTGCGTACCCAAAACGGATATCTATGTTTCTAAGTCTACAGAACCTAGTTAGTAATCCCTATGTAGATTCTCATGGGTCGGATCAGATACGCCACTAGGCGATGACACGCAATTCTGGGACATTCTCATTTCCAGTATAGCTTACAAAAATGTAAGTGAAAATACCCAGAAAATGTAACAGTCACGTACCCTTGCCCCGCATGAAGAAACTGCATGCTCGTAACGGTAAAATCACGTGAAATCGTGGCGGAAAAGGCTTAGAGAGAAAGCCACTTATGTTCGTAAAATTACAGAGAATATTCTCGTCAGAATGCGTACGAAATGCGCATGTATTAAAAAAAAAAAACACTTTAGTATTGGGACAGACAGGTCTATGCTAACTGTAGGCCCAGATCAGACACCGTAGAGAACAAGGGATGAAACTAATTTTGGGGAATAGGGCTCAAGGAAATTTGGAAAACACTTGGACAATAAGACCTGTACGACCAGTGAAGACTCAGATCATCTTCACTTCATGAGAGGTCAGATTTTGCCGTTTGTGGTGACATAGAGGCATGTAAACTCCAGAGAAATTACAAATCTGGTTAAATACATCACTGTTTCAGTGAAGGTTTAAATGCGTTCTTCGGCGTCTGATCTGAGTCTACACTGTTTTCTTAGGCCTGTCTGTCCGAATATGTAGAGTAAGTACAAAAATTTGATCAATTTCAATCCCTTCAGAAATTATCCTGGATCCGCCGCTGATTAAAAAAAAAACAAAACAAAAAAAAAACAAAAAAACACAAGTGTCTCCTGACAGCCGGCTGTCAGGAGCATTTTAGGTCTAGTGACAGCCGGCTGTCAGGAGCATTTTAGGTCTAGTGACAGCCGGCTGGCAGGAGACCAAAAATGCTCCTGACAGCCAGCTAATATTTTTCCATTATATACAATCATTTGATATTCTTTCTTCCAGTTTGATTTTTTAAGGGTATTTCAAAGTACCTTTACAACTCCCTGGGCTATTTCAGCAGACAACAAACTGACATTTTGTTTTTTCAGAAAACGGGTTTTGAAATTTCATAGAAATTAGCTCCATTAGAGACCATTTGCATGAAATGATGAAACCTTTTGTCTGGGACAAATAAGAAAAAGCGTTAAAAACTGGATGGGAGTTTATGCGACAATTACTGTTTGGTGATGTATCTTAAACATCAGTGGTGGATATAATTTTGGATGGAGAAGATCTTCCATAGCTATCTGTATACCAAATATAAACTTAATAAGTAGTTTGATTTTTAAGCTAGCTCAGAAAATACAAGATCTTAAGAACTTTGAGGTAAAACTTTTTAAGATAAAATTTCTGTGACCTTAATATCAAGGTCATAGGGTGTGGATAGTGCTGAAAAAAAATTTGGACCAACATCAATAACCATGCTAAATATAAAAAACAAATCCAATCAAGGATTTAAAAATTGAGAGATCTTAAAAAGTTTGACGCAAAACTTTAACATAAATTTCCAAGTCTTTGACCTTGCCCTCTAGGTCATAAGCAGGGGTAGTACTGAATAAAATCCTGGACCAATATCTATAATCATACCAAATATAAAGTAAATCCATGCAAGGATTTATAAATGAAGAGATCTTAAAAACTTCGACGCAAAATTTTAATATAAATTTCTTAAGTCTCTGACCTTGACCTCTAGATTATAAGCAGGGGTGTGAATAGTGCTGAATAAAATATCTGACCAACACCTATAATCATGCCATATATAAAGTAAATCCATACAAGGATTTAGAAATTAAGAGATCTAAAGCTAAAACTTTAACATAAAATTTCTAAGTCTGTGACCTTGACTTCTAGGTCATAAGCAGGGGTAGGAATAGTGCCGAATAAAATTTCTGACCAATATCTATAAGCATGCCAATTACATATTAAGTCAATACAAGGATTTAGAAATGAAGAGATCTTTAAACTTTAACATAAATTTCTCTGTCCATAACCTTGAACTCTAGGTTGAGATAGTGCGAAATAAAATTTGGACCAAAATCTATAATCATGCCAATTATAAGTAAATCCATGCAAGGATTTAGAAATGAAGAGATCTTAAAAACTTTGTTCATGGATTTTAAAGGACACTTATTTTAGCTTTCAAATTATTCATAGGACGTCTTAAACTATTTTTTTTTTTTTTTTTTTTTTTTTTTTGTTTCCTCTGTCCTGGCTGTAACAAAAAAAAAAAATCACGAAAACATGCCTATATAATACTGACCCCCTTAAACTTCACTTTTATATAGTAAAATTGGGGTTTACAGGGGTATACATTATTTCTCTTATTTCTGCTTAAAACATAGATTGTGGGTATTCGTTATAATCGCCTCGCCGAGGCGGTTCTAACGAATATCCACTATCAATGTTTTGAGCAGAAATATGAAAAATATCAAAGATTTTTTTATCTGAAAATTTTCATTTTTTAGAGGTGAAATTTTCTATGTATTTGAATAGGCGTGTTTACATTGTTGTTCTTTTTAGAGCTGGTAAAATGTTAAGAATTATTAAATGTGTGTATGAAAAAGTTTATGTTAAAAGTTGTAATAATTTTTTTTCGATTTTTTTAGTATTCTGTCGGTTTAAGGCAAGAGGAAGTAATTTCGCCTAATTTGGTATCTTTATATTTGGAGGATTTAGAGGATTTAGAACTCTGTTTGCAAAATAGAGAAGAGTCAGGTTTGTTAATAGATGATATTGTAGTAATTATTTTGCTTTTTGCAGACGATATGGTTATTCTTGGTAAATCAACCGAAGAGTTACAATATCATCTTGACTTATTGCATACTTATTGTAGTAAGTGGGGATCAGAAGTTAACGCAGAGAAAATAGGGAAAGGGGGCGTTTACTTCGGGAGAACACTGGACATAAATCAAGAGACTGAGGTGGTAAACGAGTTTAACTATTTGGGTACTATTTTTAAATGTACTGGTAACTTTTCATCGGACACTGAATATATTATCGGTAAAAGCTTTAAACGTATTATTAGTAAATTGTAAGAAATTACCACTACAGCCCAAAAATTTATGTTAACTATTTGATGCTTTCTTGGGCTCCATTTTACTGCACGCTTCGGAAATATGGGGATTTTCAAGAAATTGAAAGGGTGCACTGAAAGTTTTGCAAGCGTTTATTAAATGTAAGATTAAACACATGTACAGCAGGGGTATATGGTGAACTTGGACGATACCCACTTTATATTTCTCGGTATGTTAAAATTATTAAATATTGGTGTAAAAGTTGTAAATTCAGATAATATTATTATTAAAAAGTTATACGAGCAAGGGCTTAGAGACTGTGAGAACGGAGTCCATAAACCGACTCGCCAAACTGAAACAAAAGTTTTACTAAAGGCATTAAATGAGCAGAAAAGTCTTTTTTTACTTAAGGATTTCAAGTAGAGCATAAAGGACGAATATATGATCCGTAGTTTAATACCCCGATCTGAAGCCTGTTTTCTTCTAAAATATTGTGTTCACTAAGGAATTTGTTAAGTTTTTACAATTTATGACAGAAGTGAAAAGTTTTCTAAAGCAGCTTAAAATCGTAATCTGTCTGTAGTTTTCAGGTTGGCTGGGATCACCTTTGTTCTCGTAAATAGGTTTAATGATTCCCTCTAGCCATGAATCTGGTAAAATGCCCGATTTCAGACCAAATTAAAGAAACCTTTGTATAGTAGTAACATTTTGTCTGATATACTTTTAATACATTCATTGATTATATTATCATTGGAACACGCTTTATTATTTTTCAGTGGCCTGATATACATCTTAAAATTTCTCTGCCCGTTATATTTGAATTTAAAATTTCGTCATTGTTACTTTACGGTTCATCCTCATATTACTGTAAATGGGTGAGAGAATTCTACTTTCCATTACGAAAACATGCCTATTCAAATATACTGAAAATTTTAGCACCAAAAAATGAAAATTTTCAGATAAAAGATTCTGATATTTTTCATATTTCTGCTCAAAACATAGATTGTGGGTACTCGTTAGAACCGCCTCGATGAGGAAATAATGCATACCCCTGTAAACCCCAGTTTTACTATATAAAAGTGGGGCTTGAGGGGGTCAAAATATTATAGGTATGTTTTCGTGATGCATCATGAAAACACTCCTATATAATTTTGACCCCCCTCCCCCCGCCTTGAACGCGACTTTTATATAGTAAAACTTGGGTGTACAGGGGTATACATCATTTTTCTTGTTTTGCGGAGGTGCATCGACTGTGGGTGCTCGTTAGGCGGTTCTAACAAGTACCCACGGACTGTGCTCTGGGCATAAATATGAAAAACATCTTTTTTTTTTTTTTTTTTATATATATATATATATATTTTTTTTTTTTTTTTTTTTTTTTTTTTGGTTGTAATTTTCAGTATATTTGAATAGTTGCGTTTTCGTAACTCTGGTAGACTCTTTTATCTGATAAAATGTATACTGATACGTGACATTATATGCATTTGATATTATACTATTTTGTGTGACGATGTACTATGTACAAGTCAAATTAAATATGTTCTGTTCTGCTCTATCACTAATTCGAATGATTGACTTACTTAATTAAAATAAATGATATCAATAAATCGGATTGAGTTATTGATATTCATAATCTAATTATTGATATAAAACATATCACTAATTCGAATTTATATTTAACAATATACATGATTTATGGCTATCACGTATTCGAAATATGGATATTGATAATTCGAAATAATGATATCAATAATTCGAATAAGTGATGACAATAAATTGATTGAATTAGTGATATCTATAATTCGAATTATTGATATCCATAAATTATTTAGATTAATTGATATCTATAATTCGGTTTAGTGATATCTATAATTCGATTTATGGAAACTCTTAATTCGATTAATGGATATCAATAGATAATTATGAATATCCATAAAAAATTACGGATATCAATAATGACTTATGGCCGTTAGTCCTTCGAATTATGGATATCCATAAATAATCATGGATATCTATAAATAGGGAATAAATAGTTAAACGATACACCATAGCCAAGTAGTCCATTATTCTTCCAATTTCTGCTCTAACACAGAGATGGTGGATATTCGTTTGGCCAGTTCTAATAAGTACAAACAATCTACATTGTCCAAAACGTCCCATCACATTGCATATAACAGCACGGTACAGGACAGCTTTTCCTTTTAAATGATTGCTTAAAGGATAGCTTTTCCTTTTAAATGCTTTGGTGGATATTCGTTTGGCCAGTTCTAATAAGTACAAACAATCTACATTGTCCAAAACGTCCCATCACATTGCATATAACAGCACGGTACAGGACAGCTTTTCCTTTTAAATGATTGCTTAAAGGATAGCTTTTCCTTTTAAATGCTTTGGAGAGTACAAC
This sequence comes from Anodontia alba, assembly GCA_964016985.1. Lineage (NCBI taxonomy): Eukaryota > Metazoa > Mollusca > Bivalvia > Lucinida > Lucinidae > Anodontia > Anodontia alba. The sequence continues at coordinate 57,418,708 of OZ024832.1, read as the reverse complement.
AGAACAGAGATGGAGATACTCTATTTACTGAAATCAATGGACAGAAATAGGGAATAAAACCCGTGTTGGAACAAGTTGCCAGGAAACTGAACCGTGGAAAGCTGTTCCCAGACAGGCTTTTACTCACTATTTCTGTCTTTTGATTGCAAATGCGTTTGTTGTTCTCAGTCATGTTAGTTGTCTCTCGGTTAAAGTGGGGTTTGCCCTGAAACATAGATTGTGAATACTCATAGAAACCGCCTTGATGAGTGAGCAGAAAAAAAACAAAAAACAAACGAAAACATGTTTGTTTGTTTGTTTTTTTTCTTTGTTTTTTTTTTTTTTTTTTTTTTTGCAAATTTTAATATTTTACAGCCATAAAAAATATATTGAATAGGTATTTGGTCGTAATGTGAGTAGTCATTTTCAAAGCACGTTACATTGCATTTTATACATGGTTTTGCATAGGACAGACAGACAGACTTTTTTTATTTAGACGTAAACTGTTACAGTTTCTAGTCTATCAGCATGCACATATGACAATATCGTATGGTCACAAAATATATATGGTCACAAAATATATATGGCTGACAACAAATAAATACAATGTTATTCGTAGATGATTCTCAGATGTTAAGTATCGACTACAATTGCACGGTGAAAGTTCCAAAATTCAAGAATCCTGAAATCTGGGTTTTCAAATCGTGAAAAGACAGTTTTCCCTATACTTTATATAGGGGCAAAAACTCCTGAAATCAGGAATAACCTGAAAACTTTCACCCATGCAGTTGCAAATATAGATTGCGGAACATGATGTATAAAGACTAGATCATATTTCTTACGTCTGGAGGTTGAACTCCATAATTACACAGACATAGCTATATGAAAACCAGCACTTTCATATAAATATTAACAATAAAGACAGATATTACGATGTCATAAGTGTACTTCGAAGTCTAAAAGACTCATATACATATTTTCCTAATTTCTGTAACACTCCTTGTTGTTTTGTTTGCATTAACAATGTAAATTTATCGCTATACCAGCTTTGTTTAAAAACATCCAATACTCTTTGTTTAAACTGCAAATGAAATGTTTTTAGATCAACTGAGAATGGATTACTCCAAACAAAAGAAAGCCCATACTTATCTAAAAGGGACTTTTTGGCCCAGTTACATGCATTTGCACCAGTGCTACAGGCATCCACAAGTGAACTATATAGTTTGTTTACCAGAATATTATCAGTATCAATTATATGACACCAAAATTTAATAATGCGTGTATATCTTGAAACCTCGGACCTAATAATACCTAAAATATGTATATTGGGTCCAAGCTTGAAACATATAAAGGATAACGTTCGAGCTCCCCGTACACTCCCATATTAAGATATGGCATCTATACTGAAATTAAATTATACGGCAGTATAATATTGACAAGCCTATACGATGAAGATCGCTGGAAACCCTAAAGGAGGTTACAACGTGCACCTGCTATCTCTGCATTGAGCAGAAATAATAAAAAACAAACATTCGCAATTTTTCAGTAGGAAAGATATATACTTTTTTCACTGTGCAAATAACATGTCATTGCCTACAAGTAGGCGTGTTAGAATCGTGAATCTATAATTTCGCTTATACAGTCTCAAAAAAATCCAACAAAGACCCGATAAATCCCACTTCATATAGGAAAAGGTGGGATTTGCATGGGATCATAGAACATAGACTGTGGGTACACGTAAGACCGCCTCACCGCAGAACCGCCACGATAATAAGGCGGTTCTAACGAGTACCCGCAACCATTGTTTTGAGCAAAACGTTTTTTTTTTTTGTTTTTTTTTTTTTATCTGTAATCTTTCGTTTCTATTACCAAAACACACCTTTTCAAAACAATGGATTTTTGTGGCTGCAAAAATGAAAATGGTGTAAACTCTTATATTTTTTTGTTATTCCTGCTCAAAACACAGAATTTGGGTACCCGTTAGAACCGCCTATTGAGACGTTTTAGAGCAGAAATAACAAAAATTATGCACACCCTGAAAACATCAGTTTACTGTATAAGAGTGGGATTTGATGGGTGACAAAAGTACATAGGCGTATTTTACAATATTAGTGCATGTCATATAAACGTAATGTGGAATTTTGAGCCCCTTAAACCCCACTTTTATATAGTAAAACTGGGGTTTATAGGGGTACACATTATTTCTTATTTTAATAAAAAAAAAAAAAAAAAAAAAAAACACTAGATTGTGTGTACTCGTCGAGGCGGTTCACTATCTATGTTTTAAGCAGGAATATGAAAAATATCGGAATCTTTTATCTAAAAAGTTTCTTTTTTGGGGGGGGGTTGTAAAATTTTCAATATATTTGAATACATTTTTAAGAAATAGCAAGACTTGACAGAATAAAGCTGTAAAGCTTAGGCGTAAGAGAATAAAGAAGTAAATTAATCCCGTTGATAAGCACATGCAATTTGGATCTCCTAAATCCCCACTTTTATCTAGTAAAACGTTGGTTTCAGGGGCTTACTTTTTTTGCTTATTTCTGCTCTAAAACTGTTAGATGTGGGTATACATTAAAACCGCCTCGTTGAGGCGGTTCTAACCTGTACCCACAATGTTTATTTCGGTCAGAAATAAAACATCACATTACTCTGAAAAATAAATACAGCCATAAAGTTAATATTACGTATAGGCGTGTTAACGTGATAAAAATATAATTATAATAAATAAACATACGTGTACTTACTTCAACAGAATCCTTGCTTGTATACATGGAGCCACTTTTTTCTGATCTTTTATAGCAGTGCCCAATTTATGACAATAAACATGCCAATTAGTCTTATCCTTATCTTAAAATAAACAATGCTCTGGCAGCTCCCGAATAGGTCTGAAAAGGTGTAATAAAAGATTGTGTCAAATCGGTTAGAATTTTTTCACCTGTCAGTTTTTACAGGTTTTCCTCAAGGTGGGTGGATAGATAGATAGATAGATAGATAGATAGATAGATAGATAGATAGATAGATAGATAGATGTCAGCATAATTAAGAGGCTATAATTAATGCTTTATTTTGCTTCAATTGTTGACCTATGCCATTAAAGGATTGGGAAAGAACAAGGACGCGAGAAAAACAAATCAATCATGTTTCGGCTAATTGATAAATTATCCATTTACCTAACCAATATAAGCTGGAGTCCAATGCTTGGACGAAGAAAAATAATGCAGACCTAGAGCGGACGACGCATTTGGCAGTGCCTAATCAGAGTCTCCACAGCTTGCTTACAGAAATATCAACTTGTTCCTAACCAATATAAGCTGGAATCCAATGCTTGGACGAAGGCAAATAATGTAGACCTATTGCGGACGACGCATTTAGCGGTGTCTGGTCAGGGTCTCCACAGTTTGCTTGCAGAAATATCAACTTGTTCCTAACTAATATAAGCAAGTCCAATGTTTGGACGTAGGCAAACAATGTAGACCTGGAGCGGACGCCGCAGTCAGCGGCGCCTGATCAGGGTCTCCATAAGTTTGTTTGTAGAAATGACCATTTTAACTTGCCAATATAAAACGGTTTAATTCAAAAAACAAAACAATGAGAAAAGTGCGCAAATTATTATTTTTTTTTTTTTTTTTTTTTTTATTTTTTTTTTTTTTTTTTTCAGAAATAAACGGTGTCAAATCTAAGTGAATTTCAAACCTGGTTCTACACCAAAAGTGCAGATATTAAATTTTATTCAAAAGAACCAAAAAGTCCGTAAGAATGAAAAATGTTTCGATTTCAGTATTTATGCTAATTAATCCGCTGATAACAGGTGGGCCAATAAATGAATTAAAGGCAGGCCATGGCGATGATTTTCAGTGTCGCATTTTCATGTCAGGTGGGGATTACCTCGGGTCACGTGAACCAATAAGAAAATAACTGACTGACGGCATTTTTATTTAATCGGCAATAGTTGCTTATATACAACAAAGATGTCTAATTGTTAAGTTAAATAATTAAACGACTGTCTGTAATAAAAGGTATGAATCGGACTTTTGGGAAGCTCTATTTATTTAGTTGATCATATCTGAAATTTGTCTGATTTCTATTTTTATTTCTTTGAAATATCTATAACGTACTTAAAAGAAGAAGAAGAAAATGAATAAAAAAAAATAATAATGATAATGATAATGAAAATACGGAACCCCATAAAAGAAAGGCGTACATGAATTAATGACTTTCATCCTATAGAGAGGGAGGTTCCATTTTTTAGTTATTCACTGAAATCTGAAATTTATCTGATTTGTGTTTTATTTTTTTGAAATATTAATAAATTAAAAACAAATATATATATTATATATATATTAATGATAATGATAATGAAAATACTAAACCCCACAAATGATATTGCATGAACTCACAGCTGCAGATAAGAAGGGATATATATATCCACATAAGAGTTTTCTTATATATCGCCATTACAACATTTGTTGTGGCTTCTCTATTAGAAGCGCCTCAACGAGACATTTCTAATGAATACCCACATTATATGGTTGCATGGAGAAATAAGAAACAGGCGGGTAAAACTAAAATCAGAAGGGAACATTTAAAAATTTTCTTATATTTTGCAGAAAATGTCAATTCATACAAATTGGCTTTCTTATTTGTTTTCATAAAAGAGATTTTATATTTCTCGCTAGTTGACTAGGACACAATTTGTATGTCAAACCCTATTTTCTGGCAAGATAAGAAAGTTAATTTCAAAATATCGTCTGCTGCAATTGAACTCGACATGCTGTGCGTCAAAAGACTTATGGTTAAAAATTACTTAACAATTAAAAAAACGCTAAGCATTCTAAATTATAAATTTGATATCGTCATTTTTTTCAGTGAAAAAAAAAAAAAAAAAAAAAAAGAGAGAAACTTGACATTTCATGTGATTCAGCTGCAAGGCAGATGATTCACATGAAATGTCATGTTTTTTTCTGTTTTTTTTTTTTTTTTCTCTTATTTTCTCTGAAAAAAAAACAACGCCGACAACAACAAAAAAATGTTGTCTACTGCAGTTTAACGTTTAAAGTAACGCATCGCACGTCGGATAATATGAACAAGCATTGTGCGTTGGATAATATGGACCTTATCTGCAGACGAAGATAAAAAATAAATTTAAAGCATTTTAATTTAGTTAACTCCCCCACAATATATACTGGTAGAATCCAATTTCTATCTGCGGTATGTCCTTCCTTCCTTCCTTCCTGTTATTTCTTTTCTACTTTCCTTCTTTCTTTGTTTAACCAAGGCGTTACATTAGTTACGTTAACAAGTTCATTCAATGGAGACTCCCGTAAACCTCGCTTCACATAGAGAAAAGTTGGGTTTGCAGGAGAGATAAACATTTTTTTTTATTTTTTTTTTTATTCATTTATTTTTATTTTTCTCTTCATTTTTTTTCTCCTCTAAAAGATAGCTTGTGGGCACTCGTAATAAACCCAGCAATGAGTATCCGCAATCTATATTTACTATGGATTCTGGATAATCTTAGAAACGCTTTGACAATGAGGCAGTCCTAATGTTTTGAGCAGAGATAATCATATTTTGCATCGGCGTGTTAACGTAATATCGACTACATAGTGTTGAATGCGTTCATATGTTTTGATCGGTAGTCACACAAAGAAGATGCACAGGAAGGGCCACAAATCATAACCTTTTAATGGCATCAAATGGAAAAAGTAAGCTTCGAAAATGCTCAAACTCCTTGATTGGAATACATGGTTCAAAATGACAGATGATACTGATTTGAGTCTTCTATTTCACAACTGTGGACTGGTTGGCAACTCTATCTCAGTCATTTTTAACCAAAAAAAAAAAAAAAAAAAAAAATGCAGGAGAATGGAAATACGTCGAACGGAAAAAAAATCTAATTAATCCTTTTATTATATTTTCAAATGCGAAAGAAGTTATTATATTTTCAAATGCGAAGGAAGTTAACAAAAGTTTCGTTTACTGTCATAAGTAAAAAACTGATTACAAATACATGTACAATAATAGTTATTTTCACTTTGTCCCGATTGTGCGCGGGAGCAATTCCGGAATCGTCGCGCAAAGTAAGAATGTCTACTTCGCCCGGCAAAGTGAGAATTCTTACTTTGTTGCAAATGACAATTCCGGAATTGTACCGATTCTTACTGTAAGCAGAACAAACATGCTGTATAGAGAGCAAAATACTGATTACTAACTAGTGAATGTATTCCTTTTTTAAAATGGATTCCAGAAAGTAGTGCAAGTGCACTAAACAAACTGAGAATCGAGGTAAACAACAAAAATGCACGTTTTTTTTTTTTTTTTGTTTTTTTCTTTTTTTTTGTTTGTTTTGTTTTGTGTGTGTGTGTGTGTGTGTGTGTGTGTGCGTGTGTGTGTGTGTGTTTGTGTGTGTGTGTTTTCCACCATTAAACAGTACAGCCTTTGACCGTCCGAATTCAACTGAGATACCACCATTGCGTCTACATACCTATGCAAATGAATGGTACTTTTTATGGCCGTAAAAAAATGAACTTTTTCTGGTGAAAATTTAATATACTTTTCTTATTTCTGCTAAAAGCATAGAATGTGGGTACCCAAAATTCTTGAATTCTTTGAAACACTTGAACAATCATGCTCCGATTAAATCCAAACGCGTAAAATCTAAACGTATGCCTGACTGGTTTACTCCAGATATAATTCAAATGCAATCTTTACGAGATAAAACCAAACGATTAAAGCAATGGAGTGATCATAGAAAATACCGCAATAAAACAAAACAACTCATACGACAAGCAAAACGTAAATATTTTTCTAATAGCATAACAAATTCAAAAGATACCAAATCCTTATGGAAACACCTGCGAGACGTGACTAATGGTAGCAAGACTGCCTCCAGTAATTTGCCTCAAAAACTTATAATCGGAAATGAAACCATTACGGAGTCTGAAGCTGTTGCGAGCAAACTGAATAAATACTTTGCTTCAGTTGCCGAGCTTTTGAATAAAAACACATCATCCGGAAATTCATTAGACTCTGACACCAATAAAATCAGCGATTTTGTTGATAGCAAAGTGCCTACAAACACACAATTTACAATTCCATTTATTACCCCCGAACAAGTTTTATTACATATTAATACCTTAGAGGTTTCAAAATCGACCGGGCTTGACGGCACAGGGCCAAGGATCATCAAACTTGCTGCTAAATCATTATCGCCATCGATTGCGATGCTTATCAATAAAAGCATTGCGACCGGCCAGTTTCCTTCTCAAATGAAATTGGCAAAGGTACTTCCAATTTACAAAGGTGGTGAAAAGTCTGACCCCTCAAACTATAGGCCAATTTCTATCCTGTCCACTGTATCTAAAATTTTCGAAAAGCACGTGAACAAACATCTTATGGCATATTTGAACAAATATAAACTTCTACATGACAATCAATCCGGGTTCAGGCCAAAACATAGTTGCCAAACAGCTTTAGTCAAACTCATTAATGACTGGATGAAATGTATTGATAAGGGTGACTTGGTTGGAGCCCTTTTTATCGATTTTCGGAAGGCTTTTGATCTAGTTGATCACTCCATCTTGCTGAATAAACTTGCATTATACAAACTTAACCCTTCTGCCATTCAGTGGTTCAAATCATATTTATGTTCTCGACAACAAGTAATCGAGAGTGATAAAGGGTTGACGGATTTCACCACCGTACAATCTGGTGTGCCTCAGGGCTCAATATTAGGCCCGACCTTATTTCTCATTTTTATCAACGATCTTCCGCTTCATATCAAAAAGTGCTCCTCTGATTTGTATGCAGATGACACGACGATTCACACGCATGGTAATGACATAGATGCTATTGAAGAAGATCTGCAAGGAGAATTCGGTAACACAAAAACATGGGGAAAGATAAACAAAATGAGTGTTCACATGACCAAAACAACTTGTATGCTAGTTGGCGCTAGAAAACGCTTGAACGACTCTCGACCTCTAAATATTATTGCTGACGATGTCAATATTCAATCCGTTAGTAAACAGAAACTCCTTGGTGTTTATATCGATGAACACCTTTCTTGGTCTGCCTATATAGACCACTTATGCTCCCTTATCTCATCTAAAATATCTCTATTACGCCAGTTAGCAACGTATGTACCGACACATATTCAAAAAGTTTACTATCAGGGGTATATTCTTCCTTATATTGATTATGGCTCTGTTACCTGGGGGTCAGCCTCTGTAACTAATATTGAACGCATATCCAAGCTGCAAAAACGCGCTGCTCGAATCATCCTGCGAGCAAATTACGATACCCCATCAGTAGATATGTTCAGTCAGCTGGGATGGCTGTCAATTCCGGACAGACTTAAATATAATAAGGCTGTCTTGACATACCGAGCAATAAATAATTTATCCCCTGAATATATAACACAACTTCTAAAACCAGTATCCGAGGTACACACTCTTAACCTCAGGTCATCAGAAAATGGCTCACTTTATGTGCCGAAAGCACGGACAGCACTTTTTGATGGCTCTTTTTCGTGTTCTGCACCAAGACTATGGAATGCTCTACATCAAACAGTAAAAACATCGGGATCACTCTCTACCTTTAAGCAGTCTCTTAAAGCAACATTTTAACCCTTATAAAATGTCTTTAACTATGATTTTAAATGATATACCATGTGTAAAATTATCGCTGAAACCGTTATTGTAACTGAATTGAGAGCTTTTATGACCTAGCATAATTGTTTTAGATATTGGTTTTATGCGCTCGTCAAATCTTAAAGCACTTACAAAAACTGTGATAACATACAGATTTGTCTTTGATATAATTCAGTGCCATGTTTGGTTTTAAATCACTTGCACATACCTGTTAGCACTTTTATTTGATAAAAACTTTATACAAGCATTCACTTCGCTACAAGCTACTTTTATCCCATGAATTTCTTAGCTGTTAGTTAAGTCTTGTTGTATATATGTATATAAATTTTAGTTAGAGGACCACAAGGTAGAATAGTTATTTATAGCTAATTGTGTCATCCTCTTTAAACATTGTTTAAATAAATAAATAAATAAATAAATAAATAAATAAGAAAAATAATGTATGAGTCTGAAAATCCCAGTTTTACTGTACATGTATAATAGTGAGGTTTAAGGGGGTCAAATCATATAGATGTGTTATCGTGATGAATTTCGGTATAAAAGAATAAAAAAAAATACACCTATAAAAAATTGTTTCAGTATTTTAATGAGAAAAACGTTTTACTTTTTGTTTGTGTTTAAGATTTTGAATTATTCGTCTTACTTTTCTCAGTACAGAAGTGTACAAACTCATCGTACAACCCTCGCAAAAATGAGTGCAGACTTACGGCGCCTGCGTTGTCAGTTTGAGTCAATATGGATGAGATGACACGTTGCAGATGAATCTGAGTAGGCATAACTTCATATATATAAGTGTCAATCTACCTAAAAAACAGTACATTTTATCTATCTCTCGACAAAAATACCTGCAATATTGAAACATAAAAATATAGAAAAGTATCTGTGGACGGGACCAGGTCCGAGGGTTTTCGTCATAGGACACAGTTTCATTCGTCGACTTATCGGCTGGTGGCGAAGAAATAAGCGACAACCACTACTTCCTTTCCATGGCGAAGCGTATGGTGAGGGCGGCATGCAACTCTTCGAATTGATCGATTTCGTCTCCAAGACCGACAGAGACTGGCGATCCTTCGACTCCGTCTTCATCCAGATCGGCGAAAATGACATACGCAATATGTCGATCAAGGCTATGAGAGCGGCGATGATGACCATTCACTACATTCTACGGAGTAAAGGAGTCCGGAAAATAACGTTTGGTCAAGTGTTTCTTCAACACGACAGAGGCCTCAACAAAAAGATTAAATTGCATAACAAGATGCTGATGAAATGTTTGGGCAATGGTATGATTTGGGACTACGGCGACCTGAACTCGACTGGAAACATCAAGAACGAAGACCATACTCATTTAAAAGAAGATAAATATGACGAGTTTGAAGATAGCATCGCACGCGCCTTATTGTCGATGATCTAAATACTTGTTCCTTGCTGACACATATTTAACAGTCCTTTTTAGGACTAATAGTTTTGCCTGAAAAAATAACCTTTTGATGTCATTCCCTTCCAACCCATTACGAAAACACGCCTATTCAAATATATATAGAAAAGTTCTCCTCCAAAATCTGAAAATTTTCAAATAAAAAACCCTGATATTTTTCATATTTCTGTTCAAAACATAGATTGTGGGTACGCGTTAAAACCGCCTCGACGAGTTGGTTCTAACGAATATCCACAATCTATGTTTTTGAGCAGAAATAACAAAAATAATGTAAACTCCTGTAAACCCCAGTTTTACTATATAAAGATGGGTTTAAAGGGGTCAAAATTATATAGGTATGTTTTCGTGATGAAAACGCACAAATCGCACACAAACAATCTTTTAATAATAATAATAATAATAATAATAAATCATGTTTACAAGTCTATGAGATGACGACCTCGCTAAACCCATCATCCGCACAGTCTCGTCAGAGCCTTCGTTCTGCGCACACATGTAGTATGGAACTAGACGAAAATCTAGACGAAAACTCTATCTACACTGGGTAACTGCGTGGTGCATTTGAATGATGAACCATTATCTCATATCACGGTTCATATATGGAAAGTGGGATTTGAAGGGGGGCTACGTTCCTCCTTATTTCTGCTTGTGGGTACAAATATCTATGTTTTGAGTTGAAACAAGAAACAAATCCATCATGAAAACAGGCCTATTCAAATATATATAGAAAATTTCACCTAGAAAAACTGAAAATTTTCAGATAAAAACTCAGATATTTTTACATATTTCTGCTCAAAACATAGATTGTGGGTACCCGTCAGAACCGCCTCGCCGAGGCGGTTCCAACGAGTACCCACAATATATGTTTTGAGCAGAAATATGAAAAATAATGTATACCCCTGTAAACCCCAGTTTTACTATATAAAAATGGGATTTAAGGGGTCAAAATTATATAGTGTTTTCGTGATGCACTATATTCCATTTAGACATTGAAGGATTATTGACTAAAAAGTCAAGATGACATGGCGCCGGATCTTATACTAGGTCGCTTACCGCACTGCTCGGGTCATATGTGGGACGTAAAGTTCTGCCGGGGAAGGTCAGATGGTCTTTCTCTAGGCACTCCGATTTTCGCCCACTTCTGAGTTGCAATCGGCTCGATATGAGTGAGTTCATTACGAAAACACGTCTATATATTTTGACCCCCTTAAATCCCACTTTTATATGGTAAAACTGGGGTTTACAGGGGTATACATTATTTTTCTTATTTCTGCTCAAAACATAGATTGTTGGTACTCATTAGAACCGCCTTGTCGAGGCTGTTTTAACGAGTACCCACAATCTATGTTTTGAGCAGAAATATGAAAAATATCACAAGTTTTTATCTGAAAATTTTCATTGTTTGATGGTAAAATTTTCGGTATATTTGAATTGGCATATTTTCGTTATGACTCTTGAAAGAGTTTTATACCCGAAAAAAAAAACAAAAAAAAAAAAACAAGAAAACAACAAAATCCTGCAAATGTGAAGTTTGGCTTATTTTGAACCGATTTCATGCTATTATTTTACGAGTACTTACTAACAATATACATTTTGAGTAGTTCAGAAAATATTTCACAATATTTCATCTTAAAATTATAATTTTTACGTTCGTTCATTCGAAGAGCTTCCTGATCAGACTCCTCTAAGTGCATTTGTAAAGAAGCATTTAGCCCTTTGTTATCCATATAGCGCATTGTTTCCGGTGAACAATATGCTTGGACGGAGAAAAAAGTCTCGCCTAAACCATATAGTACATGTACGATATATGAGAAGTTCGCTTATATACGATTAGCTATTGGCTTGACTATTCGCTTGACATTTAATGACAAAATAGGGTATGTAAAGTTACTTTAAGCAAACATACTGCTGATACAAAATATACATCATATTAATGGTTAGTTTTTCGAAACGGTTTTTCTTCTTTTTCCTCTTCTTCTTTTTTTCCCCCATCACGAAAACATGCCTATATAATTTTGACTCTCTTAAACCCCACTTTTATATAGTAAAACTGGGGTTTACAGGGGTATACATTATTTTTCTTAATTCTGCTCAAAAAGAAAGATTGTGGGTACTCGTTAGAACCGCCTCATTGAGGCAGTTTTAACGAGTACCCACAATCTATGTTTTGAGCTGAAATGTGAAAAATATTAGAATTTTTTATCTGAAAATTTTCATTTTATGATAGTAAAATTTTAAGTATATTTGAATAGGCATGTTTTAGTAATGCTACATTTAAAGATTTAATTGACTTCCGGTGTTGAGGAGATAACGATTTACTACGCAGTGGGACAAGACTGAAAATGTTTAATTTCAGCATAAAAAGTTTAACAGAACTCCGCTTTCATCATGTTCCAGCTAGTTCAAAGACTTGCCTGTGAATTTATTTATTTATTTATTTTGTCTTTCTAAATATAAACGGCAACGATATTTAGCTGTCTGGAGATTTAAGCAGAAGTTATTTTCCTCTGATAAATAAATAAATGAACAAATAAATAAAATGAATAAATAAATATTAAGGTCACTGGTCTAAGTATTTGTGATCCTGGTTTTACCCAAAGCACAGATTGTGGGACCCCGGGGTCTTCGGTATACCAACAACCTCTGTTTTTAGCACTCATCAGACACGTGAAAAATATCAACAGTTTTTTACCTGAAGACGTTCATGTTTTATCAACGAGAAAAATAGTTTATCTTTAACGAAAAAAAGACCTAATATTATATTGGAGTGTTAGCGTCATATTTATTTAGATTTGCATGCTGCGGGGCTACACTTAACCCTTAAAGCGCCAAGAAAATCTACATCTGAAAATGTCGTCTGCTGCATCTTCTTGCAAACTTTTCAAACTTACATGTTGCATATAGGCAAACAGTGTGGACCCAGATCAGACTGGTCCTGATCTGGTTCCACACTGTTTGCAACAATGACTTTTAAAGTAACCGGCAGAAGACGACAATTGTTGTGATTGGCGCTTTAAGGGTTAATCCAATTACCAGGTTGGAACAAGGGGGGCGGGGCTTTTTCGATAAGAAGTAAATCGCACCGCCTACTGGCGCAGTATCCAATCAGATCCGCTTGTATTTATCAAACGCCTGTAATTTGATTTTATTGCTCCAACGAGACCAAAAATGATAAAAAAAAAAAAAAAAAAAAATATTGACTTTCCATAATCTAAATTCTTGGGTAGATTTCAATTTTTCTCATGCAAGTCCAACTCCTCTAAATATGTAAAGATTATAATACAAATGAAAATTAATACATGTAACTTAATTCAAAATAAAGGACAATAAAGTAATAAAATAAATAGGCTATTAAAGCTGTATGTTTTACACAACGTACATTTAACTTTACAAAAATGCTGTATTATCTAAATTTATGAATCAAATTAAGGTACAATATCGAAAGATGTAACGTTTTTTTTAGTAAAAGTCATATTGATCATTAAATTTATTCAGCAGAAACTAGTTTTGGCCTAGCATCAAAAGCATTGATTTTAACTTGCAAATTCCTTTCTCTTTTCTTTCTTTCGTTCTATTTTTCTTTCTTTCTTTCTTTGGATGTTTGTGTAACACCGCATTATTTTTTTTTTCAAACAAAATTGTAATAATCTAACTAAGACGGAGGTTAGTAGCTGGTCAGGGTGATTGATTTTAAGCGAAATTCGATAAAGTTGGTGCGATATAATATGTTGGTCTTACTCAAAATAATAATAATAATTAAAAAAAATCCGATATTATGTTGTTGTTATATATATATATATTGTTTGTGTTGAGGTTTTACGGCCCAGTCAACCCAATGGGGTCATGTCGAGCGCGGTCAGTTTACCTAACCACACGTTTACTGGGCAGGCTTAGTCCTCTATGCGGTTAACCAGAGTTGTGCACATTCTTTCGCCAGAAACTGACAACTGCCCTTCTTGAATCAGCGGAAGGGAGAGAATGACCGTAGAAAATATTTCATGATCAATCTCCACGAAAGAAACCACCCCCCCCCCCCCCCCCCCCCCGAAAAAAAAAAAAAAAAAAAAAAATGCTTTTGCCCATATAATTTACGGCCAATTTGATCATCATGATTCGCCACATAAAAAAAATAATATAAAATAAATTAGATAAAATAAAAAGATAAAATAAGAAAAAAAATAAAAAGTAAATAAAATAAAGTGATGAACGAAAATATTTGCTCCATTAGATCATGTCGCTCTTCTAAATCGTAAGATTTTAGTTTACAACAGCCTTGAGGGGTAATTAGAAGCATGCCTTTGGTGTTTTATGGCACCGACGCTTCAAAGGCGTAGCGCTGTTAGCCGGTATATCACCAAAAGTGATATATTTGCATAAATCAGATAATAACGTTTCGGACGTGATTTTGATCTTTTTCAAAACGGACATGCAATACATCTGAGAAGTAATTTGATTTTACCAGCTGAAAGGGAATGATCATAAAATCGGGATAGTTGCTGATTTCTTTCTGTGAAATGGAATAGTAAAACCTGTTAATGCCTAGCGTACCAAAAAGGACTTGATAAACAGTATAGACCCAGATCATGCACCACATAGTAAGTGCAGGGCATGATCAGGCTCTACACTGTTTGCTTCAAACATATTCGACTAAACTTAATGGCAACTTTCCAAAGATGGATAATATTTAGCTGTAGAATAGAGCACTAGGCAAAAAGTGGATTTAACCTGAAATGTAACGAAAAATCAAAACACCACTGAAATAGAAAAAAAAGAACACATGGGAATCGCGCCGGTCTCTTAATATAGTTTTGGATTTTTATATATGGTAGAGCGATTAGCTCATAAAGGATATTTTATATTTGCTGGGATCGTCAGTGTGTGACGTTTCACCCACGCATTTAAGCGTTTGTATCTGTCGGGAACACCAGCGTCTGACTTTTCAGCCAAGCTATTAATTTGTTGATTTCGGTAATGTCTAACTTTGAATGCGCATGTTGAGACACTCAGAGGGCTAGGACTTGGTTGTTTGGCTGAGAATGCTTGTATGAGCAACTAGCTAAGTTTCTGGCGAGATTGCACCATTGCGTGATAGTATACGTACGCCGCAGAGATATTTTTCTCCCAGAATGAACGAGGGAAATAGTGTCTCATACAACCAGAATAAGTCAGAAAATTTGTATTTTCAATTACAACTTTGAGATCAAAATCATAGCCTTTACCTTCTAAAAAACGTGGTAGCACTGGCCGCATATAAAAGTGCTTGTACCGGGTAATTTATCTAATTTTCTATTCACAGCATATTTTTGTATTTTTTTATTATTACTTTTTTTTTTTTTTTTATTTTCAGGTGTTTTCAATTTTTATTTCAATGAATTATTACGAAGATAAGACGAAACAGAAGTGTAATGTTTTAATATTATTCTTACTTACTCACTTGCTTCAGAAATTTAATGTCATTTGTAGCTCGCCCAACTTCGACGTTTCATGTTCAAAGTTACAATTTCCTTGATAAAACGTTAAGACCTAATTTCTTCAAACCCTATGATTAATTTGATTCATGTATGGTATGATGATACATTTTTAACTACAATTTTGTGCAGTGCTATCCCCAAACCCCTTCCCCATAAATCACAAAGTCAATGTAAAGAGATAGAATAGTTAACGTTATAATTTAAAATCTTTTATTATTTTCAAACCATATAATTCATTCAGTTCATGATAAGTAGGATGACAGATATTTTTTAACAAACTTTAGGCACCTCCCCTGTCTCTTCTCCAACGCCCGCGCGCGTATGCGCGCACACACACACACACACACACACACACACACATATATGATCTCAAGATCAGCGACAAACTTGAAAAATGTCACAGGCACAATAAAGTCAAAGGTCAACTTCTGGCGAACTATTCTGTCAGGAGATATGTTTTATCAAAAATGTTTTACATTACAATCTGCTTATAACACAAATTTCGGAATCCAAAGCATAAGCTGTCCTGTTATATCCAAATAAAAATATGTAGATGTTATAATAATAATAACATTACGAAAACACGCCTATTCAAATATATAGAAACTCTCATCTCTAAAAACTGAAACTTTTCAGATAAAAAACTGATATTTTTCATATTTCTGCTCAAAACATAGATTGTGGGTACTTGTTAGAACCGCCTCGGCGAGGCGATTCTAACGCGTACCCACAATCTACGTTTTTTTGAGCAGATATAAGAAGAAAAATAATGTATACACCTGTAAACTCCAATTTTACCATATAAAAGTGGGGTTTAAGGGGGTCAAAATTATATAGGCGTGTTTTCGTGATGAACACTCATATCGAGTCGATTGCAACTCAGAAGTGGGCGAAAACCGGAGTGCCTAGAGAAAGACCATCCGACCTTCCCCGGCAGAACTTTACGCCCCACATATGACCCGAGCAGTGCGGTAAGCGACCTACTATAAGATCCGGCGTCATGTCATCTTGACTTTTTAATCAATAATCCTTCAATGTCTAAATGGACTATAATGCATCACGAAAACATGCCTATATAATTTTGACCCCTTAAACCCCACTTTTATATAGTAAAACTGGGGTTTACAGGGGTATACATTATTTTTTTATATTTCTGCTCAAAACATATATTGTGGGTACTCGTTGGAACCGCCTCGGCGAGGCGGTTCTAACGGGTACCCACAATCTATGTTCTGAGTAGAAATGTGAAAAATATCAGAGTTTTTATCTGAAAATTTTCAGTTTTTCTAGGTGAAATTTTCTATATATTTGAATAGGCCTGTTTTCGTGATGGATTTGTTTCTTGTTTCAACTCAAAACATAGATATTTGTACCCACAAGTAGAAATAAGGAGAAACGTAGCTCCCCTTCAAATCCCACTTTCCATATATGAGCCGTGATATGAGATAATGGTTCATCATTCAAATGCACCACGCAGTCACCCAGTGGGAATAGAGTTTTCGTCTAGATCTTCATCTAGTTCCATACTACATGTGTGCGCAGAACGAAGGCTCTGACGAGACTGTGCGGATGATGGGTTTAGCGAGGTCGTCATCTCATAGACCTGTAAACATGATTTATTATTATTATTATTATTATTAAAAGATTGTTTGTGTGCGATTTGTGCGTTTTCATCAAGAAAACATACCTATATAATTTTGACCCCTTTAAATCCCACTTTTATATAGTAAAACTGTCAATTTTGTTTTCCTTTCCATCAAGAAATTTCATAAAGCTGAATAAAAGCATCACATTGTTGTTCTTTTTTACCTCTAACATTGAAAATTTATTTAACTTTAGAATACCCTTGTCCCATATTTCTAAGTAAACATGAACAAACTTTGCACCGCCGGTACTTAGACGTTTTCGTCTAAATATTTTGTCTTGTATATTTTGCGATGCATTTCCGAAGACAGCGAGTCATCAGCGAGTCTGTATTTGGTTTGTAGACTTAGATACTGCAAAAGAAACATAAACAGGCCTCCTAGTGGCCCACTTTGAAAATATAGGTTTTTATATAGGTTCTTCTTACTCAAAATATAGGATATTTACAGGTTTTTCAATAAAAAATATAGGTTAAAAAAAGGTTCTTCCAAACTCATATTAAGATTTAAAACTGAGAAGAAAAAATACTTGATGAATTTTTGCGCCACAATTATTCAGATAAAGTTGATCTGAATTTTACAAAATCCAAGCGAGCGAAGCGAGCGAGGAAAAAAATACAATTTCTTGACAGTTTTCATCATTTTTTGGGACTAAAAAGTAAAAATTGTAGGGCATTTTGAAGAAAAGTTAGGGCTGAGTCGCGAGAAGGTTCAAAAAGTGAAAAATATAGGTTTTTTCATGAAAATACAGGCTTTTTACAGGTTTTATGAACAAAATAAAGGTTTTATAGGTTTGACACAAAATTATAGGTTATTATAGGTTTAATAGGTTTCACTAGGAGGCCTGCATAAATTAACGAAATGGACATTTCTTTTGATGGACGTCGATCGTTTCTATTCCAATATACAAAATGTTAGATCATGTTAAACAAGAATATTTGAGGCATGTGTCGTCGGACTACAGCTAGATCTAATATTATCGATGTTTATATATTTAGATCTCTATAGACTGGCAGCAGTCCACTGAATTTAATAATGCATACTCCACATATCTCCTTTAGAAAACTAATGAATATCTTCACAAAATTCTTTTCTCTCTGACAGCAAGATTCAGTAACTTAAGATAATAATAGAATTGCAAAGAAAAAAAATAATAATCACGTTTCTGCTGGGTTTCGAACCCACGATCTCAAAGACAGAAGTGAGTTTTCTTTTACGCGTACTACCCATACACACAGTGAAGACTGGCTGGATTGCACGAACTGTGCAGGCTGATTGGAGTCGTCGGTTATGCGAATATATGATATTATAACTACTGATAAGGCAGCGTTTATTATTATTATTATTATTATTATTACTTTTTTTGATAATAGTGTGTTATACTTTCAATAATTATTTCAAAACTTTTAGAATCGCTTCCGAAGCATCTGAATTAATGCAAAATATATTTTGTCTGGTGAAAGATTTTACGCCAAAATACGAAAAATATATAAATAACTAAATGAGCCAGCCCATGCGACTATGGTACTTATATCACATACGTGAACAGCTCTTGAATGCTTAGGCATGACTGTGCATTCACGCAGTCCCACCAGAGTCTCCCCTATTCGAACACGTAGTAGAGAACTAAACAAAGGTTTAGACCAAGAATTAGACATCTAGCTCAACAAAATGGCTACGCATGTGCTCTTGAAAAAAAAAAACGAAAAGTACCATAATTTTCCCATGTCAACGGCTCATAAAACAACAAAATTTTCCATTGAAAACAAAATAAAACCTTCTCCGGAACAGTTACTGACTTCTTATACGATCGATTTGGTATATAAATATAACGAATACATGTCGCAATACACGAAAACAATCGTGCCGCAGAATCTTGCGGTGGACGGTAACAACATACGGTCGACGGTAAGTTTTTGTGGGGGACAAGCTAAATATAGATTTTTAAGATGGCGGCCATGGTGGCCATCTGGGATTTCTGATCAGAACGATTTTAGCTATATTTGATCCACAAGTCACCCTGATGCTTCCTACTAAGTTTCGAGTCAAGTGACTTTTGAGTTTAGGAGAAGAAGTGAAAAATAGATTTTCAAGATAGCCGCCATGGAGGCCATCTTGGATTTACGATCGGCATGATTTTAGCTATTTTTGATCTACAAGTCACCCAAATGCTTCCTACCAAGTTTCGAGTCAACTGGCCTTTCGGTTCAGGAGAAGAAGCGAAAAATAGATTTTCAAGATGGCTGCCATGGCGCCTATCCTGGTTTTACGAGTGGCATGATTTTAGCTATTTTTGATCTACAAGTAACCCCGATGCTTCCTACCAAGTTTGGAGTCAAGTGGCCTTTCAGTTCAGGAGAAGAAGCGAAAAATAGATTTTCAGGATGGCTGCCATGGCGGCCATCTTGGATTTCCGATAGGCACGATTTTAGCTATTTTTGATCTATAAGTCACCCCAATGCCTCCTACCAAGTTTGGAGTCAATTGGCTTTTGGGTTTAGGAGTAGAAGCGAAAAATAGATTTTCAAGATGGCGGCCATGGCGGCAATCTTGAATTTCTGATCGGCACGATTTTAGCTATATTTGATCCACAAGTCACCCTGATGCTTCCTACTAAGTTTCGAGTCAAGTGACTTTTGAGTTTAGGAGAAGAAGTGAAAAATAGATTTTCAAGATAGCCGCCATGGAGGCCATCTTGGATTTACGATCGGCATGATTTTAGCTATTTTTGATCTACAAGTCACCCAAATGCTTCCTACCAAGTTTCGAGTCAACTGGCCTTTCGGTTCAGGAGAAGAAGCGAAAAATAGATTTTCAAGATGGCTGCCATGGCGCCTATCCTGGTTTTACGAGTGGCACGATTTTAGCTATTTTTGATCTACAAGTAACCCCGATGCTTCCTACC
Source organism: Anodontia alba (assembly GCA_964016985.1). NCBI lineage: Eukaryota > Metazoa > Mollusca > Bivalvia > Lucinida > Lucinidae > Anodontia > Anodontia alba. Next base: position 57,398,621 of record OZ024832.1, on the reverse strand, counting down.
AAGTTTGGAGTCAAGTGGCCTTTCAGTTCAGGAGAAAAAGCGAAAAATAGATTTTCAAGATGGCTGCCATGGTGGCCATCTTGGATTTCTGATAGGCAAGATTTTAGCTATTTTTGATCTATAAGTCACCCCAATGCCTCCTACCAAGTTTGGAGTCAATTGGCTTTTGGGTTTAGGAGTAGAAGCGAAAAATAGATTTTCAAGATGGCGGCCATGGCGGCAATCTTGAATTTCCGATCCGCACGATTTTAGCTATATTTGATCCACAAGTCACCCTGATGCTTCCTACTAAGTTTCGAGTCAAGTGACTTTTGAGTTTAGGAGAAGAAGTGAAAAATAGATTTTCAAGATAGCCGCCATGGAGGCCATCTTGGATTTACGATCGGCATGATTTTAGCTATTTTTGATCTACAAGTCACCCAAATGCTTCCTACCAAGTTTCGAGTTGACTGGCCTTTCGGTTCAGGAGAAGAAGCGAAAAATAGATTTTCAAGATGGCTGCCATGGCGCCTATCCTGGTTTTACGAGTGGCACGATTTTAGCTATTTTTGATCTACAAGTAACCCCGATGCTTCCTACTAAGTTTGGAGTCAAGTGGCCTTTCAGTTCAGGAGAAGAATCGAAAAATAGATTTTCAAGATGGCTGCCATGGCGGCCATCTTGGATTTCCGATAGGCACGATTTTAGCTATTTTTGATCTATAAGTCACCCCAATGCCTCCTACCAAGTTTGGATTCAATTGGCTTTTGGGTTTAGGAGTAGAAGCGAAAAATAGATTTTCAAGATGGCGGCCATGGCGGCAATCTTGAATTTCCGATCGGCACGATTTTAGCTATATTTGATCCACAAGTCACCCTGATGCTTCCTACTAAGTTTCGAGTCAAGTGACTTTTGAGTTTAGGAGAAGAAGTGAAAAATAGATTTTCAAGATAGCCGCCATGGAGGCCATCTTGGATTTACGATCGGCATGATTTTAGCTATTTTTGATCTACAAGTCACCCAAATGCTTCCTACCAAGTTTCGAGTTGACTGGCCTTTCGGTTCAGGAGATGAAGCGAAAAATAGATATTCAAGATGGCTGCCATGGCGCCTATCCTGGTTTTACGAGTGGCACGATTTTAGCTATTTTTGATCTACAAGTAACTCCGATGCTTCCTACCAAGTTTGGAGTCAAGTGGCCTTTCAGTTCAGGAGAAGAAGCGAAAAATAGATTTTCAAGATGGCTGCCATGGCGGCCATCTTGGATTTCCGATAGGCACGATTTTAGCTATTTTTGATCTATAAGTCACCCCAATGCCTCCTACCAAGTTTGGAGTCAATTGGCTTTTGGGTTTAGGAGTAGAAGCGAAAAATAGATTTTCAAGATGGCGGCCATGGCGGCAATCTTGAATTTCCGATCGGCACGATTTTAGCTATTTTTGATCTACAAGTCATCCTGATGCTTCCTAGCAAGTTGAGTCAATTGGCCTTTCGGTTCAGGAGAAGAAGCAAAAAATAGATTTTTAAGATGGCCACCATCTTGGATTTCCAATCGGCACAATTTTAGCTACTTTTGATCTACAAGTCACCCTGATGCTTCCTAGTAAGTTTGGAGTCAATTGGCCTTTCGGTTCAGGAGAAGAAGTGAAAAATCGATTTTCAAGATGGCAGCCATGGCGGCCATCCTGGATTTCCGATCGGCACGATTTTAGCTATTTTTGATCTACAAGTCACCCTGATGCTTCCTAGCAAGTTTGGAGTCAACTGGCCTTTCGTTTCATGAGAAGAAGCGAAAAATAGATTTTCAAGATGGCAGCCATGGCGGCCATCTTGGATTTCCGATCGGCACGATTTTAGCTATTTTTGATCTACAAGTCACCCTGATGGTTCCTAGCAAGTTTGGAGTCAATTGGCCTTTCGGTTCAGGAGAAGAAGCAAAAAATTGATTTTCAAGATGGTGGCCATCTTGGATTTCCGATCGGCAAGATTTTAGCTATTTTTGATCTACAAGTCACCCCGATGCTTCTTACCAAGTATCAAGTCAATTGGCCCAGGGGTGTAGGAGGAGTAGGCTTTTAAAGCAATTGTTGATGCCGCATGACGGAGGACGGACGACGGACATTGACTGACCACAATAGCTCACCATGAGCACTTCGTGCTCAGGTGAGCTAAAAATCATAAATGAAATGTGAGTCTCACCAACATAACTTACAACTTCTATGCCAAGATACATCAAATGGTTATTAATACCCTATGCTGGAATATTTTTGCATCACCAAATTTTCGCGGATTTGCCTCAAAAAACATGAGGTTTTATTTTCACAGTTTTTATTTTTCGCTGTCATAGCCGTGAAAATGAAAATTGCTATTGTCCTGTGAAAATTTGACAATGCTGAAACGTAAAGTTACATGTGGACAGATGAAATGTAAACTAGATGAAACTTACTTTATTACAGACAAATTTATAAAAATTGAATAAAAGTGGCGGAAAGAAAGTCCCCTGACAAAGTACCTGAAACGCAATCAAATTATTCTTACAGAATAATGGACAAACTAAAGACAAACCTTAACTGTTGAATAAAACCTGAATCAGTTTACTTGGACTAGCAGTGTTTACTGATTTTAATTGATTTGGCTTACATACAACACCTTTTTGTTGCGAAACGGGTCATGGTTTGCAACAAAAAACCATGCAAACAGCTAAAGTGTTTATCTATTCCAGTATTTGAGTCATGGCATGAGATAATGACACTTCGTCCTCCATAAAGACATTCTTCAAATGTGCATGCCCATGGGGTTAGATGTCTGATTTTGGTCCAAACCTTGGTCTATGTCTATGCTTCATGTGTGCGAACAGGGAAGGCTCTGGATGCGCAGTCACACGGGAGTATTCACTGTTTGCATAATTATGTGATAAGGACCATTATCACATGTGTCTGCTCATTTGTTGATCTCTTTGCGGTCAGCTGTACAACAAAAGGATTTGTCAGTTTGACATTGAATGAAATCAGGTCAGTCGTAATTCTGCATAGGTAAATAGGTGTATTGGGAAAGAAGGTGACTTAAAATGTAGTTCTATAAGATAAAAGTTGAGACGAAACTGTGAGAAATATGCAATTACAGATAAAATAGACATTTTAGACACAAATCAGTGGGAATCGCAAAGAAACCAGTCTTATCCCAACTAAAATGTTCAAGCAACTGAGTGAATGGCTGTTCGGTATGAAAGGAAATAAAACTCGATTATATAATCACTGAAAAATCAGTTTATATTTTTCAAATAGTTTGGTTTTGTGTATCAGTTTAAGTACACACATTGTCTTTTTATTAGAATAAATTTGGGTATTTTAATTCTCGGCTGCATTAAATGGAACATTGTGGAACAAACTGACATTAGTATTTTTTGTATTCACGAAAAAGGACAGGAAATATGGTTGTTCCAATTTACGCAAGTTTTATCTATTAATACCAGTAACCATTTGATATGTCTTGGCATTGAAGTTGTAAGTTAAATTTGCAAGACTCACATTTCATTTGTGGTTTTTGTTGACATTTTTTTATGACCTGTAGAGGTGTCATATTTTCTCCACCGTGTATGGGCAGCCGATTAAATTATCTTTATGCATGCAATGATGGCCTTGACCAGACTGCACAAACTGATCTGGGCCCGTAATGCAACCTGTAATAAGAGGTCATTTGCTGTTTTCATACACAATCTGTATAAGAAAGACTCGTGAATCTTATCTAAGGACCAAAAAGATATGCATTACAAGGAATACCATACATGAAACTTACAAATTATAGTCGACTCTCGTTATCTCGAATTCCAAGGGTTTCACTGAAATACTTCGAGATATCCGTACGTCGACATATCAGAATTGAGAGAGTGCGGAAAACAATAAATTGAACAACCACATTTAACAAATGAATATGTAATTTGACTCCTGAAGTTAAAAAATATATATAAAATAATGTGGAAAAGAGGAGAAATTGCTCCTCAGGAGCAATTTCTCCTCTTTTCCACATTATTTTGCTACCTGTTGTCATAGTTTCATGTTAAAACAGGGACCCGATTTTCCCTTCGAGATAAGCGGTAATTTGAAATAAGCAAGTTCGAGATAATGAGGTTCGACTGTACTAATTTATAAACTTGACATTTGAGCAACTGTGGAGGAAATTTTTCACAACCTTTCTTTTGAAATGCAGCAGAGCCAGTAGAAGAAGCCTACCACATTTACTAGAACAGGTCTGAGCAAATAGTGCAGACATGGTTTGATCATGGTCTACATTTTTTGCCATTCTGTCGCAACATTTCATACTCACCACTGTAGTTATCATAGGTTGATTATGGTACATGTAGCAAACTCTCAAGGTGCATATGATTCTAGACTGGACTATTAATGTTTGCATGAATAAAGCTGGTTTACTCATGAAGATTTCCTCATAAGGGAAGACAGTCTCTCTGTAGACTGGACTCAATATTTGCATGAATAAAGCTGGTATTCTAATAACGAGTTCCTCATACTGGAAGACAGTCTATGTGTCAAGGTTTCATACTAAAGCTAGTAATGGTATACAACAATGAAAATGTCAAGGCTTCATTGTTTTGTTGTTTGTCTTTTTTTCTGCAGCTGTCCCAATTTTATAACCTTTATAAAATCTGTTGCAGATGAAAATATCACATAAATGTACATTAGTTTAACGTTTATCATGCTGAGTAAAAATTTAAACATTTTATGGCCACCATACGACACTAACACAAGCTGTTGGGACAATGAATAGATTCTAAAAGGAATGACCCTCGAAAGCAATGAACCCTCTTTTGAGTGACCAGACACTGTTGAATAAAGGGCTCCTATAATAATTCTTGTATAATAAAATGTGTAAGATTCATTATCAAGAAATCCAAACACAGTATCACGTATGATAACTTGTACATAATGCATGTGCTTCTGAATAAATTTTAGCACTTTGCATGCTGCGTAAAAATTTCAGCGGATAACATTTTGAAATATTTTTCTTATTTCTTTAGGATTTGACACTTCATGCAAGTAAGGAGACATTCTGCATGAAGTGTCAGTTCCTATTTTCTAGGAGAAATAACAATATCATCAGATTGTCATCTGCTGAATTAGCCCATAGCATGGTAAATGTTAACCCTTGTCCTGCTGAATCCTGATATACCCTGCCTTTGCAAACAGTGTAGATCCAGATCAGTTGGCTTCTGAAGAAGCCAACTGATCTGGATCTGCACTATTTACCATTACGTATGTGAATCTATAGCAACAATCTGGATCTATTAATTTGATTGGCTGAAAACTAGAAGTGGGCGTGGCATCTTAGTTTATTCAGCAGGACAAGGGTTAACAAAAACATATTATATAACATAAGCAAAATCAAATAGATGACTTTCGTTTTTCACTCATTATACATACTCAGGAAAAGGAAATCCCAAAAGTACATCTAACAGTCATAACAAGTCAAAAAAAAAGTGGTCATTTCACAAGGGGTATAGTACAAATTTACAATTGATTTGATTTGATTTCTACAGTTTTTACAGCCCAGTCAACACTGTTAAGGTCATGTTGAGCTGGTTACGGTAAATGTCCTAAAATTTCGAACAAAATTAAATAATTTCAGTTCTTGCTGTTCGAAATTTTAGAAATTATGATTTGCTAAAAAATTTACTGTTCGAAATTTTAGGACAGATTCACTTGCAGCCAAAATTGACCTGGCTATTGGACGCTTTTGAATACCCAAAACGACAAAAAAGGACATTCACGACGAAAGGGTTTTCTTATATGCTATGTGTGATTGGTAAACTGAATGTGAAATTGTATGAACTAATAAATAATTACCACACTGATGTTTGTTTTCAATTCCATCTGATTAATTCTATGTCGAATAATGTTTCTCATAACAAAACAATTAATTATCCGGTACACTAATTAATCGCCAGATACGTTTGTTCGGCACTCCGGGAATGTGCCACTTTCTTAAAATGGGCTGGCTTAGTCCACTGTCTTCTTACGTAACAACCCTCTTCCCTTTACCGCACTGTGATACACAAGCTGACCAAAAATACTTCGAACGGTTACCACATGTTTGTTCTTGTTTGAGCCACTACAGAAACACAAAAGTCCCTTTCCCCAAAGGTGAAGTGTACATAGTTTTAATGTGAAAAGCGCAGACTGATTAGAATTTCCTCCATTTTGAAGCGCAGTATTCACACTGCTTGCTGACAAAATGCATTCTGTTGGCGATATGCGTAGACCGAGATCAGACTGCCCCGATACATAGACTGCACGGATGCGCAAGTTGATCTTGTCTATGCTGGTCTCAAATGTCATAAGGTCATTTCTATTGGAAAGGACTCATACATAAACGAACAGTAGTACGGACAACCAGATCTCTGAGAACCAGATCTGAATGCAGCCTGATCAAGATCAAAGATTTTAGCTCAACACCAAACTGAACTACGTATGCCAAACCTGTGAACTGCCATTATCGTTTTTAGCAATATTTCTTTCTTTAGAAAAATGTATTGTCATTTAGAATTCGGTAACGGAACTTATTGCAAGAATATATCTGTCATCAATAGTAATCCTTTCAATAGATCTCTGTTCAGGCGAAAATGTCCCTTTGTGTATATGTGTAAGTCACATCAGAGTGCGAGACGCAGTCTAGTGCACGATGGTGTCTACTCAATTCGCTGATAGGTCATTGGTACAAAACACTGTAATACAAGAATCGTAGTCTCCAGCAAGTGCACAGACTGATCACATTTGTAACAAATGATTAGGTTCATTTTGGCTTGTTGGGACCTATCATCTCTGTTGGGACCATTACCTGTTCAAATAGGATGCACTGAGCAAATCATGACAATCACGCAGTCAGACAGGAAATATTTTGCTGGAGGCGTTAATCCCCACGACGAAAATGTTTTTGGCGTGCTTATTGATACCTTTGGCAGGCTAAACTTAAATATTAGTGGCAGATATTATCGAAGGACACAGTGTACAGATGAGCAGGAACGAACCGATCAAAATGGGTGGATGCACATGCTAATTTACAATTTCGTGTGTAGCGCTTTCTTAGTATCGCATGTACATCACGTTTTGCTGAAATGATCAGATCAACTTTAGAATTCTGGTATAGCTGTCACATGACTTACTGAACTAGAGCTGGTGTTTGTAAAACACTATGCCCCCAACTGCCTGACTAACACTGTTTGACTCCAACACTGCTTAGCCATGACGGTAACAACAGTACAAATATATGATTTCAATGTTATTTTATCAAAGGGAAATAACTCTAAAATAGGAGATGATTGGGATAAGAAAAAAATACGGATCACCTATTTTTTCATGAGGAATCAAAACATGAAATTTCAAAACATTAGCATACATGGTTCTAAACTTATGCTATACACAATAAAGCAACGACATTAAATGGCCCGAAATTGCGAAGGGCCATAACTCCAACATTTCATTTAATTGGTTCAAAATTTATTCAGGTGATCTCCTCCTCAATCCCAATCAGTATACCAAATATCATGGCTCTAGCTTAAATACATTTTGAGATATCTTGCTGAAAAAGTCAAAATGCCTAGAACTACAAAGGGCCATAACTACATCAATTTTCCATGGAATTCCCTAAAAAACAAACCAGGTAATCTCCACATCATCCCCAATCAGCATATAATATTTCAAGACCCTAGCTTAAGTGCTTTTCGAGAAATCTTGCTGACAAGGTCAAAATGAGCAGAACTGCAAAGGGCCGTAACTTTATCAATATTTTCATGGAATTCTCTCAAAATATAATCGGGTAATGTACACATCATTCCCACTCACTGTATCGAATTTCAAGAACCCAGTTTAAATACTTTTCAAGAGATCTTGCTCACAAGATTTAATTCTGATTTTTTTCAAAGGGGCATAACTTTAAATAAACATGCTAGACAAGAAACAAAATACGGGTCGGCTATTTTTTCATTGGGAACCCAAATATAAAATTTCAAAACCCTAGCGTGCAAGGTTCTTAAGATATGGCATGCACAAAAAAAGCTTGATGAACGGACAAACAGTCGGATGGACAAATGAAGGCAAAATAATATGCCCCATCAATTTCATTCGAAACTGGGGGCATAATCAGGTCATCTACTCATCGCTACCAATCTATTCATCAAGTTTCAAGGCTCCAGCTTCAATAGTTTTTGAGATATTTTGTTCACAAGGGAAACATGCCCAAATTTACAAAGGGCCATTACTTATGAAATATTTTTCAGAATTTACAAAAAAATTAATCAGGTCATCTACTCATCATTACCAATCAATTCACCAAGTTTCAAGTCTCTAGCTCTAATAGTTTTTGAGATATTTTGCTGACAAGATAAAAATGCCCAAAATAACAAAGGGGCATAACTCAAGAAGTATATTTCAAAATTTCTTCAAAAGTTAATCAGGTTGTCTACTTATCACTACCAGTCTATTCATCAAGTGTCAAGGCTCTAGTTCCAACAGTTTTTGAGATATTTTGCTGACAAGGTAAAATTGCCCAAAATTACAAAGGGCCATAACTCATGAAGTATTTTTCAGAATTTCTTAAAAAATTAATCAGGTCATCTACTCATCACTACAAATCCATTTACTAAGTTTCAAGGCTCTAGCTCTAACAGTTTTTCAGATATTTTGCTGACAAGATAAAAATGCCTAAAATTACAAAGGGGCATAACTCAATAAGTATATTTCAAAATTTCTTCAAAAGTTTATCAGGTTGTCTACTCATCACTACCAGTCTATTCATCAAGTTTCAAGGCTCTAGCTTCAATAGTTTTTGAGATATTTTGCTGACAAGTTAAAAATTCCCAAAATTACAAAGGGCCATAACTCATGAAGTGTTTTTCAGAATTTCTTCAAAAGTTAATCAGGTCATCTACACATCACTACAAATCCATTTACTAAGTTTCAAGGCTCAAGCTCTAACAGTTTTTGAGATATTTTGCTGACAAGGTAAAAATGCCCAAAATTACAAAGGGCCGTAACTCAAAGGCATTTTTCAAAATTTCTTCAAAAGTTAATCAGGTTGTCTACTCATCACTACCAGTCTATTCATTAAGATTCAAGGCGGTAGCTCCAACGGCTTTTGAGATATTTTGCTGACAAGATAAAAATGCCCAAAATTACAAAGGGCCATAACTCATGAAGTATTTTTCAGAATTTCTTCAAAAGTTAACCAGGTCATCTACTCATCACTACAAATCCATTTACTAAGTTTCAAGGCTCTAGCTCTAACAGTTTTTGAGATATTTTGCTGACAAGGTAAAATTGCCCAAAATTACAAAGGGCCATAACTCAAGAAGTATTTTTCAAAATTTCTTCAAAAGTTAATCAAGTTGTCTACTCATCACTACCAGTCTATTCATTAAGTTTCAAGGCTCTAGCTTTAATAGTTTTTGAGATATTTTGCTGACAAGATTGCATCCATATTTTTTCAAAGGGCCATAACTCAGAAAAAGGGCATAATCCTGTCAAGAAAAAAAATACGTGTCAGCTATTTTTTCATGAAAATTTCATATGAAATTTCAAAACAGTAGCATTCACGGTTTAAAGTTATGCTATGCATCAAAAAGCGTGACGAACGGAAGGACGGACGGACGGACAACCCAGAAGCAATATGCCCCTCCAACTTCTTTGAAGTTGGGGGCATAAATACCGGAATACTACCGAAATACCAGAATATCCGCGAAAAATACAGGAATACCTATGAAGACACCAATACTGGCTTTAATTAAGAAAAGAATATTCTCGTAGGACGATCTTGAAAAGCCCAGAGGTCAATTCCCGTATTCCCCCAAACTAGTTTCATTCCCTTGTACTCTGTGGCGTCTGATCTGGGTCTATGCTGTTTGCATAGGCCTATCTGTTCCAATATTTAGGTTCTTTAAATTTTTAATATGTGCCAGTTTCGTATACTTTTCTAACGAGAAAAGGCTCTGTAAAATAAGTTTATTTTTCTCTCAAAGTGGTTTCCCACCACGATTTCGCATGACGTACTGCTATGAGCACTTGGTTTCTTAATGCGGGGAAAGGGAAATGTTGCTTTGTGACTGTTCATTTTCTGGGTATTTTAATAATTATAATGTTCTCAATATATACATAATGCAAAAGAGTACTAATATTTATTTATACCCTGGTAAATGCGGAGTAAGGTCCTCACTCTTTAGGTGTTTACTGTCTGCATATGCCTTGATGAATATTACGAGTTGAACCCAGCATTTTTTTATTAATCTGGGGCAGATGCAGGATGATTTCTGAAGGGATTCGATTTGATCGAATTTCCGTACTTACTCTACGTATTCGGACAGACAGGCCTGAGCAAACAGTGTAAACCCAGATCAGACGCCGCAGAACGCATGTAAAACCTTCACTGTAACGGTGATGTATTTAACCAAAGATTCGTAATCTCTCCATGAACTGGAGTTTACATGCCTGTTTGTTAATACAAACGGCAAAATCTGACTGCCCTTGCATCAGAAGATGATCTGAGTCTTCACTGGTTGCATGTCTTATTGTCCTAAAAGTGTGTTCCAGGTTTCCTGTTCCCCCCTGACTGTATTTTCATATATATTTCTGTGATCTATACTGGAAATGAGACTCCTAGAATTGCGTGTCGTCGCCTGGTGGCGTATCTGAGCAGACCCATGAAAATCTCTGTATTACGAAGTAGTGGTGATATACCCGAAACAAACAGCAAATAGTCAGATTGTAAGCACAGATCCATAGATTTATCCTGGTCCTGATTTTCAACCGGAATATTTATCATGTCTGCCACAAGGTAACAACAGTTCTAGATCGCCTGTGCATAATCTAACCCTTATCACGCGGACATCCACGTGACTGTCGCGTGGAAATGGCTAACATTGTGATGGAAGTCTCTTTTTTTTTTTCTTGTGAATTTTCAGTCAGTATCTCCTGGGTCTGTATAAAATTAAAATACGGTTTCCATGCCATTTATGTACATAAAATTCGTTATGACACTGCCGTGTGCATTTATGTTTTGCGGAGGATTTCAACACTACTACTTTAGTTTCCGGTTCTGTAACTGAAAAAACCCAAAAACAAACGTTACCGAAATTAGAATGTGCCGATAAAAAAGTTACTTGAAGAAAGCTGTGTTCGAAATTTTAGAAATCCCCTTTTTGCAAAACTGCTACAGTTTGAGATTTTAGGACATTTCCAGAAATTATTTTGGGCAAAAATATTAGGTGTTCGAAATTTTAGGACATTTACCGTAGTAAACCTACTCACACTTTTCACGGACAGTCTTAGTCCTCTAAGTCGGATTAAGGCAATACATGTACACTGATTTTGTTATGCTCAAACTACAGCATTTAACCTAAATATTTGGACCCTTAACTCTTGACCATGTTTATCTTCTTTCTGAACAAATATGACTGTATGAAGGCTGTTGGGCAAACAATGAAAGTTTGATCTGGGTTCGCTCAAGCATATCTGTCCAAACATTTAGGGTAAATATGGCATTTTGCACTCCAGTATATTTGAGCAGTAGAAATCACAGTTTATTGTGCTTCAAAGCTCCAGAAAAGACACTTTTTTTTTTAACAAAAAAGTATTGATATTTTCTTATTTCTCCATAAAAACATATGTTGTGGTACTCGTTAGAAGTGCCTCAGTGAGGCACTTCTAATGGGTACCCACAATATATTGATTGACTGAGCTGAGGTTTAATGAATGCGCAACCTCCTGATCACCAGAGGGATGCGCATCCGACTGAGCCACAGAGGTCAGCTACCCAGAACACCTTTTCATGGAGAAAAATATTTATCTGATCCCCACCCCTATCCTGCTCCCCGTATCTAGAGCCATGATGTATATTCTCATTAGAACCACATTGTCCGAAAAACATAGCATACTAATCTTAGCTTAGCATACTTATCTAAATCTTTACCACTCTCTTGGCTAATTCAGCAGACAACAAATTGGCAAAACAGGATTTGGCAATTCATGCAAATTGTCTCCATTGAATATAATTTGCATGAAATTTCAAACCTGTTTTCTTGGAAAAATACAAAGTACATGTATTTCTAAATGTTGTCTGCTGAAATTTTTACCCAGCATGCACGGTGTTAAATTATGGTAAGCATGATTTTGGGGCAAGTGAGTACCCACAAGGTATGTTCTGAAGCAAAAAAAAAAAAAAATCTTCCAACTACTCTTCTTATATAGAGCTATAACATGTGACTGGGATTGTCTCCGCAATAATTCTAAAACTATGCCTGAACAAATTCATATTACAATAATAACCCTAAGTATTGGGACAGACAGGTCTGAACAAACAGTGTAGACCCAGTTCAGACACTGCAGAATGCAGTGTCTGATCAGGGTCTACACTGTTTGCCCCTCATCCAGCAATATTTTAAACACATCAACAGGTAGTGGAACAGACTTTTACAAATTATAGGGCAAGTATGGTAAGGAGTTAGGGTGTCCCAGTATTTCGAGTAAATATGGTACATAGCAATAAGAAAAATACATTGAACCAATAAATTCTGATCGAGACAACAAAAATCCTCTTATCTCCAATCTTCATAGCTTCAGATATGATAAATGTCCTAAAATTTTGTACACCAAAGTTTCTGGGAATCAATATTCACATATCCTCCATAGCTCCAGATAAGAGGTTATCCAGGAAAAAATATATTTTTCTTATTTCTCCACAAAAATATATGTTGTGGGTACTCATTAGAAGCGCCTCAGCGAGGTGCTTCTAATGAGTACCCACAATGTATGTTTTCGTGGAGAAATACAAAAAAATTATCAATACTGAAAAGAAAAGCACCTTTCCTGAAGCTATGGATAATTATCAAGAAAATAAGCATCTTATCATTGCTCCAGATAAGCAAGATTATCCACAATATTTTTCTTATTTCTCTATGAAATGTTGTGGGTATTCATTAGATGTGCCTCAATGAGGCACTTCTAATGAGTACCCAACATAAGATTTCATGGCAGAATAAGAAAAATATCAGTATTTTTCGGATGAAAAAAAAACCCCACCTTATCTGGAGCTATGATCTTATCTTAACCCTTGTCCTGCTGAACCCGGATATACCCTGCCTTTGCAACAGTGTAGATCCAGATCAGTTGGCTTCTGAAGAAGCCAACTCATCTGGATCTGCACTGTTTGCCATTAAGTATATGAATTAATAGCAACAATCTGTATCAAGTAATCTGATTGGCTGAAAATTAGAAGTGGGCGTGGCATCTTAATTTATTCAGCAGGACAAGGGTTAAGACTTGGTCTGAGATGGTCAGCAATGTAATAAGATCCTACTTTCTATTAATATGGATGACAATCTCATATATTATAACAACTAAAATAATTACAATGGTAATGCATCTTATAACAAATATAATTAATCATTTTAACACATAATTATGTAATACAATACAACCTGGGTTTCTTGTACTACCAAATTAATCCGAAGTTTTTGGGACAGTCAGCCCAGAGCAAATAGTGTAGACCCAGATCATATGCTGACAAAAGTGGCATCTGATCAGGGTATACCCATTCAGCAGTTTTTAAGCAAATCAACAGGTAACAAGAGTTGTCAGAAGACAACGCAGCTTGCCGGAAAGGGTGATCCAATATGGAAACAATTTTTAAATATTCAAGATGAAATGCAGAACTTAAACTTAAAAATAGCTGTAAATGACAGAGTATGACGTGACTTTGATGTCACAAGAATGTCAAACTGAGGGATTGGGTATATGCCATTGAAATGTCTTCCCTCAGGTAAATGTGGATGATCTTTCATATCTTACATGCTGAATCCTCTAGGTTGGTATGGATGAAATATGAAGCCTATATCTTACATACTTCTGCAGTCATGTAAACTTAACACAGTTGTTTTTTTTGTTTTATTTGGCCTTAACGTCGCTTTCAACAATCAGTCATATTGCGACGGTGTCTGGATGTGGCAGGGAGCCTAATGCTCACTTTTAGAGTGCTGCCTCACTGAAATATCATGCCCCAGACACTTTGACATGATATTCCACCCCAGTCACATTATACTGACACTGAGCTGACCAGTTGTAGCTCTACTCTCTTCATGCTGAGCGCCAAGCGAACGAGCAGCTAGTACCATTTTTAAAGTCTTTGGTATGAACCGGCCGGGGACCAAACCCGCAACCTCCCTGTCACAAAGCAGACGCTCTACCATTGAGCCACTGTGCTGGTGTAAAACACAGCTGTAAATGACAGTATGATCTGACCTTGACCTAGGCAGAAGGTCAAACTGAGGAAGGGGTGTGTGCTATTGAAAAGTCTTACCCTAAGGTAGGTGGTGGCCAAATATTAAAGTGGTATTTGAACATTTCAGCAGTTACATACACTTCTCAAAACTTAAACGCAGAACTTAAACATGGGTGTAAATGACAAAGTGTGAACTGACCTTGACCTATACAGAGGGTCTAACTTGGGAATGGGGGTGTATGCTATTGAAATATCTTACCCTAAGGTGAGTGCAGGCCAAAAATGAAAGCAGTACCTTAAATAATTAAAAAACTATGCACACTTTTGAAAACTTAAACATTGTGCTAATGTGGACACAGATGCAGTCAGACGCCAATGCCAATGCCTGGGTGACAACATAAGCTCTCCGGGGACATAGTTCCCGCAAGGTAAAAATGGACGTTCAAATTTTAGGACAACAAGAAACATGTGTTTGTAAAACACTGCACCAAACTATATGCTTGTCCCTACAAAATGCCAGAGCTGAAAAGGGGCATAACCCTCATAAAATCTGATTTTTTTTTTCAAAAGCAAATCAGATGATCTTTACCTCAGCCCCAATAAGCTCACCATTTTTCAAGGCCCTAGCTCAAATAGGTATCAAGATATTTTGCTTGACAAACAGATGGACAAATGACCGTAAAGCAATATGCCCTTTCGAATTCATCTAAGTTGGGGGCATAAACGTAATTAGGTTTCAAGGTGTCCCAGTATTTAGAGTAAATCTGGTATATGCAATAAACAGCTTGACAATAGTCAACTGAATGCTTTCTGTATTTCTCATGTGATATTAATCTTTACCATTCTCTGGGCAAATTCAGCAGACAATATATTGATGATGTTTCTCTTACTTTTCCAATGAAACGGGACTTGACATTACATGCAAATTGTCTCCCCAGGAAATGCAAAACTCTGTTTTTCTGTGATTCAAAATGTCACCTGCTGAATTTTTTTCCCTAGCAAGCAAAGCATTAATATGTTTTTGTTTGAAAGAGTCATATGTAGAGTTCCGACATGAAACTCTCTAATCTGCAGTGCCGCCACATCTTCAGTTTGATTTCCGTGATCCCATAAATAACGTTACAAATACATACTGCTCCCTCAGTCTCACGCTGAATCAAATGCTACCTTCTCATTTTCTGATTTCGTCATTTGTTCAACAACTTTGTCTATGTGCTCATGTGTTGGAAGAATGCCTTCTTCACCTTTTTCAAGCAAACTGTCAACAATTTCACACTCAAATTTCTCCTCGAAAGCTTCAAGGAAGTGAGGTATTGTTTCTGGAACTGTAACGTCTCGCTGAAGCTCGTATGAAAGGGAGGTTACTCCTTTATCTTTTATTCCACATGGATCTATATGCTTGAACCAGTCTAAATTGTTGTTGCAGTTTAATGCAATACCATGGGTAGTGATGAATCTGTTGGTTTTTATACCTGTAATAAACAGACTAATACGTAAGATGAAAATTATGTTAAAATACATAATTCAAGATTTTTTTTAATTTACATACATGTATGTTGCAATTCTCTTATCAAATCAGGTAATCAGCTTTTGAGTACCCAAACGTGTTTTCTGTCTAAAAATAATGAAACTACAGATGGTATTCAACCTAATTACTACAATGTGTGCTTAGATTTCAATGTGTCTTAGATTTTTTAATATTACTGGAAAAACTTGTAGTAAAATATCCACCTACTAAGGGCACACTTTAAGGAAAGATCAGCAGAGGATTCCATGAGGGGCATATTTAACTCTTTGCATGCTGGGTAATTTTGCATGCTTTTTTGTTGTCTGTGGATTTTTTTTTAAATTAATTTTTTCAAAAAAATCTTTCAGGAATACCATCAGATTGTCAAACAGTTTGGATCCAGATCAGGCCCAACAATTTGTCAGGCCTGATCTGGGTCCAAACTATTTGCAAAGGTTATCAGCAAACACTAAAAGTCTCCACTAGCAAGGAAAGAGTTAATGATGCTTATGGATTTTGTTTCTGATTTTCTTCATAAAAGCATATGTTGTTGAATTGCCTTGACATATGCTTTTATACAGAAGTAGTTAAAAGCTACACAGGCTATAATCTGAAGACAATTTGCTTGACTGTGCTTAACTCAGGGGTAGGTGCAGTAATTAGGTTGAATATGGTACACCACTGACATAGGCCTAGATAAGAGTGGGTATCAGGACAATATTTTTTTATTTCTTCACGAAAACATATGTTGTGGGTACCCATTAGAAGCGCCTCGATGAGGCGCTTCTAATGAGTACCCACAACATATGGTTTCATGGAGAAATAAGAAAAATATCAATACTTTTGGATTGAAAAAAGCGCCTTAACTAGAGCTATGCCACTGATTCATTTCGTACCTCCAGAGTAAGGCACTTTTTTTTCACAAAAAAAAGTACTGATACTTTTCATATTTCTCCACAAAAACATATGAAGCATCTCACCAAGGCAATTATACATAGTGCAGGCCACATTCTGCTGCAGCATCAAATCTCAATCTACACTGTTTGCACTGTCTCCACATTTAGGTGAGGTTATTCCAATGAGAATCACAACATATGTTTTCATGGAGAAATAGAAACTATATTTACATTTTTCTGAGAAATAAGAACAATTTTTTTTCAGAGGACTTCTTAAGGGGTATTTGATGATAATTATGGGATGATTTTCTCCAGTTCTCCATAAAAACATATGTTGTGGGTACTCATTAAAATGAGTTCACAACATATGTTTTCATGGAGATATAAGAAAAATTATCCCAGAATTATCACCAAATACTCCTTAACAGTTCCTCTGAAAATATTAAAACATTTTGGAAAAGCCTGTGTCCTTTAAGATATTTATTTTTTGAAACTGGCAAACTGATACCTGCCTTTCTTGAATCAGTGGAAGGGAGAGAATGCCTGTAGAAATATTTCATGATCAAATCTCCACAAAAGAATGTTGGGGTGAAACCCGCAACCTCTTGATCACCTGTCAGACGTGCAGACAACAAATTCATGATATTTTTCTCCTATGGAGACAATTTGCATGAAATATCAAACCTTGTTTTCTAGTTAAAAAATAAGAAATATATTTCAAAATGTTATCTGCTAAAAATTTATTCAGCATGCTAAGCTTTAAGTAAACTGGCCTTTTAACCCTAAATACTGGGACAGATAGGCCTGAGCAAACAGTGTAGACGCATCAGATGCCACAAAATGTGGCATCTGATCAGGGTCTACACTGTTTGCCATACATCCAGCATTATTTTAGACATATCAACAGATAGCAAAATGGACTATTTCAAAAATAAGGACAAGTATGGTAAGGAGTTAAGGTGTCCCAATACTTATGGTAAATACGGTAACACTAAATTACCTATTGCACCGATTTTCCTATCCTCCACCCAGACACCAGTTTCATCTGTTGATTTACTCTCTACACCAAAGTACTTGCATGTTTTAATAACTGTATTCTGTAACTGACAGATATAATCTTTAACCCCTAACTTGAAATCCTTCAAGTTTATGATAGGGTAGGCAACTAATTGTCCTGGGCCGTGAAATGTAATCAGCCCTCCCCGGTTTGTCCGATAGAATTCTGCACCCTTTGATTTAAGTTCTTCTTCTGTTGTCATGGGATAGTTTTTATCTCGGATTCCGACAGTGTAAACAGGGTTATGTTCTACAAGAAGGACTATGTTATGTCCTTTGGCACCTGATCTGCCCAGAAGCTCATCAAGGTGTTGACGTGCAAATCTTCTCTGAATATCATATGCCCCAAGAAATCCCATTCGTTGAAGATTGATCACATACACAAGTCGTCTTGCTAGTGCCATCCTTCGTCAGCTTTTGACCTGAAAAAAGAAAAGAAAAAATATCAAGACAAATAAATTTGAAGGATATTTTAATTGAAAATAATCAAAATGAAACAAGCACCTTGCTAGTCCTCTGGTCTGTGTTTATACAAGGGACATTCAATAAATAATATCATAGACGTCCAAAGAAACTATGTGATATAACACATAAAAATTCTGTTTGTTTGTGAGTGTCGAGGTTTTATGGCCCAGTCAACCTAATGGGGTCATGTTTCCCTAACCACACTTTTACTGGGCAGGCTTGGTCCTCTAAGCGCATTCCTTTGCCAGAAACTGAAAACTGCTCTTCTTCAATTAGTAGAAGGGAGAGAATGACCACAGAAAATATTTCATGATCAATCTCCACATAAGAATGTTGCCAACCCGGCGGGGGTCCAACCCACAACCTCCTGATCACCAGTTGGACACGCGTCTGACTGTGCCACTGAGGCCCAAACATTATCAAAATATGTCTTAGGGTATCAAAGTTATGGCCTGCACAAGAATAAAGTGAGAGTTGTCTCTCTTGCATGAGACACACCTACTGGTCCTCCTCTTCATCCCTAGCAAATATGATCAAATTATCTCTAACAGTATGGGAGTTATGGCCTGCAGAAGATTTCAGCTTCAGGAGAGATAACTATATAATAAAGACAGTGAGAGTTGTCTCTCTTGCGTGTGACATGCCTCCTGGTCCTCCTCTACATTCCTAGCAAATATTATCAAAGTATGTCTATTGGTATCAAAGTTACGGAGAGCACAAGGATGAGGCTATAATATTTCTGCTTCAGGGGAGATAACTACATAACAAATAAAGTGAGAGTTGTCTCTCTTGCACAGAACACACATACTGGTTCTCCTCTTCATCCCTACCAATATTATCAAATTATCTCAAACAGTATGGGAGTTATGGCCTGCACAAGATTTCAGCTTCAGGGGAGATAACTACATAATGAAGACAGTGAGAGTTGTTTCTCTTGCAGGCAACATGCCTACTGGTCCTCCTCTACATTCCTATCAACTATTATCAAACTATGTCCAAGGGTATCGAAGTTATGGAGCAAACAAGGATGTGTCTATGGACATACGGACGAACGGACATATGGATGGATGCCATGCTGATCGCTATATCCCACAAACCTATCGGTCGGGGGATAAAAAGTCAAACAAAATTATGGAATGCATAATTATTTTTTAAGAAATGCTTTAAGAGATAATTTGTCAACACCTATTTTTCTTGGAAAAAAAAAACAAAAACAAGAGGGCCATGATGGCCCTGTAACGCTCACCTGAGCAACATAGCACTTTGAGAGCCTGATCTAGAACTGATCAAGGCAAACATTCTGATAGAGTTCAAAAAGATTATTTTAACAAGTAAGACAATGTAGCATGTCTAATGGACTGTGAAATAAAGGTCAAGGTCAAATATGGATGACTGCACTCAAGAGGCCATGCTAAGATTTGTGCATGTACTAAGTATCACTGGCTGTAGGAGCAATAGTTACTGAGAAACTGACCTAAACACAAACACTTCACAAGTACCAATTATCACTCTGTAGGACCAATAATTACTGAGAAACTGACCTAAATGGAAAAACTTAAGAGAGTCACCCGACAGAAAAATATACATCACCTTGAAATCATCAAGACAAACATTTTGAGCAAGATTCATGATGATCACTTCAAAAATGTGACCTCTAGAGCATCAACAAGGTTTTCCTTTGATTTGGCCAAGTGAACTAGTTTTTGATATCAAGTGACACAGTTTTAACCTAGACCTAGAAATCATCAAGACAAACATTTTGAGCAATATTTATGATGATTATTTAAAAAATGTGACCTCTGGAGTGTTAACAGTTTTCTGCTGATTTGGCCAGGTCTCCTAGTTTTTGACCCCATGTGACCCAGTTTCAAACTTGACCTAGAAATCATCAAGACAAACATTTTGAGCAAGATTCATGATGATTGCTTCAAAAATGTGACCGCTAGAGTGTCTACAAAGTTTTCTGCTGATTTGGCCAGGTGACCTAGTTTTTGACCCCAAGAAACCCAGTTTCAAACTTGACCTAGAAATCATCAAGACAAACATGTTGAGCAAGATTCATGATGATTGCTTGAAAAATGTGACCACTAGAGTGTTAACAAGGTTTTCTGCTGATCCGGCCAGGTGACCTAGTTTTTGACCCCAGGTGATCCAGTTTCGAGCCTGACCTAAAAATCATCAAGACAGACATTTTGAGCAAGATTCATGATGAATGCTTAAAAAATGTGACCGCTAGAGTGTTAACAAGGCTTTCTGCTGATGTGGCCCGGTGACCTAGTTTTTGACTCCAAGTGACCCAGTTTTGAATCTGACCTAGAAATCATCAAAGTAAACATTCTGAGCAAGATTCATGATGATTGCTTCAAAAATGTGACCGCTAGAGTTTTAACAAGGTTTTCTGCTGATTTGGCCCGGTGACCTAGTATTTGACACCAAGTGACCCAGTATCGAACTTGATCTAGAAATCATCAAGACAAACATATTGAGCAAGATTCATGATGATTGCTTCAAAAATGTGACCGTTAGAGTGTTAAGAAGGTTTTCTGCTGATCTGGCCCCGTGACCTAGTTTTTGACCCTGTTTCAAACTTGACCTAGATTTAACATAGGCAAACATTTTGAGCAAGTTTCATCAAGACTGGATCAAAACTATGACCTCTAGAGTGTTAACAAGTTTTTCCTTTTGATTTGACCTGGTGACCTAGTTTTTGACCCCAAGTAACCCAGTATCGAACTTGACCTAGATTTCATAGAGGCAAACATTCTGACCAAGTTTCATCAAGATTGGGTCAAAACTGTGACCTCTAGAGTGTTAACAAACTAATTGTTCACGACGAACGATGGACGACGGACATAGGGTGATGACAATAGCTCACCCTGAGCTTTTGCTCAGGTGAGCTAAGAAAAAGAAAAACAACAGAAAAAACATCAATTTGACTTCTGTTGGATTTGCTCGTAACTATTAATCCTTGGCATACTGAATAAATTCAGATGCTACGCCCACTTCTAATTTTCAGCCAGTCAGATTACTTCATCAAGATTATTGATATAAATTTACATACTTAATGGCAAACAGTGCAGATCCAGATCTGTTGGCTTCTGAATAATCTACACTTTTAGCAAAGGCAGGGTATATCCCGTTTCAGCAGGACAAGGGTTAATAAAAATATTTGTAGGAAGCTAATACATTTTTACCACATTTTTATAGCCATGATTTCATTTTCAAAAAGAACACATGTTGCATGCAACAGACTGTCAAAAAGCCAAGACTCTATACAAAAAAACATTATTTATAACATACCATATTTATCCAAAGATTGGGACACCGTAACTACTTACCATACGTCATAAACTTTGGACACTGTATAGTCATGATAGTTAAGCTTTACAGCTTTACAATGACTAATCCATAAAATGTTTTGAAAAATTGCACTAGATGACATGCTAACATTTTTTTTACTTTTTAGAGAAAGTAAGACTTAGCATTCATGTGTATTGTCTGCTAATCACATAAAATGTCACGCCCTAATTTCTCTGTAAAAAAAACAAATACAATTAGTAATAAAACTGCAAGCCATGCACCATGCACCATGCCCCGCCACAGGGACATATTCCCTATGCACTTCTGTAGTATAAGGGCTGAAAACAATCTAAGTTAAATCTAAGTTAAACATGAAGAGAAGCAATAAACAGTTATTTTATAAAGCCAAAAAAAAAAAAAAAAACACCAAAAAGTCTAAGTTAAAAATGCAATAAAAAGAGATAAAAAATAATTTCAGGATTCTGAAAATACAATATGCATATCTTCAGACCATCCTAAAAGCGTGTGTAAAGTTTCAAAAGGATCGGCCTGAAAATGTAGGAGGAGTTGTGCATACAAGGTACATACTCCCTATACATTTCTGTAGTATTAGGGCTCAAAAACGTCTAAGTTAAAAATGCAAAAATGTAATAAAAATTAATTTCAGGATTCCAGGCCTCCTAGTGGCCCACTTTGAAAATATAGGTTTTTATATAGGTTCTTCTTACTCAAAATATAGGATATTTACAGGTTTTTCAATAAAAAATATAGGTTAAAAAAAGGTTCTTCCAAACTCATATTAAGATTTAAAACTGAGAAGAAAAAATACTTGATGAATTTTTGCGCCACAATTATTCAGATAAAGTTGATCTGAATTTTACAAAATCCAAGCAAGCGAAGCGAGCGAGGAAAAAAATACAATTTCTTGACAGTTTTCATCATTTTTTGGGACTAAAAAGTAAAAATAGTAGGGCATTTTGAAGAAAAGTTAGGGCTGAGTCGCGAGAAGGTTCAAAAAGTGAAAAATATAGGTTTTTTCATGAAAATACAGGCTTTTTACAGGTTTTATGAACAAAATAAAGGTTTTATAGGTTTGACACAAAATTATAGGTTATTATAGGTTTTATAGGTTTCACTAGGAGGCCTGGGATTCTGAAAAAACAATATGCATATCTTCAGACCATCTTAAAAGTGCCTGTAAAGTTTCAAAAGGATTAGCCTAAAACTGCAGGAGGAGTTGCGGGCAGAAGGTACATACTCCCTATACATTTCTGTAGTATTAGGGCTCGAAAAAAGTCTAAGTTAAAAATGCAAAAAATGTGATACAAAATAATTTCAGGATTCTGAAAAAAACAATATGCATATCTTCAGACCATCCTAAAAGCGCCTGTAAAGTTTGAAAAGGATTGGTCTAAAACTGTAGGAGGAGTTGCAGGCAGAAGGTACATACTCCCTATACATTCCTGTAGTATTAGGACTCAAGAAAAGTCTAAGTGAAAAATGAAAAAAAAATGTGATAAAAAATAAATTCAGGATTCTGAAAAAACAATAAGCATATCTTCAGACCATCCTAAAAGAACCTGTAAGGTTTGAAAAGGATTGGCCTAAAACTGTAAGAGGAGTTGCGGGCAGAAGGTACATACTCCCTATACATTTCTGTAGTATTAGGGCTCGAAAAAAGTCTAAGTTAAAAATGCAAAAAAATGTGATACAAAATAATTTCAGGATTCTGAAAAAAACAATATGCATATCTTCAGACCATCCTAAAAGCGCCTGTAAAGTTTGAAAAGGATTGGTCTAAAACTGTAGGAGGAGTTGCAGGCAGAAGGTACATACTCCCTATACATTCCTGTAGTATTAGGACTCGAAAAAAGTCTAAGTGAAAAATGAAAAAAAATGTGATAAAAAAATAAATTCAGGATTCTGAAAAAACAATAAGCATATCTTCAGACCATCCTAAAAGCACCTGTAAGGTTTGAAAAGGACTGGCCTAAAACTGTAGGAGGAGTTGTGGGCAGAAGGTACATACTCCCTATACATTTCTGTAGTATTAGGGCTCGAAAAAAGTCTAAGTTAAAAATGAAAAAAATGTGATAAAAAATAATTTCAGGATTTTGAAAAAACAATATGCATATCTTCAGACCATCCTAAAAGTGCCTGTAAAGTTTGAAAAGGATTAGCCTAAAACTGTAGGAGGAGTTGCGGGCAGACGAATGGTGGGGGCGCTGACAGACGGACGGACGATGGACACTCAAAATTTCAGAGGGTATAACATAAAACCCCGCCACTTATTTGGTGGCGGGGCATAAAAATGTCATCAGCTGAAGTTCTGATTAGCACTTTTAGGGATAAAGTGCAGCAGATGAATAGCTCTTGATAACATGCTTTTTTCAATCCAAAAGTATTGATATTTTTCTTATTTCTCTATGAAAACATAAATTATGGGTACTCATTAGAAGTGCCTCAGCAAGGCATTTCAAACGAGTACCCACAACATATGTGTTTGCAGAGAAATAAGAAAAATATCTACCTGATAACCACTCTTACCTAGAACTATGCAAAATTCTAATTTTTTTTTATTATTATTATTATTATTATTATTATTTTTCAGAGAAAATAAGGCTTGACATTTTATGTGAATTGTCTGCTAGGCAGATGATCCACATGAAATTTCAAACCTTATTTTCTCTAAAAAAAAATCAGAATGTCTTCCGCGGCAGTTGTGACTGGCACATTTTTAACCCAAATTAGCATCTATCTCTTAGCAGTGTCTGTGCCACTTGCTTAATTAATCGTTACCACTCTCTGGGCTAGTTAAGCAGACAATAAACTGATGATGCGCTTATTTTTTCCA
Organism: Anodontia alba; assembly: GCA_964016985.1. Taxonomy (NCBI): domain Eukaryota; kingdom Metazoa; phylum Mollusca; class Bivalvia; order Lucinida; family Lucinidae; genus Anodontia; species Anodontia alba. The sequence goes on along the minus strand of OZ024832.1, from coordinate 57,374,287 downwards.
TAAAATAGGCCCTGAGGAGAAAATTTGTATGACGTGTCACACCTATTTTATGGGAAAAAATGAGAAACATTTTAAAATGTCTAGCGAAAATTTTACCCAGCATGCTAAGCTGTAAAGATTATTGAACAGCCCTAATCTTGATCAGGTTGAATGACTGTACTTCTAGATCCAGGCCTAGGTCTACCATATTTCACTTAATTACTGCACATATCAATACAAGCACACAGTTGGGCAATTTATGAGTCTTGCCATTACCATACCTCAACTTTTCATCTAGTTCTTCATAAAAGCATATGTAGTGGGTACTCATTAAAACTGCCTCAATCTTGCCAAGCAATTCTAAAGAGTATACAATGTCTAGACAATTCTAATGAGTATCAACAAAATATGCTTTTCTTAACATATTTCCAGGCACTTTTTCCCACCAAAAAAGTAGACATTTTTCTTATTTCTCCATGAAAACATATGTTGTAGTACTCATCAGAAGTGCCTCAGTGAGGCACTTCTGATGAGTACCCACAACATAATCATGTTTTCATGGAAAAATAAGAAAAATATTTCATGTATGTGGATACCCCCACTTATCTGTAGCTATATATTAACCCTTGTCCTGCTGAATAAATTAAGATGCCACGCCTTTTTCAAATTTTCAGCCAATCAGATTACTTCATCCAGATTGTTGATATAAATTCACATTCTGGGCCCAGTTGTTCAAAACTAACGATGTCATTAGTTACCGATTCGTTAAAATTTACATCGAGTGATATGCAAATAAGCTGAAATTTTCTGCTGAAAAAATGTGAGTAGCTTTTGCAGGGCAAAAGCTACTCACATTTTTTCAGCAAAAAATATCAGAATATTGTATATTGAATCTGCTAAAACAGTTAACGAAATGAGTACCCACAAAATATGTTTTCATGGAGAAATACATAACAAAAATATTTACCTGGTACCACACAATATCAGATACACAAAAAAAAAGTATCCAAGAAGGAATTAAATTCTTCCTATGCCTTCCCTAAATAAGCCAACTTGGAGAAAGTTGTTGCAAAAATGCCAATACCTAGTAAATACAATATGCCAATATGAACTGAAAAAAGGACTAGTTTACATGCCTGTTTACGCTTACCATATTTAACCCTTCTCTTGCCGGAAATAAAATGAATCAGGCCTGTAAGAGGGGGTACCTCTACTTGAGAAGTCATTACCCCCTGAATTTTACCTCGATTTTCATGAAATTTTCACGTATAATTTGCCGATCCTAGGTGGCCATTTTACCGGAGAAAGAATGGTCACGTGACTAGAAAGTCACGTGACAGTCATGTGTAAACCGGGAACCGTTTAAGACACTTAAAAAAAAAAAAAAAAAATAATAATTACAAGAGCCCAGCGCCTAATGTGTACTATTGTGAATGAAACGAGTGACATACATAGGTTCTACTGTTATTCCTACTTATTCCTCACTGGAAATGATTCAGGTGTTATGGGCTTTTTTTCCAGAAAAGCCTGATCAATCTGTTGAAGTGAGTGCTGAAATTAATGGCAGCTTGAAATTTGGTATTCTCGGTCGTTTTTAGTGTGGGTAAAATCCAGCACCTGACTATCTAATGAAAAGTGGCGTGTTTGTATGAAAGTAGGTTCACTCCTGTATGAGAACACTTGCTCTGAATGGTTGCATGTGGTATATTGTAAGTATGACGGGCTTTTGAGCTGGCAGACCCCGCCAGCGCGACTATTGTCGCGAAAGGCAAGATAAGGGTTAACTAGAAAAAAATATAAAATGTGGTTTTGCATTTTTTGTGTCGAATACAACCCCAAAACGTCAAATTCGGGCTAACTTTTTGGGTTTTAATTTTTTGTCCGGCTTTCTGTTAAGCTCCACTTACATGCTATTGTTCAATTCAGAGAATTTACACTTTACAAAATTACGAAGAGCACAGCTTTATCAAATCCAAAGACACCATTTATACCTGTCCAATCTTGAATCAAATGCATAAAATGTCACATTACCAGTCTGACATAACCTTAAAGCTTAGCACCCTGGATAAAAATTTCAGCACACGACATTTTGAAATATTTTTCTTTTTTTTTCCCCCAGAAAACAAGATTTGACATATCATGCATCCTGTTTTCTGGGAAAAATAAGTACAATAAGATTAATCTGTCACCTGATCATTTGTCCAGAGAGTGGTAAAAGTTAAAGCACTAATCACAACTATTTTATTTCATTTTTTCAGAGAAAATAAGACTTGGCATTTCATGTGAATTGTCTGCCTGAAATAAATAATAAAATATTTAGAGTGTTGTCTGCTACAATTTTGCTCAGTGCTTTCAGAGTTAAGAAGTTTCTGCTTAGTTCCAGTTAACAATATGTATAAGTTGTATCTGCCAAGACTTATTTTCTCTGAAAAAATAAAAACAAAACAATACATAAATAAATAAAAATGCCATCTGCTGCAGTTGTGATAGCATCTGAAATCCATTAACCTTTTCTAGGTGGATTTCTGGTCAGGATAAACAAAATCTCAATCAAATATCGACTTACAGGTAAGTCTCATTTAATTTTCCAATTTTACCATACATAAAGTCATATTTCTGAAGCCTCATTTTCTCTGAAAAAATAAAATAAAAAAAAAATGTTGTCTGCTGCAGTTGTGATAAGCATTTTAAGGGTTAATGTTTACAGCTTGATTGTCATTGTCAGAGAATAATCTATGACCTGAAAATATAATATTCCTCTTAATTAACCCTTGTCCTACTGAATAAATAAAGATGCCACACACATTTCTAATTCTCAGCCAATCAGATTACTTGATCCAGATTTTTAATATAAATTTACACACAATGAAAAACAGTATAGATCCCGATCAGTTGGCTTCTTTAGAAGCCAACTGATCTGGATCTACACTGTTTGCAAAGGCAGGGCATATCCAGGTTTAGCAGGACTAGGGTTTACAAAGAAAACCCTTGTCTGGTAATTAGAGTCACTTGGCTTTGTTAATGCTTAGCATGCTTGGTAAACTTTTCAGCAGACAATGGAGACAATTTGCATAAAATTTGCATAAATGTCAAATCCTGTTTTCTGGGAAAAATAAAAATATCAATGGAGACAATTTGCATGAAATGACAAAATCTATTTTATGGGGAAAAATGAAAAAAAAATATCACCAATATGTCATCTGCTGAATTAGCCCAAGGTTAAAGAAATGCTGCATGAAACTTCCTGGTTAGGAAATTTTTTTTTGTGTACCACCCCAATCTTGTTGACAGGACAAGAAAGTAAATGCCAGGTATTGGGTAAGATATTACGTGCACGCCTTCCCTGAAAAGCCATCTGCTGAAATATTTACCCTGTATGCAGAGCCTTAACCCTTCTCTTGTTGAACACTACATGCCCTGTTTTAGCAAACAGTGTAGATCCAGATCAGTTGGCTTCTGAAGAAGCCAACTGATCTGGATCTGCACTGTTTGCCATTAAGTATGTGAATTTGTATCAACAACCTGGATCAGTAATCCGATTGGCTGAAAATTAGAAGTGGGTGTGGCATCTTAATTTATTCAGCATGATAAAGGTTAAGGCTCTAACTGAACATGCACTTCCACACAAAATACCATAAATGACTCTTACCGGTACTATAGTCTCAATGATTTTCAAAAATTGCCATCAGAAGAGATGGCAAATCCCCCAACCAAATTCTAAATTTGGTGTATATTTCAATCAGATATCTTGGAAATATTGAAACAGAGCAAAGTAAAAAGATGCAAAGATAGTTTGAAATGAATAAGTGAAAACAATAATAGGTGTACTGTAAATGATTATATTTTTGCATGTTCTTTTTTTATTTTTGTTAAAAATCATCTATTAGTGACTTATGATGTGATTATTTGTACAGGATACACAGTATTTGCAAATACTTTGAATTTGTGAGGTACATATTAAAAAATAAATGCCTTGTAATGGTAAAGGTACTTGATGTATGTTTATTGGGGTCAAAAATCAACAGAGCAAAGTTGTCCTTCTCACAAGTGACACGCCTACTTGACCTGATATATGTCCTTACCAAAAATGATCAAGTTATCTCAAACAGTCTGGGCCCAGTTGTTCAAAACTAACGATATCGTTAGTTAACGATTCGTTAAAATTTACATCAAGTGATACGCAAATATGCTGAAATTTTTTGCTGAAAAAATGTGAGTAGCTTTTGCAGTGCAAAAGCTACTCACATTTTTTCAGCAAAAAATATCAGAATATTGTATATTAAATCCCCTAAAACAGTTAACGAAATGACTCTTAACGAGCTCGTTAAGCTAACGACGCTTTGAACAACTGGGCCCTGGGAGCTATGGCCTGCACAAGATTTTGGCATCATGGGAGATAACTACATAATGGAGAAAAAGAGAACACTCTTGAAACAACATGCCTACTGGTCCTTATCTATGCCTCTACCAAAAAATATTATCAAAATATTTCAAACCATTAAGAAGTCATTGAAAGCACAAGAATTTGGCTTAGAGATTTATTCAGTGGAGTGTACAAGAAAAAAAAGAACAAAGCTCTGTTTGCATGTGACACTACTACTTGACCTAATATATGTCCCAACAAAATATTATCAAATTATCTCAGACAGTATGGGAGTTATAGCCTGCACCAAATTTCAGCTCCAGGTGAGATAAGTACATATCAAAAAGTGAGAGTTGTCTCTCTTGCATGTGACAGGCCTATTGGTCCTTATCTATGCCACTACCAAATATTATCAAACTATTTCAAACCATTAAGAAGTTACAGAGTGCACAAGAATTTGGCTAAGACATTGATTCAGGGGAGATAATTAGAATGTGACATGCCTACTGGTCCTTATCTATGCCTGTACCAAATATTATCAAAATATTTCATTTTATTAAGAAGTTATGGAGTGCACAAGAATTTGGCTTAGAAATTTGTTCAGAGGAAATAACTATATCCAAACCTCCCCCACCCCCCACTCTCCCCCAGCCCCTGCCCCCCTCCCCCGCACACCCCCACAAAAAAAAAATAAAATAAAATAAAAAATTTAAAAAAAAAATAAAACCACATGCACATCTGCAGACCTTGAGAAAACATGTGCAAAGTTTCAAAAGGACCGGTATAATATAGGGTTATTGCACTGATATTGGTGAATATTGTCCCAAGTTGGGATATCGGACGTGAGCTTGCGAGCATCTGTAGATATCTCATCATTTTAAGATGGCCACTGTGGCAGCCATCTTGGATATCAAAATGGAACGATTTTAGCAATTCTGAATCTCTGTGTCACTGTGATGCCTCCCATCAAGTTTTTTTGGCTCAATTGGACTTACAGTTTGGGAGGAGATGTCATTTGAAGAATTTCAAGATGGCTGCCATGGTAGCCATCTTGGATATCGGAACAGAAGGATTTTAGCAATTCTAAATCTCTGTGTCACTGTGATGGCTCCCATCAAGTTTTGGCTCAATCTGACTTATGGTTTGGGAGGAGATGTCATTTGAAGAATTTCAAGATTGCCGCTGTGCCGGCCATCTTGGATATCGGAATAGAATAATTTTAGCAATTTGAATCTCTGTCTCACTGTGATGCCTCCCATCAAATTTCAGCTGAATCTGACTTACGGCTAGGGAGGAGATGACTGGATATCGGAATGGAACAATTTTAGCAATTCTGAATCTCCATATTGCCACAATGCCTCCCACTAAGTTTCACCTCAATCCAACTTACCATTCGGGAGGAGATTTAAAAGATATGAAAGGTTAACGATGGACGACAGATGGATGGATGACAGACAGACGATGGACAAGACGCCATGGCATAAGCTGACATGGAGCAAAGCTCCAGGTGAGCTAATAACACAAGGTAAGACATAAAACAAATCGCCTTATAGAATAAACCACAAAGCAACCAAGAGTAAGACCAACACCGGGACCACCACCTTAGAACAGTCAGTAGAGTAACCCAGGGGTAGGAGGGGTTTAAAGCACTTTTACAGCTAGCTAATTTCACCCTGGGTCCCGATGCTACTATTAATACAGAAATACACAAAAATTCGGTTTGCAAAGACATATCGTCAAGCCCCAACCAACTGGTTAAAGTTTTTAAATCTTTAAAGCTTGATACTGGAGCTACTTTGGAGATGTAACAACAAAAGTTGTCAAGAGATAATGCAGCTTGCCTGAAAGGACTGAGTGGATAAGAAAATAATCTTTAATAAATATTAAAGATTACATGCAGAACTTAAACATAGCTGTAAATGACAGAGTATGACCTGACTTTGATGTTGGAAGAATGTCAAACTGAGGGATGGGGTATATGCCATTGAAACATCTTCCCTTAGGTTGTGTGGACAAAATATGAAAGCTATATCTTACATGCTGAATCCCTTAATTAGGTTGGTGTGGACGAAATATGAATACTTCAGCAGTCATGTACACTTTTCAAAACTTAAGCACAGCTGTAAATGACAAAGTATGACCTGACCTTTACCAAGGCAGAAGGTCAAACTGAGGAAGGCGTGTTTACTTTTGATAGGTCTTACCCTAAGGCAGGTGTGGGCCAAATAGTAAAGCAGCATTTTGAATACTACAGCAGTTACGAACACTTTTCAAAACTTAAATGCAGAACTCAAACATGGGTTTAAATGACAAAGTATGACCTGACCTTGACCTAGGCAGAAGGTCAAACTGAGGAAAGGGTGTATGCTATTGAAAGGTCTTACCCTAATGTTGGTGTGGGCCAAATATCAAAGCAGCATCTTAAATACTTCAGCAGTTACAAACACTTTTCAATACTTAAACACAGAACTTGAACATGGACAAAATTTGACCTGACCTTGACCTAGGCAGAAGGTCAAACTGCGGAAGGGGAATATGCTATTGAAAGGTCTAGCCTTAAGGCTGGTGTTGGCCAAATATTAAAGCTCTATCTTGAATACTTCAGCAGTTATGCACACTTTTCAAAACTTAAATGCAAAACTTAAAACATTGGTGTAAATGACAAAGTAAGAACTGATCTTGACCTACATAAAGGGTCTAACATAAAGGTCTTACCCTAGGTGTAGGCCAAATATGAAAGCAGAATCTTAAACAGCTAAAAAAAAACTATGCACATCTTTGAAAACTTAAACATTGTGCTAACGCGGACGCCAACCCAGATGCCGATGCGGACTCCAACAGACGCTGACACCATCGTCTGGGTGATAACATGAGCTCTCCAGGGACATAGTCACGGTGAGCTAAAAATCACAGGAGCTTCACTTTCATTTCAAACCAATTTCCCTAGATTGTAGTTTTAATAATCATACATGTATTATCAGTAAAATTAATCAGAACAAGGCAGTCTGAAGGACAGCTATATCCCCCGCCACAGAATGACAATGTAGCTACCTCAAAATTCAATGCTCAAACTGGTGGCCTTCAATTGTGACCTTGACCTTGAGCCTGCATTGTTGGTTATGGGTTCTGCACCATATCTCACTAAGGCGAACATTTGACCCAAATTTAATAAATATCTTTCAAAGGGTTCAGGAGATATGGAGTGAACATGATATTCCAGGCTCAAACTCGTGACCTTTAACTGTGACCTTGACCTTGAGTTGGCATGCTTGACTTATGGGTTCTGCACATCGCCTCACTAAGGCAAACATTTGACCAAAGTTTCCTGAAAATCTTTCAAAGGGTTTAGGAGATATGGAGCAAACAAGAAAGAGATGGATGACCTTCAATTGTGACCTTGACTTTGAGTCTGCATCGTCTACACATCAGCTCACTACGGCGATCATTTGACCCAAATTTAACAAGGCAGTCTGAATAGCAATGGAGCAGCCTCAAAATTCAAGGCTCAAACTAGTGACCTTCAATTGTGACCTTGACCTTGAGTCAGCATAGCTGAGTTATGGGTTCTGCACATCATCTCACTGAGGCAAACATTTGACCAACGTTTAAAGAAAATCCTTCCAGGGGTAAATGACATATGGAGCCGACACCAAATTCAAGGCTCAAACTCGTGACCTTCAACTGTGACCTCAACCTTAAGTCAGCAGGGCTGAGTTCTGCACATTGTCCCACTGAGTTGAACATTTGACTAAAGTTTAGAGAAAATCCTCCCAGGGGTAAAGGAGATACAAAGCGGACACAAAATTCAAGGCTCAAACCTGTGACCTTGAACTGTAACCTTGTGAGTCTGCATGGTTGAGCTATGGGTTCTGCACATCATTTCACTGAGGCAAACATTTGACCAAAATTAAAAGAAAATCCTTCCAGGGGTAAAGGACTATCGAGTGGACATGAAATTCAGGGCTCAAATTCGCGGCCTTGAAATGTGATCTTGTCTGAGTCCCCATGGCTGAGTTATGGGTTCTGCACATCATCCCACAGGTGAACATTTGACGAAAGTTTAAAGAAAATCCTCCCTGGGGTAAAAGATATACAGAGCAGACATAAAGTTCAAGGCTCAAAGCCATGACCTTGAACTGTGACCTTGATCTTGAGTCGGCATGGTTGAGTTATTGATTCTGCACATCGTCTCACTAAGGTGAACTTTTGACCAAAGTTTAAAGAAAATCTTTCCACTATATAGGAGTGTATAGGAGATACAGAATGGACACGAAATTCAAGTCTCAAACCTGTGACCTTGAAATGTGACCTTGACCTTGTGTCGGCACGGTTGAGTTATGAGTTCTGCACATCGACTCACTAAGGCAAACATATGACCAAAGTTTAAAGAAAATCCTTCCAAGGGTATAGGAGATATGGAGCGGACACGAAATTCAAGGGCTCAAACCCATGACCTTGACCTGTGACCTTGACATGGTTGACTTATGGGTTCTGCACATCGACTCATTGAGGCGAACATTTGACCAAAGCTTAATGAAAATCTTTCAAAGGATTCAGGAGATATGGAGCGGACAAGAAAGTGTTACGGAAGGACAGACGGACAGATGGATGGACAGATGGACAGACGAAGGCCATTTCTATAATCTCCAATCTGCTTCACGGTGGGAGATTAATAAGTGTTCTGATACTCTGTGTTTTACAAAAATAATTTATGCTCTCGCTGAAGTTCTGAAGAATCTGCACACTCACTGTGAAAGAAATATAGTATATGCTGATAGTAAAAGTCATTTCTGCCAGGCGTGCCACCCTATACTACTGCTGATCATAAAAATATGCTGATCATAAAAATAAATACCGTATTCGATCTAATTACCACACATACCCCTATAAGCGCACAATCGAGAAATTCCGTAGTCTTCAGCCAGTGTACTTTTTCTTTACTTCTTTATAAAGGCATATGTTGTGGGTACTTATTTCAAATGAGTACCCACAACATATGCCTTTATAAATAAAATTAGAAAAAAAAAACATAATTATCATCAAACAAGGCCTTTTCTGACTTTTTTTTAATAGTGTATCCTTAGCAGGTAGATACGTATTTTACCACAGCCGAGTGTTCCCTGTAATTTTGAAAAACCTAAGCGCACAGTCACAAAAACATTTTTAGATTACAAATGTATAATCACTATTTAATTGATAACACTTTTACCCCTTCCTTGACCTATCTTGGCTACAAAGCTTAGTTAGAAAACTACATACTTAACCCTTAGGCTGCTAATCATGACTATTGTCGCGCTGGGGGGTGGGGGGGGGGGTGGTGGGCGTCTGCCGACTCTAAAGCCTGTCAAACTTACTATATACCACATGCAACCATTCAGAGCAAGTGTTCTCATACAGGAGTGAACCTGCTTTCATACAAACATGTCACTTTTCATTAGATAGTCAGGTGCTGGATTTTACCCCCACTAAAAAGACCGAGAATACCAAATATCAAGCTGCCATTAATTTCAGCACTCACTTCAACAGATTGATCACGATTTTCTGGAAAAAATGCCAATAACACCTGAATCATTTCCAGTGAGGAAGAAGTAGGAATAACAGTAGAACCTTTGTATGTCACTTGTTTCATTCGCAATAGTACACAGTAGGCGCTGGTCCCTTGTAATTTTTTTTTTTTTTTTTTTTAAAGGGCCTTAAATGGTTCCCAGTTTACACGTGACTGTCACGTGACTTTCTAGTCACGTAACCATCCCTTCTCCGGTACAATGGCCACCTACGATCGGTAAATTGTATGTGAAAATCCCATGTAATTCGAGGCAAAATTAAAGGAGTAATGACTTCTCGAGTAGAGGTACCCCCTCTTACAGGCTTGATTCATTTTTTTCTTAGCAGCCTAAGGGTTAAAAAATATTTTCTCCTACAATACTTTATTGCGGTCCTCAGAAGCATTGGGCAGCTTAATTTCATTTGGAAATAGTATTTTCAGACAACAAAAAGTAAGAATATATCAAAATTAGCTCTGGTATCAACCTTTAAAACAAACAAGTCAATGGACAATCAGTCAATGACCAAGATAACATTTTAACCTATCTTGACCATGACTGATCAACTATTGTCAAACAAGACACGACAGCAGGTCCTGCAGAAAATGACCTATTTCACAAAACCTCCTAAAACTGAAGTGCTTGACAAGGAGAAAATTGGTAGTGGTTTAGGAATTCAGAATTCTCTAGATATATCAAATCTAGAACAAGTACTATTACCGCAGTTACCCTATGTATTCAGACAGACAGGCCTGAGCAAACAATGTGGACCTAGATCAGAGCCACAGAATGCAGCATCTCATCAGGGTCTAATCTGTTTGCCACTCATCCAGCAATTTTTAGACACAGCATCTGGTAGTAAATTGTACTTGTTCTAATTTTGGAACAAGTACGGTGAGGAGTGGAGGAATCTGAATACTAAGTGTAAATATTGTATTTCACTGGACCGCCTAAAACTGAAGTGCTTGATAAGTTGAAAATTGGTGGTGGTTTAGGAATTCAGAATGCTCTTGATGAGTAAAAACTAGATCAAGTACCAAAATTACCCTAAGTATTGGGTACTGGGTAGGCCTTTCCAAACAGTGTAGACCCAGATCAGAATGCAACATCTGATCAGGGTCTATACTGTTTGCCATACATACAGCAATATTTTAGACACAGCTCAAGAGATAGTAGAATGGACTATTTCATATTTTAGGACATGGTAAGTAGAAAAGGTGTTCTGAAACTTTGGGTAAAACATGGTGCAATTATTACCGATACTGTATTTTACCCTGAGTATTCATACGCCTTGCCTCAAGAGGACTTATTTAGGATAAGCAGGCTGCGTAAAATTTACAGCAGCTTACATTCTGAAATATTTTTCTTATTTTTCCAGCCTCTTTCCTGGTATATCATCAATTAGTTCATCTGCTGAATTTTCCCACAGTGTGGTAACACATATGTTGTGGGGTACTTAATAGAATTGCCTGGGCAAGGCACTTCAAACGAGTTCCCACAACCTACATTTTTATGGAGAAATAAGAAAAATTAACCCTTGTCCTGCTGAACATGGATATGCCCTGCCTTTGCAAACAGTGTAAGCCAAATCAGTTGGCTTCTAAGAAAACTTATCTGGATCTGCACTGTTTGTCAGTCAGTATTTGAAGTTATATCAACAATTTGGATTAAGAATTCTGATTGGCTGAAAATTAGAAGTGGGCATGGCATCTTAGTTTATTCAGGATGAAAAATGTTAAGCCACATTTATCACCAAATACTCCTTAACCTTTCCTTGGAGATAGTTTGCATGAAAAATCAAAGGCTGTTTTCTGGGTACAAAAAGACAAAAATATTTCAAACTGTCCTCTGTTAATTTGTTTTATCCAGCATGCTAAGCAATTAACAGTATGTTTCTGTGCAACAGTTTTGCTGAATATCTCCTAGATATGAAGCCACATTTGAGCAGAAATGAACACCATTCACAGGTAGGACCAACTCAGCCTTCATTGGAATGCAAAGAAATCATTTATTGTCCTACTGCTGTTTTCTTTCCTGTACAACCCATCCATCCACCCACCCATTTTATCCAATGAAATGTATCAGAAACACAAATTACAGTAAAATTTCTAATGACTCGAACACCGATAGCTTGTTACTGTGGCTAATAAGAACTCATTTTTGAGTCCCTAGGAAATCTTCTGATATTAACCCTTGTCCTGTTGAATAAATTAAGATGCCACACCCTTTTCAAATTTTCAGCCAATCATATTTACTTGATCCAGATTGTTGATATAAATTCACATTCTGACTGGCAAACAGTGCAGATCCAGATCAGTTGGCTTCTTCAGAAGCCAACTGATCTGGATCTACACTGTTTGCAAAGGCAGGGTATATCTGGGCTCAGCAGGACAAGGGTTAAAACAAAAGGCCCTGTGTCGCTCACCATAGTATCATAGTAACTTAAGAGAAGCTGACCTCAAAAAAATCAAGGCAAACTTTCTGCCCAAGTTTCATTATGGTTACATTAACAACTAAGACAATGTAGCATGCCTAATGGACCACGAAATATAGGTCAAGGTCAAATATGGATGACTGTACTCAAGAGGTCATGCTATGTTATATGCATGTGCCAAGTATCACAGGCTGCAGGACCAAAAGATACTGAGAAACTGACCTAAATGCAAAACAAAATAAATGCAAAAACAACAAAGTCAGTGGACTGTGAAATACAGGTCACAGTCAAATATAGATAACTGCATTCTTAGATGTATGCAAGCACCAAGTATCCCTGCTGTAAGACTAATAGTTACTGAGAAACTGACCTAAACGGAAAAATTTAACAAATTTAAGTCAATGGACCAAGAAATATAATTATGTAATAAGTGACCCAGTTTATAACTTGACCTAGAAATCATCAAGACAAACAGGTTCATGATGATAATTAATAAATTATGAACTCTAGAGTATTAACAAAGTTTTCCTTTGATTTTGGCCTAGTGACCTAGTTTTTGACCCCAGTGAACCACTTTTAAAACTGACCTGGAAATCATCAATACAAATATTTTGAGCAAGATTCATGTTGATTACTTTAAAAATGTGACCTCTAGAATGTTAAGAACGTTTTCCTTTGACTTGGATAAATAGACCCAGTTTCCACCTTGACCTAGATTTCATAAAGGAAAACATTCTGAGCAAATTACATTAATTGGGTCAAACTATGACCTCTAGAGTGTAAACAAACTAATTGTTGATGACAAACAACAAATGGTGGACACAGGGTGATCACAATAGCTTACCCTGACCATTTGTTCAGGTGAGTTAAAAAAAAACAAGACAAAATATTTAGATGTAAATGTCTAAGTACCGGCGCAAATTTTGTTCATGTTTACATAGAGATATTTGATTCTTTAACTTTCACTGCCACAGGCGATAATAATAGGCTTTTGCAAATAGCATAGATCCAGATCAGACGGCTCATATGAGCCGTCTTATCTGGATCTACACTGTTTGACATTCAGTCTTTCAACTTTACGTATAAACTTCTTTTCAAGCAATAGTTTGTTAAAAAAGAAAAGCAGACGACATGAACTTTGGCACCGAAAGAGTTAATGTTTGTTTTTATTAAGCTTTATGAAATTTCTTGATTGAAATGAAAATAAATAGACATTAATCTGTTTATAACACAGTTTTTAATAAGATTTTTTTTTATATTTGCCGGGATCATCACAAACCGACAATCGTGGCAAATATAAAAAGTCCTTAGTGATCTAATCGAACACACTCCCATATGTGAAAATCCAAAGCTATATTAAGAGACCGGCACGATTCGCGCACCGGTCAACAAGAAAAAAATATATATATTTGGGGATATTTCAGAGAAACTTTATCATGAAAATTTGTGTGTACCCATTAGAATTGCCTCACTGATGTGATTCTAATGAGTACATTAAACCATTATTTTATAAAAGGTCAAAAAGACATCCCATCAATAAAGTATCCCCACTTGCCTCCTGACCTGGCACTATGATTAACCTTCAGTGGCTTTCACTATCCCTGTCTAGAAAAATTTCCATGTTCAAGCCATTGAAATTCTGCTGTAACTAGACGTGTGTTTGTAAAAAACTAATGCCCCCAACTATATGCTTGTCCCTACAAAATGCCAAATGTTGAAAAGGGGCATAACTCTCACAAAATTAATCTGTTTTTCAGAGGTTAATCTGATTAACTACTTCTCAGCCCCAGTTAGCTCAACAAGTATCAAGTCCTAGCAGTGTGAAAATACAGCGGACTCTCGTTATCTCAAACACTGTCACTCAAACTACTGCTTGAGCCAAAGTATATATAGCCAAAGTATATATAGGACAATATGGCCCAGTTGTTCAAAGCATTGTTACCTTAACAAGCTCGTTAGTGGTCAAAATGTTAACTGTTCTAGTAAGCAAGTGCAATATCTAATTCACAGGTATTTTTGCAAATGCAAAAGCTACTCACATTTTTTCAGCAAAAAATATTAGCATATATGCCATATTTAACGATCAAAGCTTTAACAATATGTTAACTAACAACATCATTAGTTTTGAACAACTGGGCCTGTGTATTTAGTTTGCTATAATTATGTTCCTTGCATTTCAACTCCTTTCCTAGCTCTTGGTAAGATGCTTTTTACAATCCAAAAGCATACATGTAGATAATCCATGAAAAAATACGTCATTGGTATTCATTAGAAGTGCTTCGCCAAGGCGATTCTAATGAGTAACCACAACATACGCTTTTGTGGAGAAAATAAGAAAAATATTTACTTGATACCCACTCTTAGCTTGAAATATGCCTTTTTCCTCAAATTACTGTTTTCTCAAACTAAATGTTCTTGTCCCTTGGAGTTTGAGATAATGAAAGTTAACTGTAATTATTGTCACTGACAAGAGAAGCGTGATAAGCAAACTGACTGACAGAAGAATGAACATAAGAACGAATGACCAACATGCAATGTGCCCCTCCCACTTCTTTGAAGCTGGGGGCATGATAAAAACAGGTGAAACAAAAACTTACCCTGTAAATGACCGATACACACAAGAACTAAGCTCTGTATTCAGCTAAATTCAAATTTTCACATAAAATTCAGGTCTACTCAATGATATTCCAAAGTAGTGCCTGACATTTCAGATCGTTTAGGAAAAAAATATCAAGGCCTACATTGGTAGATAGGGTTTGTTATTTCATCAGAATTTCAAGGTCTGTTTTTAGTGGGACAGAAAAAAATTAAACCTTAAAGCACAAACAAAATTTAGGGCAGACTACATTCTATTTTATCATTATTATTATTTTATTAAGAGAAAATAAAGCTTGACATTTCATGTGAATCCTCTGTCAAGCAGACAATTCACAAGAGATATCAAGCTTTATTTTCTCTAAAAATGAAAACCAAAACTAGAATGTTGTCTGCTGCCATTGTGTTTAGCACTTTGATGGTTAAAATGTTATCCAATATTTAACTCTCTGGGCTAATTCAGCAGATGACAAATTAATATTTTTCTTATTTTTCCCAGAAAATTGACTTTGACATTTCATGCAAATTTTCTCCTTGTCCTAGGGAGACAATCTGCATGAAATGCCAATGCCTATTTTCTGGGAAAAATATTTCATGTCATCTACTGAAATTTTTACCCAGCATGCAGAGCTTTAAATTCTGCAAATGATGTACAGAAAGAAAAAAAAACATTCTTTTCCCATAAGTAGGTAACAAAGACCAAGATGAGCCTAAGTATTTAACCCTTGTCCTGCTGAATAAATTAAGATGCCACACCCACTTCTAATTTTCAGCCAATCAGGTGGCTTGATCAAGATTGTTGATATAAATTAACATTCTGAATGGCAAACAGTGCAGATCCAGATCAGTTGGCTTCTTCAGAAGCCAATTGATCTGGATCTACACTGTTTGCAAAGGCAGGGTATATCCGGGCTCAGCAGGACAAGGGTTAACCCATTTATGTCGGGTGGACTCTTCTATCTCAACTTTTTTGAAAGGTCCATTTCCAGAAGAAGGGTTGTCTGATTACTTTTGCCGGTCTCGGTGGTTCATTCAGATGCATGTCTGACATGTGATCAGGAGGTCATGGGTTCGATCCCCGTCAGGTCCGATCCCTGCCTATCAGGTAAACTGAGTGTCTGGCTCGACATGAACCCCAATGGGTTGCCTGGGCCATAAAACCTCAACAATCAATCAAAAACAAAATTAATCAGTCTGCCACTTTATCTTGTCCTAACTGTCTGTAAATATTCCAGATAAAGGTATGCTAAATACAGAGCTAAATACAGAGCTGTGGAAATACCATGCCCGTCATGTCGAACTTTCCCTGAGGACAAGTAATTGATAACTCTAGCTAAGAAGAGTATCCAGATTATGAGATACCTATATTTTTCTTATTTCTCAAAGAAAACATATGTTGTGGGTACTCATTAGAAGTGCCTCGATGAGGCACTTCTAATGAGTACTCACAACATGTTTTCATTGAGAAATAAGAAGAAATATCAATTTTCGGGCACGTAAATCTTGGTTTGACAAGTGGATTTTGACCATTTACTTGTCTGTGGATAAGTGATAAAATCTGATTATTCCACACCCCTGCTAAATATGATCCATAAACTAACCTTACCCCAGCCCTAACTATCAGTAACCTCGCTCTACTTTAACCCTAACCTTCTGTACAGTTTGTGGGTGTGCAGACTCAAGCTGAAGTCAGTAAGTACTGTCGTGGTGGACAGATTCTAAAGTCTAGCTCTTTCTATCATTACATTTGTACCATATTTATAGAAATTCATGTATTTAATGCAAACAGTGTAGACCCTGATCAGTCATCATGTTTTTTGAACAGAACAGAACAAAACTTTATTAATCTAACTACTTCTCAGGCCACACGCAGGAGGCGTAAGAGAAGGAAAAAACTACATTATGAACAAAGTAAGTGACAAAGTTTACAAACATTGTTCGCATTACATTCTGTCCACATACATAAATACATACATACACACATATGCATGTGTGCAGGTACATACATACAGTAGTGCCAAGACCAAAGGCTACATCCAGCGCACCCAGTGTTCACTACACCATGTCTAAACGCAGCGAACTCCATGCCCACCACGGTGCAACCCCCAGTCCTAGCAGTACTGTACATGTACCCACAATAATAATGTTCAGCAGCATGTTTTCAAGGAGATATAACAAAATATTAATCTGGACAGCCATCTTACATGGAGCTGTGCATATACCTTAATCTACAAATCGAGGGTTGAGCGCAAGACTATTGTAACTCAAACATATTTTTGAAACCCTTGTTTAGGGGCAACTTGGACCCCTTTGTAAACAATGCAAATTTAGGTGCCATTGCTCGTACGAGCAATGGCACCTAAATTTTCATTGTTTACAGAAAGAAATGTTGTAATCTTCATAACACCTTCATGGTGAGGAGATTAGGTTTGGGGGAAAACAACCATCTGACTTACGCTAGTCTTGCGCTCAACCCTCGAAATGGACTTACCCTTGAAAGACCACAATCACGAAGCAAAGTCTTCCCAAACCATTAAACCTTATACTGCCAATCACAACAACTGTCATCTGCTTTGTCATCTGCTTCTGATTTTAAAAGTCATTTTTGCAAAAAGGGTGCAAACAGTGTGGACCCAGATCAGACTGCTCCTCTAGGGTCCACACTGTTTGCCTGTAGGCAAAAATGGGTTTGAAAAGTTTGCAAGAATATTCAGCAGACGACATAAACAGATGACATTTTCAGATGCAGGTTTTCTTGGCATTTTCTTGGCATTTTAAGGGTTAAAAGAAGAAGAGCTGAGGAACACACAATTGCAAAATATTTCGAAGTATGGATCCTTTGGATGGCTTAGTTGTAATAACCGACATACAATCAAAGAAGAAATGCAACAGAGCAACCACTTTGTTACTGTCAGCAGAAAAACTATTTGGGGGCCTATAAACTATATAGTTTTACTCGATCAAAAATGTGCCCTTGATTCTGATCCAGCTCCAAATTACAAATCTTTCTTTATGTGTTTGGTCCACAAAGGGTTCACTACCTAATCAGTGAGATTTCACAATACTAGAAATGCATCCAAAGGACACGAATGCTCTGGCCTGAAAAACTTAAACGAAAATTGCTAATGCCAGATGTGGATGGAGACAGACGGATGGACAAGTTAGTGGGCTTAAACCACCAGTTGGACTGTTATAGGCCCAACCACAGACAGCCATAGTCAGGCACCAACCTGGAACAGATTGACGATGGAGCCATCATTCAGTCTAAAACCTGATTCACCACTGTGTAATTAACCCACTGTATTCTGTAGCTTCTACAAGGGTAAATGGCAAACAATGAAGCCCAGATTTGACATTGCAGTTTGCAAACAGTTTAGCCATTTTTTCTTGGTATATGGAGACCATGATCACAGCCAGACATACCTCAAATGAAATTGGACTCTTCCAATATACATATATAGGGTGAGTCTATTCAGTCTACAATGGGTTAGGTTAGGCCGACCATGCTGGACATGACCCCAATGGGTTGAGTGGGCCGTGAAACCTCAACACAAACAAAACAATGGGTTAGAGAATGAAGCAAACAAACAAAACAATGGGTTAGAGAATGAAGCAAAGTTATCTTTTCTTTTGGCGTGGTTCAGTTTTGTTATCACTTGAGTATGTGTCTGCAGCCATGTAGGTAATATACTTTGTGTGTCAGTTTTATCTTGTTGGTCAGGCTGGCCTCTGACCTTGTAATTCTGCATAGAGCTATAGATAAAAGGGAGCATCCAAATAAAATTTCTATTTCTCCATGAAAATATACATGTATGTTGTGGGTACTCATTAGAAATGCCTTCCACAACATATGTTTTTATGGGGAAATAAGAAAAAATGTTAGTACTTTTTCAGATGAAAAATGGTGCCTTATCTGGAGTCCTGCCGTGGTTGTGAGTTCAAGCCCCACTGTCAGCACTTCCTCTGGTGTTCCATGAGAGCATCATCTTCATCTCAACAGCATTATACAGTCAACCTTCAGTGGCTAAACATCTTTGAGACGGAAATTTATTTTTGACATAAAGGTAGATAGTTAGAGCCACTGAGGGTAAATTATAGTGCCAGGTCAGGAGGCAAATGGGGATGATTTTAGGATGTCTTTTCAATCTTCTACAAAACAATGATATATTGAATGTCACCATTAGAATTGCCTCAATGAGGTGAGTCTAACACAGCTACAGATAAGAGGGGGTATCCACATAATATTTTTCTTATTTCTCGATGAAAACGTATGTTGTGGGTACTCATTAGAAGCGCTTCGCCAAAGCACTTCTATTTACCCACAACATATGTTTTCGTTGAGAAATAAGAAAGATATCAGCATTTTTAGAGTGAAAAAAGCACCTTATCTGTTGATATGAACTGTCTAATGAGTACACATAATATATATCTTCATGATTAAATAAGAAAATTTCCCTAAAATATCCTTTAAATATTTGTTGTCATGAACTATCGGAAGAGTTTCCAGGGACTGAAAAACGAGTTTGAATCAGCCACGGTAAACAAGCCATCGGTGTTTGAGTCATTGAAGTTTTACTTTACAACCAAAATACTGTTGAAGAGGTCGTAAAATTCAAGAGCCCTCAATAAGTTTTATCACATTCTAATCACTTTGTTTGTTTAGACATTATATCCAACATACAGCGTTATACATTTTAAACCAAATTGTTGACATTTTCTTTCTAAGCCCTTAAAACAGACACCTAAATCATCTAAATAATCAATATACCACTGTGCTTTTGACATCTTTCAGAAAGACGTTTTTCACTTGGTGTTTTTATTTTAAATGCTGTCCCATGCAATTTCTGCAGTAAACTGAACTTCTTGAAAAATTTTATTAGAGAATATTTTTTTATTTTTAATTCTTGATATTCCATATCAGTACATGTATTATGAAAATTTCAGAAATTTTTGAACAAGTAGAACTGGCTGAAAACCTGCAACCAAACAACCAGCTCTCGTAATGGAAATACTGGAAATGTTTAAAATTATCCTGCCACTTCCTTTTCAAATTTTCAGCCAATCTGATTATTTGATCCAGAATGTTGATATAAATTCACATACTTCATGGCAAACAGTGCAGATCCAGATCAGTTGGCTTCTTCAGAAGCCAACTGATCTGGATCTACACTGTTTGCAAATGCAAGTGTTGCAAATGCAGGACATATCCGGGTTCAGCAGGACTAGGGTTAGAATGTAACTTTTGGTGCATAGGTAGTTTGGACAAAAGGTTTTACATTGAATCATGACAAAAGTTTGCAAAATTATCTTTTCTGTATAATGTACCAGACGAATAAGAGCTGTCGTGGGACAGTGTAGCTCTTCTGAATCACACTTAGCCTCTAAAATTTTAACCAAAAGTAATTTTTTTCTAAGTCCATGACCCTGACCTCAAGGTCACTTATGTGGTTCAGGATGGTACAGCATAAAACTTCAGATTAGTATAAAACATCAGGCCAAGTATGAACTACTTTCATCCAGCGGTTCAGGAGATATACCATATTCGACCTAGTTACCGCACTGTGCGCTTAGGTTTTTCAAAATTATTGGGAAAACTTGTGGTAAAATATGACTACCTACTATTAAGGATACCCTTTAAAACAAATATCAGCAAAGGTCTTATTTGGTGATGATTATGTGATTTTTTCTGATTTTCTTCATTAAAACATACATTGTGGGTACTCATTTGAATTGCATCGACAAGTAGATGCAATTCAAATGAGTACCCACAACATATGCCTTTATAAAGAAGTAGACAAAAAGTCCACTGGCTACAATCTGAAGACTACGGAATTTCCTTGACTGTGCGCTTATAGGGGTATGTGCAGCAATTAGGTCGAATACAGTAGCTTTAAAAAAACTTAAACCAAAAACTTTAACCAAGGCCAACATGGATGCCAGTACTGATGCCAATGGTACTGTTGATGCCATGGTGACTGCTATAGCTCTACTGTACTTTAGTACAGCCGAGCTAAAAATGACTTTCTGAAAAAAGTCAAAAGCAGTCGTTTCATTTTAGACTATCAGTGCATAATTATCACCTGCAATGGCCCACAGAACAGAGCCCGTCAAGTAGAAGGTGTCTCTAAACATAACGTAATAGCCCCAAAGCACCAGGTAATTTTTCCAGCTATGGAGTATTTACCCCTCAAAATCTAACCTTATGAGTAAATCCAAAATCCTATGGAGTACCTGGGCCTAGCTCTAAGCATGGCAAGTTATGCTGAGCGCGGTCAGTTTACCTAATCACACGTTTACCAGGCAGGCTTGAGGCTTAGTCCTCTAAGCGGTTAACCAGTATTGTGCACATTCTTTTGCCAGAAACTGACAACTGCCCTTCTTGAATCAGCGGAAGGGAGAGAATGACCGTAGAAAATATTTCATGATCAATCTCCACGAAAGAATGTTGCCGGCCTTGGCGGGGGTTAAACCCGCGACCTCCTGGTCTCCATTCGAACGGCGCATCCAAATGAGCCACCGAGGCTGGCCCCCAGGAAGTAACAGAGCAGGTTACCTGACTGGCTCTACATGACCTTAGCAGTATTGACTGGGCAATAAAATTCCAGCTCAAAAACCAATCAATCTTGAATTAGTCACTGATTGTAATAAGGGACAAATAGTCGGACTCAGAATGTAAATGATAAGCAGTTAACCAGTACTTTGTGCAAATACTTTCGTTAGTCACTGACAACTGTCTGCTTGAATCAGTGGAAGGGGGAGAATGAACAAAGCAGAGGATCCAGAAAATAACAACTGGTGTCTTACATAAACTTTTAATTAACCCTTGTACTGCTGAGCCCCGATATGGCCTGTCTTTGCAAACAGTGTTGATCCAGATCAGTTGGCTTCTTTAGAAGCCAACTGATCTGGATCTGCACTGTTTGCCATTAAGTATGTGAATTTATATCAACAATATGGATCAAATAATCTGATTGGCTGAAATTTAGAAATGGGTGTGGTACCTCAATTTATTCAGCATGGCAATGGTTAAGCAAATCAGTATTTTTGCCTATTTTACCCACCCATTTCTCATTAAAATGGGTAGTCAGATTTTGTGTATGTGAGTGCGGGGGGGGGGGGGGGGGGGGGGGGGGGGGGGGGGGAGGGGGGGGTAATAGGGGGAGCGGGGAATACATGTACCTTGGTTTGTTAATGGGGTATAAGAATTACTGATATATGGGTATTCATAAATTTTGTCTGAATTGATTTTTCAGAAATTTAATTGGGTACATTATCCCAAAACACCAGCTTATCTACGGAACTGGGTATTCGGTGAGGCAGTTCTAATGAGTATACCATAGCTACAGATAAGAGGCGTATCCAAATATTTTTTTATTTCTCGACGAAAGCATATGTTGTGGGTACTCATTAGAAGCGTCTTGCTGAGGCGCTTCTAATGAGTACCCACAACATATGTTTTCATTGAGAAATAAGAAAGATATCAGCAGTTTTCAGGTGAAAAAAGTGCCTTATCTGTTGCTATGCAGTATTCACAAAATGTGTTTTCAAGGAGAAATAAGAAAACATCAACACTCTTTGGCTGAGCTTATGGTAAAAATCCCTAAGAATTGTGACAAACAGGCATGAGCAAACAGTGTAGACCCAGATTAGATACTGCAGACCAGATCATGATGCTGCAGACCAGATCATGATCTGATCAGGATTCTTATTGCTTGCCAAACTAAAGGCCAAAGTAGTCATAATAAAAGCCTGTTACGTCCCGCGACGTTATGGCTTTGTTAGTAAAGGGTTGTGAGTTTTAAATCTGTATACCGGTAATAGGAGGATATTGAACTCTGATGTTTGAAACTGTCTTGTGCCTCAAATCTTTTGATAACTTTTGGGATTAGACCATTTTTCATACATGCATAAATAAGGTTTGTCTATAACCAGTACTACTCTCTGGGAATAATCAGCAAACAACAAATTGATGATAATTTCCTTCTTTTTTTTTTCAGAAAATAGGCATTGTCAAAGCTCAAGAAAAAAATAAGAAAAAATATTTCAAAATGCTGTCTGCTCAAAATTTTACCTCGAGTGTCAATCGTTAATTCAATAATATTTTGATGGATGTTTAGGCTATAATTGCCTGTCATCTTGACCATAGCATAGATAAGGCGTGTTTTTCATCTGAAAAAGGCTGATAATATTCTTATTTCTCCATAAAAACATTTGTTGTGGGTACTCATTAGAAGCGCCTCGATGAGGCGCTTCTAATGAGTACCCACAACATATGTATTCGTCGAGATATAAGAAAAATATTATGTGGATACCCCCTCTTATCTGTAGCTATGCTTGACAGATGAGTAGTTCACAACCATAGATAAGAAGACAACTGGTCATATTTGTTGCAAAATGAGGCTATTCTAATGAGAATACACAACATGTTTTGCTGCAACAAATCCCCCATTTAAAGAAGATTAGTACTAGATTACTAAATGTGTTACCCTCTATAAATAAGGTCGATTATTATTATTATTATTATTATTATTATTATTAAACTAAGTTTTAAATAAGCTAACCATATCTCTAGATAAGAAAGGGATGGGGTGGGGTGGGGGTGGGGGTGGTATCATATTCACATTTTTCTTATTCCTCCATGAAAACATATGTTGTGGGTACTTATTATAAGTGCCTTGCCGAGGAACTTCTAATGAGTACCACAACAGATGTTTTCATGGAGAAATGAGACAAATATCCATACCTTTTGATTGAAAAAAGTATCCTATCTACAGCTAAGGTAATAATAACTAACCGAAAGTTTATATAGAATAGTATTCTGATGCTCAGGCCTGCAGCACTTTGCTTAGACAGGTAATAAAATGGACTTATTATTTAGGACAAGTATAATGATGAATTAACCCTTGTCATGCTGAATAAACTAAGACGTCATGCCCATTTCTAATTTTCAGCCAATCAGATTACTTGATCCAGATTGTTGATATAAATTCACATACTCAAAGGCAAAGACTGCAGATCCAGATCCGTTGGCTTCTGATCTGGATCTACACTGTTTGCAAAGGCAGGATATATCCGGGACCAGCAGAACTGCACTTAAGGAGTCCCTATTTTTAGGGACTCAGCAAAACTGTAGCAGCTAGATGACATTCATTTTTTAATTATCAATATTTTTCACAGAAAATAAGACTTGTTATTCTGCAGCTTCTAATCTTGGTGCTCAGGACTGTCAGTCTGAAAACTTAGTATAGAAAGATCATGCACAACTCCAGATAAGCAAATAGCAATACCTTTTGTTTGAAAATGCCCCTTAACCCATTGTAAATGGAATAGACTTTCCCACACTATATATTGGAAGACTCCAATTTCAATTTAGGTATGTCACGCTATAAGATTTACATATTCCTAGAGAAAAATGGCAAAACTATTTGCAAACAGTGGAGCCCCTGATCAGACGCTGTGTTCTGTGATGTCTGATTTGGGTCTGCACTGTTTGCCAATTACCCTTCCACGGGTCTCCTGACTACAATGGGTTAATAAGATGCTTTTTTCAACCAAAATGTTATACTATTTTTTCTTATACTTCCATGAAAAAATATGTTATGAGTACCCATTAGAAGTGCATCACCAAAGGGCTTCTAATGAGTACCCACAACATATGTTTTTGTGAGGAAAAAAAAAAATGCATTGCTCCAGATAAGAGCAGATATCCACATAACAGATTATTTATTTGTCCACAAAAATGTATGGTGTGGGTACTCATTAGAAAAGCCTTGGTTAGGCACTTCTAATGAGTACATATAACTGTGTTTTCTTGGTGAAATAAGAAAAATATCTCTATTTACCAGATAACCCTTCTTATCTGGAGTTATGCTAATGGCTATCAACATACAATAAATAGCATTTTATTTTTATTTATTCATTTCCCCAGTTAAGTCAGTTCACATGTAAGGAGAAAAATTAGAAAATATGTTTTATCTGAGAAATATTCAAATATGAAAAATATCAATAAACAGAGCTTTACCACTTACCTGGTGGCTTGACCACTAACTACATGTACTGACCTCATTGTTTGGGGTCATACCAGTACATGTACAAGAAATATACAGTGAAACAGAAACACATACATAGCTCTAGATAAGAGGGTGTATCTGCAAAATATTTTTCTTATTTCTCAATGAAAACGCACTTCTAATGGGTACACAACATATGTTTTCATGGAGAAATAAGAAAAAATATCTGGGCCCAGTTGTTCAAAGGGTCTTTAGCTTAACGAGCTTGTTAAGGGTCATTTCATTAACTGTTTTTGCAGATTCAATATATAATATTATGATATTTTTGCTGAAAAAATGTGAAAAGCTACTCACATTTTTTCAGCAAAAAATTTCAGTATATTTGCGTATCACTGGAAATTTTAACGAATTGTTAACTAACGACATCGTTAGCTTTGAACAACTGGGCCCAGTATTTTTCTGTTGTGTTGAAAAAAAAAAAAAAAAAAAAAAGCACCTTATCTGGAGCTAAGGCACATATGGTATTTACCCTAAGTCTGACCCTAAGTATTGGGACACCTCAACTCCTTACTATACTCAGATTAATTGTTCTAAAATTTGAATAAGTACAATTTACAACAATTTCCTGGATGAGTGGCAAACAGTGTAGACCCTGATGAGACACCATGCTGTGAAGCATCTCATCCGGGTTGACACAATTTGCTCAAGCCAGTCTGTCTGAATACCGGTCTATACGGTAAATACAGTAGTTCAGAACACGGAGACTTTTCATTCAAAAAGTATGGATAATTTTCTCACTTCTCCATGAGAACCTATGTTGCATTGGAACTGTCTCTGCAAGGTGATTCAAATGAGTAAGAAAAAATAGTTATCTGGCTATTCCTCTTGTCGATAGCTATGGGAAACACCACAAAGCTTTTTATTTTCAAATTAAAACATACAATGAATGGAATTATACAGAATATACACTAGCTGTATGACGTTTTCCTATTTCTCCATGAAAACATATATTGTGGGCACTTATTAGAAGTGCCTCACCAAGAAATCAGTGTAGACACTGATCATATGCCATAGAATGTAGTATATGATCAGGATCTACAATGTTTACCACACATCCAGCAGGGTTTTGTCACATTGCGAAAACATACCTATATAATTTTGACCTCCTTAAACCCCACTTTTATGCTCCTTTACCCTGTTACCGGTGTATATCAGTTACCGGTGGAATCCGAAAATTCCAAATATCTCGTGACGTAATACATTTGCATACCGGATGTTTTTATTTTGAGCTGTCAAAAGTTCCCGCTAGCTGTCAAATCCAGCAAAACCTGTCAGGATGAGTTATTTCAAGGTAAGTGGACATTTACATGCATAAAATACTGTATTCTTATGATTCTGCCTACAGGTGTAAAATAACAATAAAAATAATCACCTTTTCATTCAAAGATTTTAATATCAGACGCCCGTCTTCTGCTACGCAACTTGCCAGCGGTGTTAGGGTAAAAAATCACCCCTGAAATTTAGTCCACCCGAAAATTTAGTTATATAGTTCAAGAGTTTGTATGCATTTGAATTTTATGTCCCACCAACAACTAAGGTCATATGGAAATGGAGTTTTGGTTTCAAAACTCGTCTGAAAGTCTGGAGAAGCCCGGACTCAAAACCTACTACCTCTGAAAGTTCTTTGGAAAAAAGTGTGTAGGTGCCTGTTGTGTCAGTAAAAACATATGTTTTTCTTCTCTCTTCTTTTTCAGTTTCCTACTATTGGTCATGTGAAAAGGAAGAGAAGTTATGACACTGCACAGATTGGCCTGGCGTATAAGGCTGTTAGAGAAGGAGGCATGTCTGTATATAAAGCAGCTAGGGTCTTTGGTGTGCCAGAAAGTACTCTGAGAGACAGACATTTGGGACTGCAGCCAGTAGAAAACTTACCCAGTCATGGACCAGATCCACTGTTCACAAAAGAAGAAGAAAAAAGTCTGATAGATCACATGACTTACATGTCCAACATTGGATATGGGTATTCCAGACAGGCATTCTTGGACATGGCTTTTGAGTATGCTGTCATACTTAGAAAAAAATCTCCTAGTGACCCTACCTTCAAAGGTTCATGGTATCAAGGCTTTAAGAAGAGGTGGCCTGAAATCCATCTAGCAAAACCAGAAAGACTAGCAATTGTGAGGGCTAAAGCAACCTCTTCAGAATCCCTTGACAAACATTTTTTCAGAGTTAGAAGACACATTTAAGCAGCTGAATCTTGAACAACATCCAGAGAAGATATGGAACATTGACGAGTCTGGGATTTTAATGGAACACTCTCCACCAAAGGTTCTCTGTACCAAAGGAGCTACTCCTCAGGCAGTGACATCACCAAGAGGGAAAAAGGTAACTCTTATTGGCTGTGCTAATGCTGCAGGTACATGTATCCCACCATACTTCATTTTTCCAGGAAAGAGGTGGAGTGATGATTTATTGGAAAACACATGCCCAGGAGCAGCAGGTGAAATGAGTGAAACTGGTTGGTCCAACTCAGCAACATTCCAGAATTATCTGGCAAATCACTTCCTTAAACATGTTAACATATCTGAAGGCCAGACCCACCTTATCATATTTGATGGACATAAATCACATGTGTCTCTTACATTGACAAACTGGGGCAAAGAGCATGGCATTGTATTTTATATTCTTCCACCACACACATCTCATGTAACTCAGCCATTGGACGTTGCATGCTTTGGACCTCTCAAAGCCATGTACAATATTGAGTGCCAAACTTATATGAGGCAGAATCCAGGACACACTATTAATAGATATGTAGTTGCAGAGTTGTCTTCCAAGGCCTATTTGAAAGCTTTTTCTCCAAGTAATATTGTCAGTGCTTTTCGTAAAACTGGTGTATTTCCTCTATGCAGAGATCAGATCAATGACATCAAGACAATGCCTTCTGAAATCTATAGAAATGATGAAGAGGTCGCAGATAGGAATGCTGAAACAGAACATGAAACCCAGACCACTGAAAAGCATGCAGAACAGTATCTGGAAGGTCGCAGGATTGTTGCTGTCAAAGTTGCAGCTACTAAGAAGAGAAAGTTTGTGCCCCCACCCATTGTTGGCAATTTATCTTCTTGCAAAAACACAAAAATCCTAGAATCAAAAGCTACTCTCAAGAAATCCCTTGAATCAAAAGCTGTTCCCAAGAAATCCCTATTCAAACCACCCATCAAGAAATTGCTGTTCTCACCAAAGTCTCCCATTCAAGGTTGTTCCAAAGAGAATGTCCCCCCTTACAATGACACAGAATCTGATTTCTCCCTGTCTGATGATGATGAAGAAGTTTGTTGCATTTGTAAGAAAAGAATGCCACCTGCAATGAACCTGGCTTATGTCCTTGAATTTGCTAAATGGGCACAGTGTGAGAAATGCCAACACTGGACCCATCTTATACACTGTTCCAAGGTCAGAGTTGTCAGGAGGGGAGCACAGTTCCTTTGTCCCCACTGTGATGCTTCAACACTTTTAAACACAAATTAAATGTCACCCACTGTTGTTTTGAAAAGACAAACATTAGCTAATTAAAGCCTTGTTCTGCTGAAAAAAAATAATTCTGCCAAACATTTTTTTTTTTACTATCAACCAATCAAATTTAATTCATTCCTATAAATTCAAAAAATAAATGACAAACAGTGAAGATCTAGATCAGATGGCTTTTGACCTGGATCTTCACTGTTTGTAAATGTAGAGCATATCATGGTTCAGCAGAACAAGGGTTAAAAGTATGTAGTTTCTTACCCTTTTACTCAAATAATTTCAGATTTTTTATTTCATTTTTGTCCCCTCTTCTTTTTTTTTCTTGCAAATGATGCATTATTGCTGTTCCTTTAACCTACAATATTCGGCAAAAGTTATAGAAATGTGAACCCAAAAAAGAACTGAACTGCACAGAGCTGAATATGCAAGGACATTATTGTGGGGGTGATTTTTATAAATGCACCGGTAACTGGTACACAACGGCTTTCAGACGCTTTGTTATGGTCATGTAAATAAAGGCTGAAGAGCGCATTCTACATGGATTTTCTGCAGTTTGGATGATCTTGTGATGTTGAAAACATTACATTCTGCTGAATAATTCCAGGTAAGTGATTGAAACACAAAACATAATCTTTGTAGTGATTGTTTATATTAAGACCACCGGTAACTGGGTCAAGAAGCCTATATAGTAAAACTGGGGTTTGCAGGGGTATACATTATTTTTCTTATTTCTGCCCAAAACATAGATTGTGGGTACTTGTTAGAACCGCCTCGTCAAGGCGGTTCTAACGAGTACCAACAATCTATGTTTTGTGCAGAAATATGAAAAATATCAGAATTTTTTAACTGAAAATTTTCATTTTTTTGGTGGTAAAATTTTCAATATAGTTGAATAGGCGTGTTTTCGTAATGATATCAATAGGTAGTAACATAGAGTTGTTCAATTATTA
This sequence comes from Anodontia alba, assembly GCA_964016985.1. Classification (NCBI taxonomy): domain Eukaryota; kingdom Metazoa; phylum Mollusca; class Bivalvia; order Lucinida; family Lucinidae; genus Anodontia; species Anodontia alba. Next base: position 57,344,885 of record OZ024832.1, on the reverse strand, counting down.
GGACAACAATAGTAAAGGTTAAGGTGTCCCTAAATTTAGGATTAATAGGACAACAGTCAGAAGCACAAAATACATGTACATCCTTTTTCAATTTACTGATAAAGACAACTGACATACCCTATTCAACCTAATTATGGCACATACCCCTGTAAGCGTACACTACAGGCATGCAAGTTCTTAGTCTTCAAATTAAAGCCTGTGTATTTTTCTTTACTTTATAAAAGCATGTTGTTGGTACTCATTTGAATTAAAGAAAATCAGAAACAAAATCGCATAAACATCATTAAATACACTCCTCATAAAGTCATCTGCTAATCTTTCGTTAAAGTGTACCCTTAGTATAGGTGCATACACATTTTACCACAAGTTTACCCAGTAACTTTGAAAAGTGTGTTAAAATTTTAGGTATACACTACAATATATAAATTTAAAGAGAGAAACTATATATATATTTCATAATCTGCAAAAAATTACATGACAACAAGCATTTGATCCTAATCCTCATTTGCCCAATATTTTTTTGTTAATCTACAGTGTCACATTAAAGCAGAGCAAGAAATTAACACTAACAAAAAGACAACAATATGACAAAAACAAAATGAAAAATCTGATGATGACACCAGTTTCAATCGCAATAGCAGTAACTTAATTCTTTTAGTAATAGTTTGGACTTGGACCACTGTGACTTGGACATTTATGTGACATTTTTAATATCAACACTCATGATTTAATGCATGAAGTACAAAGATATAAGAAAAAAACTTCTTTAATGTCTGCAAGATTATATATATAGATATACTGTATTTATCCAAAGTGTTGGGACAGAGGATAGGCCAGAGCAAACTGTAGACCCAGATCAGATGCTACATAACATGACATCTGGTCTGGGTCTACACTGTTTACTTGTCACCCAGCAGTGTTTAGATACGCCAGCAGCCCAGTAGTATACAAGGGACTTATCAAAAAGATAAGGACAAACATGGTAAGGAGTAACAGTAATTGAAGCCTTTTCTGGCTGTTCAAGGCTTTTTTAATGACATTACTGGGCTTTTACAAACTTTGAGGCCTTCCCAGGGGTTTTGGGGAAACGAGGAACAAGGTCATTTATTTCAGGGGAAAAAGGGAACAAAAGTCTAATAAAAACGTTAAATTATAATACCCCGCCATTATTGTGTCGCAGACAGATAACTGTCAAACACTGATGAAATTTGCCCATAAATGATCCAAAACCAGATCTTCTTCATATCAATGCAAGTACCAAGTTTGATTAAAATCCCTTGACATTTACTCAAGTTATCGTCCAGAAAACGAAAATATGGGCGTGTCTAAGACAGACAACTCCATCAAAATTTGACAAAATTAGCCTATTAGCAATCCCAAATCAGATCTCCTCAATATCAATGAACACAGCAAGTTTGGTGAAAATCCATTGATGTTAACTCAAGTTATCATCCGGAAACGAAAATATGGATGTGTCTGGAGCAGTTAACTCCATAAAAATTCGACGAAATTTGCCCATTTGCAATCCCAAACCAGATCTCCACAATATCAATACACATACCAAGTTTGGTGAAAATCCATTGATGTTTACTCAAGTTATCATCCAGAAACGAAAAACGGACGGACAGTAGGACAGACGTACGACTGACAGATGGACACACGGACGTCCAACGTGAAACCATAATACCCTGCCACTATCATGTGGCAGGGTATAAAAAAAGGGAACAGGGGATCAAAAGCAATTCTGGGGAAGAGGGAACATAGAAAGTCAAGATTTGATTTTGGGGAACAAGGGAAAATGCCAAATTTTTTAGGGGGAACAAATGAACAGGTACCCCCACCCCTTGGGAGGGCCTCAGCTTTGATAAGCTGCCAAAGAAGAAATATGTCTTATTAACCTTTGTCCTGCTGAACCTAGATATACAATGTCCTTGCAAAAAGTGTAGATCCAGATCAGTTGGTTTCTAAGAAGCCTACTGATCTGGATCTGCACTGTCTGTTATGAACTGTTCAAATTTGTATCAACAACCTGAAATAAGTAATCTGGCTGAAAATCAGAACTGGATGTGGTAGCTTAATTTATTCAGTATGACAAGATTTATCAGAATAACCTTTATCACTCTTTGGGCTAATTCAACAGACAACAAACTGGTGATATTTTTTTTCTTACTTTACCCTCAAAACAAGATTTTACATTTCATGCAAGTCGATTCCTGCTTTTCTGGAAAAACAAGAAAAACACTTCTTCATGTAAGTGAAAAGATAGTCAATAGGTCGTCTGCTGAAAATTTTACCCAGAGTGCTAAGCGTTAAGAGATAAGGTGTCCAAATATTCAGGTAAATTCCAAGGATACTGCATTTCCAAATTTCCCAGCTGGGACCTGCAGCCAAATTCTATTACAGAGAAGATAAAAGCAGAAAACAAAAAAGTGTTTAATGCTTAGCACTCTGGGTAAAATTTTACATTTTTGAAATACTTTTCTTATTTTTCCAAAAAAAAAAAAAGGGTTTTTGACATAAATGTCAAAACCTGTTTCTAGTAAAAACAAGAAAAATGCCTAACTGCATTATGGATGTTTTTTTTTTGTTTTTTTTCAAATAACGAAGAGAGTTCTCTCTTGCATGTGAAACACCTACTAGTCCTCCTCTTCATCCCTACCAAATATGAAAGCAATCCACTGAAGAATAAAGGTAACATCTAACTTTGAAAAAAGGCTAACCAAAAGGTTAACCTGGGATGACTCCAGACACCTGCCCACCCATAAGATCTCTATTTTAAAGGATGGATTTTTAAAAACCTGTCCAATAAGAAAACTATCATCAAATTGTCATCTGCTGAATTTTTAAAAGATTTAATAAAACAAAAACAAAACAAAAAAAAAAAAAAAAAAACAGCATTTTTTTCAAACCGATTAAAAACGAGAATTCAGACATCAATGACGGCCAGACTATTGCTACTGCCAGCATGTATACACTATCACTGCCAGCATCAACAGGCTCTATTTACTGTAGGCAATGGCTTATACAACAACAAAGATTGCAACTGAACAAAAACACTAAAACAACTACATTCACATTAAATACAACCTTGGAGGTGCCTTTAAATTATCTCCAGGAACTGATGAAGTGACACACGAAAATAAAAGCGAAAGATTCTGCCTTTGTTTCCAGTATTTATGAAAATTGATACAATGCATCTGTCACGTCCAGCACATTTGGATTGTTTTCCTTTTAATCCGCGTTTTTACTGCAAAGCCGGTAAACAGTCAACACGGAAAAACCGAGAATTGTTGAAACCAATCGAATTTCTTGTAACAAATTCGGATACGATCGGAATTTAACAGCAATGCAATGCTCTCCGACTAGTTCCGTAAAATGGCTCTACTGGCCAAAGTCAATATACAGCCAGCTTGGACCCAAAAATATATTGGACTAGTAACTGCACCCTCATTTCTGAGTCTTTTGCACAGGGAATGCTTATGCGCAGGGAATGCGTGCATGAGAAATAAAAGTAAAGCAATTATAGTGGGAGTTAAAAGAATGATAGTGAGATGTCAAAAAAAAAAAAAGATGATAGGGTCATGTTATTGTTATTAGTAAGAACATGTGAGATATGCAAATTAAAATTTTGCAGATAGTCAAAAGTAACGCCTAGCAGTTTCACTGAATCCCCACATTTAATTGTGATACCACGGACAGTGAAATCCTCACAGCCATCATGACCCCTCTTTCCCAGGGAAATGGCTCGAGACTTCTCAGGATTCGCTTGCATGAGATTAAAGTCAAACCACTGAATGACAAGTTCGGTCATTTTCAACCACGCTCCTGATTTGAAGTAGGTCAGGATGGCTGTAAGACAGAGTGTTATTATCTGTATTGTTGTACAGTTTACTCTTACAAAATAAAATATGTCGTTAATGAAAATATTAAAAAGCAATGTTTACGTTTATCGGACATTGAAATGGCCAATGTTTTTTGTGTTTTTTTTTTTTTTTTTTTTCAGAAAAACAAAGCAGCTTTCTATCGTCAAAAGATTATTTTCATAAGAGGTTCTCGTCGACTGATCATTAAAATGTCATAACCACAATTATTAGACCATATTATACCTATCAACTAGCTAAAACTAAGCGTTAAAATGGTCACATATAACCAATATTATGGTTGCGAGCGTGCCTGCCGATATCGGAAAATATCATTGAAACAGTTGTATTTATTTTAGGAAAAGTAGTCAAATTGCTTCTTAAAGCTGTATTTTAAAATACGAGTACTAGATAAAATTTATGATTGAATATTAACCAAAAGGAATTTATTATCCAAGTAAAAGTTGGCTTGAATCAATTAGTATTGCCATCCACAACTTTTGGTCACGTGGCATAAAATTGTAATCACGTAGCCGGCATGAAAACAATAACATTAAAAAGGTCTATAGATTGTAGCATACTTTTTTAAAAAGTGTAAACATCAGCAAGAAACCTTTGCACGTATCTTAGCTATTGGGGTGGGGTCGTAAGATATTCACCAAAAATGATGGTATAACTTCAGTTTTATTGATTGTGATAAAACATTTTCAACCAACATATATATAACAGCTGATTGCAACCAGTCATTAACCAAGATCAATTTTAGTGACCAAAATACTTTAAGATGGCATTAAAACCAGTTAAGACAACAAATCTTGGGTATTGGCAGATCTATTAGTTACAAGTCCGTGGTATATTGTGTGCGACCCACTGTAATACAGGCCTGTCGCCGGGTAGTGGAAAGTGGTCCGGTGGAGGTTAGCGGCGAGTGCCGAAGGCAGAGAGGGGGGAGATCTCCTCTGATAAGGGGGGTTCGGGGAAAATTTTTGAATTATCGACGCCTGTACGTGCGTTTTAATGCATTTTGGAAGCTTTTGGGGCCAGAATTCAGTCATTTTGGCCAAGAATTTAGCCAGATTAACATAAACAGAATAAACACAAGACTGGCAAATCTTAAACTATTTTGACCCCTCTGCGGGTCTCATCAGGCGATGTTACTTTCGATACAGTTTCAAGATTAAGAATATTCTTGCATTCAAAGTCAAAAAATTTTATACATAACTTGCCGACCGACATGTTCTTTGATTTAAAATAATTAGACAAATAGATTGAGGGGATTCAAACTTACTTCTTTGGCGCTCTTTAATTCATTCTGGGTCAAAGCTCAACGAGTTTATCATGTCTTTGATATATCATCTATTGATACTAATCCTTTAAAGATAATGAACTAAATCAAACAGGTGTCATTATAATTATTGCAGTGTTTGGCACGACGTGTGACTGTTTTGTTTTCACACCTTGGACAAGCTTACAGATGAAACGAGCCACGAGCGTTATTGATAATTGCATTAACAAAACAGACATTAAATGCGGCACTTTTGATAATGCGATTAAACAATTTCACAGACAGAGAGTAAGCACAACAGAAAAGGCTGAAATAAAAAAAAAAAAAAATGGTATGGCGGAAAGCATGCGCTCGGTCAAAAAAGTGGTCCGGCGCTCGCCGGACCTGCCGGACCGCTGACGACGGCCTTGTAATATATAGTAAAATCGGGGTATTCGTGGAGGTCTGTCTACACAGTTAAGCAAATTTTCACGATGTTTATGTTCTTAAAGCTTAATTAACTTTGCTTGTTATTCTTAACAGTCATTTGTACTGTATTTGTACTGTGTAAATTTGCATTGGCGGGCCTATTAACAAAATCATAGACATGATCCCTTATCTTATATAGTAGAATTGTTGTGTTATAAATGAACACATTTTGTATCGGCCTGTCGACATACGACTACTAAATGACGACAGAGCTGCGTTCTATCCAGTCAAAAGTACCCTTTCTCATTCTTTTTTTTTTTTTTTTTTTTTTCAAGAATCCGTACCAAGTTCGGTACCAAGCGCCTCCACCCCGCCCGCTCCTCCACATCCAACCCATTCCCAGCCCAGGATTAAGATGAAGATTCATTAGTGTACATATCGGTCATACATATTGCATAGTGTTTTGATAAAATCGCATGAGAAAAAAACTGTAAACATCTTTATTGTTTATTTATATCTCCACATCGCAGAGAAGGAACCCTTAATCTTCTTTCTTAGATCTCAAGTTTAATCTTAATTAACCCTTGTTCTGCTGAATCCGGATATACCCAGTCTTTGCAAACAGTGTAGATCCAGATCAGAAGCCAACTGATCTGGATCTGCACTGTTTACCATTAAGAATGTGAATTTATATCAACCATCTGGATCAAGTAATCTGGCTGGCTGAAAATTAGAAGTGGGCGTGGCATCTTAATTGATTCAGCAGGACAAGGGTTAATTTGTTTTATTATGTCTGTTAAAGAGTTCCATTCCAGAATGTCATTATAAAAACGCACTACCTACTGATTTAAACATCAGGATATGAAATTTAGAAAAGAAAGAAAGAAAGCAAATAAGAGTGATATACAGAGTATATGTACATACTAAACAGAGGAAGAAATATAAGAATCCATCATGAGTGTCCGTGCAGGATAGGGAAATCTCGCTAGAGGGGTAGAAATTTCAACCAAGGACTTGCCTCGTCCCTGGTTGAAGTATCTACTTCGAGGGTGAGACTGTATTCCTATCCTGCATGGAGTGGCTCATGGCGGATTCTTTTTCTCTCACCTTTAAGCGGATTGTTCCTTGGACCAGCGAGCCTAAGACATGGTCATGTGAGACAGAAATTTTTCACACGGGCAAAAAGTCTATCTCATATAGGCATAGGTGTGAAAATAAAGCGTTCCCGTATGCTTTTGGCTCATCAAGTAAAGACCTGTTCATAGGACCCTTATGTCCCCATTGAAATGACTGTCACCTGATGAGTAAATAAGCAGTACACTAGCTGGGGGTACACTAGCTTGGATGAATCTCCATCGCTGTGCTGTGGGGCGTATTGATACAAAAAATGCGGCAAACAAAACGTCGAACAGAAGATTAGGCTCCCCGAAAATATACGTACATTTGCTTGTCGCTATTCAGTTGGAACCGAATCCTGAGTAATTGGTAACGCCGGGAAGGAACTCCTTTAAATAGTATCATAAAACAACATATGTTCATATCTAATCTGAATTGATTACGGTGACACGTGGAATGACATTCAATCAGGGAATGTCCTGGCAAATGTCACAAAGCTTGAAATACTATCCCCATGATCCCCCAGAAGCTTCACCGAGAACAACGAAGGAAGCCTTGGGTTTACTCTGCATAAATTTCTCATCATGTCCCGTTTGGGTCAAAGAAACAGTTACAAAGGACTGTGTGGCCATTCCTGGAGTATGCCTGCTCGGTCTGGGACCCACGCAGTGTAGTAGTTTTCAAGCTGCCACGTTAGTGATCTCGAATTATAGTTACGATTCAGGCAGCAGGACCAAAATTTCCAGAAGCTGAAGTGGACATCACTGAAGCAGCGTAGGAAAGAAAGAAGGTTGATTCTCTGATATATGGACCTAAAGTATCAAGTAAAAGTACTGACAGCTGATCTCGTAAGTTCATACAGATAAGATAGGAAGCAGCATCCGTTTGCTTTACAATCGCTCTTTGCCATAATGGATATATGCAAAGCCAGATTTTCTCTAGCTACAGTTAGAGATTGGAATACACTCCAGGCTCCACATTATCCTCAGCTGAAACTCCTACTGATAGTATCTTAAGATTTGTCTTCGAATATTAATCCAGTCTAGAATTATGTCATTGGAAGTGTCAACGAAACAATTTAGATTTTGTCCCTTTTTCTAACAGCCATTGATATAGAACAAGAGACAGTTTATATAACTTCATTGTTGATGGCTATGCTTCACTTTTTAATTGCACGACGGCGGTTCAGGCCTCAGACAATGACGGCCTCTTCGTAAAACTTTAACCAGTGGGTTGGGGCTTGACGATATGTCTTTGGCTTGGCCCGCCGTGGTTCAACTATTGGTTTTCATTTACTTTGGCATACAGTAGAATTAGCCATGAGTACTCGTCTTTGTTTATTATAGTGATTAATTTGATTTTTATGTTTTCGCTTTGATGCATTGACTGAGTTGGGAGCCTTTATGCGAACCGAATTTTTATGTGTTTCTGTATTAAGAGTAGCATCGGGACCCAGGGTAAAGTTAGCTAGCTGTAAAAGTGCTTTAAACCCCGCGGTGGTTTGCTCTACTGACCGTTCTAAGGCGGTGGTCCCGGTGTTAGTCTTACACTTTGTTGCTTTGTGGTTTATTCTACGAGGCGATTTGTTGTATGTCTTTCCGTGTGTCATTTTGTTCTTGTGTTTTTCAGTCCTTTTAGTATTGCAATTACCTCGCTTGGGGAAGAGAGAGCTAATCTTAGTGCATTTCGTACGTTTGTTCGGTTTGTGCTTGTTTGGATTTGTCGGTTTCCTCTTCCTCTTGGGGTCTGGGAAGGGCTGCGGTTTGTGATTGTGGCACTCCCTGGACTTTTCTCTTACCTTTTTTTTTTCAAAATCGCCAGAATAAGTGGCTGTGTGTCAGACACCTTTTATTACAATGGCATTTTAGATTGGAATAACCTTCCAAGACTCTCTCTCTCTCTCTCTCTCTCTCTCTCTCTCTCTCTAATCCCTTTTTTATCATTGCGGAATACAAATAAAAATAAAAAAAAATAGAAACTTTTCCCACGGAGGGACCTAACTGATAAAATCATTATAAGCTATACCAGAAACCAGACTGTATACCTTTGAAAAGAAAAGAGCAAATGATAGAAAAGATAGTCTGGAGACAGAATATAACTTGTCAGATGGTGAGAAATCTATAGGAAATAATGAAATTTTTAAAAAATCTATCAAAACATATGTATTAGCTGCTGGCCAGTCCTCCACAGAGGAAAACATGCTAAACTACGTTCAGAAGTTTAGATTAATGTAATGTATATATTCAAATGAAAATGTAATAGAAGTCTGATTGTAAGATCATCAGAAATGTATTTTTCAATGTTTAACTTCTTATTCTTTATATTTTATTACACTTATTTATGCTTTGACTCCACTGACAGGTTACAGAAGCCAAGGTTTTGTAAGGTCATTCTCCCTTGATCCGTCATGTTGGAGACCAGACAGGTTTCTGTACTCAATTTTAGCCATTTTTGTGTCATTATTCCTCAATGATAAAAAGTCTAAGGGACTGGAAACATCACTGTGACTATTCTTAAAGACACATTTTGGATTGCATAACACGCTAATGACCATAAGGAGATTAAGATAAGAAATTCTTGGTGACTTTGGCCACCCTTACAGGTAGGGGCCTGATATGGGGAAATTAGATTTGATATCAATAAAGTTTATGATGAAGACAGAGAAACAGATAAGGTGGGTAATTTGGTGATAATTTGATGATTTTTTTCTGTTTATTCAATAAAATATAGCTGGTTGATATTCATTAGAATTGCCTCTCCCAGGTAGTTCTTATGAATACCCACAACATGTTTTATGGAGAAATACAGATATTTATGCCTATATGCTAATTTTATCATCAAATGCCCTCTTAATCTTTTTTTTTTTTTTTTTTTTTTTTTTTTTTTTTTTTGATCAAGTACAGAAAATTAGTAAGATAGATAGTATTTATTAATTTATTTATTTATTTATTTATTTATTTATTTAATTATTTATTTATTTAAGAAAAGAGAAGCTTTATAGCATAAAATGCACATTCTAAATTGTCTAAGAACTTTCTGACATGGAAAAATAAGAAACATATCAATACTTTGAAAAAACATCTTATAGGCTCTTGAAGAAAACTTTCTAATAATTCCATTATGTTTTACTTTCATGAATCAATATTATTTAGTATTCCTTTGTTCTTCTTTCCTAGTGAACTCTCATAATTAGTCTCAAGACAAAATATTTGCAGATTCAATTTGATTGAAGCTAAAATATTTAGTTTTTAGGCAGCTATGGAATAATTGCACAGTGTTCTTATTTACTTTAGAAAATAAATAAATAAATAAATTAAACTTTCTATTTTATATTTCAATTTCAGTTTATTTGTATTTTTCACAATGCAAGAAAAAACAACTTTTATTTTGGGGGAAAATTATCAAAAATAAAAAAATAAATAAAAAAAAAATAAAAAAATAATAATAAATAAATAAATAGTGATACAATACAAATCAACAAATTAAATGCAAAATTTGCAAATGAATTTATTTAGTTCTAATGTAACATATTGAATACTGCTCAGTTACATGAATTAATCCTTATAGGGCCCCACCTATGGAGACTTAACATCCTTATAATGGCTTCATAATCACTTAGATAAGATAAGCCTTTGATGTGCGCTCTGTTATCAGGACTGTATATTGGGGGTGATCATGAAGGGGGGGTCTAGCCAAAGAAGGAAAAAAATGTGTCTTTAAGGTATATAAGAATCAAATAACTAGGGTTCCGTCATAGTTTGCCAAGAGACAAGGACAGTATCTATCTATCTATCTATCTATCTATCTATCTATCTATCTATCTATCTGCCGTAACACAACCTCCAAAGAGGCCTTCAGTCGAGGTTCCGGTAAAACCAAGTGCTAAAGGGGGTTAGTCGAATAAAAGTGGGGAAAGAAAAGTAGGTGAAATGAGTTTGTACAGTGCGGTCAAGAGTGTTAATATAGTTAAAAGATAAAAACAGTTTCTGTTATCTAAGGTGTTGAATGGACTACCTGGCAGACAGCTGTACTAAACTGTGCCAGGGTAGGGAGGATAGATATGTGGGCTGGTAGGGCATTCCAGTGGATGATAGTGCGGGGAAAGAATGTGAACTTGTAGTAGTCTTTCAGAGTCGATATCTGTCTGTATGCAAGAGAATGAGTTCTTGTAGAAGGACGGGTGTTCCGGACCAGGTAGTCAGCAGCAGGTATCGCAACAAGGTCATATGTGACCTTATATAGAAGGACTAGCCGACTGTCAATGCGTCGTTGGTCAAGGGTGCGCCAGTTGAGATTCTGAAGCATAGCAGAAACGCTAGATGTATATCGCTAGTCTCTGGTTACCCATCTAGCGGCCCTTCGCTGGACTGATTCAAGTTTGTAGGAGTCTGAAGCGGTGTAGGAGGCCCACACAGTAGAGGCATATTCTAATTGTGAGCGGACAAGAGTTTTATATGCAGTGGCTTTCAGGTCCCTGTTGTGGACCCGAATATTGCGCTTTATATAGCCTAGAGTCTGGTTTGCCTTTTTACTGATGTTATCAATATGGTCTGTCCATCTGAGGTCTTCCGAAATGGTGACCCCTAAGTATTTAGCAGAGGGTACACTTTCTAATACACAGCCATGAAGACGATAGTCAGTCTGAAAGGGGTTTTTATGTCGGGTCACATGAATGACCTGCATGGCACTTTGAGGGATTAAAACTCATATCCCAGAGTTTTTCCCATATTTCGAGTTTCTCAAGGTCTTTCTGGAGAATCTCTGAGTCTGTCTGGGCATTGAGAGCAAGGTACATTGCTGTGTCGTCCGCGAATAACCTTACTCTGGACTTTACCTGATCCGGGAGGTCATTAATGTAAGCCAGAATCTTCATAAGCTCAAAAGTACATTAAAATTTTGTTGAAAATCTGCCTGGGTGTCTCCAGCAAGAAAGATCGCTCTTGTGTGTGATGTCATCACAGCCTCTCAATTGGAAATTACTTAATTACTTTATGACTGCATACATGCCATAAGCTGTGGACTAAAATCTGTGAGATAAGGCAAAATTTCACGTGAGATTTGACAAAATTCTGTGAGATTTTCTTAAACATCACCTTGGAGCTCCCCCAATATAGTCTAAAGTCTTTTATTTTATTATTTATTTATTTTTTTTTTTTTTTTTTTCGTGTAAGAAGCTTGTGAAAACCACAAGAGTGTGGGATTTATGTTTATTTCTTCATAAAATCCGTTTTGAAACGGTCTGCAAAATTCTTTGAGATTTGAATTTTTATGGGAATTGCCGTTCAGATTGGCCTAAATCTGTGAGATTTTATCACACAGTGTGAGATATGGCATGTATGGTTATCCTAGGTTCAAAAGATCAGTGACTTTTATCATTTTATCAGGATACTCTTACAGTATTTTATTCTTCACTCGTATTGTTGTTTGAAAATTGAGTTAATCTTATGTACTATGTACTGTTTACATTTTGTACTGATCTTAAACTTGAATAAAGTTTGATTGATATTACTGTCAGTAGAGCAAAAGTACCAAGTGAAACGTCTTATAAATTTTACGAAAAAAACCCGAACGCTCACGGATCTTCCGTTATTTTCCGCCTGATTTGAACGCCGCCAATTTCAAAGTCGAAGTAAGCCGAAGAAAAACAACATGGCGGACGGGACAAGATCCCTTGAAGTTGTGAATGAAGATGGTAAAATCTGTTCTTCTTTGTTCACATTTGGTGATGCTGTTAGATGTAAATCTTCCGTGTATATTGAAAGGTCTTCGCATCACTAGCGAATTGTTTGCTGCATAGATACTCGTTTGAAATGGGATTTGATTTCAGTCTGATAAAGAAAAATTTTGAGCAAGCAAGTCAACATTGTCATCTGTGAAAAGGCACCCCGTGGTGCGAACGGCGTAACTTAGTCGTTTTACCTGTTTGTCTTTTTGCTGGAGAGAATTGGTGTATTAATGTTGCAATGCCATGAGAGATTTTATTTTAGTATGAGGGATCAGGGTCCACTGTTTATACAGCTTGGTAGCTCACTTGCAGGGTAGTCCAACAAGTTAGACGTACGCATGCACCCATTTATTGATAAGTGCTGTTTATAGATGTGCATGCGACATCTAACACGGACACTATGTATTTCCCTATCGCACTTATAAAATTTTGGTATAGGCTGTCTACCCATTGCATTGTGCGTCTATTTTATGTGGTAAATAGTTGAAATCTGGGCTAAAAATTCCGTCGTACCTTTCTTGTTGTAAGAATATTTCTAATGAAAACAAGCCATCGCTGAAACGACATTTGTAGCCGCCATTGTGTTGAAAACATAGTCACATGACATTGGTTACAACAAAACTTTGGAATTAAAATTTTTTTAACTTTTTTTTTTCCCTAAAATTATGCACGTATGTGTGTAGAATGGGAGAGAAAAGAAGACGGTGAGCGTGGCAGTCTTCACTATATTGGGTAAAGATGCCCATTCGAGTAATGTAGCATAATAACAAAAAAATAAATGAAATAACAAGGAAAAGACAAGGGTTTGGTACTGGGGAGAAGGTGTAGGGGAGGGAGGGATAGAATATGGTGAGCCATGGTCAAAAAATGAGGGAAAATGTCTTTACGAATAATGTAGCACAGCACCCGCGAACATATTTTCCTTGGGCAGTCATCTGTAGATACGGAAATCTGAGGAAAAAAAAAAAAAAAAACATTTCTGACTGATGCGGGTCTAGGTGGGGCTTACTGATTCTTCTTTAATGACCTTATTTTTATTGACTACTGAGTTTTGGCCTAAACTTTTAGTTACTACTGATTTTTGTTATGTAGAATTTAACGATTAAGCCCCCCACCCCCAGCTGCTGCCCCCCCCACCCCCCACCCCCCCCCCCCCCCCCCACCCCCAAAATAAATTTCCAAAATATACTGATTTTTGTGAAGCTAGCTTTGGGGCCTACCGATTACTAATTAAAGGGCTAAGATTTTAATGATTAACGATTTTTGGTACCCACCCCTCACCCACCCGCACCCCCCACCCAGTCCAGACCCTCATGAATTTGCACTTCTGAATGCGCTGTCAGAACGTAAAGAAAAAACGCCATCTATTCGTAGAATAATTATTTTCAGCATTAGAAAAATACCGCACAACGCAACTTGGAAAAAAAACCACAAAAACAATGGTTCCTATATCATTTAAGAACAGGGAAGGCTTAGATCATCCTGCGCATTTGCATTATCTGAGTAGTGTCTTCCCTGTCAGGGCGATGAAGTCCTTAATCAGATTGGCTTGATGTACTAACTAATCAAGAGTTTTGCTGTCCCAATACTCTATATGGGTCATTCTTTTAAAGACACAAACACAACAAACAAAATCGTGTCCTCAAATACACATCTTTAAGCACTAGAAAAATACATGTGCACCACGAAATCAGAAAAAAAACCCTAAGTCACAAGAGAGCGAATATCAAAATGAGCATGCACGTCCTATGTATTGCTGGTCACACGGTGATTCATTGGTTCGAAATTGACGGTTGTTATACGTCTCAACAGTCACGTAGCATATTACTTAGATGGACTCGTTAAACATGGAATCGCCATGCTAAATGAATGAACGGGGCTATATTCATTCTCTGTAAAATCCCAAATACACTGTACTTGGCTACGGTATAAATGGGGGACAATGTAGGCAATATAATTTACATCTACTGTTCTTTTGATTTGATCTAGGTATACACTGTTCAGGCAAGTTTTTCCGAATAATAGGGAAATATGGTATTTTGTGACTTCTATATTTTCATTAATTTATTTATCTATTTTTTAGCTCACCTGAGCTCTGCTCAGGATGAGCTATTGTGATCACTTTTCGTCTGTGCGTCCGTTCGTCCGTTAACATTTTCAAACGACTTCTCCTCTGAAGCCGCTGAGCCAATTTTGCTCAAATTTCATATGGGGCCTCCTAAGGGTGGGGGAACGAAAAATTGCTAAAATGATCGCGGTCCGTTGACCAAGATGGCCGCCACGCCCATATATGGTAAAAACCTTTAAAAATCTTCTTCTCCAGAACCGAGAATGCCTTGGGGCTGAACCTTTACAGGAATCATCGGGGACGGGAGGTCTACCAAAATTGCTAAAAGAATTGTCGTATGTTGGCGTTTGACCTTTTTACGGCAAGGTCAAGTTTGCTTCCCTATGCATTTGTATGGGAAAAACCTTTAAAAATCTTCTTCTCCAAAACCGAGCATGCCTTATGGCTGAATCTTTGCATATATCATCAGGAATGGGAGGGCTACCAAAATTGCTAAAATAATGGTCGTACATTGACATTTGACCTTTTTACGGTAAGGTCAATTTTGCTTCCTTATGCATTTGTATGGGAAAAATGTTCAGAATTTCAAACAACTTCTCCTCTGGAGCCTCTGGGCCAATTTTGCTCAAATTTCATATGGAGCCTCCTTAGGTAGAGGGAACAAAAGATTGCTAAAATGGTCACGGTTTGTTGACCAAGATGGCCGCCATGCCCATATATGGTAAAAACCTTTAAAAATCTTCTTCTCTAGAACCGAGGATGCTTTGGGGCTGAATCTTTGCATGAATCATCGGGGACAGGGGGTCTACCAAATTGCTAAAATAATGGTCATACGTTGACATTTGACCTTTTTACGGCAAGGTCAAGTTTGCTTCCTTATGCATTTGTATGGGAAAAAACATTTAAAAATCTTATTCTCCAAAACCGAGGATGGCTTGTGGCTGAATCTTTGCATATATCATCTGGAACGGGCGGTCTACCAAAGTTGCTAAAATAATTGTCATACATTGATATTTAACCTTTTTACGGCGAGGTCAAGTTTGCTTCTGTATGCATTTGTATTGGCCCCATACATTTGTATGGAAAAAATGTTGATAATTTCAAATGGCTTTTCCTCTGAAGCCTCCGGCCCAGTGTTGCTCAAATTTCATGTGGAGCCTCCGTGGGCAGGAGAATGAAAGATAGCTAAAATGGGTATGGTCCATTGATCAAAATGGCTGTCATGCCCATATATGGTAAAAACCTTTAAAAATCTTCTTCTCCATAACCAAATAAGCCCTGGGTCCTAATCTTTGCACAACTTATGGGGGACAGGAGATCTACCAAAATTGCTAAAATGATGGTTCTACATGTATGTTGACATTTGACCTTTTTACCTCCAAGGTCAAATTTGCTTCCCCATTTGTATGGGCCATATACATTTATATTGAAAGTATCAAAGTGACTTGTAGATCAACAGTAGTTAAAATTGTTCTGATTGGAAGTCTAAGATGGCCATCATCTGGTTTATATTTATAATATTTCCATACCACTGTGCTGTTTACATGTATAAAATCATGATTCTTCAGAAACCACTTTGCAAATTTCCACCAAATTTCCCATTGATTCTTCTGTTGAAATGTGATTGATAGTTTATTCAAATGATCATGCTCCATTGACTGTCAGGTCCATATATTCTTCTTCAAAACTAAGAACTGCTCAAATGATGATATTTTAACTTCATAATACATTAACCTATAGATAATGTGCTATTCTATTCTGTTTTCACACCTTCCACAGAAAAAACGACCTTTCAGTCGTTAATTAAAGTCTTAAACCAGAAGGTCCCTTAGGCAGTTACCTGTGTGACGTAACTCTTCCCGCTCAATTGACCACGTGTCAGTTTCTTTTCTGTGGACAAAGAAATTCAACAAGGATTATTTACCTGTGATAGAAATTTGGATTATTTCTTTCCTCACGGATAAATTTATGTATCCTTGTGTTTCTTTTGTTTATTTATCACTCCTTTCACTTTCTGTGTTATTATTTAAAATTTTCAATTTTCGATTTCATGTATTTTTGACTGGTCTTTTTCCACATGCGTTTTGGCGACTCTCGCTATTCGGCACAATGCTCGTGCGCGATCGGTTCGATAGTCGTGTTTATATATGCAGAATATTTTTGTTCTTTTCGTTCCAGGTTATTCAGCAATTACGATATGTTTTTTCCTGGACTTTTGTTTGCAGAGATCTTCAGTTGGCTAAAGATTCTCATGGTGGAGAAGCTGATTGTAAAGAACTTGTCAACCCTTGATGGGTTATAAGACAATTCTTTACTGATGGGAGCCCCACCCCATATGGCTATACTGCCGGGGTAAGACCCATCAAGGTGGCATCTTTGGGTACTTAGTATCCTATAAAGTCTAAGTCCACCAGTCACCAGTCATCCAGTCACCAGTCAACCAGGCACCAGTCAATCAGCTTCACCAGTCACCAGTCAATCCGGTGCCAGTCAACCAGGCAACAGTCACCAGTCATCCAGGTGCCAGTCAACCAGGCACCAGTCACCAGTCACCCAGTCACCAGTCACCAGTCACCGATCAACCAGGCACCAGTCAACTAGTCTCCAGTCAATAATTTAATTATTTTCTGGAAAGACTTAGTTTCTGACATATTTCACCGGACAAAATAGTCACGTATACTAACTTCCGGTCATTATGTCTAATTATTAAAAAAAAAATTTTCACTGGGCAAAGTATCAGTAATATTTCTGATACTTATACCCGGTCATATTATTATATTATTTCTTATTTTTCACCAGGCAAACTTTTACAGAAAGTGTCTGGTCAATTTTTGCCTAATAATTAATTATCTTCGGGAAAAAGTTTCGAATACTTGTGCCCGCTCAGTTTTCATATATAATCTCCCTTTTTCATCGGACTAGAGTTACGAATACTACTATCCGATCAATTTGTCAAATTACTTGTAACTTTACCGGGCAACAGTTACGAATATTAGTGTCCGGTCATTGTGTCGGGTAACTAGTGTCAAAATAATGATTACTAATTCCCGAACAATCTATTATCATTCATAGAGCTCCATTCACGTTTAAGTCAATGGATATAGGTTATTAAGTGAAATACATAATAACTTTTTATACAAAAAAATTCTGTACAGTCTTTCCCAAATCAGACTAGAATTTTTAATATTCCATTGACTTATTATAGGTGTGTAATTCCATTAATATTTTAAATTAACTTATGTTTTATCTCTTTTATCCGCTAGAAAGAGTTAAACTTCCGACTATAACAAAATTCTTACCGGGCAGCAGTTCGTAGACTAGTGCCAGGTCATTCAAATGATGTTTTATCTCTTTAATTCGCTAGAAAGCGTTTAAATTCCGGCTCTAACGAAAATTTCATCGGGAGGCACTTCGTAGAGTAGTGCCAGGTCATTCTAACGAAATTCCACCGGGCAGTAGTTTCGTAGACTTTGTGTCGGATTACTAGTGTGCGAGTAGTAGTCACTAGTACTCGCTCAACATATATTCATATATAACCACTATAGACATGTATAGTCTTGGATTATAGGTTATTGAATGACAGCGATGGGTTCTAATACCTAGTAGCCATTTATATTGTTGAATTCTGTCCAGTCACTTTTGAACTTGACTTAAATTCTATATATATATTTATTATTGAAAATGAATTAAGAATTATCGGTTACGATCAAATTCGCAATTCATTCACTAAGTGTAGAAGATACTTCCAGCTATAATTATATCACTTTTATTCGCTACAAAGAGATTAACTTCTTACATATTCACCTTATTCGGCTCTAGGGCAAAGGTGAACTATAAAACTATCGTTATTTATAAGAAGAAAAATATACACGAAATATAAAAAAATTTTCTTCTTTCCTCCCCTGTTTTTCTTCTACATGCTCCGATATGTAATCAGCATGTAATCTAAGGAGTTTTTCATTCTTAAGGTATCGGAAATTTACACCAACCAGATAAATAAATTAACAGTTTATTTATTTATTCGCTACCTCTCTAGATTACTACGATTTAAAATTCTAGTTGAGGTACATATTTTCCTTTTGCCTTTTCTACATGGAAAATAGTTGATCCGATAAGCTATTATTCTATTTTATACTATCTTTTGATTGATTATATTAGAGTCTAGGTCAGTCGTGCTCTGTCTAAACTCTGCTATAAAATAATAAATAAAAAAAAAAAAAAAAAAAAAAAAAAATCTTATATTTAGGCATAGATATAATTCGATACGTTCTTTACTTTGCCTGTTTTATTTTTTCTTCTGGATCATTTAAGACTACGATAGCAATATACCAGATATTTTTGCCTCAGTAAGAATCTATTACGCTGAAGATTCTTCATATTGGAATAATAATTTTATTATGATTATAATTCTAGACCCAATTAATCCTCGTATATTATAGGTCTACTTTATCTTACTGAGGAATAGTTTTGCTTCGACTAGCTCTATACCTCTAATATTTTATTTATAACTAGAGTCCATGTCAATCAAAATTTTCTTGCACTTTGGTATTGACAATGGATACATATTTAGTAAAGGCATTAATTATTCAGTACGTGACAGATTATTATTGCCTAAATTAGATTTTATATACAATACTTTCCTTTTGATATTTTGTTTTATTGACTTTGTAACTATTCAGAAACTGCCAAAGTCAATCATTTCCTTCCTCTAAACTTGCCGAAGCTCTAGATTATGTTGATATATATTTTTGATATATGCTTAGAGGTTAATTAACGAGAGTTTACCTCATAATAGTGGATATTATTATAATTATATTAATCAATCTATAGTCTAGGCTTAGACAAAAGGGAAAACATCCTTAATTATTAGTATACGAGCCGGTAAAGAATTAAGACACTCTTAATTATCACTTTACCCCTCTTTTATGTTTACATTCGTTAAAGGGATCATAGTAATTCTCGCTAAGAGTTCAAGTTCAGTTTGCGAATAATGCAAAGATTAATATCTTGATTTCCAGTCCGCATCAAAAATGGTCTATATATATAGATAAATATCTTTCCGAAACTGGATATTTATTTATTTTTCCACACAATAAGTCATTTCAAGATGTCTATGATTTTGAAATGCACTGCTTCAATTTATAATATAAAATATGTTTATATTAACTTCACAACTTAGTAAGTGCTGCACCTACGTTCCTGGTCAGATCTTACTTTTGTGATACGTTTTTGAACATACTGAAAGTTTTCTCCGATTATACATTCGGTAAATAAACTTTCGAGTAGTATTTATGCCTTTAAACATTCAGATTATTTGATAATTGTTGGAGATAATATATTATTCCGATATTTATATATCTATCTTCATTATTTATCTTTCTCATCTTACTTTTAAATTAGATTGACCTTCTCGCTACGTTCCAGGTTTAAATCTAGCTAACATTGTGGAACAGTCACTTTTTTATTTCCTAAACAATATTTTAACATTTTTCTCAGTATTCAGAGCATAACGACTTCATGAATACTTGAAAATAATTCAATTCTACGCTTGTTAAACTAAGCCTAAAACAAGCCCTAGTTTTTTAGAATGGATATTATCCTTCGATTCAGTTCATGGAGATACATCCTTTTAGATCCCATTATCTCTATTTCAATCATTCAAAATTCTAATGACTAAGTACTCCTTTTCTACGTACGAATACAGAATATCGAGTCACTGTTGCTGCATATTGGTTAAAGATTAAACAAATTTTATCTTAAACCTATATGACGTTAAATTAATTATTATCTCTTTCATATACATGTTTTTACCCTTCCGTCAGGGATCGCGGTAATAATATTATTACTCTCTATGGTTTACACATAGATCTCGAGAGTATATATATGTATTTTCTTCCTGAACTCATTTGCGAGTACGTAATTTGATATTTCAGGAATTACCAATTATGCAGACATAGATTTTATTCTATTAATATTCAATTCTAAAAAAATTTTGATTGAATGTTTATCTATAAAATTTCCGAGCAGTAATTTTATAGAGAGTTATATGTTTAATAATTCCTTGCTTAAATAATAGTTACGCTTAACCTATGATTTATAGCGGGAATTTTGTTCAGTAGTATAATTTTTATTTAGTATTAATATATTTCTTACTATTCTTAAATATGCGTATAGAATAGTAATACTATCTCTTAACTTTTAAATTAAGTGTTTTTTGAGATTAATAATCAGTATTATTGTATAATCTTTCTTCAGAGATTATCACACTATTACTTTTTCTCTGAGTCCTTCTCTTTTTATGAACATTTTGATTCGTATCAAAGTGGATTTTTAACATTTCTTGATTTCCATGATTATTTACTCAGGAGTACTTTTCATGGCAATCTTCTGGTATAGAAAGATTCTATCCAGCTTATTTATTATTGTTTAATCTTATCAATACGGTAAGATTTAGCCAAACTATGACCGTCATACAGTTTTCTGCGATCAACCTTATTCTTATCTCTCTTATTCTCTGTCAAACTCTTTAGTTATGATGTTGACAGTTTATTCTTTATTTTTTGTCAGGACATCAAACACTTTTATATGTCTATGACAAAACTAATTATCAATGGTTTAGGTTGTTTTTTTTCTTCCCAGCAGTTATATGCAAACTCTGTATTATTTTATTGCTTGACTAAAAATTCGTTATACAATTAGTCTAGCAATAGTTTTAACCATTATGTTTGTCTATACTTTTTTTCTTCTGATGGATAACTTAGTTATAGTTAAGTTAACTCCATCTACTTTTATTATCTCCCCTTCTTTAATTTGATCAAGGGAAATAATTACACATTATGGTTATTTTAAGTCTGTGTCTGTTCATCGGAAACTGTCCTGTCGCTCCAATTAACAGAATTTAATTAGTTTATAATTCTAATAGCTTAGACTATT
Organism: Anodontia alba; assembly: GCA_964016985.1. Lineage (NCBI taxonomy): Eukaryota > Metazoa > Mollusca > Bivalvia > Lucinida > Lucinidae > Anodontia > Anodontia alba. The sequence goes on along the minus strand of OZ024832.1, from coordinate 57,323,490 downwards.
ACAATTACATAGCTTCACATATCTAGAATTTTATCCAAAATATCTACATATGCCAGTTATCTATAGGAAACTCCACCGAGTAGACTTTTCCTTATTTATTCAAGATCCTACATAGACTACTTACAGTGTATGGTCTTGGCTTTTTGTTTTACAAATTTTGTTTTCAAAATTTTCTATATTCCTAGCTTACTTTGCGATGGAATATTTATGTTATGTCTCAATGACTCCCTTTTCTTTTTGAAGCCAATTGTTGTCTCCCAAAAAGAAAAAAAGAGGGGGGGGTGGGGGGGGGGGGGCCAATGTTAGGTCTCTGAGACTTAAGAACTGGCTTCCTCTAGAGTCTACTAATATATATAAGGTTGTTAGATCATAACACCTTAAAGCTATTTTGTGAATCTAGACCATTCTTTCTATTAAATATAGAATTAGAATGTATCTGATTCCTTTGAGTTTCCTGAGTCTTAACCAGAAGTGGTGAGATATTATTGGTGTTAGAGTTAGGAGAGCACCTCCCTCCTATTCTGCAAATTCTAGCACATTATCTATAGGTTAATGTATTATGAAGTTAAAATGAAGTTTTTTAAAAGTAAAACATATTTTAACGAGTAATACTTAACCTATAGATAATCAATTATCTCCCTCCGCCCACCCTCGCTTATCTCTCCTAATTGTGTCTATTGTTTTACACATAAAAGAAACTGACAAGTGGTCAATTGAGCGGGAAGAGTTACGTCACACAGGTAACTGCCTAAGGGACCTTCTGGTTTAAGACTTTAATTAACGACTGAAAGGTCGTTTTTTCTGTGGAAGGTGTGAAAACAGAATAGAATAGCACATTATCTATAGGTTAAGTATTACTCGTTAAAATATGTTTTACTTTTAAAAAACTTCATTTTCATTAGTTGCGATGATAGGATTGCAAAAATGTTGCATAACATCTGCATGTCTGCAGTGGCTATGTCACTCAGGTGAGCGAACCGTGGCCCGTGGGCCTCTTGTTTTATTTTATTATAAGGTAGGGTCTTATCACTTGTTTTTAAAGAAGCAGTGAAGTTATCATAAAGTATTAAACTAAACCCCTGCCTTCAATTTCTCTCACACCGCCCTATGATATAACGAATTTGGGACAACCGATATTAACAAATTTGATATCTAGAATATCTGGATATCTGGAATATCTATCACCTACCGAGCGCAACTGTGGCTAGTATACAACATATTGTGCTGTTTAGCTGTGAAAACTTTAGCAATATCCTATCTTAAGAAATGTCGTGGGTGCATTTATGAACATTTCGATCAGTAACTATATAGCGGATATTTACTCTTTTGCTGTGAATACCATAAATATTGTCATCGAAGGTAATGAAAACCTCAGTATTTTTACGAGTGCGAAGCACAAGTAAAAATTTGAATGTTTTCATTATACGAGATGAAATTTTCTATGATATTCACTGAAAACGAGTAAATTTTCTTTTTATTTTATTGTTTACACGACAGTGTGCGCGTCTCACGTCATGACTAGTCAGCAAACAAAACATGAACGTCATGGCGTCGACGTTCTGTGCTGAATATGTGAAGCGCTGCAGAGACAAAAATTAAAAGTTTTGGAAAATCAAAATAATCTTGATACCAAAAAGTTCCTTACATTCTAACTAAGAAGAAGCATACCAACATTTGATAGTTTAGTTCAGGGACAAAGAAAGAGGTGTTCAGAAATCCGAAATGGAGGTAACATCCTCTTCCGAAACCGAAAACCGAAGTAGTCCAAAGCGAGGAGTGAAAATGTAAATCGTTTCAGTCACAAGTGAAATGATACATCATTTCACTAGTGATTGATACCACTTTCATTTTCACCAGATATACACCGATTTCACCGCTAACAATAAAATAAAAATGTAAAATCGGCATATGCATACTTGCCTAAAGCGTCTTTGAGAGCAATAAATAATAATAATAATAATAATAATAAAAATCCCCCCCCACCCCGACTACCGTTCTGACATACAATGTGTTTTATCAAAAAACGTTAGAAGTTCGCTTTTGCCAGATATCCAACAGCACAATAGCTCTCATTTTGGTTTCAAGACAGACTCGGACGAAGAAAAGGCCACATTGTCATCTCCGTTGGCTATCTCTGTAAATAAAATATCTCCTTAGAATTGCCTTGATTTTTATACGCCCGTTTGAAAAACGGGGCTTATTATGTTACGGGGTATGGCGTCCGCCCGTCTGTCCGTAAACTTTTTCGTTTCCGGCTAACTGCTCCTACAGTTTACATCCGATCAAGCTGAAACTTGGTTTATAGTTAGACCATGATGTGGCGCAGCGCGTATTGTTTCAAGGTTACAGTCCACCAAATGTTTGCAGAGTTATGCCCCTTTGAAAATTTCTGTAAACTTTTCATTTCCGGTTAACTCCTCCTACATTTTACATCCGATCAAGCTGAAACTTCATATATAGCTAGACCATGATGTGGAACAGCGCATATTGTTTCGAGGTTACAGTCCACCAAATATTAGCAGAGTTACGCCTCTTTGAAAATTTCAGTAGACTTTTCGTTTCCGGCAAACTTCTCCTACAGTTTACATCCGATCAAGCTGAAACTTGGTATATAGTTAGACCATGATGTGGCACAGCGCATATTGTTTCGAGGTTACAGTCCACCAAATGTTTACAGAGTTATGCCCCTTAGAAAATTTCTGTAAACTTTTCATTTCCAGTTAACTCCTCCTACATTTTACATCCGATCAAGCTGAAACTTCATATATAGTTAGAGCATGATGTGGAGCACTGCATATTGTTTCGAGGTTACAGTCCACCAAATATTAGCAGAGTTATGCCCCTTTGAAAATTTCAGTAGACTTTTTGTTTCCGGCTAACTCCTCCTACAGTTTACATCCGATCAAGCTGAAACATGATTTGTAGTTAGACCATGATGTGGAGCAGCGTATATTGTTTCAAGGTTACAGTCCACCAAATATTAGCAGAGATACCCCTTTGAAGATTTCTATTAATTTTTTTCGTTTCTGGCTAAATCCTCCTACAGTTTACATCCAATCAAGCTGAAACTTCATGTGCAGGTAGACCATGATGTGGAGCAGTGCATATTGTTTCGAGGTTACAGTCCACCAAATATTAGCAGAGCTACGCACCTTTGAAAATTTCAGTAAACTTCTCGTTTCCGGCTAAATCCTCCTACAGTTTTCATACTATCAAGCTGAAACTTAATTTGTAGTTAGACCATGATGTGGAGCAGTGCTTGCATATTGTTTCAAGGTTACAGTCAACCAAATATTAGCAGAGTTAATCCCCTTTGAAAATTTCTATTTGTTTTGTTTTCGGCTAAATCCTCCTACAGTTTACATCCGATCAAGCTGAAACTTCATAAATAGATGATGTGGAGCAGCACATATTATTTCCAGATTACAGTGCACCAAATATTTGCAGATTTATGCCCCTTTGAAAGTTTTTGTAAACTTTTCGCAGCATGTTGTTTAGAGGTAATAGTGTGCAAATTTTATTATATAATAGGTATATTTTTTGCAAATAACTAAAGTTTTGGTCATATGGGCAAGATATTGATTTTTTTTTTCTTTAACATCTTTTATTAGACTGTCATTATTAAATCTTTATAAATACTTTTTGAATTTTTTTTTATTTTTTTTTAATACTCTTCTGATTTGGCTCCCTTGAAGAACAAAAATAAAATAAGTATTAAACAAGTTAAAGGTTTACAAAAAAAATTTCTTGCAGCATTTTTTTTTTTTTTTTGGTTGTTTATTTTTGTTTTGTTATTGTTTGGTCCGATATTGAAGTATAGGAAAAACAAATCAGCTCATATTAGCTTATAATATAGCCATGCTTCTGTGGTGTGTCCTCCGTCAGAAAGCACTTCTCCCTAGAAGCAGCAAACTTCTCCCTATTTTCCCAGGAGGGAGAAGTCACTTCTCCCTTAATTTCTTGGCCAGCTTGGACCCTTAGGTTACAGTTCACTAAATATCAGCAGAGATATGCCCCAATGAAATTTTTTTAAATTTTTTTTTTTTTTAATTCCACTTACAGTTTATATCCGAAGCACTGAATTATGCAGGAGCCAGTTTATGTGCTACATCTTATTACTTGCAACGGGCGTATAATGCCCCGCTTGGCGGAGCTCTTGTTATACATTTGTACATGTAAGTCTCATTCGCTCTCTTTTTCTCTCAAGGGCAGATTCAGATAGGGATAGACCCCACTTTGACTAAATTTTCATTTTCCTGATCAATTTAGGATACAGTATTTACCCTAAATAATCTTACCCCTTTCCCCCATACTTCTCTTTAACTCGTCCATTTTTCTACCTACGAGTGGAGTAGCAAACAGTGCAGACCCTGATCAGACGCACCCCCCTCGCTTTAAAATGCTGATGCACTAAAAATCTTCCTTTCGTTACAAGTGATCATCAAGACACCTTCAAATTCTTTATTCTATGAATTTTTTCCGTACAGATGTGTGCCAAACCCCCCCCCTCCAACTCCTTAAATTGTCGAAGCACTGAAAGACCTTTCTTTTCAAACAAGGCAGAAACCAAGGCACCTTCAAATTCTTTAAGGCACATTCAAACTCTCTGTTTTACTTCAGAATGCTCCATCTCATGTATTTTTTTTTTTTTTTTTTTTCTACTTCTTACTCAAGAGGCTGTCCTTTTTCAGTTTGCCCAAACGCTGGGATTGAGCTTTAAAACCCCTACTTTGTATACTGTTACATACTAATCACTTAAAGGACCTTGTAGTCCGCACTCCCTCCACCGTCCACACAAACTGTTTACCCGAGAGAGGAATAAAGCGAGGAAGTGCATCTTTAATGTAAGTGCATCTTTAATGTTTAACTCTTTACTTGTGAACTTGAAACACAAAACTATTTGATGTCTCATTGATATGGGTTTTATAGGAAATATCTCTTAAATTCCCTTACTTAGCTTCCAGACTTTGTCACTGAGCTGTAGATTCTGATTTTACACAAACATTTTTTTTTCTGTTAATCAATCGGGAGTAATTTAAACGTTATTTGCCTTTCGTTTGTTTTCGTCCCTTTCCGTCAGATTCGTTCGGAAAATTGAATTCTTGTTTTTGCTTTCACCAATGACCGTCGTGACCTCATTTGACACCGTTGAGAAAGTAAACAATGACGTGAGAAACTCATACTGGGACAAAATAAAGGTTAATTAAAGGTTTTAGTTGGTTACTTTTTTTAACGTTTCTTGTTGGGACAAGGAATTTAAATATTATTAATGCAAGCCTCATGCGCATTTTGTTTTCATAACATTTTAAATGCTATTTATTCAGCCAGAAAGTGCAGCGCAACAGATTTTTGCGGTCCTCGCGAAATGAAAATAGCATATTCCGTATGAGAGTTCGCATTCCGAAGAATAATAAAAACATAAATAATAGCATATAAACGTAAAATATGAACATCTGGAACGCAGAACTCTCATGTATGGGAGTAACTTGCAGGGGTAACTTGACTTACTGAAACGAAACCGAAATAACGAAACGGATTAATATGAAAATAGGCTTAGCCTAAATGCGAGCACAGCACAGACCCTGTTTGTAATCTCTTCAAAAGTCCTTCACAGCATCATTAAAGAATGACTATCAGTATATAAAAATCAGTGATTTATTTACAGTTTGGTTCTATTGAGTTCTAGGGACTCACATAAATGAAATTCATAGAGTCCCAAGATGAAATCATGAGTCCTTTAAACATATTTTAGAGCAATTTTCTACTATATTTTCTGAGTCCAGGGACTCACATATATAAACTTTGTGAGTCCCAGAGAGAAATTATGAGTATATGAAGCAGGACTCGCAGGTAAACAAATCACTGAAAAATATATGTAAATAAATAATAAATAAATAATAAAAATAATCAGCAATATATGTCAGTGACACTTATTGACACTCGTTTCTTCTCACTTCGTGACACTTATTAGCATCAAGTCCGCTCTAGTCCTTTCAACTTCTGGTGACAACTTTTGACAACTTCCGGGAAGAAAACGGGAAGAAAATTAGTCAGAGCCATTTCTGCTGATAGTATATCAGTGATTTATTTACAATTTTATACCTATGCGCCCCAGGACTCGCTTGGGCTATATAAAGTGAGTCCTACTAGAAAGTCATTGCGTCCATTACAGAATTTTCCACAATAACTTTGTGAGTCCTGGGACTTGCTGAGATTTAAAATGTGAGTCCCAAAGCAAAAATGTGAGTATGGGACTCGGGATGCGCAGGTAAAAAAATCACTGAGTATATATTGTTGTATGTTACTTTTCATTGATCATATTCTCTACCATAGAGCTCACTTTGTTCGCGATGCGCTTTGCGCTCGCGAGCTGTGCTTGCTATTAAAAATTTAGGGAAAGAGTCCAATTTTTACATCTGTGGCACAAGTTTCTGGTTTCGCTTTGGTACCCTTAGTAATTGAAACGCACATGTGCATAAAAGAGACACAATGGGACAAATTTTGATAGAATGAAACAGAGAATTTCGTTAACAAGCGCAAAGACAATAAGAGTTTTAATAGCTTGTAACTATTGTGTAAAACATTTATACTTGGTATCAAATCTATCTGTCTGTCTGTCAGTCCGTCTGCGGTCCTTTAATCTTCTAATCAAAAAATCAAAAAAGCTCTATCTATTTGCGCTCCTTTAAAGTTCTGATCAAGACAGTTTATCTAAGCAGTGGAATGTGGTACGAGTGTCGTGCAAAAAGTTCTGTCACTAATAGGCTTCTTTAGTTTTATCCAGGTATATTTTAAAATGCTTTACTGCACTTGAATGTTGTGTTGAATAGCTAATGATACCCCTGTATTTCGTGCAAATTGCGTTCCAAATGACCAAGTTATTTCAAATTGAAATAGATGCAGTCATATACATTGACCAATTTACTTGTTTCATTAGAACATGGACCAGAAGACTGAAATTCGTAGCTATATTAAATGCCGCATTAGGCTTAATATAGATTCAAAGCAGATATTTAATGAATTGTGTGGTATATATGGACCTCAGACCATTTCAATGTGCACAGTTTTTAAGCAGGTTAAAGCTTTTAAAGCTGGGAAATTTTCTGTTGAAGATGATACCCGTCCTCAAAGGCCTAAAACCTCTGTTACCAAGGCTAACATGGCTGCTGTAAAGATTGTGGTCAAATAGGATGCATGATTGTCTGTCAAAGATATAGCTAGTTGTACTGGCATATCAAAAGGCAGTGTGCAAACAATTCTGAAAAAAAAGCTTTTGGACCTGAGAAAGATTTGCGCTAGGTGGGTACCTCATTTGCTCACTGAGGAGCAAAAGACACAAAGCCTTAAATGTGCCTGGGAACTTTTGAAAACATACAAAGGCTGTAATAGTCGGGTTATTTCTAACTTGCTAACAGGTGATGAAACCTGGGTGCACATGTTTGAGCCACAAAGAAGGGCTGATAATAAGCAACGGAAGTGAAAAGATAAAAAACGCCCATGTATTGCCAAGAGAACCGTAAGTTCGAAAAAGATGTACGCAATTTTCTTTAATTCAAGTGGGTCAGTCGTTCAAGTGCCTTGTCCATCTGGTCATACAGTCACTGGCTGATACTACAAGAATTCTGTACTGAAGAAAGTGAAAGAGTTTTACAATAAGAAACGACCAAGCAAAGGATGGTCAGGAGTCCACCTTTTACATGACAATGTCACCTCTCATAAGTGTTAGGTTGTTAAGTTTTTTTTGGCTTCTGAAAAGGTGAAAGTTTTAAACCATCCACCTTATTCACCTGACCTGAGTCCCTGTGACTTCTTTTTATTTCCAAGGCTTAAGAAACTGCTTTCTGGCAATAAGTATGTCTAGAAGTTCTCTTGGCAGCGCTATTTATCAGTGTCTCTAACAGATACCAAAAGAAGACTATTTATCTGCTTTTCGCGACTGGGTAAAAAGGTTACAAAAATGTGTTTCAGTAAAGGGGGAATACTTTGAAGGTTCTGAAGTAATCCGAACCCAGTGACAAAACTTTTTGCAGGACCCTCATATTAATCAGTAACAATTACTCTATGTATTCTGTCGTCCTCTTGATAATCGGTTAATTGGATTGCAAGTAAGTCACAATCAAGGGAGTGTTAGTGCTTAAACTGCTTTAATTTTTTTTTTTGTTTTTGCAAAGAAACTATTTTATTTTGTTTATTCATTTATTTATTTATTCCATACAAACGGCAAGATTGAAAAAAAAAAAAAAAAAAAAAAAAAAAATACTTTCCTACATGGATATGTACATGTAGTTTGGCTCTTCTAAATGGTACTAAAAATTTAATCTACTAAATCAATCACTTAACAGCATTTTCCTATATTTTTAATGGTCCGTTCTGGTATTTTGGAGGCTTCACAGTAAATGAGACATATTCATTTGGTATTATTTTTCTCCTCAATGCAGATTTTATACTGTATATATGTTTATATATTATATTTATTTGAGAAAATATTTTGTTATTCATATCACCGCAAAATTATTGACTAACAGCATTTTCCCTATATTTTTAATAATCTGTTCCGGTATTTCAGAGGCGCCCCATTAATGTGGCTTATTCATTTACTATTAATTTCCTCTTTAGTGTGGTTATTATACTGTATGTATGTTTATATATTATATTTATTTGAGAAAATATTTTGTTATTCATATTGCCTCAAAATTATTCACAAACAGCATTTTCCCTATATCTTTAACAGTCCGTTCAAATTTCGGAGACACCACATTATTGAGTTTTAATCATTTTTTCATTAATTTCCTCCTGAGCGCAGATTTAATACTGTATGTATGTTTATATATTATATTTATTTAGGAAACTACTTCGTTATCCATTTTTTTTCCCAGCATTTACTAACTAGCAGCATTTTCCCTATATTTTTGATAGTCCATTTCGGTATTTCGGTTTCGTTTTGGTATTTCGGTTTTGTTTCAGTAAATCTAGATACCGCACTTGCAGGAATGACATGAATGTGGCATCCTTTGAATAGGCATGTTAATCAGAGGCCCCCTGTGCTGTAAAAGTCACCTCCTGTGCAGGTTAAAGAACACTACAGTAAATTAAAATGGTTGCTTGTAGACCTTCATCCTTCAACCCCAGGGCCTGCCAAAATGCCCATGAGGGCATAGGCAATATTTGTAGATCATGTTGTTCCAAGACATTTTGCCCCCAAACCACTTCCTTCCCTTGACATTTTGTCCCTGGTCATTTTGTTCCCCCTAGTCGTTTTGCCCCATATACATTAATTACATAAAATTTATTAACTAGGTAGTATAACATCACCTAATTTTTATTTAATCATCTTTAAAAGACAGTAGTGTAATGGAATTGGTATATATATCACTTCTACAGCCTTGCTGTGGAAGCTGTCTTTTATGGCGACTGGTAGAGTGATTGGCTTTTTTGACGAGGTTAAGCAACATACATCTCGGTTAATACCTGGATGGACATTGTAAAAGATCCGGTTTCACGCTACATTGGTGGCAGCATTAGGATGGAAGATAGTGTCCTTGGTGTGTTGCATAGGCTCCACCCTCAGATTTGCTTAGTGGGGCATGCATGACTTCGGGACAAAGTCGAGAGAAGAGGGAGAGAAATGTAATGGAATAGGTATATATATCACTTCTACAGCCTAGCTGCAGGAAGCCGGCTTTTATGGCGACACTGGTAGAGTGATTGGCTTTTTTTATGACGTTAAGCAACGTACATATCGGTTAGTACCTGGATGTGTGACTGCAGTGCTTGACTTCGTAGAAGATCCGGTTTCACGCTACAGAAGAGAGATGAGGCACTTTTATAAGGAATATTACGCATTTGCTTATAGTGCCAAGCATGGCATCAGAGAAAAGGGGCATTGACAAACAGCATAGACCCAGATCAGATGCTACAGAACCCTGTTTTCATTAAATGCAGGAATTTCTTTAAAACATGAGACATCATAAAGTCTCAGTGCATCATTTTTCAAGATTTTTCATCTTAGACACAATCTTTATCAATGTTGCCTTTCCCTTTAACAATATGAACGCTGAAGTGAAAACTAATGCCTACTGAATGGAAAACTCTGTTTTCACACATTCAACAGTCTTGTCACAATGTCTTTGTCATTAACATCTTCCATGGTGTCTGATGGACTGTACAGTCGACCACATCGCTTTAGAAGTCTTGCAGGACTAGGGGATATGGTTTTGGGGTGAAACAACTTGAGGGGGGTGGGGAATGGGATTGGGGGCAAAAGGACTAAATGTGAAAAATAGAGGCGAACTAACCAGGGGGAACCGTCTTGGGGGTGAAACATCTTGTTAACATGTTATCGTTAGGTTTGATAATGCACTGACCACTAGATCAGTCCTGCTCGAGATAAAAATTTCTTGGACTGAGCATGCCCCATTATCATTATTAGCAGGATTGATGTAATACATTTGTTTTGTCTTTTGTATTGAGATGTATTGAGTATGGTAGCGCTGTTTTTAATTAAATGGCCTTATGACATGGTGAGAGAAATTTTCTAGGTCTAATTTAGACCTACTGCATGACTAACATGGTGCAGTGAATCTCGGAAAAGCACTGAAAGTCTGGAAAACAATGAAAGCAGAAATGAAAAACCAACCAGAACAGAAATTTTACGTTTTCCATATAAATGTTAAACCAAGTTTTGGCTCGAGTTTAGAATCTGACCGCCACAAGTAACTGACTTCAGCAGGTGAGCGTCCACATCCACAGACTGCATTTAGCTAGGGATAAGTCAGAAATAGTGAACATTGATGGTTAGGGTTGTTTAGAGCTCATTTTCGAGTACATGTACTTTTGTCAGGAATAGTTGCCGACAATAAGGTCGGACAGGTCTTATTGTCCTAAAAGTATTTTCCAAATTTTCATTCCCCTAAATTAGTTTCATTCCCTTGTTCTCTGCGGTGTCTGAGCTGGGTCTACACTGTTTGCATATGTCCCAATACATAGGTTCTTTATATTGTTAATATGTGCCAGTTTTTTATGCATTTGTGACGAGAAAAGGCTCTATAATTTAATGAACATAAGTTTGTTTTCTCCCTAAGCGGTTTCCCACCAAAATGTCATGTGACGTTACTGCTACGAGCATGACATTGTGGTTTCTTCATGCAGGGCAAAGGAAATGTTTCTTTGTGATTGTTGCATTTTCTGGATATCTTTACTTATATTTTTGTAATCTATACTAAAAATGCAAATGTCCCAGAATTGCGTGTAACAGTACTAATACTTATTTGTACCCTGGTAAATGCAGGGCAAGGCCCTCACTCTGTAGGTTACTGTTTAAAGGGAGCTAATTGCATAAATTGCATATGCCTTGATAATTCAATTTTATGAGTCAGGCTCATGGGAAATGGGATGGGGAACAGCATTTTTTTATGAATCAAGGGGCGCATCCAGGATGATTTCTGAAGGGGTTGGATTTGATCAAAATTCCGTACTTGCTGTATAGAGCAAACAGTGTAGACACAGACCACAGAACGCATGTTAAACCTTAACTGAAACGGTGATGTATTTAACCAAAGATTTATAATCTCTCCAAGAACTGGACTTTTACATGCCTGTCTGTCACCACAAACAGCAAAATCTGACCATCCTTGCAACTGAAGAAAAATTATTTTTGTTCCATGTTCACTTAAAGGACTATAATTCTGGTCTGATTATATGGGAGACTAAATAAGTTGTCACCCGATTTTGAATTTCAATGTCAGCATACATCACCTCAAGATATTATAAGCCTTATTTGAGCGGTTCACCGCGAGATCGACCTTCAAAAGAAAGACAACTAGGAAAAAAAATTGTTTGAAACAGACTATAGCTCGTCCTAGTTGTCCCCCCTACCAAGCGTCCTGTTTCTAGGTGACCAAGGTCGGGTACCAGTTATGCACTGGTTCCCTTCCGTCCACGCCACCGTAAGCAACCAATCAGGACGCGCCAGGTATATTCCCGCCAAAGCACGCACCAAGCGTGCGGCACGCCTAACACATGCGGTAGACATTGTTACTATAAAGGGTAGACGCAAGGTAGAAAACATCACTATTTTTTGGTCGCTTGCGAGGTCAGCACCTTCTGTATAGATTACGACGTTTGGATTTGGAAAGAAGTATTTTTCACTAACAGATAAGTCTGTATCTTTATTTTCACTAAAGCTTTTCTTTGTAGCCCATATCAGTAGTAAGATGTTGTGCATTAATTGCAAGCAAACTAAACTTCCGGCAGACAGCCATGTTTTATGCGTTAGATGTTGCGGGTGTTCGCAGCTATCTCCTTGTGCCAGGTCTGCCAATTGGGCTTCAGAGATCTGGGAAGAATTATCCCACTTCCCCTCTTATGTATCTTCTGGTCGGGAGCAGGCTCAGGGATTCCCTTCTAGTACTCTGGTGAATAATTTTCAATTGAACTCTGGGCCTGCTCCAGATTTGGAAAACAGACGTAGGGGACCCCAGGTCGCCGTTACCGTCACTGGTAATGAATGCTTGACTAGGGGACCTCGCCCCGCCCCCAGCGATGCTTCCCGACGGAAGGCAACGCAGGGGGCGCTGGCGAACCCCTGTTCCGGCGGAAATTCCGAACCTAGGTACCTGCCGGGTTATCGTACACCTTATAGGTATGTTAACTCGGCGGCCTTTAATACGGCGGGCAGATTCCCAAGTAATGTAACTGTACCTTCCTCTCAATTTTCTTGGCAGGAAGGCGCAGATCAGGGGGCCTTTTATTGGCCATATTTTTATCCCTGGGGTTCTTGGGGTGGCTTTAGTGGGTATGATTATTACCCCAACTTATATTTGCCCTGTCCCGAAGCCATTCCAAGCTCGTCCAGTTCAGTTACTAAGACTGTTTCCCAGGAGAATGGTTCTCTCCCTTTAGTTGCTGGCATTCGTACCACACCAAATATCCAGGTTACAGGATCTGTTTCTCATACTACTCCTGCGGTGAGTTCATTTAGGAATCCAAAACCTATTCAAAGTGGTATGGCCAAAGTATCTCTTTCCACTGTGCCTACTATTAGTAAGGCTTCTCAACATAATAATACTAGAGCCATTCCGACTTGTTCGGGTATTATTTTTCAGGAAGGTTCATTTTCAGATTCCTTAATAGCGGAACCAGTTATTGGTACTACCAACTTGGGCAGAAGTAGAAATGGTAAGAATAGACTGGGTACCTCCTCCACATCATCTGCTCTTCCTTCAGTCAGGGTAAGTCATAATGTTAATGAAGCCTTCGGGCATTTGTATACGGAGGTACAGAATAGCAGCAGGGTTCCATTGGCTGACTATTCTTATGTAGGCGCACTGGGATCTGTAGAGGACGATGTCCCTATAGGTCCTAGTGTTTCCGCAGTCAGACCTTCTGTGACTATCCCTGCTTTGAGCAGGGATAGTTCTTTAGGTCTTACAGCTACGCCATTGAGGGTAACCAACCCCTCACGTAGCACCCCTGACATTGCCTCAGCCATATCCCAGGCAGTATTGAGGACTCTATCAGGGTTGGGCAACTTGGCTTCGTCAGTGGATCTCCCTTCTGTTGCTGAAGAAGGGGAGGGGCAAACTTTCACGGGTCAGTCTGGATCCACTGGCAATGGTCGCGACCATGTTCGGACCATTAGCCAAGACCCCCGGGCTCCATATCATGAATGTGATTATGTCCCGGACCAGGCTCTGTCAGAGAGTTCATTAAGTCCTTCTCAAAAGAGCCAGTCTCATGAGCCTGCCACAAACTACCATGAGACACTGGAGGAAGTTTACTCCCTTTTGGGAGACCTTTGCCCCAAGGCTGACCAAACTCAAGACAGTGCGCGAGTCCAATCCCTGCTTGAGTCTATTTTGGACCAGCCTACTTCCTCCAGGTCAACACTTCCACAATCCTCAACAGTGAATCAGTTGATGGGGAAGCTGTTTGACAACACCGCAGAGGCTAGAAACAATCCAAATTGGCATGTACCTAAGAAAACAATTGATTACCTTACTCGACCTCATTCTTACGCTTGTCATATGGAATTTTGGCCGAGTAAGATACCCACCCTTGATGCTGACGCTGGCAGGCTAGGCATCTCAGTGGGCAGATTCGCCTCTTTACCAGTGGCTCATTTAGAGTACCTGGAGCGGTTAGCAAGGAGAGCGGTGGCCATCAGTTCACATAGTGATTTTTTTGGTTCGGCTGCATTTCAGGCCCTCTGCGCAGAACATGTTGACCCGGATGTTCTGCGTAGTCTACTTCTAGCAGTGAACCGCTCTGCTAAGCACATCATGGCCCTTGGCCTATCTATGTCTGCTGTACTACTGCATCAGCGCCGTAACGCTGCTCTAAATACATCTAATTTACTTTTATCTCATAACAAGGACAGTCTTAGAGCAGCTCCTCTGAATTCTTCCTCTCTTTTTGGGGGTAAAATAGAGGAAGTTTTCAGAGCTAATCTAGACGATAGACATCATTCCCTCCTGAGAGCAAATTATTCAGGAGTATCGGCCAATAGAAAGAGACCTTCCTCCTCTTCTTTTAATTCAAATCCAGCGAAGAAGTCTAGGTGGGAACCAAAAGCTAGCCGGGTTCCCACCTCCACTTCTTCGTCTGCTGTCTCTTTCAAACGGTTTCGATCCACCAAAGGGGGCCGTGGTGGATCATCTTCTTTCAGGGGGGGCCCTGCTAGGAGGAGTAAATGACATCATCAGGGCCCTTCCATCTGCACCTCATCCCTCTCTTCCGGTGGGAGCTCGTTTGTTAAGTTTTGTGGAGGCTTGGTCAGCCATAACTCAGGATTCTTGGGCCCTTTCTATTCTCCGGAAGGGCTACAGGATTCCTTTTGCAAGGGAACCTCCACTATCGTTGTCTCCAATTCTGTTCCCTGTAGCTCATCAACATTTAAATCACTTGAGGGAGGAGGTGCAGAGTCTACTGGAAAAGAAGGCTGTGGAAATTGTGAGAGATACCTCCTCTCCGGGTTTCTACAGCCGGATTTTCTTAGTGAAGAAGAAAACCGGCCGTTATCGTCTTATCATAGACCTATCATCGCTAAACAAAATGATGAAGGTAGATCACTTTCAGATGGAAACTGCGGCCTCCATTCGGAGAGCTATTCCTCCAGGGGCTTGGGCGGTTTCTATAGACCTTATGGACGCATACCTCCATATTCCTATTCATCCAGCGTCTCGCAAGTACCTGAGATTTTCCCTAGAAGGCACTATATACCAATTTCGGGCGCTTCCATTCGGAATCTCAACAGCGCCTTTCGTTTTTACAAACTTGATGGAGATTGTGGCGGGACATATTCGATCTCTAGGACCCAACATTCACCAATATTTCGACGATTGGCTTGTCCATCGTCTTTCACAGGAGTCCCTACTGTCCGACCTTTCACTAGCTTGGGAAATCATTACAAGTCTGGGTCTAATACCAAATCCCCTGAAATCAGACCTAGTTCCATCTCAGGACTTCGTGTATGTAGGAATGAGGTTCCTGACTCACATTGGCATTGTCAGAGTGCCAGAAGAGAGAGTCAACAAAATTCTTGTCCTGCTATTTCGGGTTCTACAGGCTCAATTCATTACCGCCCGAGAATTTTTGTCCATGTTGGGATCACTCAATGCAGCAGCAGATTTAATTCAGTTAGGTCGCCTTCATATGAGACCTCTTCAGTTCCATCTTCTGGCCAATTGGAAACCTCACCGCGACAGTTTGGTCCAATCTATACCAATATCCCATTCATGTCGTGTAGCAATCAAATGGTGGATGAATCCTTCCATTTATGTGGCTGGAATTCCCCTTGTTATACCAACCCCAGATTTCCATCTGTTTTCAGATGCCAGCCATTCGGGCTGGGGCGCTCATTTAGAACCCCTAGGTCTAGAGGTTCAGGGACTGTGGGATATTGCTTCCCAAGACTTTCACATCAACAATTTGGAGTTACGAGCAGTTTTCCTAGCACTCCAACATTTTCAGAGTCACATTTACAATTCATGCGTGATGGTAGCATCAGACAATTCATCAGTAGTGGCTTACCTCAAGAAACAAGGGGGGACCCACTCTCCATCTCTGTGCATGCTAGTTTGGGATCTTCTTTACTGGTGTCATCATCGGAATATTCACATTCAAGTCAGGCATATTCCAGGAAAATTGAATGTTTTGGCAGACAGCCTGTCTCGCCCAGACCGAATTCTCCCCACCGAATGGTCTCTAGATCGGGAGATAGCTCACCAAATTTTCAGTCTTTGGGGTACTCCTCAGTTAGATCTTTTCGCCACCAGATTAAACCATCTTCTGCCCCTGTTCGTTTCTCCAGTACCGGACCACAGGGCTTGTGCAGTGGATGCTATGTCACTAGAATGGAAAAACCTATTCGCATACGCATTTCCTCCATTCAAACTTGTTCCCCTGGTTCTAAACAAGATAAGGGATTCCAACAGTCGGTTCATTCTCATAGCCCCGTGTTGGCCTCAGAGGAGCTGGTTTTCAGTCATTCTGAGTCTCATAATAGACTTTCCCAGGGAACTTCCGGTTCATCGGGGTTTGGTATCACAACATCAGGGAAAAGTACTCCATCAGAATCCAGCTATGTTGCATCTTCACGCTTGGAAGTTGTCAGGAGTCAAATCAGAGGTAGACACATTTCTGAATTCGCTACCCAGTGTATCTCTCAATCCCGCAGAGAGTCTACGCTCAAGGTCTACTCTGCGAGGTGGAAGATATTCTCGGATTGGTGTTTGCAAAGGGAAGTTAATCCTGTCGATCCCGCTTTAAATGATTTGGTAGATTTTTTTTGCTACCTTTTTGACACCCTGAAATTATCGGTAGCTTCTATTAAAGGCTACCGCTCCGCCATCTCAAATACACTGAAATTTTCCAAATCAGCAGACTGTACGGCGGACCCAATCATTTCAGATCTTATTAAAGGTTTTGCCCTGAGAAAACCGGTTTCCAGATCTCTTACGCCCAAATGGAATTTGACTTGTGTTCTTTGGTCTCTTAATAAAGCTCCTTATGAACCGCTAAAGACTGCTGACATCAAATACATCACGCTTAAAGCAGTGTTTCTTCTTACTTTTGCGGCTGCTAGAAGAAGAAGTGAGATTCATGCTCTGTCAATTGAGGAAGGCTGTTTTAGGTATGACCGCAACTCGGATTCCATTACCCTCCTCACACAACCTGGTTTTTTAGCAAAAAACCAGCTTCCAGAGTCATTACCAGAACCTATTGTTATTCCAGGTCTTTCTCAGTTTTGTGGTTCTGATACGGATGATAGGCTTTTGTGTCCGGTCAGAGCTCTTAGAGCTTATTTGTCCAGAGTGAAAGCTAAGAGATTGGGAAGGAAGAGACTGTTTTTACCACTGAAGGGCTCTAAAGATATTTCACCTTCCACTATTTCTCGTTGGATCTGTGACGTTATCAAACTAGCTTATGCAGATTTATCATCTTCGGATCTGTCATTCATGAAAATCTCGGCTCATGAAGTTAGAGCTTTGTCTTCGTCTTGGGCTTATTGGAATTCTGTCGCCCTTGAGGATGTGGTAAGGGCTGCATATTGGCGTACAAATAGTACCTTTTCTTCATTTTACCTTAGAGATTTGGCCCCAATTAGGCAGGATACATCGTCATTGGGACCTCTCGTGGCGGCGCAGTCTATTACTGGCTGCCATCGTTCTGTATCTTAAGTCTCTTCACAGTATTTTAAGCCTGCTTGAATCCGGTGTGAAACTTTTCTTCAAAGGGTCTGTCTTATTCTTCTCCATCAATGGATATTGGATTTCGACCCGCAAGCATACCTACAATGTAAAAATATTCCCCTAAAAAATACTATGAATTACCAGGGGACTGCTGAACTTCACCGGATTCCAACATGGGTGAGTAGAGATTTATACTATTTTTATTATTACCTACCCACCTATGCTTATTATTCAGGCTTATAATATCTTGAGGTGATGTATGCTGACATTGAAATGAAATTTTTAAAGTAAAATTAATTTCAATTAAAGCATACTCACCTCAAGATATTATCAAATGTCCCTCCTCCCACCCCGCTTTCATTGTTAAATTTTATTGCTCCCAAAAAATAGGGATGTTTTCTACCTTGCGTCTACCCTTTATAGTAACAATGTCTACCGCATGTGTTAGGCGTGCCGCACGCTTGGTGCGTGCTTTGGCGGGAATATACCTGGCGCGTCCTGATTGGTTGCTTACGGTGGCGTGGACGGAAGGGAACCAGTGCATAACTGGTACCCGACCTTGGTCACCTAGAAACAGGACGCTTGGTAGGGGGGACAACTAGGACGAGCTATAGTCTGTTTCAAACAATTTTTTTTCCTAGTTGTCTTTCTTTTGAAGGTCGATCTCGCGGTGAACCGCTCAAATAAGGCTTATAATATCTTGAGGTGAGTATGCTTTAATTGAAATTAATTTTACTTTAAAAATTTCATATCGGCTATCGAGTCAAAATATCAGTCTTATTCTAACTCACACCCACCTTCAACGCCACCTTAACTGACTCTTCACAACCACCTCCAGAAGAGCTCCTTACGATTTTCTTTTCACAACACAGTGTTGCGCGTGTGGAAATAAGCAGTCATGTTTTATACTTCTTTAACCCTTAAAGCGCCAAGAAAATCTGCATCTGAAAATGTCGTCTGCTTATGCCGTCTGCTGCATCATCTTGCAAACTTTTCAAACTTACATTTTGCATATAGGCAAACAGTATGGACCCAGATCAGACTGCTCCTAAAGAAGCAGTCTGATCTGGGTCCACACTCATTGCAAAAATGACTTTTAAAATGACAAGCAGATGACAAAGCAGACGACAATAGTTGTGACTGGCGCTTTAAGGGTTAATATATTTTCAGCGAATGTTCGGCACAGTGTAACATGCTTACATAGTATGATGTTCGTGTTGTTTATGTTACTGGGCATATATTTTTATATACATGATAGATAACAACAGAATCAATCGGAACAAGTTAGTTATTCACTCAATTGATGTAAGCTTTATATAAAAGTCTTATGTAGTTTGTTTGTTTTTCAAGTGATGGTTATTCATGTTTTTCACGGGTATTTCGGCTCTGATTTAGGGGACTATCAACAATGTTTTCAAAGACAACATTTCAAAGACTATTTGCAAGTTATTTGCATTTAAAATACCGGTACTTTACCTTTTCCTATGTTGAATAATATTTCTCAATTAATTAAAACCATAATTGGTGCCTTCAGTAGGTGTGTCTTTCACAGGTACATGTATTACTATTTCTGTGTTTTTCACGGGTATTCCGGTATTTCAGTAGTATTCCAGTATTTCGGTAAGTCGAGTGACCCCATCAAGTTTTTCTGTTTACCCACAACATCAGGTCATTTATAAGAAAAGCAGAACCTGGATATTTCCTGTTTAGAGCTCTGATATTCAGAAAATACTGTTTGCTTAGCCCTTATCATACTGAATAAATTAAAATGCCATGCCCACTTCTAATTGTCAGCCAGTCAGATTCCTTGATCCAGATTGTTGATATAATCTGAATGGCTAACAGTAAAGATCCAGATCATTTGGCTTCTTCAGAAGCCAACTGATCTGGATCTACACTGTTTGCAAACGCAGGGTATATCTGGGTTCAGCAGGACAGGTTTTAGTTTTGCAGCAGTACATGACTGGGCTTTTATTAGAAATGTCACGCTGAAGCATTTCTAATGAATTTCCACAATGTATTTTATGGTGGGAAAAAATGATCACAAATGATTGTCATAATTATCACCTTATTTGGTGCTCTTTAAAATTATAATGATTGTTTATTTCATTGACAGTCAGTTCTTTTACTAACGGAAGTGCTACCGGCAGACATCATGTTTGTAGTTACTGTGGTAGGTTAGATCCCTTTGTGTAATATTTGTCTTCATTGTCATGGCTGCCTGTATAGTTATGTAACCAGGGCAAAATTCCTTTGTTAACCCATTTTAGACTGAATAACCTCCTCCCCCACGCACATGCTGTTTATTGGAAGAGTCCAATTTCCATTTGAGGTGTGTTAGGCTATGTGATTTAGATATTCTTAGAGAAAAAAATGGCTAAAAGTTATTTGCAAACAGTGGAGACCCTGATCATACGCCACATTCTGTAGCATCTGATCAGTCTTCACTGTTTGACAGTTACCCTTTTTTGATATCTCAAGACTGAAATGGGTGAATAGAAATTTACAATCATTCTCAATTAACAGAAAGAGTTACTTTGCTGGAAATGAGCAAAAAAAAAACAAAAAAAACACACATGCGGGCGCGCACACACACGCACGCACACACACACACACACACATATTAATACCTTGATCAGAAGGTTACACACTGTATTTGACCTAAATTTTTAATTGTCATTCTGTGCGCTTAGTTTTTATTTTGGAATTACTGAAAAAAACTTGTAGTAAAATATCTGACTAATTAGGGCAAACTTTAACCCTTGTCATGTTGAATAAATTAAGATGCCACACCCACTTCTGATTTCCAGCCAGTCAGATTACTTGACCTGGGTTTTTGATAGGAATTTAATATTTAATGACAAACAGTGCAGATCCAGATCAGTCGGCTTCTGAAGAAGCCAACTGATCTGGATCTACACTGTTTGCTAAGACAGGGCATGACGTGTTCAGCAAGAGAAGGGTTAAAGAAAAAATCAGTGAAGGACTTCATGAGGGGTGTAATTGATGATTGTTGGTTAGTAAGTTACCTTATGATGGGATATTCTGTTATGATTTTCTATATAAAATAAAAGAGTATGTTATTGGTACCCATTTGAATTGCCTTTTTTGGGCAATTTAAATGAGTACCAACACTGTATACTTTGATAAAGAAATAGATAAAAGTACACAGACTGTAATTTGAAGACTACAAAATTGCTTTACTGTGCTTATGGGGGTATGTGTTGTAATTAGGTTAAATACATTGTACATGTACAGTAGATGTATGGATTACAACAGTGATGAAGCTCATTTGTTTATCTCAACTACAAATATTCTGATTAGGATGTTTTTGTTTGATATCAGCAACTCAGCTGGTTAATTGAGAATGATTTTAGGAGTCACATCAAATTAAAAAAAATATCACATATCTATGTTTATGGCGTTATGCTTCATCTTTTGCTCTAAATATTCTGAAGTCATAATTCCTTATTGCACTTACATGTACATTATTGCTTAGCATTCTTTATTTTCCCAGAAAAAAGTTTTTGACATTTCATGCAAATGGTCTCCTAAAGAGACAAATTGCATGAAATGCCAAAGCCTGTTTTCTCTGAAAAAAATAAGAATATTTCAAAATGTCATCTGCTGAAGTACAGGGATGTAAAATTCCACTTGCCTGCTTGGATTTGGGAGTAAACTTTAAGGCAGGGCGAGTGAGATTTTCAGAATTTTTTTCAGTTTTTAGTCATAGTTTGTATCTAAATAAAACAAAAATTGAGACCATAAGGGAGAGTAAGTTAACCCTTGTCCTGCTGAACCCGGATATACCCTGCCTTTGCAAACAGTGTAGATCCAGATCAGTTGGCTTCTGAAGAAGCCAACTGATCTGGACCTACACTGTTTGCCATTAGGTATGTGAATTTATAGCAACAATCCGGATCAAGTAATCTGATTGGCTGAAAAGTAGAAGCGGGTGTGGCATCTTAATTTATTCAGCAGGACAAGGGTTAAGGTGCACCTTTACTCTGAGGAACGATATTGAGCCTTGGCCCTGATCTGGATCAGGACTATTACTGCTTGATAACGAGATAAAGATATATTTTAGTTTGCTGTGACTCCAGATTGCTAGAACCTATACTAATATCTTGGCATCCTGTTTGCTTAAATTTGATTGGTTGAAATGGTGCAAAGTTATGCTTAAAACAGGTTACTAGTAGTTTTTAAATGTAACATTCATTGAATGGCATAAGATAGCATTTTAAGTGAATAAGATTATATCAAGGCTAAACTATTAAACATAAAGCCAAGTAAGATGATTCTACAGAAGATTCAAGATACTTTATTTTATTTTTACTCGAAAATGTATCTTTTATAATAATACTCTTTGGAATTACCTTGGAAAGGGATTCTAGTTAGTGTAATAAATGTCCTAAAATTTCAAACACCAACATGTCAGAGAAAATGATGTATGCAAACAGTGCAGACCCAGATCAGACTGCTCCTGAAGGAGCAGCCTGATCAGGGTCTACACTCTTTGCCATTCCACTTAATATTTTAAGAAACAGCTGCATTAATAAAAAGCAAAATTTAGGCCAAAATAGTAAGAAATAAAATGTTTGAAATTTTAGGACATTTACTGTACCCACAAGATATGTTTTGGTGCAAAATAATAAGACTACCAAACACTTGTTTGTGTGTATCTTATAGTTACTCACAAGAATTGCCTTGCTGAGGCAATTGCAGTGAGTACCCACAAGATCTATTTTTGGTAGTAAAATGCTAAAAATTATCATCATAGTTATCATCTTGTCTGGAAGTATGAATTAATTTATATAGAACTCACGGGAAATACATACTCAGGAGTCGGGAACCATATAGCATGGTAAGATTATAACAAAATACTCATAATGAATCTCATTTTGCTGCTGGTATATGAGGAACAGTGAAGACCAAACATATTTTCACCATATGCTAGTACACGGCTGACCATAATAGCTGTTCATAGTTCAGCCTTTGAATAATAGATATTTCCAGAATTTTTTTGGATGGGTTTTTCAAAAAATCTGCCCTTTAAAATAGCGATGTCCATGTGGGCGAGCATCAGGCGTCATCCCAGATTTACCTTTTGGATAACCTTTTTCAAAGGTATATGTTACCTTTATTCTTAGTTGGAATGCTTTCATATTTGGTAGGGATGAAGAGGAGGACCAGTAGGCGTGTCACATGCAAGAGAGACAACTCTCACTTTCTTCGTTATGTACCTATGTACTTATCTCCCCTGATGACAAAGATTTCCTTTTGGTTAACCTTTTTGAAAAACCTGTCCATAATGCCATTTTTCTTGTTTGTTTGTTTGTTTGTTTTTTGTTTGTGTTTTTTTTTTTAACCCTTGAAGTGCCAATCACAACAAAGGCAGACGACATTTATGCTTTTTTTTTTCCAGAAGAAAACAAGTCTTGATATTTCATATGAATTGTCTGCCAGGACTTGTTTTCTCTGAAAATAAAAAGTGAAAATTTTAAAGTGTCGTCTGCTGCAAATTTTGCTTGGCGCTTTAAGGGTTAATCGCTATGCAAACCAGTGGTGTGGGTACACAATGTACCATATTTAACTCGTAGTAATTTTACCACTACCCTCCTACATTTTATTCTGATTTGGGTCTTTCGAAGGGGTCTCCATAGTCTGAGCACCCATTATCTACTCTCCATGCAAAGCATAGATATTTGGGAACAGCAGGATAAGAGTTAATGAGACATATGCAAATGGGCAGGACAATCCAAGTCTGGGCACATTTTCGCTTGAAGCAGCTTACACTGGCATCAGATAATATACTTTGCATGCCATTTTCATTTTATTTAACACTGCATGCTGGGTAAAAATTTTGGCAGACGACATTTTGAGATATTTTTCAGACTTTTCCTAGAAATGATTTGACACTTCATGCAAATTGTCTCCTGATAGACAATTTGTATGAAGTGTCATATCCTATTTTCTAGGAAAAATAAGAAAAACATCATCAGTTTGTCGTCTGCTGAATCAGCCCATAGTGTTGTATGTGTTAAAGAGGACTTTACCTATTTTATCATACATGAAGTTGGTATTATTCAGTTGAATATGTCATGTCATAAAAATGATATGACCTCATGTTACATAACACTTAGTTACTGGAGCTTAACTTCATCATGTCATCTGTGACAACGTTTAATTTTCAGTTGAAAGCCAGTTCACTTTCCATGGCCATAAAAAGTTTAATAGTCATATGATAAACAGAATCTTGCATTCGTGGTCATTTCATGTGACAGGGGTCAGCCTGGAGCTTTCAGAGAAGGAGAGGTTATGCGACAATATCAGGATTTCAGGGAGAAGTTTTGGTCCAAATTTTGGATTTCCCTAAACATTCTATATATTTTCACTTCTCCCTCAGCTCAAGATAGGGAGGTCAGCCAGCTTAGGGAGACCTTTTCTCCCAAATCGCCCTCTAGGATGACCCCTGATGTAAGCTTCTCTATTTAGCATTTTTACCCTCAATATTGGGGCTTCTATCCATACTTCTCCAAAATTTTCAAAATGTCTGTTTGGTTACCTGATGATGTAGTGTACTTAAAACTGTAGTAATGGAATGGCAAATGTTGTAGACCCTTATCATACACCACATTCTGCAATCTCTGATCTGGGTCTGCATCATTTGCTCACGCCTGTCTGTCCGAATACTTAAGGTAAATATGGTAGTTTGAAATTAAATTCTAGCAGCTGACATCATTAACCTTTGTCCTGCTGAATCTGGATATACCCTGCCTTTGCAAACAGTGTAGCTCCAGATCAGTTGGCTTCTGAAAAAATCTGCACTGTTTGTCATTAGGTATTTGAATTTGTATGAACAACTTGGATTAAGTAATCTGATTGATTGGCTGAAAATTCAAAGTGGGTGTGGCATCTTAATTTATTCAGCATGACAAGAGTTAACCCTTCTCTTGCTGAACACGACATGCCCTGTCTTAGCAAACAGTGTATATCCAGATCAGTTGGCTTCTGAAGAAACCAACTGATCTGGATCTGCACTGTTTGTCATTAAATATGTGAATTTCTATCAAAAGTCTGGATCAAGTAATCTGGCTGGAAATTAGAAGTGGGCGTGGCATCTTAATTTATTCAGCATGACAAGGGTTAAATGATAAGAATGTTCAGAATTTTTTTTCTTTTATGGTTCATTTCCTTGTATAAAATGTAAAACCTAGTAGTTTGACTGTTTGCTCATTCACAAACCCTCCCAAATACCTTGAACCTTTTGGTGAATGTTTTATAGCTTTAATAACAATGTCTTGTGTCTCAAATATGAACCTTCATAAACAGTGTGGACATAGATCAGGGGCTGTAGAATGCAGCTTGTGACTAAGGTCTGCACTGATTGCCTGTTTATAATATGAACACTGGTGATTTGTATATAAAACCTCTTTAGCCCTTAACACTTAGCATGTTGGGTAAAATTTTCAGCAGATGTTATTTTGAAATATTTTTCTGAGAAAATATAGACTTTGACATTTTTATGCAAATTTGAAAAAAAAAAGATCAACTTGTCATCAGCTGAATCTGCCTAAAGGGAAGAAAAGGTTACAGTGTCAAGTAAAATTGTAGGAGATGAAATTTTAAAATTGTTTTTGTTATTTTTGAGACAAAATAAGACTAGACATTTCATATGATTGAATATTCTGTTAAACCTTATTTGCTGGAAAAATAAAAAAAAAAAAAAAAAAAAATAGATTGTGTTGTCGATGGCACAATAATACAAATTCACACGTTTTCACCATTAAGCAGAGAGAAGTGAAATACAAATGTATATGTTGTTCTCGCACACCTGTACCACGTGGGGAAGTCAAATAGCAAGTGATTTAGGAAGAGGTAGTGTGAACGTAGAAAATATTTTATGATCAATCTCCACGAAAGAAGTCCCTGCGAGGTAAAGCTGTGCAAGAGCAACACTTTGTTGAATCAAAGCATTTCTGAGTTTATTTTCATTTTTGAACATGCTAAAGACAAATTTCTGGTTTCTTTTGCTTATGAATGTTTTTTTTTTTTTTTTACTAACATTTACTGCAGCTTCCTATTCAAGATTCTCTTTTTTAGATATTTCTTTTTTCAGGTGAAATTTCATAGCTCTAGATTAAGCAGGGTATCTAGATAAATATTTTTCTGATTTTTCCGTGAAAAACAAATTGTGGGTACTCATCAGAAGCAGTTTGGTGAGGCGCTTCTGATGAGTACCCACAATATGTTTTTGTGGAGAAATGAGAAAAATATTAGTGTGTCTTCTTATCTAGTGAGTTGTCATGAGTCCTAGCAAATATTTTCTGTTTTTTAGCTCACAGGAGCACAAAGTGCAGAAGGTGAGCTATTGTGATTGTTCAGTGTCTGTTGTGCGGCATCAACAATTCAGTTTTAACGACTACTCTTACACCCCTGGGCCAACTGACTCGAAACTTAGTAGGAAGGTTCGGGACGACTTGTAGATCAAAATTAGCTAAAATCATTCTGATCGGAAATTTAAGATGGCTGCTATAGAGGTCATCTTAAAAATCTGTTTTGAACTTCTTATCCTGAACCAAAAGGCCAGCTGACTTGAAACTTAGTAGGAAGTATCAGGGTGACTTGTAGAACAAAAATAGCTGAAATCTTATCGGTTAGAAAACCCAAGATGCCATGTCAGCCATCTTAAAAATCTATTTTGAACTTCTTCTCCTGCACCAAAAAGCCAGTTGACTAGAAACTTGGTAGGAAATATTTGGGTGACTTGTAGATCAAAAATAGCTGAAATCGTTCCAGTCTGAAATCCAAAATGGCCACCATGGCTGTCATCTTGAAAATATATTTTGAACTTCTTCTCCTGAACTGAAATGTATCAGGGTGACTTGAAGAAATAGTAGAAATCCTTCCCATTTGAGATGGCCACCACGGCTGCCATCTTGAAAATCTGTTTTGAACTTCTCCTGAATCGAAAGGCCAACTGACTAAAAACTTGATAGGCAGTATAGGGGTGACTAGTACATCAAAAATAGGTAAAATCTTTTCAGTCAGAAATCCAAGATGGCCACCATGGCTGCCATCTTAAAAATCTGTTTTAAACTCCTCCTGAACAGAAAGGCCATTTGACTCAAAATTTGGTAGGAAGTACTGTATTAGAGCGACTTATAGATAGAAATAGCGAAAATCATTTTGATCTGTAATCCAAGCTGGTGGCCATCTTGAAAATCAGTTTTGAACTTACTCCTGAACTGAAAGGCCAATTGACTCGAAACTTGGTAGTATGTATAGGGGTGACTTGTAGATCAAAAGTAGCCAAAATCATTATGATTGGATATCCAAGATAGCCACCACGACCGCCATCTTGAAGATATGTTTGAACTTCAACTCCTGAACGGAAAGGCCAACTGACTTGTAGATCAAAGACAAATGTAGCTAAAAAATCCAAGATGGCTACCATGGCCACTGTCTTGAAAATCTGTTTTGAACTTCTTCTCCTCCTGAACCAAAAGGCCAATCGACTCAAAATTTGGTTGGAAGTGTCAGGGTGACTTGTAGAAAATTTTTCCCATCTGAAATCCAAGATGCCGGCCATGGCACCCATCTTGAAAATGTATTTAGAACTACTTTTCCAGTGTGGAAAGGCTAATTGACTTGAAACTTGGTAGGAAGTATCAGGGTGACTTGTTTATAAAAAATAGCTAAAATTGTTTTGATCTGTAATCCAAGATGGCTGCCATCTTGCAAATCTATTTTGAACTTCTTCTACTGAACCAAAAGGCCAATTGACTGGAAACTTAGTAAGAAGTATAAGGGTGACTTGTAAATCAAAAATAGCTAAAATCGTTGCGATAGAAATCCAAAATGGCCACCACAGCCGTCATCTTGAAAATATATTTTGACCGCTTCTCCAGAGCTGAAAATCCAAACTTGTCTGGTACTCAGGTGAGGGATACAGGGCCATCTTGGCCCTCTTGTTTTTTGGTTAGCTTTAATAGCATAGGTTGACCAAATTGATCAATCACATTCACTTTTTGATTATGATATTTATATGTATACATTTACTACTTATAAAATGGGTAGTACCTGTAATGTACACATGAGAGAATATAGCTGTTTCTCAAGGAGTGCTGGGGTGGTTGGGTGAGGCAAAGGTGTTGTGTATCTTACGTCACAGGGGCATCCAACTGATATTGGCTTCCATTTGGGCAAGGCCTGCTATCCTTCCAGCAGGTAAGGGTAGAGGGAGAATATTTTTATTTCTTATGTTTCTTCACTGTCATTCATTTTTCTTTCTCCCCTGTCCCTCACTTTCATCTCCACTATTATCCTTCTAGCTGTCTTCTCCCTTTCTCTGGGAGACAACACAAAATGACCCACAAGGGTTGACATGTCGTTAAACCCCAACCCAGTCAATCAATTCTCATGGAGTGCAGGATTTTTCTGACTCTCATGCCCAAATTGTACAGTGGACGTATCCCATTGAATGTTAACTCTGGTCCTGCTGAACCCGGGTATGTCCTGCCTTTACAAACAGTGTAGATCCAGATCATTTGGCATCAGAAGAACCATCTGATCTGGATCTGCACTGTTTGTCATTAACTATGTGAATTTATATCAACAATATGGATCAAGTAATCTGATTAGCTGAAAATTGGGCGTGACATCTTAATTTATTCAGCAGGACAAGGGTTAACTGAAAGGGTCAAAGTGTCAACAGGTCAGTTTGGTCTATCTTTACTGGTTCTGTTTTCACCCTAAACTATAAATATAGTATAATTGTTCCAAACAGAGTTAACTATTTCAGATATATGCAGTGGTTGATAATTCAGTCAGATATTCTGAATAAGGAAAAAGAATGGTTCTTGCATTAAACAGAGTTTAACCCTTAAAGCGCCAATCACAACAATTGTCGTCTGCTTTGTCTTCTTCTTGTGATTTTAAAAGTCATTTCTACAAACAGTGTGGACCCAGATCAGACTGCTTCTTTAGGAGCAGTCTGATCTGGGTCTGCACTGTTTGCCAGTATGCAAAAAATAGCTTTGAGAAGTTTGCAAGAATGAATGCAGATGACATAAACAGACGACATTTTCAGATGCAGTTTTTCTTGGCGCTTTAAGGGTTAAAGAGCATGTTTGCAAGGCTGAAATAACATCATTATTGTAATATAAAAGTAGGAAATTTAGGGCATGTCTAACATTGGGAAACAATTGAGCTGTGACATGAGAGAAAAGAGTCTTCAGGATAATATGCACAGCCTCCTAAGCCACACAGTCTGATAAAGGCCTTTATATTCTTCTGTATCCAATGATTCTGTAAGTGGAAGGCCCTGATCAGACTGTATGGATGTCTGCATATCTGCGTACATAGCCCCAGATAAGGCAATTTTATCAACCAAAAAGTATTGATATTTTTCTTCTTGCGGTAAAAGTCCTAAAATTTTGAACACTTTATTCCATACTTTTTTGCCTAAATTGTGCTGTTTATGCATTTGTTCCCTAAAATACTTAATGGAATGGCAAATAATGTAGACTCAGATCAGACTGCTCCTTCAGCAGCAGTCTGATCTGGGTCTGCACTGTTTGCATATGCCATTTTGTCAGACGCTTTGGTTCACAAAATTTTAGGACGTTTATCGTACTCCACGGAAACATGTTGTGGGTACTCATTAGAAGCACCGTAACATGTTTTCATGGAGAAATAAGAAAAAGCCGGCCTCGGTGGCTCAGTTGGATGCGCCGTCCGACTGGAGACCAAGAGGTCGCGGGTTCAACCCCCGCCGAGGTCGGCAACATTCTTTCGTGGAGATTGATCATGAAATATTTTCTACGGTCATTCTCTCCCTTTCGCTGATTCAAGAAGGGCAGTTGTCAGTTTCTGGCAAACAATGTGCACAATACTGACTAACTGCTTAGAGGACTAAGCCTGCCCAGTAAACGTGTGGTTAGGTAAAGTGACCGCGCTCGATATGACCCCATTGGGTTGACTGGGCCGTAAAATCTCAACACAAACAAAAGAAATAAGAAAAACTATTTCCCTGAAACCAGGTGATACCCCCTCTTATCTATAGGTATGTGCATATGCCCTGAACACCCCTTTTCCCATGGCACATTTCAAGCACAGAACACCTTAATCCTTGTCATGCTGAATAAATTAAGTGGCCACACCTATTTCTAATTGTCAGCCAATCAGATTACTTAATCCAGATTGTTGATATAAATTCACATACCTAATGACAAACAGTGTAGAGCCAGATCAGTTGGCTTCTTCAGAACTGGTGTGGATTTACCAACTGAACTAGATTTACAGTTTGCAAAGGCAGGGCATATCCAGGTTCAGCAGGACAAGAGTTAATACCAAAGACAAATTGAAATAGGTTTTCAATATTTTCAGATGATAAAGACACAAGATTAATTTTGGTAGGTCAGGAATGTCAGGATAACCAAGCTCTTCAGGATGCTATTAAGGTATGTGTGTACGTTATTAGTTAATATATACCATATTTATGACTGGGCAGCAGGTAGCACATCTGACACAGATCCAGGGGCCGCAAGTTCAAATCCCAACTCGGCTACGTAACTTTCATGGAGATTGATCATGAAATAATTGCTACGGTCATTCCCCTCTACTTCTTCTGATTCAAGAAAGGCAGTTGTTAGTTACTGCTGAATTAGCCCAGATAGTGTTAAAGTTTAAGATGTCTTAATATTTAGGGTATATGTGGTATTTGGCTGAATATTAGAACTCTAGGCACTTTAAGATTTGTTTTAAGAGCTCTATTTCCATGAATACCATATTCAACCTTATTACCGTACATGCTCCTATAAGCGCACAGTCAAACAATTTAGTGGTCTTTAGATTACACCAGTGTACTTCTATCTACTTCATAAAAACAAGTTGAGGCAATTTAAATGAGTACCAACAAAATATGCTTTTATAAAGGAAGTCAGAAAAATATTGCATAAGTATCATTACATGTAAGTACGCCCCTCATGAAGTTCTGTGCCGAATTTTCTTTAAAGTGTACCTGTATTAGGAGGAATTTTTACTACATGTTTTTCTAGTGATATTTGAAAAAAACTTAAGTGTACAGTGCGGTAATTAGGGTGAATATGGTATTTGCAAAACAGCTTAATTGTGAAACTTAGATTCAGTGAAATGCTGAAATTATTAACCATTTAATGAATTCTGCTAGTTGAAATGGCATCTTCAAGGTGAGTTGAGGCATGTGCCAAAAATGCAAAAAACATGTCTCTCGCTCTTTGTTCCTCAGGTTCTCGTAGACAAGTAGATCTTACAATATAATTATATTAATATTAAATATGAATTTATAATATAATAATTATCATGCTTGGCCAAGGTAAAGGGTACACCTGATGTTGCAAGAAAGTCATTTTTTTAACTTTATGCTAACATCATGCCATATTTAAAATCTTATTGTTCAAACCTCCATACACGTTCTCCTAAAAGTTTTTCCTGTTTGTATAGAGTAGTTAAAAAGTTGCAATAATTCATATGCACCTACCCAGTGTGGCCTACAGACTGTACCTAGTGAAGCATAACATAGGTAATTTATATTCAAAAGCACAATTTTTGGCTTTCTGAATAAGTATTTCAAAATATACGTAATACTTCTTTATCATTTACAACATAAAATATTTTCTTCCTTTCAGGTCAGTTGATTTTTTGACAGGGAATCACCAGTAGTGTATTTTATTTTAACCCATTTAAGCCTAGCATCCCATAAAAGGGACATTGGCAAACAGAGAAGACCCAGATCAGATCCGCAGAACGCAGCATCTGATCGGGGTCTACACTGTTTGCATTAAGTTCAGAAATTTCGACAAAACATGATTATAATAAAAACTAACCAGACATCCATTATATATGAAATGGACCTGTCCAAAGATTTATGGTAGAAGAGTCCACTCGGTATAAATGGGTTAAATAAACACTACTTTGTGATTTAAAAAGAACCTTGCAAAATAAGTGTTTAAATTGATAATATTATGCAGACATTATTTATAGATATCTCTCTATGCATACAAAAGATAAACACTTAATACTGTTTGTTGTTATTGATTGTACCGATCATTACAACTTACCCTGAAAAGACTTACGGACTGTACATTTACACAATACATTCATAATCTTATTCAAACCAAAATTCTAAGATGATTTCTGGCAGCCATGTACATTTTTCAACCTGTGTACATGCTTCACAGTGACTGATGCACATTAAACTATGTGAAACTATTTTTTTTTTTTTTTTTCATCTCAATTTATTCAAAAGAAACACAACAAGAGTGAATGTTCTTTAAATTCAGCTCAACAAAAATTAATAGACAGCAACACAATCGACATTTAATGAACTTATAACTGGAATTATTATGTTATCTTGAAGACCCATTTGTAATCTTCACAAGATCAGTAAATGATATCCTGTATGGCTTTGACTATGGACTGTACTTCTCTCCCTTCCGCTGATTCAAGAAGGATAGTTGTCAGTTTCTGGCCAAAGAATGTTCACAATACTGGTTAACTGCTTAGAGGACTAAGCCTGCCTTGTAAAAGTGTGGTTGGGTAAACTGACCATGCTCAACATGACCCTATGGGATTGACTGGGCCGTAAAATCTCAACACAAACAAACAAAAGGACTGTACACTTTGAACTTACTATTAAAAACAAGAAAATCAAACAACATTTATCATCGAAAATCAATTTTCGACATCTCTTTTCAAACCTTAGATGGCTTTGAGCTGAAACTTACTCTTTAGCAACAGGATGACTTCTGGATCGAAACAAGCTAAAATTGTGTCAATTGAAAATCCAAGATGGCCACAATGGTTCTGCTCCATTGATCAAGATGGCCGCCAGAGCTAAACAAGAGGGCCATGATGGCCCTGTAACGCTCACCTGAGCAACATAGCACTTTGAGAGCCTGATCTAGAACTGATCAAGGCAAACATTCTGATCAAAGTTCAAAATGGTTATATTAACAAGTAAGACAATGTAGCATGTCTAATGGACTGTGAAATAAAGGTCAAGGTCAAATATGGATGACTGCACTCAAGAGGCCATGCTAAGATGTATGCATGTACTAAGTATCACTGGCTGTAGGAGCAATAGTTACTGAGAAACTGACCTAAACACAAACACTTCACAAGTACCAAATATCACTCTGTAGGACCAGTAATTACTGAGAAACTGACCTAAATGGAAAAACTTAAGAGAGTCACTGGACAGAAAACTATACATCACCTTGAAATCATCAAGACAAACATTTTGAGCAAGATTCATGATGATCACTTAAAAAATATGACCTCTAGAGCATCAACAAGGTTTTCCTTTGATTTGGCATGGTGAACTAGTTTTTGATATCAAGTGACCCAGTTTTAAACTAGAGCTAGAAATCATCAAGACAAACATTTTGAGCAATATTTATGATGATTATTTCAAAAATGTGACCTCTGGAGTGTTAACAGTTTTCTGCTGATTTGGCCAGGTCACCTAGTTTTTGACCCCATGTGACACAGTTTCAAACTTGACCTAGAAATCATCAAGACAAACATTTTGAGCCAGATTCATGATGATTGCTTCAAAAATGTGACCGCTAGAGTGTTAACAAGGTTTTCTGCTGATTTGGCCAGGTGACCTAGTTTTTGACCCCAAGTGACCCAGTTTCAAACTTGACCTAGAAATCATCAAGACAAACATGTTGAGCAAGATTCATGATGATTGCTTGAAAAATGTGAGCACTAGAGTGTTAACAAGGTTTTCTGCTGATCTGGCCAGGTGACCTAGTTTTTGACCCCAGGGGACCCAGTTTTGAACTTGACCTAAAAATCATCAAGACAAACATTTTGAGCAAGATTCATGATGACTGCTTAAAAAATGTGACCGCTAGTGTTTACAAAGTTTTCTGCTGATTTGGCCCGGTGACCTAGTTTTTGATTCCAAGTGACCCAGTTTCGAACTTGACCTAGAACTCATTAAAACAAATATTTTGAGAAAGATTCATGATGTCTGCTTGAAAAATGTGACCGCTAGAGTGATAACAAGATTTTACGCTGATTTGGCCAGTTGACTTAGTTTTTGACCCCAGGTGTTCCAGGTTCGAACTTGACCTAGAAATCATCAAGACAAACATTTTGAGCCAGATTCATGATGATTGCTTCAAAAATGTGACCGCTAGAGTGGTAACAAGGTTTTCTGCTGATTTGACCCGGTGACCTAGTTTTTAACCCCAAGTGACCCAGTTTCAAACATACCCTAGAACTCATCAAGACAAACATTTTGAGCAACTTTCATGATTATTGCTTCAAAAATGTGACCGCTAGGGTGTTTACAAGGTTTTCTGCTGGTTTGGCCTGGTGACCTAGTTTTTGACACAACGTGACCCAGTTTCAATATTGACCCAGAAATCATCAAGACAAACATTTTGAGCAAGATTCATGATGATTGCTTGAAAAATGTGACCGCTAGAGTGTTAACAAGATTTTCTGCTGATTTGGTCTGGTGACCTAGTTTTTGGCTCCAAGTGACCCAGTTTTGAACTTAACATAAAAATCAAGACAAACATTTTGAGCAAGATTCATGATGATTGCTCCAAAAATGTGACCACTAGAGTGTAAACAAGATTTTCTGCTGATTTGGCCTGGTGACCTAGTTTTTGACCCCAAGTGACCCAGTTTCGAACTTGGCCTAGAAATCATCAAGACAAACATATTGAGCAAGATTCATGATGATTGCTTCAAAAATGTGACCGCTAGAGTGTTAACAAGGTTTTCTGCTGATCTGGCCCGGTGACCTACTTTTTGACCCCAAGTGACCCAGTTTCAAACTTGACCTAGATTTAATAGAGGCAAACATTTTGAGCAAGTTTCATCATGATTGGGTCAAAACTATGACCTCTAGAGTGTTAACAAGTTTTTCCTTTGATTTGACCTGGTGACCTAGTTTTTGACCCCAAGTAACCCAGTATCGAACTTGACCTAGATTTCATAGAGGCACACATTCTGACCAAGTTTCATCAAGATTGGGTCAAAACTGTGA
Source organism: Anodontia alba (assembly GCA_964016985.1). Classification (NCBI taxonomy): domain Eukaryota; kingdom Metazoa; phylum Mollusca; class Bivalvia; order Lucinida; family Lucinidae; genus Anodontia; species Anodontia alba. Next base: position 57,288,747 of record OZ024832.1, on the reverse strand, counting down.
CCTCTAGAGTGTTAACAAACTAATTGTTGACGACGAACGACAGACGACAGACATAGGGTGATGACAATAGCTCACCCTGAGCTTTTGCTCAGGTGAGCTAAAAAATAGAAAGTCTTCAAACGACATCTCGTCCTTTGCTAATGTCCTGATTTCAAAATAAAAAAAACCCAAAAAACCTTTAAACATCTCCTCCTTGGCCAGTGGCCTGATTATGCCCCCAACTTCAAAGAAGTTGGAGGGGCATATTGCTTCTGGGTTGTTCGTCCGTCCGTCCTTCCGTCCGTCTGTCCGTCCTTCAGTCCGTCCGTCCGTCCGTCCTTCCGTCCGTTCTTCACGCTTTTTGATGCATAGCATAACTTTAAAACCTTGAATGCTACTGTTTTGAAATTTCATATATGGATTCCTCATGAAAAAATAGCTGACACGTATTTTTTTTCTTGACAGGATTATGCCCCTTTTCTGAGTTTTGGCCCTTTGAAAAAATATGGATGCAATCTTGTCAGCAAAATATCTCAAAAACCGTTGGAGCTAGAGCCTTGAAACTTGATGAATAGACTGGTAGTGATGAGTAGACAACCTGATTAACTTTTGAAGAAATTTTGAAAAATACTTCTTGAGTTATGGCCCTTTGTAATTTTGGGCAATTTTACCTTGTCAGCAAAATATCTCAAAAACTGTTAGAGCTAGAGCCTTGAAACTTAGTAAATGGATTTGTAGTGATGAGTAGATGACCTGATTAACTTTTGAAGAAATTCTGAAAAATACTTCATGAGTTATGGCCCTTTGTAATTTTGGGCATTTTTATCTTGTCAGCAAAATATCTCAAAAACCGTTGGAGCTAGAGCCTTGAAACTTAATGAATAGACTGGTAGTGATGAGTAGACAACCTGATTAACTTTTGAAGAAATTTTGAAAAATGCCTTTTGAGTTATGGCCCTTTGTAATTTTGGGCATTTTTATCTTGTCAGCAAAATATCTCAAAAACTGTTAGAGCTTGAGCCTTGAAACTTGGTAAATGGATTTGTACTGATGTGTAGATGACCTGATTAACTTTTGAAGAATTCTGAAAAACACTTCATGAGTTATGGCCCTTTGTAATTTAGGGCATTTTTAACTTGTCAGCAAAATATCTCAAAAACTATTGAAGCTAGAGCCTTGAAACTTGATGAATAGACTGGTAGTGATGAGTAGACAACCTGATAAACTTTTGAAGAAATTTTGAAATATACTTCTTGAGTTATGCCCCTTTGTAATTTTAGGCATTTTTATCTTGTCAGCAAAATATCTCAAAAACTGTTAGAGCTAGAGCCTTGAAACTTAGTAAATGGTTTTGTAGTGACGAGTAGATGACCTGATTAATTTTTGAAGAAATTCTGAAAAATACTTCATGAGTTATGGCCCTTTGTAATTTTGGGCAATTTTACCTTGTCAGCAAAATATCTCAAAAACTGTTGGAACTAGAGCCTTGACACTTGATGAATAGACTGATAGTGATGAGTAGACAACCTGATTAACTTTTGAAGAAATTTTGAAATATACTTCTTGAGTTATGCCCCTTTGTTATTTTGGGCATTTTTATCTTGTCAGCAAAATATCTCAAAAACTATTAGAGCTAGAGACTTGAAACTTGGTGAATTGATTGGTTATGATGAGTAGATGACCTGATTAATTTTTTTGTAAATTCTGAAAAATATTTCATAAGTAATGGCCCCTTGTAAATTTGGGCATGTTTCCCTTGTGAACAAAATATCTCAAAAACTATTGAAGCTGGAGCCTTGAAACTTGATGAATAGATTGGTAGCGATGAGTAGATGACCTGATTATGCCCCCAGTTTCGAATGAAATTGATGGGGCATATTATTTTGCCTTCATTTGTCCATCCGACTGTTTGTTCGTCCATCAAGCTTTTTTTGTGCATGCCATATCTTAAGAACCCTGCACGCTAGGGTTTTGAAATTTTATATTTGGGTTCCCAATGAAAAAATAGGCGACCCGTATTTTGTTTCTTGTCTAGCATGTTTATTTAAAGTTATGCCCCTTTGAAAAAAATCAGAATTAAATCTTGTGAGCAAGATATCTTGAAAAGTATTTAAGCTGGGTTCTTGAAATTCGATACAGTGAGTGGGAATGATGTGTACATTACCCGATTATATTTTGAGAGAATTCCATGAAAATATTGATAAAGTTACGGCCCTTTGCAGTTCTGCTCATTTTGACCTTGTCAGCAAGATTTCTCGAAAAGCACTTAAGCTAGGGTCTTGAAATATTATATGCTGATTGGGGATGATGTGGAGATTACCTGGTTTGTTTTTTAGGGAATTCCATGAAAAATTGATGTAGTTATGGCCCTTTGTAGTTCTAGGCATTTTGACTTTTTCAGCAAGATATCTCAAAAAGTATTTAAGCTAGAGCCATGATATTTGGTATACTGATTGGGATTGAGGAGGAGATCACCTGAATAAATTTTGAACCAATTAAATGAAATGTTGGAGTTATGGCCCTTCGCAATTTCGGGCCATTTAATGTCGTTGCTTTATTGTGTATAGCATAAGTTTAGAACCATGTATGCTAATGTTTTGAAATTTCATGTTTTGATTCCTCATGAAAAAATAGGTGATCCGTATTTTTTTCTTATCCCAATCATCTCCTATTTTAGAGTTATTTCCCTTTGATAAAATAACATTGAAATCATATATTTGTACTGTTGTTACCGTCATGGCTAAGCAGTGTTGGAGTCAAACAGTGTTAGAGTCAGGCAGTTGGGGGCATAGTGTTTTACAAACACCAGCTCTAGTTTCAAAATGATTTTACAGAAATGTTCCTCTTATCCCCCTTTACCAAAATTGCAAAAATGGTTCTTCTCAGCTGAACAAAATGGTCACCAGAGCTAAAAATGGAAAAACCTTTAAACGACATCTCCGTGGCTAGATTTCAAAATAATTTCACATCAATTTTCCTCTTGTGCCCCTTTGCCAAAATTGCTAAAATGGTTCTGCTCTGCTGAACAAAATAGTAGCCAGAGCTAAAAATAGAAAGAAAAACAAAAAACTTTAAAGGACAGGATAAGTAGATGAACCAAATGACTTCTGAAAAATATCTGAAATTTTTTTTATTTATGGCGTTTTGAAAATTTCAGCATTTTAACCTTGTAAGCAAGATATCTCAAAAACTGTTTAAGACATTGCCTTGTCATAAGTTTTAATATTTGACAGTGTTGGAAAAATGTTGCATGCCATCTGCATATCTGCAGTGGCAGTTTCACTCAGATGAGCAAGTTGTGGCCTGTGGGCCTCTTGTATTATATATATAAACTGATGAATGAATTTATTTATTTGGTTTAACACTATGTCAATAGTATTTCAGCTTACGGCAACAGTTCACTTATCCATGCTTCCTGGGTGAATAACCAATTCCAGGCAAGGGAAAATGTGCCTTGCCCATGGACACTCCAACATGACCGACACCCGCGACTGGGAATCACCTGGTTTCAAATCCCCAACGCTTACCACTCGGTCATGGTGGATCCCCCTGATAAATGAAAGTGTATCATTAATTAACCCATAAAGTGCCAAGCAAAATTTGCAGCAAACGACATTCTAAATTTTTTTTTTTTTTATTTTTCAGAGAAAACAAGTCTTGACATTTCATATGAATCGTCTAACAAGCAGATGATTCACGTGAAATTTCAAGACTTGTTTTCTCTGAAAAATAAAAAAAAAAAAAAAAAAGAAAAATAAATAAAAAAAATTGTTGTCTGCTGCAGTTGTGATTACTGCTTAAAGGGTTAACAAACCAGTTTTGAGGTTAAAATTAAAAGATCAAGTCCTTTTACTAGTTTACTATGAATTTTACACTTGGCAAAGATATGAATTTTTGTTTGTTTCAGAAATTCTTCTCACTTGCTTCGGTTTCAAGTCTTTAAACTTAGAAAGACCAGTCTTATCCTGCTGGTACTTTTGTCTGTACATATGGTATGCATTTATGCATGTCATTATCATCATATGTGTTTGAACATACTGCTTGTCACTCCCAGATATCAAATACACCACATCTTTCTTATTTTGATACTCCACATCTTTCTTGTTTTGTACCTCTCTGCTAGTCCGGTCTCGGTGGCTCAGTTGGATGCGCCGTCCGACTGGAGACCAGGAGGTCGCAGGTTCAACCCCCGCCGAGGTCGGCAACATTCTTTCGTGGAGATTGATCATGAAATATTTTCTACGGTCATTCTCCCCTTTCGCTGATTCAAGAAGGGCAATTGTCAGTTTCTGGCAAAAGAATATGCACAATACTGGTTAACCACTTAGAGGACTAAGCCTGCCCATTAAACATGTGGTTAGGTAAACTGACCGCGTTCGACATGACCCCATTGGGTTGACTGGGCCGTAAAACCTCAACACAGACAGTACCTCTCTGCTAATTTCTGGCTGCAGGTAAATATTCTTCACCCTCCCCTTTACTTCATCAGTTATCATGTCTTTCTTTTTCTTCCGTGGAATTGGTTTCCACCAAGCAGAGTTGTCTTTCTGAACTATTTTTCGCTGGTCTTCTTGATAAATTCAGTGTTTTCAATCCAAGGTTGTACTTCTTTCCAATTGCAGACACAGCAGTCTTCAATAATGCATGATTGCCAACCTTCTTTGATTTGTTTTGTTTTTCACAAGTTTCATTTAAGTTTTTAGCTAACTCATTCACTACTGTTTCTGCCAATTCTGATTTCTTCTTTGCTTGACCTGTCACTATTTTACCTTTTGCCGTTAAGAGACTTGATGTAGTTGGGGAGTTAATGATCTTTTCTGTGATGCTAATCCTCTTTTCAGTCTTTGGGAGTGACTCTTTCATTTGTTTTGTTCGGCGATAAATTGTCCAGCGGCTCAACTCTGTTCCTTTCAATGCATCTGGGGAATTCACCTCTGAACTACCCTCTGCTGCATCAGATGAAATTTCATCTGTCATACGAGCCAGTTTAATTGTCATTTTCCACTTTTGTGTGCGCAATTTTGCTATCTCTTTCTTCATGTTTATATATGATTTTGGTAACACTTTTTCTTTGTTAGCTGCAGGTTTCTGTTCTTTTTGTTTCAGTTTTTTGTTTTTCCGATACTTTCGAACATACTCAGTGTTTTTCGTTCTTAGCATATCCTCAAGTTTTCTGTTGCCACTTCGGATTGCCTCCTTTAGTTTTTCTCTTTGTTCTCGCTTTCGTTCGCGGTCTTTAGCTCTCCTTCTTCCCAACCTTTCAGGGTCTGATTTTACATTCTGTCTGTACCTTCTCATTTTCTGGCACTTTTTGCTCACAGAATTTTTTAATTGTATATTATTGTCAGCACATTTAGAATCCATTTGCTTTCTTTGAGTAGGCTTCATCATTATAATTTGAGGTTTTTATCTACATGAGCTGAAAATATAAGCATGGTTAGTCAGCATATAAATAATGCTTTATTTTTGTACAGCCTGTAGACCCTCTGGGTATTTTTATTTATCATAAGTTAAACTTATCAAATCATTTAATTATTCCTTAAATTCTAATATACTAGTACAATAGGATCTTTAACAGTTTTACATACAGTTTGTTGACATCAATTCTATTTATGTTTTATGCTCAGAGTGTAGTATCATTTGTGTATTGATTTTTCAGTATACCTTCGGAAACTAATCAGTGTGTAAAATTGCTCTACACAGGCAGTTTGTGTTATAATGTGCATGTAACAATATTAAAACTGAAAAAATAAGAGACTGCTTGCTTTGTTAAGTTTTTAAAAATTGAAAATTGTAGGGGCTACGGACTGTACAGGGCTACAGACAACATATTTGTGCTTGTAGAATTTCCTTCTTATTTGCTGTTAGGAAAATCTCTTGTCAGTCATCAGGCCTGTACACCCTGCAATAAAAGAGGAAAACACTTTATTTGATACATGCAGTTAGCAGAATACAACACCTTAAATTTTGGGGCTATGGACTGTACACAATATTGACATTTTGTCTTTTTTTTTTTTTATAAATACTCCTTGGTTGAAAAATTTAAAAGCACCTTATCAAGAGCTATGCCCACTTATTTGGAGCTATGATGGATTCATCATGACACTTCTAATGAGTTCCCACAACATATGTTTTTGTGGAGAAATAAGAACCCACTCATATGTCTAGATAAGAGTGGGTATCAGGTAAATAGTTCTCTTATTTGTCGACAAAAACATATGTTGTGGGTACTCATAAGAAGCGCCTCACCGAGACGCTTTAATGAGTACCCACAACATATGTTTTCGTCAACAAATAAGAAAAATATAGATACTTCTTGGTTGAAAAAAAGCGCCTTATCAAGAGTAATGCCCACTTATCTGGAGCTATGATGGATTCATCAAGACATTTATAATGAGTTCCCACAACATATGTTTTTGTAGAGAAATAAGAAAAAATTCAATACTTTTGGATTGAAAGAAGTATCTTATTAAGAGCTATGTTTAGGTTTGATAATCCAGTGTCTCATATTTTTTCAGAAACTTGACTATGAAGTGTTGAACTCAGACACAGGACAGGAATATATTAATGATGTAGAAGACTATGAAAATGTGTTTGTTGTTGCCAACTTTAAGGAGGAGGTGTTTGAGACTCTCGACAAGGCTGATGCGAGGATCATTGGTCCACCGGTTGTGATAAAGTGTGCCAGAGACAATGAGGTTTGTGCTGTATAGGGTACATCAGTGGTAAATTAACCCATTGTATACTGAATAGACTCTCCCACACTATATATTGGAAGTGTCCAATTTCAATTTTAGGTACACCTGGCTATATTCTTAGAGAAAAATGGCTAAACTATTTGCAAACAGTGGAGACGCTGATCAGATGCCGTGTTCTGCATCGTCTGATCTGGGTCTGCACTGTTTGCCAATTGCCTTTTTACAGGTCTCCCAACTGCAAGGGGTTAAGAGATTTGTGGAGACAAACATTATACAAAGATCCAGATAAGAGGCATATCCAGATAAATATTTTCCTTATTTCTCCACGAAAAGACACATTGTCGCCCTTTGTGGATACTCCGACATTAGAGGTGCCTCACAACATATGTTTTAGGGGTGCAATGATACATCATGATCAATGCATCATGATAGTGACTGCCATGATCAGGGTTTTCCCTCAGTGTTTAAAAATGAGGGTCTAAGGGACTCCCTTATGTGGAGTTAAGGAGTCCCTATATAAGATTTAGGGGTTCGTTTTAAAGAGGTTGTCTTTAAAGCGCTAATCATAACTACAGCAGATGACACTTTGAAGAATTTTTTTTTTTTTCATGTGGACTGTCTGCCTAGCAGACAATTCACATGAAATGTCAAGTCTTATTTTCTCTGAAAAAATGAAAAAAAACTTTAAAATATCATCTGCTACAATTTGCTTAGTGCTTTAAGGGTTAACTATTTCCCAAATATTGATAATTCTAAAAAATTCTTGCCATCTAGATCACAAATAGATTAACGCTTAGCACTCTGGGTAAAATTTTCAGCAGACGATATTTTGAAATATTTTTCTTATTTTTCCCAGAAAACAGGATATGACATTTCATGCAAATTGTCTCCTAAGGAGACAATTTGCATGAAATGTCATATCCTGTTTTCTGGGAAAAATAAGAAAAATATCATCAATTTGCCGTCTGCTGAAAATGCCCAGAGAGTGATAAAGGTTAAAATACAAAGCCATAGATAGATGAAATTAATTTTCATTGATCATATATGCATTACTCAGGACTTGTCTCTAAGTTTTGAGGGTCCAGAAGAAAGGTTTTGGGGGTAAAATGCCAAAATGCGAGTCAGAGAAAATCCTGCACGATAGTGCTATCATGATAGTGTTTTCAACTATTAATAACTATAACTGATAGTCTCTTCATATATTGATGGTTTTGATAGGTTTTGTCTCTGGTGATTTTCTCATTCAATAACATCATTCTGAAGCATTTTTTTTTTTTTTTTTTTGTCTAAATAATCAAAAGTAAGAACAAAATGGACTTCTGCTTAGCAAAAATGTTTGTTAAAATTGTGGCAAAGGTGATATTTGAGAGGGCAGTAATGTTAGGTAACTTTACAGGCAGTCCGATCTTTATAAAATCAATGAAATTAATTAAAATGTGGCGTGGTTTGGAGAAGGTGATAGTAATGTGATGCATCTTGATATTAGACCCTTGATGATAATAGTATTGTGATAGGTCTGATAGTGATGGTCATATTATGGCATGATAATCAGCCCTAATATGTTTTTGTGGAGAAGTAATAAAATGACAATACTTTATAACTCTGAATTAATGTTGCCAACATTAATTCAGAGATACAATAAAAAATCATTTCATATTTTATCCAGTTCAAGAACAAGAGACTGACTGAAATTCTACTGGCTGTCAAGTGCTATATTTTATGATTGTGTTATTACCATAATTATATAAATTTATTAAATCTTTCTTGGATAAAAAATGTCTATTTTTGAGGAATATGGAGCTTTTAATGCATTAAGCTATGATCACACTGTTTCTTGTTTCAGCCTCTACCTTATAATTTACGACCTCAGTATTGTACATCCATGCAAGGACTAAAAATATGCTTCTCAGGGTTCAAAGAAAAGAAGGAACTGGTAAGTTTGTATGATAACTGTGTAGCAAATGCATTTTATGACAAAACAGTTAACACTTAAAGCGCCAAGAAAACCTGCATCTGAAAATGTTGTTTGTTTATGTTGTCTGCTGAATGTTCTTGCAAACTTTTCAAACCTATTTTTGCATACAGGCAAACAGTGAGGACCCAGATCAGACTGCTTCTAAAGGAGCAGTCTGATCTGGGTCCACACTGTTTGCAAAAATGACTTTTAAAATCATAAGCAGATGACAAAGCAGACGACAATTGTTGTGATTGGCGCTTTAAGGGTTAAACCCAGAAAATGCAGTAGCCTGTCACCCATACAGTATGGAAAGGGGTTTTATTGCACCTGCTTATGTAAGCAGATGTCATATAGGCATTCGATTTTCTGTCCATCTGTTTTTGAGAACTTTTGCCTTTACCCTTGTATTTAGGTCCATTTCTGAATAACTATTACAACTACAATCGTCTTACCTGGTCTACACTTTCTCCCTAACATGGGCCTCAAATATTGCAGTATCAGTCTTCACAACTTTGACATTTTTTATGTTAAACCTAGTATTAATTTCCAGTTCTGATTCACTATAACACCTACAATCATCTAACATGGGATGTGCTTCCTCCTTTATATAGACTCAAACAATGTACTGTCAATTTCTGACCCAGGCTATTTCACAGTCATATGACTGTAGGTTTTTATTTCAACCATAGTATTTAACTCCAGGTTTAATTTTTAGCTCACCTGAGCAAAAGCTCAGGGTGAGCTATTGTCATCACCCTATGTTCGTCGTTCGTCGTCAACAATTAGTTTGTTAACACTCTAGAGGTCACAGTTTTGACCCAATCTTGATGAAACTTGGTCAGAATGTTTGCCTCTATGAAGTCTAGGTCAAGTTCGATACTGGGTTACTTGGGGTCAAAAACTAGGTCACCAGATCATATCAAAGGAAAAACTTGTTAACACTCTAGAGGTCATAGTTTTGACCCAATCTTGATTAAACTTGCTCAAAATGTTTGTCTCTATTAAATCTAGGTCAAGTTCAAAACTGGGTCACGGGGTCAAAAACTAGGTCACCTGGCCAGATCAGCAGAAAACCTTGTTAACACTCTAGCGGTCACATTTTTGAAACAATCATCATGAATCTTGCTCATTATGTTTGTCTTGATAATTTCTAGGTCAAGTTCGAAACTGGGTCACTTGGGGTCAAAAAATAAGTCACCTGGCCAAATCAGCAGAAAACCTTGTTAACACTCTAGCGGTCACATTTTTGGAGCAATCATCATGTATCTTGCTCAAAATGTTTGTCTTGATGATTTCTAGGTCAAGTTCGAAACTGGGTCACTCGGAGTCAAAAACTAGGTCACCGGGCCAAATCAGTTGAAAACCTTGTTAACACTCTAGCGGTCACATTTTTCAAGCAATCATCATGAATCTTGCTCAAAATGTTTGTCCTAATGATTTCTAGGTCAAGTTTGAAACTGGGTCACTTGGAGTAAAAAACTAGGTCACTAAGCCAAATCAGCAGAAAACCTTGTTAACACTCTAGCGGTCACATTTTTCAAGCAATCATCATGAATCTTGCTCAAAATGTTTGTCTTGATGAGTTCTAGGATGTGTTTGAAACTGGGTCATGTGGGGTCAAAAACTAGGTCACCAGGCCAAATCATCAGAAAAATTTTTGAAGCAATCATCATGAATCTTGCTCAAAATGTTTGTCTTGATGATTTCTAGGTCAAGTTTGAAACTGGGTCACCTGGGGTAAAAAACTAGGTCACCTGGCCAAATCAGCCTAAAATCTTGTTATCACTCTAGCGGTCACATTTTTCAAGCAATCAACATGAATCTTGCTCAAAATGTTTGTCTTGATGAGTTCTAGGTCAAGTTCGAAACTGGGTCACTTGGAGTCGAGAACTCGGTCACCGGGCCATATCAGCAGAAAACTTTGTTAACACTCTAGCGGTCACATTTTTTAAGCAATCATCATGAATCTTGCTCAAAATGTTTGTCTTGATGATTTTTAGGTCAGGTTCGAAACTGGGTCACCTGGGGTCAAAAACTAGGCCACCTGGCCAGATCAGCAGAAAACCTTGTTAACACTCTAGTGGTCACATTTTTCAAGCAATCATCATTTCTAGGTCAAGTTCGAAACTGGGTCACTCTGGGTCAAAAAATAGGTCACCAGGCCAAATCAGCAGAAAACCTTGTTAACACTCTAGCGGTCACATTTTTGAAGTAATCATCATGAATCTTGCTCAAAATGTTTGTCTTGGTGATTTCTAGGTCAAGTTCGAAACTGGGTCACCTGGGATAAAAAACTAGGTCATCTGGCCAAATCAGCGTAAAATCTTGTTATCACTCTAGCGGTCACATTTTTGAAACAATCATCATGAATCTTGCTCAACATGTTTGTCTTGATGATTTCTAGGTCAAGTTTGAAACTGGGTCACTTGGGGTCAAAAACTAGGTCACCTGGCCAAATCAGCAGAAAACCTTGTTAACACTCTAGCGGTCACATTTTTGAAGCAATCATTATGAATCTTGCTCAAAATGTTTGTCTTGATGATTTCTAGGTCAAGTTTGTAACTGGGTCACATGGGGTCAGAAACTAGGTGACTTGGCCAAATCAGCAGAAAACTGTTAACACTCCAGAGGTCACATTTTTGAAATAATCATCATAAATATTGCTCAAAATGTTTGTCTTGATGATTTCTAGCTCTAGTTTAAAACTGGATCACTTGATATCAAAAACTAGTTCACCTGGCCAAATCAAAGGAAAACCTTGTTGATGCTCTAGAGGTCACATTTTTTAAGTGATCATCATGAATCTTGCTCAAAATGTTTGTCTTGATGATTTCAAGGTGATGTATAGTTTTCTGTCCAGTGACTCTCTTAAGTTTTTCCATTTAGGTCAGTTTCTCAGTAATTATTGGTCCTACAGAGTGATATTTGGTACTTGTGAAGTGTTTGTGTTTAGGTCAGTTTTTCAGTAACTCAGTAACTATTGCTCCTACAGCCAGTGATACTTAGTACATGCATACATCTTTGCATGGCCTCTTGAGTGCAGTCATCCATATTTGACCTTGACCTTTATTTCACAGTCCATTAGACATGCTACATTGTCTTACTTGTTAATATAATCATTTTGAACTTTGATCAGAATGTTTGCCTTGATCAGTTCTAGATCAGGCTCTTAAAGTGCTATGTTGCTCAGGTGAGCGTTACAGGGCCATCATGGCCCTCTTGTTATGACCTGTTATCATCAAACTTGGCACACAATTCCTCTTTAACAGGGACTCAAACATTGTAGGAGTAGTATTTGGTGATGATTCTGGGATAATTCTTCTGAATTCTGCTTAAAAACATATGTTGTTGTTACTCATTTGAAGCGCCTTGCCGAGGCGCTTCTAATGAGTACCCACAACTTATGTTTTTATGGAGAACTGGAGAAAATTGTCCCATAATTATCACCAAATTCTCCATCTTAACAATATCCTCTGATGGATCTAAAATAACTTCATAGCTAAGGGGTATATATATATATATATATATATATATATATATATATATATATATATATATATATATATATATATATATATATATATTCAGATTTTTGATTAATGTGCAGGTACAGGGGCAACATCCACATCAGTGGGCCCCCTTCCAGATAGCTGGCTTGCTGCACGCATGGCAGATCTCACACCAGATCTCCAGGTACGTCTATCATGAGGGTTGATAGCCGAGAGCTTCCACTCTCTGCAATCCCTCTCTGTCAGCTGCTTCCATGTCATTTTGGGCCTCCCAGGCCCACGCTTTCCATCCACCTGTATGTAAAGGCTGTCTTGATTGCACCACTGGAGCGTTCCACATGTCCATACCATCGAAGTCTTCTCTCCTTCAGAATGCGGTCCAGATCCTTAATGCCAAGCCGCACAAGTAGCTCATTGGACCTGGTGGTGACAATGTCTTGCGGCCTGACATTGCAGATCTGTCTGATCATTGCCTGTCATTTCGCTGCAGACGCTGGAGGTTCGGCTTTGTCAATGGCCAAGTCAATGGCTCCGCACACAAGAGCTGTACACATGGCCATGTGTTTTGAAAGAGAGGTGGCGTGAAGAGAGGACTGGTAGCAGATCCTTGAACTTCTTCCAGGCGGTTTTCACACGTGTTGTGGTTGAAAGTTCACAGCCACCTGCTGCTGAGAGCATGTCTCCTAGGTAGCAAAAGGAAGCTACCACCTCAAGCTTGTCAGGTCCGACCTGGACTTCCTTCTGTGGTCTGCCATCCAAGGGGCGTGCAGTTCCCTGGCACCATGTACATCTATAGTCAGGGTCCTTTTTCAAGCGCTTGAGCCCACTGCATTTCTTGTGCAGTGCATGGAAACTCGCCTGAACTCTGCAGGAGGTCCAGTCCCGTACCGCAGATCATGATCTTTGTCTTTCCTGCATTTACTCTCAGTCCTTTCTTCTCCATTGCTTCCTTCCAAATCAAGAGCCTCCTGACACATTCCTCAAGCGATTCAGCGATGATAACAAGGTCATCGGCATAGAGGTCCTCCCAGGGGACCCCAGAGCGGAACTCTCGTGATAAGGCTTCAAGCACAATGATGAAGAGCAGCGGGCTGAGTACTGATCCTTGATGAACACCAACCTTCACTTCAAACTCTTCACTGTACCCCTCACCAACACGGACACGGCTCCGTGCATTTGCATACATCCCCTGCACCAGTCGCACAATCCACTCCTCCACACCAAGTTTTCTCAGCGCCCACCAGATGACCTTCCGAGGTACTCGATCAAACGCCTTCTCCAGGTCTACAAAAGCTATGTAGAGTCTCTTATTGGCAGCTAGATACTTCTCTTGCAGCTGCCTGACAACAAAGATTGCGTCTGTAGTGCCTCTGCCTGGGACGAAGCCAAACTGGGAATCGTCGATTGACACCAACTGTCTGATGAGACCGTCCACAATCTTCAATCAAAGTAATACAAAGAACAAACTATATTAGAACCACTATTTTAGAATGATCAGCAGTTAAAAAAAAATAAAAAATGATGAAACAAAAACAGTTGCAGTCGATTTCATTGTAAACTAAATGACCCAGTTTATGTTTTCAATAACTTCAGTGTTGTTTGATCTGGTGTGTACGTGTGAGCCAGGGCACAGTATTTCCTGCAAGATTGCATACCCAGTGAAGACTTATCATCTGATCAGAGTCTTTGCTGGGCATCCAAGTATTCAAAGCATCTTCAGGCGGACAGCGAAGACTCTGATCAGATGATGTCTTCACTGGACACACATGCAATGTTATAGGCAATGCTGAGCCCCAGCTCATATACAGTCAAACTACAATGGCTCGAACATCTTCGATACCATAGATATTTGTTCGAGATATGGGAAATTCGAGCCACTGAGGGTTCATCAAGCAAAGGTCAGGAAGCAAATAGTGATAATTTAGGGAAATCTTTTGATGTTCTACACAAATGTACTCATTAGAATTGCCTCAGTGAGGTGATTCTAATGAGTACACACAACATACAATTTCATGATAAAGTAAGAAAATTTCCCTAAACACTTGTTTTTTTTGAGCAGTCGCAAGAATTTCATAGGGACTCAAAGATGAGTTTGAAACCATGGAAAACAAGCCATCGGTGTTCGAGGTATTGAGGTTTGACTATATGTTGATCACTATCGTGTTTTGTTTATTTTCAGTGTGAGCTGGTTGACCTCGTATACTACATGGCAGGAAATGTTCGAAGAGACTTCAAATGTAGTGTCACTCACCTTGTTGCAAATGTCATAGGAGGAGAGAAATATGGTGTAAGTTTTAAATCTGTCTGGTCAAGATCAAGGTTACCGTAATTACCCTGTTAAACATACAGGTCTGAGCAAACATTGTAGACCCAGATCAGAAGCCTCAGAACATGGCATCTGATCACGGTCTGCAATATTTGCCCCTCATCCAGTTATTTACATAGGAGAGAAATTGTGTAAGAGTTTTAAACCTGTCTGGTCAAGATAAAGGTTACCATAGTTAACCTAAGTATTCGGACAGACAAGACTGAGCAACCACTGTAGACCCAGATCAGATGCCGCATTACTGCGGCATCTGATCAGTGTCTGCAATGTTTGCCACTTATCCAGTTAATTACATAGGAGAGAAATATGGTGTGAGTTTTAAACCGGTCTGGTCAAGATAAAGGTAACCATATTTAGCATAAATATTTTGACAGACAAGTCTGAGCAAACACTGTAGGCCCAGATCTGATGTACAGAATGCAAATGCAGCATCTGGTTAGGGTCTACACTGTTTGCCACTCATCTCAAAAATTTCGCACACATAAATTGGACTTGTTCAGATGTTAGGATAATTATGTTCAGGAGTTATTGTGTTGAAAAACTTAATGTAAACATGGTACCCTGGCTGTTTGCTGCTATTTACTACAGATCCCATTGCTAGTTGCAGGATTTTTCCTAGCTTGGTTGAGTAATCCTGAAAATTTATATGCTAGTGTTTACATACTGACTTGTTCATATAGCATGGCATTTTTCCGCTTAGTTTTAGCATATAAGTTTCACTTTAACCCATTGTAGACTAAATGAACTCCCCGACACAATATAATTATTATATATTGAAAGATTCTAATTTCGATTTCAGGTATGTCAGGCTATGTGATTTAGATATTCCTAGAGAAAATTGGTTGAACTATTTGCAAACAGTGGAGACCCTGATCAGATGCTGCATTTTGCAGTGTCTGATCTGGGTCTGCAGTATTTGCCAATTACCTTTTTAGGGACCTCCAGACTACAATGGGTTGATATCAGAATTAAAAAAAAATGACCTCTATGTTTTTATATCCCCACAAACTATATGAGGGTATACTGCTTTCAAGTCCAGTCCATCTGTCTGTAACAAACACTTTACTATTTGTATCTAACAAACTACACTTATTGACAGGTTTTCGTTGTTACTATAGCTTAACAAAGTTATTTTACATTTGTGATATTTTAATAAAAGTAACTTCCTAGTTATTTTTAGAAAGAAAGAAAGGGAGCTAATAATGCATTGCCTTGCTGCCCCGTACAAGTGGCAAATTGAGCTGGGCAAATAGGAAATCATTTCACATGCTTAGCAATTTATATAAACAGATACTATGTGAATTTGAAAGCAATTGAAGGACAGCTGATTTGTGGGCTAGTAGATGAAGTAGTGATACATGTATTTTAAAATTTATGCATTTTATTTTAGACTTAAACCAGTTTAATGTACTCAGGCATGGCTTCAGATAAGGCATTTTTCTCAACTGAAAAGTACTAATATTTGTTTTTGCTGTAAAAATATGCTAGCCAATGCCAGTTTCCAGGTTTTGCCGTGATGTTACCAAACGTCATTTTATACAGTGGAACAAAAACTATGATATCAGGCACTAACAACATCAGTATTCAAAACTTAATGTCAGTAGTTCAGGCGTTAGCGTAATATGAGTGAACTTATGAACGAAAATGAGAGATAAGGTTTACAATAAAAACAGCATAACTGTAGTAATTTGATCTGGTGTACTGTATCACATCTCATGGATGAGCTGATATTATCAGCTCACACTCAACGCTTTGCGTCTCAGGTGATTTGATGATATCAGCTTAGGGGGTGGTCGGGTGGTGCGAAGGTGTCGTGTATCTTGCGTCACTGGGGCGTCCAGCTGATATTGGCTTACAGTTGGTCAAAGCCTGCTGTTCTTGTAGCAGGTAAGGGTAGAGGGGGAATGTTTTATTTCTTCTGTTTCTTTACTTTCATTCCTGTTCCTCTTTCTTCCCTGTTCCTCTCTTTCATCTCTTCTACTATCTCTTCTATCTCTTATCCCTTTCTCTGGGAGACAACACAAAATGACCCACAAGGGTTGATGTGTCGTTAAACCCCAACACAGTCAATCAATGATATCATCTTATCCATTCGAGGTGATACCATATCCGCCATATATAGTTACTACAGTGATTATGTGCATGTATTATTTCTTTTGCAGTATGCTGTTGGTTTAGGTCGTCCAATTATGAATCGAGACTGGCTGAAGAGGTTGTGGTCTGAGAGAGATACGCCAGACTATCGGGCTGATGACCCTAATGTGGTAGGTGATCTTTTCTATGTTAAGTCTGATTCATGTGGCTTCCATATCTCCAGATAAGGATTTTTTTTTTTTTTTTCAACCAAAAATATTGATATTTTTCTTTTTCCTCAGCAAAAACATACATGTTGTTGTGGGTATTCATTAGAAACTGCTCACTGAGGCACTTCTGATGAGTTCCCACAACATGTATTTGTGGAGAAATAAAAAAAAAAAAAAAAAATTTCGGGCTACTCCTTATCTAGAACTTTCCCAGCTGGCACACAGGATTGAAACAACGTCAGTTCATCTGTGATTCAATGTCTGCACACAATATTGAAACAGGTGAACTGACATTGATGTTGTTCCAACATAGTGTGCAGACACTGAATCAATGCTGAATTGACAATTCATTGTTGGTCCAACATAGTGTGCAGACACTGAATCAATGCTGAATTGACAATTGTCAATTCAGCATTGATTCAGTGTCTTGCACTACGTTGGAACAACATCAATTGAATGTTGATTCAGCATATTGATTCAACGTCTGCACCCAACATCGGAACAACATCAATTCAATATTCAATGTTTTGACATTGAATCAACATTGAATTGAGTTGTTTCAATGTTGTGTGCCTTCTGGGATGCTTTCTGAGGTCAAATAGAGGTCACATGGCTGCACTCAAATGAATTATGCCATGCCAAAATGCACATTGATGTTTGCACTTACAGGTCAGGCATCTAAATATTAAAGCAAATTTCACCCTGTTACTTTTAGCGATACTATCAGGAAGTCCTTATATTTTATTTCCTTCTTGCTGCATGAACATTTTAAATATGACTGGCTTGACTCTTCAGTTGGGATAAAGTGTTTAATTTGTTTGTTCAAACTAACTACACTACAATGCCGTTATAACGCAGTCGGTGGGGTCCAAGGTAGCTGACCGCATTGTAAGTGATCACGACACATTGTAACGGTCAGACATAAAATTCGGTCCTCACAATCCACCCACTTCTATACTATCTAAGTTCTGTGTGCAATCCGATGAAAAAAAAATTGATACACATGAATTGTTACACATAAATAAACTTTATTTAATGAAGAAAGCTAGTCAGTTCTTCTTATACACCCAAGAAGCCCATTTCTTTTGACAGTAAATAAAGAGAAGAGTTGGGAATCAGTGTATTAGCATAAGTGTTTTAGTTTTTATAATTATCGCTGACACAGTTAGCTGTACAGAAGGCACTCGCTAGATTGGATATTAACCCTTAAAGCTCCAAGCAAAATTTGTAGCAGACAGCATATTGAATTTTTTATTTATTATTATTTATTTTTCAGAGAAAATAAGTCTTGACATTGAACTTGGCTTGGCTGATGAGTCACATGAAATATCAAGACTATTCTTTGAAAAAATAAAAGTAAAATTGTTTTCAACTGCAGTTGTGATTGGCGCTTTAAGGGTTAAATGAAGTTATCTTTTACACTTTCGGGCATTTTTTTTCAGCAACTCATCTATATATCAGTTAACCCTTAAATTGCCAATCACAACTGCAGCAGACAACAATTTTGACTATATTTTTATTTGCCAGAGAAAACAAGTCCTCACATTTCATGTGAATCGTCTGCGATTCACATGAAATATCAAGACTCGTTATCTCTGAAAATAGAAAAAAAAATAAAATAAATTAAGATGATCGTCTACCACAAATTTTGCTTCACACTTTATGGGTTAAATGTGTTCACAGCCTAGGAAAACATCAAAGCATTTCTGCATTCTTTGATTTGTTCAGGTTTCACTCATAAATGACACAAGGGCATTTACCGTTATTGAGGCTAGATCAAAGCTAATTGACAGCTACAGTTTAAACTAACCCTTAAAGTGCTAAGCAAAAATTGTAGCAGACAACATTTATTATTATTCATTTTTCAGAGAAATGAGGCATGACATTTCATGTGAATCATCTGCTTTGGCAGATGATTCACCTGAAATGTCAACTATTCTCTGAAAAAAAAAAAAAAATAAATAAATAATTAAAAGTAATATTGTTTTCTGCTGCAGTTGTGATTTATGCTTTAAGGGTTAATCCTTTATCGGTCACCATTAAATGAATGAAAAGTATAACACTATTTACCGCTCTAAAATAGCCAAAAGGCAAAATACTGATGACAACTTTGGTAAAACAGAATGTTTGGTAAAACAGAATGTGTAAATCGGTGAGGGTACGGTCATGGCTAATGATTTTTTTGACTGCTGAGTTCTGCGGAAAAAGGGCAAAACTTTAAAAATTGGGGAAAAAACTGCACAAAAAATGGCAGCCACAGACCAACCCCGTTATAACGGTTTCCACGTTATAAGAGACTGGGTTATAACGGGGTTCCAGTATATTAAGTTCAAGCTACCGTCTTTACTGATTGCCAGCAATGATTTTTATGCCCCCTACTTCGAAGAAATTGGTGGTTCAGAGTTGTGGATGGGGTGCATATTGCTTTTTGGTTGTTTTATCTGTTCATCTGTCATGCTTTCCTTGTCTGCAAGATGTCTTGATAACACTTTTAGGTAGGGCCACGAAACTTTGTGAGATTATTAGGCCCTGAGGACTAGGTCACAACTTTGGCATTTTTCAGGACAAGCATGTACATGTCATGTTTATTTCTTTTTAAGCCGAAATACAGTTTAGCCGATGATGAATCAACGTAAGCATTATCCGAGTTGTCTAACTTTCTTTCCTGAAAGAAATACATGTATATTGTCATGCTTATAATTTTATTTCTGTTGTGTTTTACAGATGATAAAATACAAATTGCCTCCATTCTACAAGCAATGTTTGAGTTTTCTTGGTTTCTCTAAAGATGAACAGAACCATATGGAAGAGGTTACTATAGAAAATGGTAAGACTTCAAACGTAGCCTTAAACAGTGTACCATATCTCTAGATAAGAGGGGCTATCAGGTAAATATTTTTCTTATTTCACCACAAAAACATATGTTGTGGGTACTCATTAGAAATGCCTAAGTGAGGTGCTTCTAATGAGTACCCACAACATATGTTTTCCTGGAAAAATAAGAAAAATATCAGTACTTTTTGGTTGAAAAAAAAAAAGCGTCTTATCTAGAGCTTAGCTCCACTGGAACAGGGCTGCTGCTGTGTTGTTTTTTCTTTTCTGCAGAAAAATACTGCTAGTTATTATTATTTTTTTTTTTTTTCACAAAATATATATTGCAGATATGTAAACTGGAACTGGTCTGGATAGCTCCTAATAAGGCGCTTTTTTTCATCCAAGAAGTATTGATATATTCTTATTTCTTTACAAAAATATAATTATGTTCTGGGTACTCAGAAGAATTTGATTCCCGAGACTTTGAATCCATTCTCAAATCTGGCTTCTTGTGAAAAAATTTACTCCCCACTTTGAGATGGGAGGTAAATACTTTTGGATCAGAGTGATATCCCTTGGAGATGCATCTATTTACCTTTAACAAGTCAAGCAAACAGGCACCACATCATAGCTTAGGATGTTTAGATAAATACTTTTCTTATTTATCCACAAAAACATACATTGTGGGCACTCATTAGAAGTCCTTACAAAGGATTCTTCTAATGATTACCCACAATATATGTTTCCATTGAGAATTCTATCATGACATTAATATTTTCTCATTGGGACTAATGGAAATGTCACTGTGATCAAACTACAATAGTTCACGTCATCAACATAGTGCGTGCAAAAGTGTGCGTTAAATGACATCGCAAGTAAACATTAACTACTCGCAGTAAGCATTGCATCAATGTCAATTTTCCTTTCTGTATTATGTTAGAATCAAAATATTTTTTGTCTACTGTGAATTATTGTGACTGACACATGGTATTGTCGGGCAGATGTGAATATTATTAATTCACTTTGGCATAGCTGTTTTGAACTTGGCAATCAGCTCTCCAACACTACATGTTATTCCTGATAATTCACAGTAGAGAAAAATTATTTCTTAAATAAAAAGAAATGTCAGTATATTGTGGTTGCAAAATAGCATCTTATCTAGAGTGATGGACCACATAAATTTGTCAAAAGTCAAATTTTGATCACCTAAATGACAAGTCAGAAAGTACCTTATTGCATATATAACAGTAAAAACCCCAGATAGAGTTGTGCAGTAGCATAGATTAGCCAGGATTGAAAAAAAAAATGTGTTTTACCTCTACAAGACAAATGTTTTGCATGCTAATTCAGACTGTACAGATATTTGAGTAGATCTGGGCCTTTGAATTATGCTTTTGCCAAATGGTATACCAGTAATTTTATTGCTTACTTTGGAAATGTCCTTATCTTTTGAATTGTGGAAAATTTTTTTTTTAGTATGGAAAAGAATAGTTGAGCAGCGTCAAGCCAGCCTTGGTAGCTCAGTTGGATATGCATCCGATTGGAGATCAGGAGGTTGTAGGTTCAACCACCGCCGGGTCGACAGCATTCTTTTGTGGAGATTGACATGAAATATTTTCTTCAGTCATTCTCTCCCTTCTGCGGATTCAAGAAGGGCATTTGTCAGTTTCTGGCAAAAGGATGTGCACAATACTGGTTTACCACTTAGAGGACTAAGCCTTCCCAGTAAAAGTTTGGTTAGATATAGTGACTATGCTCCACATGACCCCTTTGGGTTGACTGGGCTGTAAAACCTCAACACAAGCAAAATGGAAAAGAAAAACTTCTACATTTTAAAATTGGAGAACAGAAGGAAAAGAAAAAACGTACAAACAGTTTGGGGGAAAATCGTGTTGCAGACTACATTCTGAGATATTGTTTTTATTTTTCAGTGAAAATAAGGCTTGATATTTCAGGTGCTAGGCCAACAATCCATATGAAATATCAGGCTGTATTTTCTCAAAAAAAAAAATTAAAAAAAATTCAGGGCCCAGTTGTTCAAAGCGTCGTTAGCTTAACGAGCTCGTTAAGGGTCATTTCGTTAATTGTTTTAGCGGATTCAATATACAATATTCTGATATATTTTGCTGAAAAAATGTGAGTACCTTTTGCACTGCAAAAGCTACTCACATTTTTTCAGCAAAAAATTTCAGAATATTTGTGTATCACTCCATGTAAATTTTAACGAATCGTTAACTAACGATGTCGTTAGCTTTGAACAACTGGGCCCTGAATGTCATCTCCTGCAGTTATGGTTGACACTTTAATTCTTTGCATTTTGCATGCTGGGTAATTTTGCATGCTTTTTTTTTTGTCATCTGTAGATTTTTTTTAGATCTTTTTTTTTTTTTTTTCAAAGAAATATTTTTCAGGAATACCATTAGAGTGTCAAAACGTTTGGACCCAGATCAGGCCCGACATTTGTCGGGCCTGATCTAGGTCCAAACTATTTGCATAGGTTATCAGCAGATGAAAAAAGTTGCCACTAGTGAGTAAAGAGTTAAGATAAGAGTTGCATGCATGATTTGAAAACAAACTCTTTGTTGCAGGAGGTACATTTGCTGCAGTGGGTGATAGGGAGTGCACACATCTAGTTGTTGACGAAGCAGTAACAGAGCTGCCTACAGATATCCGGCTGCCCAGACATGTTGTCAAAGGGGAGGTAAGTTATCTTAAGGGGACTGGATGCACTTTTAGGGGAGACTATTCTGTCAAAAAAGTTTTGCCTCCCTTAATTTGGTCCTATTTGGAGCTAATTCTTTCCTTTTAGAGTAGACCTTATTTCAGAAGGGACTTTGCCTGCAGCTTAATAAACCGAAGTCACAAAAGTTGTCTTCCTTGGATGAAAATTTTAGCATACAACATTTTGAAATATTTTTTATTTTTCTTGGAAAACAGGATTTGAAGGAATTAAAATGAGTTAACCCCTTCCATTTATTCTTTAATCTTTCTTTTTTGTGGAAGTTGGTCATGAAATATTTTCTACAGTCATTCTGTCCCTTCCACTGATTCAAGAAGGGCAGTTGTCAATTTCTGCATAAATGTGCATAAATACTGGTTAACCGATTAGAGGACTAAATCGTCCCAGGAAAAATGTGGTTAGGTAAACTGACCGGCTTGACATGACTCGATGTTGACTGGGCCGTAAAATCTCCTCAATCAGCTTTCACAAAATAACAACTATTGTGGTGTTTTTTCGACTCATCGTGCTAAAAAGAAAGGTTTGTGGTGAAAACAAAAAGAATTTTGCGCCATGAACACAGATAAAGTGGGGTTCTTTTTATTTTCAAATAAAACATATTGGTATGTACTTTTAGCTCACCTGTATGAAAGTACAGCTAGAGCTATAGCAATATAGATAGAGCTGTAGCAGTCACCATGGCGACGGTGTTGGCATCTGTGTTGGTTAAAGTTTTTAAAAGGCTATATCGCCTGAACGTCTGGGCCCAGTTATTCAAAACTAACGATGTCATTAGTTAACGTATCATTAAATCATTATATATGGTATGTACACTAATATTTTTGCTGAAAAAATGTGAGTAGCTTTTGCATTTGCAAAAGCTACTCACATTTTTTCAGCACAAATACCTGTGAATTTGATATTGTATTTACTAGAACAGTTAACATTTTGACCACTAATGAGCTTGTTAAGGTAACGATACCTTGAACAGCTGGGCCCTGGATGGAAGTAATTCATACTTTCCTTGATGTTAGATACTAGTCTGAGGTGCTGTACCATGCCGACCCACAAGTCAGGATCATGGACTTGGAAAAAAAATTATGTTAAAGTTTTTGGTAAAAGGTTTTAGAGGCAAAGCATGATTCAGGTGAGCTATGCTGTCCTGCAGCAGCTCTTATTTATTTCTCCTGGAAGTCATATGTTATGAGAATACTATACAAGCACTTTGGAGAGAGACACTTCTAATCATTCCTCACATTCTATGAACTGCTTCATGGGAAAAGGGCTGTGGTAGCCTATGCGAACAGCAAAGAATCAGGTGATCCATGCAGTCTTGCCAGAACCTATGCTCTTTACTCACATAAGTGGGCCAAGGGGAAACTTCAGCTAAAGAACTAGACATGTGGCCTTGCTATGAGGTGGGGCATGCACACTGAAAAACTGATTCACTGGGAAATCTGAAGATCTTTTTCTCATGAAGCTGCTCCTATATCTTCATAGAGGTATAAGATGTCGCTATTAGAAAAATGTCATCCATTCATGTGAACATCTTTCTTTCATTATATTTCAGTGGTTTTGGGCATGTATACAGATGGAAGCCTGTGCTGGAGAGAAAATCTATGTCTTTCAGAAGGTACGACAGTATATGCTTAAACAGTCTTTCTTTTACCTGTTGCTTTTGTACATCCTGCATACTGTATGCTGAATGGTATATACACTTTTCCTTTTGTCCGTTCATTCGTACATATGTATGTTTGTTTTATCCCTCTGTAGAACTAGTGGACATCTGTGTCAAAGTTTTTGTGCCAAAGTTTTTGTGTCAAAGTTTCTAAGATGTTATATTAACAAAACCTGTTAATGGACTGGCACTGGCCTGGGGTTAACATGACTCACTGGTTACTTTGTCTAGTTATGCCCCGCAACAAAAAGTGGCGAGAATGTAATACCGTCCGAAATTTTGAGTTTCCGTCCATCAGAGCTTCCATCATTTGTGTCCGCTTCATAACTCAGATACTGTCAGAGATATTTTCACCAAACTAAGAGACGATGTGCAGAGCGCATGAACCATCTGGTTTGCCTACTTTTGGAGTTATTGCCCTTTGAACATTGAACATTCCCATGTCTACCGTGTACTCTTTTTCTGCTCTGTAAGTTGAAAACTGTTCGAGATATTTTCATGAAACTTCGTACAAATGTGAAGCATTATGAGACGGTGTGCAAAACACATGAACTGTAACTCTGGTTTGCCTACTATTGGAGTTATTGCCCTTTGAACATTGAACATAGCCATTTCTACCATGTACTCGTGTCAGCTCTGTAAGCTGAAAACTGTTCCAGATATTTTGAAGAAACTTCTCACAAATGTAAAGCATCATGAGATGAGGTGCTGAACACAAGCATGGTAATTCTGGTTAACCTACTTTTGGAGTTATGGCCCTTAGTAGATATTGAAAATAGCTATTTCTATTATGTACATGTGTCCGCTCTGTAAGTTGAAAACCATTCCAGATATTGTGATTAAACTTCACACAAACATAAAGCATCATCAGACGAGGTGCACAACACAAGAACAGTAACTCTGGACAACCTACTTTTAGAGTTATGGCTCTTTGAACCTAGAAATTAGTGATTTCTGTAGTCTATTTGTGTCCACTCTGTAACTTGAAAACTGTTTGAGATATTTTCTTGAAACTTTATGCAAATGTATATCACCATGATACAATGTGCCAAACACAAGAACTGTAACTCTGACACCTGCTTTTGGAGTTACTGCCCTTTGAACATTGTCAGTAGTGATCCAAGTTATATACTTGTGCCCTTTCTATAACTTGAAAACGGTTGCAGTGATTACCTTGAAACCTTGCAAAGGGACATAACTTGTAGAACTCATTTTATTTTTGACAGAGTTTTGGCACTTGCTTGATGCAAATGCAGTGGCAGGGCAAGGTGCAGTGCTTGCAGCGCTTTTATTCATTTTATAATATCAACAATAAACAAAGAAAGAGACAACATGAATCTGATCAGATTCCACTAACTGCAGTACACAACATCATTATATGAAGCAATTCAAGCAAAAAAGCTGCCTTTATGCATATGCAGAAATGCACAGAATCAGATCGTCTTTGCATTGGCACAATCTCGTCAAGACCTTTGATTCACTCTACAGTATTCACTAATGCTAAGGCATTGGATCATCTGGCCCTGAGGTTATAAAAGTTTTTTCATGCTCAACAAACTGAGCATGAAATTTCACTTGGTCACAAAAATAAAAATATCTACAATAAAAATTTTTTTCATGCTCACCTCAGCTGAGCATGCTCAGCTGTGTTAAGCATGAAAGAAGATTTAAAAAATTGTCAGCATTTTAAGATTTATAAGCAAAATAAATTTCATGCTCAGTGAAGTTGAGCAAGAAAAAATTTTATAACCTGAGGGCCTGGACTAAATGTTGAAAGGGATATAAAACACCAAATCACCACTTCTTTATGCTGGCACTAAATGAGATACTTCATTTTCATCAAAAAACTATACATTTCACTCATCATCTCGACCGCTTACCTCGAATAACCGCTTATCTTGAAGTGAAAATTTGGTCCTTGTTTTCAACATGGAAATCTAATAACAGGTAGCAAAATATTGTAGAAAAGAGGTGAAATTGCTCTTAAGGAGCAATTTCTCCTTTTTTCCACAATATTTTTGATATATCTCTAACTGCATGAGTCAAATTACCTATTCATTTGTGAAATGTGATCGTTCGATTTATTAGCTCACCATGAGCTTTGCTGCAGGTCAGCTTATGCCATGGCCTGTTGTCCGTCGTCTGTCCGTCCGTCATCAGTCCGTCCGTCGTCAGTCCATCCGTCCATCCTCCGTCATTAGCTTTTCACATTTTTGACATCTCCAGAACCATAAGTTGGATTGAGCTGAAACTAAGTTGGAGGCTTTATGGCAACATGGAGATTCAGAATTGCTAAAATTGTTCCGTTCCGATATCCA
This sequence comes from Anodontia alba, assembly GCA_964016985.1. Lineage (NCBI taxonomy): Eukaryota > Metazoa > Mollusca > Bivalvia > Lucinida > Lucinidae > Anodontia > Anodontia alba. Next base: position 57,262,446 of record OZ024832.1, on the reverse strand, counting down.
AGATGGTCGCTATGGCCAGCTTGAAATTCTTCAAATGACATCTCCCAAACTGTTAGTTGGTTTGAGCCGAAACTTGATGTGAGGCATCACAGTGAGATAGAGATTCAGAATTGCTAAAATCATTCTGTTCGGATATCCAAGATGGCCGCCATGCAGCCATCTTGAAATTCTTCAAATGACATCTCCTCCAAAACCATGTCAGATTGAGCCAAAACTTGATGGAGGCATCGGAGCGGCATAGAGATACAGAATTGCTAAAATCGTTCTGTTCTGATATCCAAGATGGCCATCTTGAAATTCTTCAAACGACATGTCTCCCAAACTGTAAGTCGGATTGAGCCAAAACTTGATGAGAGGTATCGGCGCAACATAGAGATTTAGAATTGCTAAATTTGTTCTGTTACGATATCAGAGATGGCCACAATGGCAGCCATCTTGAAATTCTTTAGACGACATCTCCTCCAAAACCGTATGTTGGATTGGGCCGAAACTTGATGGGAGGTATCAGAGCGACATAGAGATTTAGAATGGCTAAAATTGTTCCGTTACGATGTTCAAAATTCTTCAAACACCATCTCCTCCCAAACCATAAGTCAGATTGAGCCGAAACTTGATGGGAAGCATTGGAGCGACACAGAGATTCAGAATTGCTAAAATAGTTCCATCTGATATCAAAGATGGCTGCCTGGGCAGCCATCTTGAAAATCTTGAAACCACATCTGCTCCCAAACCGTAAGTCAGATTAAGCCCGAACTTGGTTGGAGACATTGGGGCCACATGGAGAGTTAGACTTTTCGTGGCGGCCATCTTGAAAATCTTCAAACAACATCTCTTCCCAAACCATAAGTCGGAATGAGCTCAAACTTTATGGGAGGCATTGGAGCAACTTAGAGATTCAGAATTGCTATAATCGGTCCATTCCGCCATGGTGGCCAGCTTAAAAATCTTCAAACCTTGTCTGCTCCGGAATGATTAGTCAGATTGAGCCCAAACTTTGTTGGAGGCATTTGGGTGACATGGAGATTCAGAACTGCTGAATTCGTTCCATTCCGATATTCAAGATGGCTTCCATGGTGGTCATCTTGAAATTCTTCAAATGACATCTCCCAAACCATAATGCTGATTCAGTCCAAACTTGATGGAAGGCATAGGAGTGACATAGAGATTCAGAATTGCATACATCGTTCCGATATCAAAGATGGCCCACTAGGTGGCCTTCTTAAAAATCTTCAAACCTCATCTGCTCCCTAATTTGTTCCATTCCAATATCCAAGTATCCAAGATGGCCGCCATGGTGGCCAGCTTGAAAATCTTGGAACAACATCTGCTCCTGAATGGTGTCGGATTTAGCTGAAACTTGATCAGAGGCAATGGGGAGACACAGAGATTCAGAACTGCTAAATTTGTTCCATTCCGACTTTCACGATGGCTGCCATGGTGGCCATCTTGAAATTCTTCAAATGACATCTCCCAAACCATAATGCTGATTCAGCCCAAACTTGCTGGAAGGCATAGGAGTGACATAGAGATTCAGAATTGCATAAATCATTCTGACATCTAAGGTGGCCCCCTCAGTGGCCATCTTAAAAATCTTCAAACCTCATTTGCACCCTAATGGTAAGTCAGATTGAGCCAAAATTTGATTGGAGGCATTGGGGTGACATGATGAGTCAGAATTGCTAAAACCATTGTGTTACGATATCCATGACGGCCGTCACAGCAGCCGTCTTTAAGATCTTTAATTGTCAGCTCACCTGGGGCTTTGCTCCAGGTCAGCTTATGCCGTGGTAAGTTGACCATTGTCCATCTCTCACTCATATGTCCGTCAGTAACTTTTCACATTTTCAACATCTCCATCAAAATCGTATCTATGATGACCCCCGCCAGGTTGGCAACATTCTTTCGTGGAGATTTGATCATGAAATATTTTCTGTGGTCATTCTCTCCCTTCAGCTGATTCAGAAGGGCAGTTGTCAGTTTCTGGTGAGAGAATTTGCACAATACTGGTTAACCACTTAGAGGAATAAGCCTGCTCAGTAAAACTGTGGTTAGGTAAACTGACTGCACTTGATATGACACCATTTGGTTGACTGGGCAGTAAAACCTCAACACAAACAATGATGGCCGCCATGGCAGCCTTCTTGAAAGTCTTCAGTTTGCTCCCGAACTGTAGGTCGGACACAGCGGAAACTTCGTAGAAGGCATTGGGGCAGCATGGAGATTTAGAACCGCTAAAATGGTTCTGTTCTGATATCCAAGATGGCCACATGGCAGCCATCTTGAAAATCTGTAAATCACATCTGCTCCCAAACAGTAAGTCAGATTGAGCCGAAACTTGATGGGAGGCATCAAGTGACATGGAGATTCAGAATTGCTAAATGGTTCAGTTCCAATATCCAAGATGGGAGCCTTGGTGGCAATCTGATCTGATAGCCAAGATGGCCACCATGGCACAATGTAGCATATCATGATCAGTCTAATCCAGGTGAGCAATTTCTGGCCCACTTGGGCCTCTAGTTTTTTTCCTCAATTCTGCAAATCTGATATGTCGAGGTATGGATCAAAGTCCCTTGGACTTTGAGATAACGAGAGTCGACTGTAGATATTTTTCTTATTCCTCCATGAAAACATACATAGTGGGTACTGATTTGAATTGGTGATGCAGTTCAAATGATTTCCTACAACTTATATTTTCGGGGAGAAATAAAAAAATTACCAGTATTTTTAGCTCACTTCGTGCTCAAGGTGAACTGTTGTAATCAATCAATGTCCGTCGTCCGTTGTGCGGCGTCAAAAATTGTTTTAAAAGCCTACTCCTCCTACACCCCTGGGCCAACAGACTCGAAACTTGATAGGGAGCATTGGGATTGCTTGTAGATAAAAAATAGCTAAAATGGTTCTGATCAGAAATCCAAGATGGCTGCCATGAACCAAAAGGCTAATTAACTCGAAACTTGGTAGGAAGCATTAGGGTGACTTGTAGATCAAAAATAGCTAAAATCGTTCGTAGTGAAATTGACTATGCTGAACCGAAGACCTTGGTGCACTTTTTTTTCTTTTTACATTTTCTTTGTTTCATACAGGCTGAAGCGTACAACAATCATTTTACACCAAGTACGAGCATGTCTGGGTCAAGGTCACGAAAGAGAAAGCGATTAAAAGAAAACATAGCTCAGTTAGCATCAGATGAGGAGCTTGAGTCACCTTTATACAGTAAAAGGAGGTCGAGCGAGCTGGGTGGGATCATCAGTCCAAATTCATTCCTAGATGCTTCAAATACACCTGATAAGTCTGATGCAAATATAAGTAAAGGTAGGTAAATTTTTAAACTATTAGCAATTGTATTTGCTAGCCGCTGACTTTTGTATCAGATGAGTTGTTAACTCATTTCAGACTGAAGAAACTCCCCTACACTATATATTGGAAGTCCAGTTTCAATTTTAGGTTGTCAAGCTATCTGATTTAGATATTCCTAGAGAAAAATGGGTTAACTATTTGCAAACAGTGGATACCCTGATCAGCATTTCCATGCTAAGATGGGTTAAGGAGGAGCATTTGATGATTTTCTCTAGTTCTCCCTAAAAACATATTTTGAGGCTGCTTCTAATGAGTACCCACAAAATATGTTGTTTTTTTTGTTTTTTTGAGAAATAAGAAAAAATTATCCCAGAATTATCACTAGACCATCATGCTTAACAACTCTGTGTACCTTGATACAGGATAATATTTTAGTTTTCCCACAGACTGTGTTTCCATTCTTCTGCCTGTCATATGTACAGTTGTTTCTGTTCATTTCTTGGATTTTGATTGAAATATGTGCTTTGATACTGGTAAGATCTGGTTTGGGATTATATTGGACTAATATCTTTAACTGTGCTTTAATATCAGATGCTTTTGTTTCATCAGGAAAGGAATGTAATTTTCCCACCATCAGAAAGCGGGAAAATGCATAAATGTTGATTTTTTTTTTTTTTTTTTTTTTTCAGTATAAAGCACTTTTGTGTCATATGCTGAAACAAATTTAACCTTTACCACTCTCTGGGCTAATTCAGCAGACAACAAACTGATGATATTTTCTAATTTTTCCAAGGAAATAGGATTTGGCATTTAATGCAAATTGTCACTTTAAGAGACAATATGCATGAAATCTTGAGAACTGTTTTCTGGAAGAAATAAGAAAAATGCATGTATTACTGGTTCATTGTCTGCTGTATTTTTCTCTTTTTCTCAGGAAATGCTAAGGGATAAATGTTATCTGCTAAGTTTTGTCTGCAGCAAGATAAAGGTTAGAATTTTGTCTGTCTTTCAGCTGATAAAGATCAAGTGAAGGTCACACCAAGGCAACAGGTTGTGAAGGAATTTCTGCAAACAGAGAAAAACTATGTTGGTATTTTACATACCCTGTTAAATGTAAGTACATGTATATATGTGAAGAATATGATAAAATTTCACAGGTGTTTTGGAAAAAAATTGTTGGAATTGAGTGACCGTAAACAGTCATCCCACCAATTAGGGTTTATTTTCAGCAGAAGTCAGGCCAATTACTTTAATCTTTACCACACTCTGGGCATTTTCAGCAGACAACAAATTGATGATATTTTTCTTATTTTTCCCAAAAAACAGGATTTGACATGTCATGCAAATTGTCTCCTTATGACTTGCCATTTGTTTGAAAAGAATTGCATTGCATAAATGCCATGTGCACAGACACACACGCACGCACGCACACACACACACACACACACACACACACACATGTGCCGTCCGACTGGAGACCAGGAGGTTGCGGGTTCAACCCCCGTCGAGGTTGGCAACATTCTTTTCCTGGAGATTGATCATGAAATATTTTCTACGGTCATTCTCTCCCTTCCGCTGATTCAAGAAGGGCAGTTGTCAGTTTCCGGCGAAAGAGTGTGCACAATACTGGTTAACCGCTTAGAGGACTAAGCCTGCCAAGTAAATGTGTGGTTAGGTAAACTGGCTGCGCTGGACATGACCCCATTGGGTTGACTGGGCCGTAAAACCTCAACACAAACAAACACACACACACACAACACACAACACACAACACACACACTAGTGGGTGCAACTCTGAAAGAATTGAATTTATTCTCTATTGGAGCAAATTCTTTTAAGTGAGCCCCCAGCTTTGAAAGGTTTCAAATACTACTGTGCTGGTGACATCACTTGGAAAGATGTTTTTTTTTACTTGGTTTTCATTCTAAATGCAAAGAATTATTTGTGAGTGACATTTTTTATAAATCAGACACGTTTTTTTCATTTCTGTTTCTGTGCTTTTTTCTAAAACCCTTGTCCTCAAGTTATTTTAACTGCCCAAAATGTGCTCTGACCTATTCAATTTCTTTGGTGAAGTGATACTTTGAAAACAAAAATACTTGTTGCTTTTCTCAATTGATTTTTAATTATAATTTTTTTTTTTCACAATAATAATCTGGAAATTTGTTAAATTTTGAACAAGTGGAACTTATTTGAAACCTGCTTCCAATCTACCTACCTTGTTGGGTTTTGCTTAATTTCCAGTCATTTTTACTGTGGAAAAAATGAAAATATTTGAATTCTTTGAAAGCAATGAATAAAACAGAACTTTTGATGCATAGGTAGTTACATCAACTGGTTTTGCCTTTAATTATGACAAAAAAAAAAAAATGGCAAATTTACATCTCTGTAAAATGCCAGGCTAAAGACTACATTCTGAAAGATGTCAAAAGCAGAATAGGGAGGCAACTTTCCTTTTGAAAAACTGTAACAGTATCTTTCAGGTGTATCGTTTCACTTTAACCCTCATTATGCTGAACCCGGATATACCCTGCCTTTTCAACCAGTGTAGATCCAGATCAGTTGGCTTCTGAAGAAGCCAACTGATCTGGATCGACACTGTTTGCCATTAGGTTTGTGAGTTTATAGCAACAATCCAGATCAAGCTATCAAGCATCTTAATTTATTCGCCAAGGCAAGGGGTAAATCTTTTTTCTCTCTATTTCCAGACATTTAAAGCTCAGATTGAGAAACAGGACCAGTATAATGGCCCTATCCTGGTAGCACCTGATGTGAAGTTGATCTTTGGCAACATACCAGCCATATACAACATACACTGTGCCATGCGAGATGAGTTGTCGGAGATGGTTGAAAACTGGACAGAGGAGCAGCTTGTAGGAACTGTCATTAGTAAAAATGTGAGTTGAGTAAAAGAAAAACCTGAAAAATTCTAAAGACACACATTAGGCAAAAAAAAAAAAAAAAAAAAAAAAAGTATGATTTTCGGGTTACTGGACCGTGCCTGATTTTTCACCACCAACACAAAAATTCTTTATGGACTTTTTTGGAAATTTTCCTGTTAGGTGTTCAGCAATATTGTTTTCCTGTTAACCCCATATAAAAAATTTTTTAAACCAAAAAAAAAAAAAAAATGACTGCCGTCTCTATTTTAAAATTCTATGTAAAATGAAACCCACATATAGTTATGTCCCCCTACCTAACGGTAGATGTCTGCACAATATCTAGTGAACCATTTGTTGGCTTCTTCATAAATTTTCATGGATATATAATTAGGACATAACAAAAAACTGATTAGATTTGGTGACCTTGACCTAATTTTCTAGGTCACAGCAGTAGAAAAACTGTAAATTCAGGATTCGGGGACATCTGTTTTCTCCAAAAACACTAGTTTTATTGGCTTTAGTAATCACATTGTTTCAGAAGACATGGCATGGTCTAGTGTGTTCATAGTTATGCCCTGCCATAAAAAGTGGCGAGGGTATTATGTTATACTCTCTGAAATTTTGAGTGTCGATCTGTAAACACTTCCATTATGCTTGTCCGCTCCATAACTCTATCCTTTGAGGTATTTTCACGAAACTTCACACAAATGTAAAGCACTATGAGACGGCCTGCAGTACATATGACCTGTAACTCTGGTTTGCCTACTTTGGAGTTCTTGCCTTTTGAACATTGAATATAACCATTTCTACCATTTACTCATGTCCGCTCTGTAAGTTGAAAACCGTTCAAGATATTATGAAATTTCTCACAGATGTAAAGCACCATGAGACAATGTGCAGAATACAAAAAACATAATTCTGGTTAACCTACTTTTGGAGTTGTGGCCATTTGAACATAGTATATATTTAAAATTGCCATTTCTACTGTTTACTCGTGTCCGCTCTGTATTTTCATTTAACATCACACAAATGTAAAGGACTTTGGGATGCCTTGCAGAACACATGAACCATAACTCTGGTTTGCCTACTTTTGGAGTTATTGTCCTTTGAACATAGCCATTTCTACCATGTACTCGTGTCTGCTCTGTAAATTGAAAACCGTTCAAGATATTATTTTGAAATTTCTCACAAATGTAAAGCACCATGGGACAACTTTCAGAACATAAAAAAACGTAACTCTGGTAAATCTACTTTCGGAGTTGTGGCCCTTTGAACATAGTAGATATTGAAAATAGCCATTTCTACTATGTACTCGTGTCCGCTCTATATCATTATGAAACTTCTCACAAATGAAAAGCACCATGAGACAACATGCAGAACACATAACTCTGGTTACCTACTATTGGAGTTACTGCCCTTTGAACTTAGTGGATATTGAAAATAGCCATTTCTATTATGTACGCGTGTCTGCTCTGTAAGTTGAAAACGATTCCAGATATTTTGATGAAACGTCACACAAATCTGAAGCATCATGAGACGAAGTGCAGAACACAAGAACCATAACTCTAGTTAACCTACTTTTGGAGTATTGGTCATTTGAGCTTTGAAAATAGTGATTTCTGTAATATATTTGTGTCCACTCTGTTACTTGAAAACTGTTTGAGATATTTTCTTGAAACTTTATGCAAATTTAAATCACAAACACATATACAGCATCAATTTTGATAATATGTAGGGACAGACTAATGCACCTTCCCTTTGATTTTATTTTTGCCAGAGTTAATGGCACTTGCTTCATGTAAGTGCAGTGGCGGAGCATGCTGAGTGCTTGCAGCGCTTTTATTTTAATTTGTGAAAACATAGCTCCAGTGAAGAAGGGTATCCAAAAAGTTATTATTCTTATTTCTCAAAAAAAACGTATGTTGTGAGCACTGGTTTGATGATCCTCAGTGAGGCGCTTCTAATGAGTACCCACAAATACATTTTTATGGAGAAATAAGAAAAATGTCAACTTCTAATTTCCAGCCAATCAGATTACTTGATCTGGGTTTTTGATAGAAATTCTCATTTGTAATGACAAACAGTGCAGATCCAGATCAGTTGATTTCTTCAGAAGCCAACTGAGCTGGATCTACACTGTTTGCTAAGACAGGGTATATCATGTTCAGCAAGAGAAGGGTGAAGTGAGAAGCAGCTAGAGTTAGCAACAGTATGATGTCTTTTTTTATGAAACACTTCTTAGCTGATCTCATTATGGTGAATGTGTTAGATAGGCATGATTGTCAAGTGTGTCACACGGAATTGTCAGAGAAGTTCATTCAAGTTTTTGTGTTCTCGAGTAATTCTCGTTCAGAATTTGACTCTGGAACTTGATGGACTCTGAATAAACAGGGTGCAACAACCATCATATTCACCGGATCATGTCACATATGAAACCCTTCAAATAAAAAATGACCTTAAGACTAATACGACCAACGTAGACTCAGGTCAGACTGTGCATCTGCATAGTCCAGGGTTCAAATTTAACTTTTTTGACAGCTTGCTAAAATTAGCAAGTGGCATTATTTTTTACTTGCTAAACCTTTCAGCCAACTTGCTTTTTCACACTTATAAACACCGTTAAATGTAGCTTTAAACCTTAGCACTCTGGGTAAAAATTTCAGCAGACACTTTAGAATATTTTTCTTATTTTCCCAGAAAACAGGTTTTGACGTTACATGCAAATTGTCTCCTATGGAGACAATTTGCATGTAATGTCAAAACCTGTTTTCTGGAAAAAATAAGAAAAATATCATCACTGCTTTTGGAAAAGAAATTGCAAAACTTCAGAAACAATGCCTCAGGTTCTGCCAATTAAAGAGAATCTTTCCAACTTGCTAGAATTAGCAAGTGATGGAAATTGCAGCTTGCTTTTTGGAGGAAATTAACCAGCATTTAGCAAGTTAGCAAGTGCTAAAATTTATCCCTGCAGTCTGATCTGAGTCTACACTGGTTGCATAGCTACAGATAAGAGGGGGTATCCACATAATATTTTTCTTATTTCTCCATGAAAACATATGTTGTGGGTACTCATTAGAAGCGCCTCACTGATATCAGCATTTTTTGGATGAAAAAAGTGCCTTATCTGTTGCTATGCGGTTGCTTACATGATATATGACTCTTTTGTATTAGCAAAAAGCATAGACCCTGCTCAGACTGCATGGATGTACAGGCTGATCTTTGTCTTTATCGGTGGCATATCATATTGTTGATTTCTGTATTGCTGAACTAACATTAACTGTATGTCTTTTCCTAACTACTGGAAGTTGCTAAATTTGCTATGCATCTGGGAGGTTGTGAATTTGATCCGTGTCTGAATAATCCAATGATTTAAAATTTTTTACTCTTTTGCATAGCGTGTAGCATTAGGAAAATTGAGCTAGGAGTCAAGAATGGCAAGCCTGGTCAGTATAATGTCACTGATAGGAATATTATAGAGCATTGAGCTGCCACGCCACAGCCAGACACCATCTTAATATGACTGAAAGATTGTTGAGAGTGACATTAAGCACGAATAAAACTAACTTTTCTCGATCATGATGTTTTGTATTGCAGACTGTGAAAAATGGGTAGTGCCATGTATCCCTCGTGACATTTGCAATTTTCCTGTTGCATTTAGGGAGTTTACCCTTAGTATTTGGACACAATAAAAATCCCTACCACATTTTGTCTAAATTTTGGACAAGTAGATTTTACTAATGTTAATGTGTCTGAAAAATGCTGGATGAGTAGTTAACTGTGTTGACATGATCAGACACCATATTCTGTGGGGTCTGATCTGGGTCTGCTTTGATTGCTCAGGCCTGTCTGTCTGAATACTTAATAGGTAAATGTGGCTGTTTGTGGCCTTTGTTATCTGCATATGTAATATGTTAAGGGTCTTTTGCTCCTGCTGCTTGGATTTTTTATTTCGGCATTGACAATTTGTTTTACCGTTGATTTTCAGGCCGAGGCCCTAGTGAAAGCATACCCACCTTTTGTGAATTTCTTTACCGATACCAAAGAACGGATAGCCAAATGTGATAAGACAAATCCCAGGTTCCATGCGTTTTTAAAGGTAGGTGTTGCGGAACTCATTTCAGAATAAAATATTGGTGTAGTAGCCTAATGGTTAGCTTCTCAACTTACAAGCTAATATTGTTGATTGAAGTGGGTTTGAATTCTGTTCTGGGAATTTTTCTGATCATTAACAGACCTTGCTCTTATTTTAGCTGAAAATAGACAATGACTTAAATTTAGATAAGGGACTTTTTTTCTTCAATCAAAAAGTGTTGATATTTTCTTACATGTATTTATCTCTGAAAACTGCCTCCCATGTCTGGACTATACAAGTAGATTATTGATCCAAATAAGAAAGTTTTCCAGCCAAAAGTTATTGCTAGTTTTCTTATTTCACCACAAAAACATATATGTGGGGTACTCAAGGCTGTCCTTATGAGTACCCATGACATATTTTTGTAGAGAAATATGAAAAATATTGATCAGATACTATTATTGATAGATAGCAGCACTAAGTATGCATGGGTGATTCATGCAAGCAAGACTACAGAATCACAAACACGTTTTTGTTACAATATAACTGAAATACTGTTGAAAGGGCCATAACAACCCAGAAAACCACCACTTCTAACTTTTGGTTTGCCTTTGTAGTGATTTGGTCCATCCTGCTAAAAACTAATATAAAGCATATCCTCATGGATGTCGGCCTCGGTGGCTAAGTTAGATACGCGTCCGACTGGAGACCAGGAGGTCGCAGGTTCATCCCCGTCGAGGTCAGCAACATTCTTTCGTGGAGATTGATCATGAAATATTTTCTATGGTCATTCTCTCCCTTCTGCTGTTTCAAGACGGGCAGTTGTCAGTTTCTGTCGAAAGATTGTGCATAATACTGGTTAACCGCTTAGAGGACTAAGCTTACCCAGTAAACGTGTGGTTAGGTAAACTGACCACACTCGACATGACCCCATTAGGTTGACTGGGCTGTCAAAAAAACCTCAACACAAACAAAATATCCTCGTGTAACTTAACATACTTAACATATCAGTGTAGTGGTAATTAGAAGATAATCATGTTATCTTTTTATTTGCAATACTTGAGTCCTGTGCAATACTTGATTATATTGCTTTGCAATATTTGAGTGTCTTGTTTTAGTTGGCGGCCATTTGATTTAAGTCCTGTGGACCAAAGTAGGTACCTTAGCAAACTGTGTAGATCTAAATGAGATGACACATTATAGATGGCTCATAATAGGTCAGCTCATTTAGATCAACACTGTTTATATTCTGTTTGTGATTTTTGACTGATGCTCCCATTTGCAACAGTGGATGTGTCCAAGATCAAAAACAGAAGAGCCCACTTTAGAAACTCAGGGATAAAAGGGTTAATATTAGTAGCTTTCGTGAGGCAAACTGTCCATATTGTTCCTGATTTCAGGTTTGTTTAACGAAACCCGAGTGTGGACGACAGACACTGACAGAATTGTTGATTCGGCCAGTACAAAGATTACCTAGCATAACATTGTTATTAAATGGTAAGCATCCAAGTAAAGAGAAAATTCATTTTAAAGATATGTTTTGTTATTTTCACACTAATGTTTATCATTAATGTACTCATTCGGAGTGGATTCCACAAGATGATTCCACTGAGTAACAGATCATAAGACTTTTAAAGGAGAAATATTTGATGGTAATTCTGGGATAAAATTTATTTTCTGATTACTCCACTAAAAAGGATGATTACTCACAAGATATGGTGTGAAATAATATAGGACCTCTTAAGACTGAGTATTTGATGAAAATTCTTTGGCATCTGATCAGGGTCTACAGTTTTTGCCATTCATCCAACAGTTTTAGACAGCTTAAACAGCTAGTTAAATGGACACTCAAATTTTAGGACAGATATGGTACGGCATTAATGTGTCTTAGTACGGCTTTTAGATAAATAGAGGATATTTATTCTTTTACTGTGAATACCATAAATATTGTCATCGAGTGAAATGAAAACATTAGTATTTTCACGAGTGCGAACACGAGTGAAAATTTTAATGTTTTCATTACACGAGATGAAAATGTTTATGGTATTCACTGAAAAAGAGTAAATTTTCTTTTTATTTTATTGTTTACACGTCAATGCGCGTTTCTGACGTCATAAGTAACGTCACCAAACAAAACATGAACATCATGGCATCGACGCTCAACTGCTGGAGAAACAAAAACAAAAAGTTTCGGCGAATCAAAATAATTTTGATACCAAAATGTTCCTTACATTCTAACTAAGAAAATGCATACCAACACTTGATAGTTTAGTTCAGAAACAAAGAAGTTAGAGGTGTTCAAAAATCTGAAGTGGAGGTAACACCCACTTCTGAAAAAGTGAAGAAAACCGAAGTCGTCCAAAGCAAGGAGTGAAAATATAAATCGTATCAGTCACTAGAGTAAAATGATACGATATCAATTCACTAGTGATTGATACCACTTTTATTATCATCAGATATACACAGATTTCACCGCTGACAATAAAATAAAGTTGGCATTACATCACCAAAGGTACATTTGCATACTTAACTGTAAAAATTGAAGACATAATGATCAGGACCTTCATTGCTCACATATCAAATATGGGCCATTTTCTCCTGACACAAACTTATTAAATGCTAAACATGCTAGGGAAAAAAAAATCAGATTATTTTCTTATTTTTTCCAGAAAACAGGTTTTGACATTTCATGCAAATTGTCTCCTTAGGAGACATTTTGCATGAAATGTCAAAATGTGTTTTCTGGGTAAAATAAAAAACAACAACAAAATAGTGTCTGCTGAATTTTTTACCCAGCGGCCAGTGCACTTTAGTGTTAACAAAGCCTATTGCCATATAAATGTACTTTTATGACATCATCCCTTAACCCTTGTCATGCTGAACTGGGATATACCCTGCCTTTGCAAACAGTGTAGATCAAGATCAGTTGGCTTCTGAAGAGGCCAGCTGATCTGGATCTGCATTGTTTGCCATTCAGTATGTGAATTTATATCAACAATCTGGATCAAGTATTCTGATTGGCTGAAAATTTGAAAAAGGTGTGGCATCTTAATTTATTCAGCAGGACAAGGCTTAGTTTTCAAAAGCTGCTATATTTGAGGTAAATATGGTAATAGAAAAGTATGTAGGAGTTTGGATATTTGCTGTTTGTGTGTTTGCTCACAACTGGTTATCCATTTTTCAGATATAATAAAACATACGAGTAAAACTAATCCTGATTATGTCAAACTGGAAGAAGCTGACAGTGTGTTGAAAGAAGTAATGACGTAAGTGATTCATTTGATTACACAAGAACATTTTCATAATATGCTGATATCTAAAGCAAAACCATTTTAACTTCGTAATACATTAACCTATAGATAATGTGCTATTCTATTCTGTTATTCACCCCCTCCACAGAAAAAACGACCTTTCAGTCGTTATAAAGTCTTAATTCAGAAGGTCCCTTTAACAGTTACCTGTATGACGTAGTTCCTCCCGCTCAAATGATCACGTGTCAGTTTCTTTTCTGTGGACTTTGAATGTTCAAGGATTATTATTCTGTGTTAGAAAAAATGGATTAAAATTATTCTACACGGTTAAAATTTTTATATCCTTGACTTTCTCTGGTTCTATATTCACTCCTTCTACTATCTATGTACATATTTTCGAAATATCGATCTTAGATTTCTTGTTTTCTCAATGTTAAATTTCTTCCTTTGTTTCCGCGTCAGTCGATGCATTTCGCCCGCGGCAACTGTGGCCATTTAAAAGCTAAATGGGATACACATTTATCTTGTCTAACTTGTAATTCTTGCACACGTATCTCTCCGTGTTATATTTGTAGTTCCTGGACAGAAAAAGTTTGGAACCTAGCAGAAAGAAGACGCCTTCATGCTACTAGAAAATCAGTTATGACGCAGAAGAGAAAACAGAAGAAATCAAAGAAATCCAAGAAGTCCCAGTCAGACATGTCTGACAACGGGACAGTTGATGGGAGCACCGCCCCTCATAGCTTTACTGCTCGGGGCAGGACCCATCAAGGTGGCAGCCTGGCGGACTTAGAGTCTGACCGGGCACTAAGCCCACCAGTCACCAGTCAACCAGTCACCAGTCATCCAGTCACTGGGCAACTTATTTCCGTTCATCCAGTCGCCAGTCAACCAGTCACCAGTCAACCAGTCACCAGTCAACCAGGCACCAGTCAACTATGCTCCAGTCAACCAGGCATGGGTTTACAGTCATTCGCGTATGACCTACAGACACAAATTCCGCCTGGTTATATTCCTATAAATGTGCCTGTACAAAGCTACGCTCCGTCCATAAGTAGCCATATTTCACAGGGTAGTGTCCACAGACTATCCAATGTCTTTATTCCTGGTTACGAACGTTCTAATAGACTAGAACTTCCTAATCCAGCTTCTTCCTCTAGACAGATTATTCCACTCGAACCTGATTTTTCGCAGGTCTCAGATCCGAGTGTAATGATTGAGCCTCCAAATTCAAATGATTTATCTATCTCCAGACCTTCAAGGAAGGATCAGTCTAAAAGAGAGCATAAATCTAAAAAGAGAAGAAGACATCGATCGTCCTCTTCTATCTCTACTTCCAGATCAGACTCTTTGAGTTCTTCTCGGCGAAAGAAAAATTCAAAGAGATCTAAGCACTCTCATAAAAAGAGAAGAAGACGATCGATGACGCCTTCTTCTTCATCAAATTCCTCCCAATCTCAACTTGACATTGGTAGATATACAAGGGCTCATAAATCTCCCCAGGTTGTTCAAACGCCAACTCCAATACAACCTGAGGAGACTAATTTTAGTCAAATCACAAATCAACCTATTAATTACGATCAGATTCAGCCGAATCTCACTCAACAGAATAAGGAGTCAGATTCGGAAACTGAATCCGAAGTCTGGTCATTTGATCGTGCGATTAACGAGGTCTTCCGGCTTCTTCCTCCTGAGTTATGCCCCAAAACTCAGCAGGATCAAGCTCCATTAAAACCTCTCTCTGGGATCGAACAATTAATGGAGTCTCGTTCCACTCCATTACTTGTCCTCCCACAATCCAAATTAGTACAAAATACAACAAAATATATTCAAAATAGACTAGAATCGGACAAATGTTCAAGAGATTGGATTTGCCCGCAAAGCTTGGTTTCGGCTCTTGCTCCGACTAAATTTTACAAGAGCCAAAACCAATATTTGCCAACTGATAATATCCCTCAATTAGAAGCGGATGCGTCGCTCCTAGACATTTCTAATAAAGGAAGAGCTTCTATTCCGCTCAAGAATCTGGAAGCATGGGAAAGGAAGGCTAGAAAACTAGTCGCTATTAATTCTCATGCTGATCTATTTTCTTCAGCTGCCTTCCTTTCATTACAACAGGAATCGATGTCGGTTGCGGCCCTTTCCAGACTTCTGGAGGCCGTAGCCAAATCGATTAAACA
Source organism: Anodontia alba (assembly GCA_964016985.1). Taxonomy (NCBI): domain Eukaryota; kingdom Metazoa; phylum Mollusca; class Bivalvia; order Lucinida; family Lucinidae; genus Anodontia; species Anodontia alba. The sequence continues at coordinate 57,246,764 of OZ024832.1, read as the reverse complement.
TGCTACTGCCATGTCTACACTTTTAACTACTGAATTATTCCAAGCTAGGAGGGACGCAGCCCTAGCTTCGTCTAAACTACTACTCGACAATTCCACATACGAGTTAAGGAATGCCCCTATTAACTCAAAATCCTTATTTGACGGCAGGATAAAAGAAATAGCTAAATCAAACTTCGAAGCTCAACAGCAAAGGTTTCTAGCTTCTACATCCATTCAGTCACAATCTCATTCTTATAAGCCTCCTTCGCAGAGCAGAGCTTTCAAGATACCTAAATATCCTGCTAAACAAACAACATCCAGACCTAAACCTACGCAGTCGTATAGGTCCAAAAATATTCCTCAAAGCTCATCTTCTCACATTAAGAAAGATAATATCAAGAGGACTGGTAACATCCGTCAGTTCCCCTCCTCTAAACCTGCCTCTTCCTCCGCAAGATTATAAAGGCCCGCCCTTTCCACTGCCTGCTCTTCCGCTCGCGGACATTCCAGTGGGAGGACGATTGGCCCATTTTGCGGAAAAATGGGAGGAAATAACAGACAACAAATGGGTCCTCTCTATCGTACGAAACGGATTCAGGATACCATTCATCAAAATTCCTCCTTTGTCATCTGTTCCGATCAGAATGAGTCAATCCTCCTCCCAGTTTCTCAGAGAAGAGATCGAAAATCTTCTCAACAAACGGGCAGTGGAAAGGGTACAGAATCCGGAAACTCCCGGCTTTTATTCCCGGATATTCCTTGTGCCAAAAAAGAACAGAAAGTTTCGTTTAATATTAGACCTGTCTTTATTAAACCGTTACATAGAGAAACAAGCATTCAAAATGGAGACAGTCAAATCGGTAAGACAAGCGTTGAGACTCAACGATTGGGCTGTCTCCATAGATTTAACAGATGCATATCTACATGTGCCGATACATCGTCAATCCAGGAAGTATCTTCGTTTCGTACACGAAGATCAAGTATATCACTTTTCGGCCCTACCGTTCGGAATGTCCCTAAGTCCGTTAATTTTCTCGAAACTGATGGACGTTATTGCAGCTTTTCTACGCCAACGTGCCATATCAGTTTTTCCATACCTAGACGATTGGCTGATAAAAAATCTGATTCACAACCGTCTGATTACTCAGACAAAGATTTGCATTCAAACTATTCAAAGCCTAGGTTTTCTGCCAAATCTCAAGAAGTCAGACCTCTTTCCTGCTCAGAAATTCACCTTCATAGGTATGGAATTTCTGACGCAACAAAATTTAGTCAGGGTTCCAGCGGATCGTGTACAGAACCTAATTCTAACAATCAAGAAAATAATGTCAGCAAAACATGTATCGGCACGAACTTTCCTTTCTCTTTTGGGCAAACTCAGTGCTGCAGCAGACCTTGTTCTCCTGGGCAGACTGCACTTACGTCCTCTTCAGATGTGCCTGCTGTCAGTCTGGAAACCTCATATTCTTCTTCTCGAGCCGGCCTCGGTGGCGCAGTTGGATGCGCGTCCGACTGGAGACCAGGAGGTCGCGGGTTCGACCCCCGCCGAGGTCGGCAACATTCTTTCGTGGAGATTGATCATGAAATATTTTCTACGGTCATTCTCTCCCTTCCGCTGATTCAAGAAGGGCAGTTGTCAGTTTCTGGCGAAAGAATGTGCACAATACTGGTTAACCGCTTGAAGGACTAAGCCTGCCCAGTAAACGTGTGGTTAGGTAAACTGACCGCGCTCGACATGACCCCATTGGGTTGACTGGGCCGTAAAACCTCAACACAACAATCTTCCTCTCGATCACCCGATCTCGATAAACGTTATGATTCGATCTCACTTACAATGGTGGATAAACCCCATTCGATTCGAGACAGGGACTTCAATCCATCCTCCAGACCCCAAATTCTTCCTTTATACGGATGCCAGTCATTACGGATGGGGAGCTCATTTAGAGCCGACAACACTGTCCTTTCATGGTCGCTGGACAGAAAACCAATCCCAGCTACATATCAATATGTTAGAAATGATGGCCATACGATTAGCACTGAAACAAGCCAAAACATTTATTCACCATTCTTGCATCATGATATCCACAGACAACACAACGGTGGTCTCATATATCAACAAACAGGGTGGCACTCATTCGTAGAAGTTTGGAAAATACTCAATTGGTGCCTGGAACAAGACATAGTTATCAGTGTACGTCACATCCCAGGCAAATTCAACATTCTTGCAGACCGCCTCTCAAGACTAGACAAACCTATCAAGACAGAATGGGCTCTGGATCAAACAGTTGCGAATTCAGTATTCCAGATGCTCAACTTCCCAAATGTGGATCTGTTTGCGACAAGATTCAACCACAGACTCCCATTATATGTCTCTCCAGTACAAGACTACAAAGCACTAGCGATAGATGCCCTGTCCATGGACTGGAATCATCTTCATGCATATGCTTTTCCTCCTTTTATTCTGATACCTGCTGTTCTAGAGAAAATCCGACAACATCAGTGCAGAATAGTTCTCATAGCTCCGTTCTGGCCACAGCAACAGTGGTTCTCAGAACTTCTTCTTCTATTAGTGTCAGCTCCGATTCGTCTGCCACTAATTCCAAGACTACTGTCTCAATCCAAAGGAAGATTTGTACATCAAAACCTCCCAATTCTCGACCTTCACGCTTGGGAGTTATCAAACAATCAATCAGAGATAAGAAATTTTCACAAAACGTTGCAGATTTTGTCTCCAGATCAAGAAGAGCATCTACACAAAAAGTCTACGATGCAAAATGGACCATCTTCTCTAATTGGTGTCATACAAAAAAGGTTAATCCGATCTCGGCCCCTGTTACAGTTATAGCCGATTACTTAATCTTTCTTTTTTCGGAAAAGAAATGTCAGATTAGTACTATTAAAGGTTATAGATCTATGATCTCTAACACTTTAAAATTCAAAACTGGTAATAGAATCGGATCTAATCCAGTTTTATCTGAACTTATCAGATCCTTTGAACTTCAACGACCAGTACAAAGATCTCTTACACCTAAATGGGACTTATCATGGGTTTTAGTATATCTACAAAAACCACCTTTTGAACCTCTTGATAAGGCTTCTAAATTTCACGTTACTATTAAGACAGCCTTTCTCTTAGCTCTTGCCACTGCTAAAAGGTGTAGTGAAATACATGCTCTAGCTATGGATTCACAACATTTAAGATTTAATCAATCTGATGGTTCAGTTTCCTTGATTCTTAAATCTGGATTTTTAGCAAAAAACCAGCTTCCTTCTGTTAAACCAGATCCTATTGTTGTTCCTAGTCTTGCTCGAATATGTAAATGGGAACATACTGACAGACTTCTTTGCCCCGTTAGGGCTCTGAAATTCTATCTCAAAATGACTAGCTCTTATCGCCAAAATAGAACTAGACTTTTTCTTCCTATTAAAGGCAATAAGGATATCTCTAAAGATACTATCTCGAGATGGATATCTTACACTGTTAAACTTGCCTATAGGAAACTCACTAAACGAGATATCTCTTTCCTTAAAATCAAAGCTCATGAAGTTAGAGCTCTTTCCTCTTCTTGGGCTTTCTTCGACAAAGTTCCTCTCAATGATATACTTCAAGCAGCGGTTTGGAATAGTTCATCAACTTTTGCCAAATTCTATCTCAGAGAAATGTCTCAACAAGCACAGAATCTCCAAAGTTTGGGCCCCATTGTAGTGGCCCAAAAAGTGGTGGGGGGCCAACAGCAATCAGCTATGGATGTGTAGACAACGTCAACAGCCCCCCTAGACCTGATGCTATACTAGAGAGGTACTAATTATATCTTTATTATATATATATGTTAACCCTGGATTACTTTATCCTTGGTTAAAGGATCTTATTATTGCCTTAAGCACTAATTATGTCCTCATTATATATATATAAAAAAAATAAATCCTTTTATTAAGCCTTAATTCAGAAGTTGGGACTAACTTATTAGGAGAAATCCTCCCTCCTATTCTACAAATTCTAGCACATTATCTATAGGTTAATGTATTACGAAGTTAAAATGAAGTTTTTTAAAAGTAAAACATATTTTAACGAGTAATACTTAACCTATAGATAAGTATTTATCGTCCCACCTCCCTTCCCTCGCTCCTTTCTCCTAATTGTGTATTGTTTTACACATAAAAGAAACTGACACGTGATCATTTGAGCGGGAGGAACTACGTCATACAGGTAACTGTTAAAGGGACCTTCTGAATTAAGACTTTATAACGACTGAAAGGTCGTTTTTTCTGTGGAGGGGGTGAATAACAGAATAGAATAGCACATTATCTATAGGTTAAGTATTACTCGTTAAAATATGTTTTACTTTTAAAAAACTTCATGTTAGCTAAACAACCACAATGTATCCAAACAAAAATGTATAGATTATATAAAAATGACTAATAATGGTGATTTTTCTGTATAATCTATACATTTTTAATTAGTCACTTCTCTATATGAATTATGTTTACTTTTATATATAATGTTTACATTTATGTTTGGATATCACATTTTGGGGTCCAATTTTTAAATTATATCCGAAACCATGCAATAATGAACCATGTTATGAAGAGATTCCTGGGTGTCTTGTTTTATGTACTGTGCAACATGCCTTTGGCCCTTGCCCTACTGAATTCAGACATTAATGGGCAGTTTATAAATTAAAGTGCAACTGTCTATAAAAGCACCCTTGACAAAAATGGGTGTTGTATGGAGGTGGGTATTTGAATAGTTTCTTCATCTCACTAGGGTTTGAAACCAATATTACAAGTAGGTAGGAGCTCTGAAAAAAAACAAAAAAACAAACAAAAAAAAAACAAAAAAAAAAAAACGTCCCAAATGTTTCATAAATGGAATATGTGTAGTTTTTAAGTTTATAGTGTAATTTAAACAAATTTTGTTTAATAATATGCAAAATGTATAATTTGTATGTCAAATTTGTTACTTTGTTGTACTTGTATTATGTAATAAAATATGTTTAAACCAAAATGTATAATTTTTCCCTCAGTTTTGATACAATGATTGTTGTTAAGCAGTATATTCAGAGAGTCTCTTTAAAAGCAGATAGTGCACCCCTTTATACACAACACAGTATGAGACTTTCAAGGGAAAACTCTCAAAATTGTTTTTGTTCCTGTCTGAAAAGGGGTCTTCTCAAAAAGGAAAGAATTTGCTCCCCTTGGGAGCAAATTCTTCCTTTTAGAATAGATCCCTTTCAGAAGGGAGTTGATGTACAGGAAAACCAACAGGAAGTCACAAAAGTCTCGTAATAATTGGCAAATACCTGCTATAAAATTCACATTAAAGTATCTGTTTTAATTTTTTTTCTCCCACTTCAAGATGGCTTTATGTAGGCTGAAATACTCCTCTTTCTGTCTCTTCTGTCTCTCTGACTGTCTCACATGTAAAGGAAAGTAGAAAGAGCTGTCTATTGCAGGGTCATAAATATGGGTCAAAGTTAGAAAAGGTTACAGTGGAACCTGCAAGAAAGGACATATTTCAACAACAGCCTTCCTCCTATAACAGCTACTTTTCTGATCTGATGTCCCAGAGAGCTGTTTTACAAAATATTTAGCTTCTCTGCAGTAGCCACCCACCCCTCTACATTGGTCAGTATTGTGACTTCCGAAAGGGTGACTGTTGAAGAAATGTTGCACTGTATTTGTGTTTTAGGCATATCAATGAAGACAGACGTAAAACAGAGAACCAGGTTGTGATGTTTGATATTATGAACGATATAGAAGATTGCCCGGTAAGTAAATCTAATGTTTATCCTAATGCAGTGTGCCATATTTTAAGTTAAAATATTGGGACATCTTAAGAGGACACTTCCAGCGGAGGCAACTGTGTTAAAATTGTTCTTACTTCTGTCCGAAAAGTGATCCCAGGGGGAGCAAATTCTTACCATAGGGGGAGCAGATTTTTTTAGAGTAGAGCCCTTTTCAGGTGGAGCTTGATGGCAGAAAAGGACATAGGAAGTTATAAAAGTTGTCTTCATTGTAAACAAGGGTAGAAAATGTACAGTGTATCCTGTTCACTTAACTCCTTACCATACTTTCCCTAAAATTTGAACAATTCAATTTTTGTCGCGAATGCTTTAGCAAGCAGGAGCAACATAGGGATCACTTTCCGATGTTGTTGTTGGCGTCATCGTTGTTGGTTACAACAAGGTCGGAGGCTTAATTGATGTGCATCCAACTGATGATCAGGAGGTTGCGGGTTCAACCCCTGCAGGCAACATTCTTTTGTGGAGATTGATCATGAAATATAATTTTCTGCTGTCATGCTCTCTCTTCTGCTGATTCAAGAAGGACAGTTGTCAGTTTCTGGCAAAAGAATGTACACAAATCTGGTTAACCGCTTAGAGGACTAAGCCTTCCCAGTAAAAGCATGGTTAATTAAACTGACTGCGCTCAGCATGACCCCATCGGGTTGACTGGGCTGTAAAACCTCAACAAAACATCAGCAATGTTAAGTCTGTGGGTTTAGCTCAATTTCTCAAATACTAAGGCTTCTAGGCTAATGAAACTTCATACACACATCCGCCGTGATAAACCATGCCCTCTGCCATCGACCATTACTTGACCTACTTTTCACTCTTGGCTGAACAATATTTCGTATGGTGTTAAGCACCCTTTCTTGAACCCCAGCAAGAGTCATGAAATAGCCATTCAGCGAATTTCTTGTGTAACATGTATCTGTTGATGAGTTTTAAAAACTGCTGGATGAGTGGCAAACCGTGTACAATGAATGTCCTAAAATTTTGTACACAAAAGTGTCTGACAAAATGACATATGCAAACAGTGCAGACCAAGATCAGACTGCTCCTAAAGGAGCAGTCTGATCTAGGTCTACAATGTGTGCCATTCCACTGAGTATTTTAAGAAACCGCTGCATAAAAAGCAGAATTTAGGCCAAAATAGTATGGAATAAAGTGTTTGAAATTTTAGGATATTTACTGTAGACGGTGATTAGATACAGCATTCAGCAGCATCTGATCGGGGTTTACACTGTTTGCTTAGGTCTGTCTGTCCCAGTATTTAGGTCAAATATGGTACCTGTAATCTTGACAGAAGTTTTCTGTGTTATATATGTGATAGGTTTTAAATATCTGTGCGGCCGGCTCCATAGTGCTGTCAGCAGTTCTTCTAAATGTGGATTGCAAGTTCGAAATACTAACTCGGCCACATAAACTTTAGTGAAATATTTTCTACAGTCATTCTCTGCCTTTTACTGATTCAAGATAGTCAGTTGTCTGTTGTGCAGAAGTATGTGTGTAAAGTCTGGTTAACCACTTAGAGGACTAGGTCTGCCCAGGAAGAGTGTGAGTAGGTTAACTGACTGGCTTGACATGACCTTAACAATGTTGACTGGGCCATAAAACTCCAAATTAAACAAACATTCAATAGATATCTTTGCAAAACAGTTGATATGAGGATTACCTGAAACATTTGTAGGTAAAGTATAATTTTAATTACTGATGCATATAATACAGTTTATCAAAGCTGTGTTTGGTGCCTAGTTCTGTGTTTGGTGCCTAGCAAACAAGAAAATTGGTAGAAATAATCCACTAGTAGAATAACCTTTTAAACTTTTCAGATTACATAGTGGATGTAAATCAAGATAAATAGGATTTAAGATTGTGTTAAATGTACATGTAAGTTTTGGGATAATTTTATTTTCTTTCATATTGTTTATTTTTGTCTGTTTATGTTTTGCTTTCCTTTTTGAAAGAATCCTTACTAATGTAGCTGTTATTGAAGGGGAACTGATACTCTTTCAAGGGAGACAACCCTGTCAAAATGGTTTTGTCTCCCTTTTGAAAAGGAGTCTACTCTAAAAGGAAAGAATTTGCTTCCAGGGGGAGCAAATTCTTTCCTTTTGGAGTAGACCCCTTTTATGGTGCTCAGTAGAGCAAATAGGAAGTCACAAAGTTGTCTCCCTTGTAAATTTGGTGGAAAAAAAAAATACCAAATGTATCTAGTCATCATAAGCTTACATGTAAATTTTTCTATAACATATTTTGCAGGCAGACGTATTGTCATCTCATCGGGCATTTGTGTCACGGGTAGATGTAATAGCCCTTTCAGATGTTGTGTGTCGGAGGGGTTCCCCACTTTCTCTCTTTCTCTTCTCTGATTCTATTGTGGTAAGTAAACATTGTAATTCTGGTCTCCTTCATACTATATATTAGTGTAGGTTTAGAGGTTTCTGCTATCTGTTTGATCAATACTTGGGGATTTATCATGAAATCATTTCTACTGTCATTCTCCCCATCAGTGATTCAAGAAGAGCATTTGTCAGTTACTGATGAAAATACACTACACTTCCGTTCTGATATCCAAGATGGCCGCCACGCCATGGTAGCCATCTGGAAATTCTTCAAACCACATCTGCTCCCAAACCGTAAGTCAGTTTGAGCTGAAACTTCGTGGGAGACATTGGAGCTACATGGAGATTCAGAACTGCTAAAATTGTTCCGTTCCGATAGCCAACATGGCCGCCATGATGGCCATCTTGAAAATCTTAAAACGACATCTGAACAGTATGTCGGATTAAGCTGAAACTTAGTGGGAGGAATTGGGGAGACATGGAGATTCAGAATTGCTAAAATTGTTCTGTTCTAATATCAATTCTTCAAATAACGTCTCCTCCCAAACCAGAAGTTTGATTGAACCCAAACTTGATGGGAGGCATCGGAGCGACATAAGATTCATTATAGCTAAAATCTTTCTGTTCCAATATCCAGAATGGCTGCCATGGCAGCCATTTTGAAATTCTTCAAATGACATCTCCCAAACTATTTGATTGAGCTGAAATTTGATGAGAAGCATTTAGGTGTTCTGGAGATTCAGAATTGCTAAAATCATTCTGTTCTGATATCCAAGATGACCGCCAGCCATGGCGAAACTTGATGGGAGGCATTGTATTATATCCAATATGGCCGCCATGGTGGCCACCTTGAAATTCTTCAAACAACATCTCCAAAACTAAGTTGGATTGAGCTGAAACTTGACGGCCTCGGTGGCTCAGTTGGATGCGCCATCCGACTGGAGACCAGGAGGTCGCGGGTTCAACCCCGCCGAGGTCGGCAACATTCTTTCGTGGAGATTGATCATGAAATATTTTCTATGGTCATTCTCTCCCTTCCGCTGATTCAAGAAGGGCAGTTGTCAGTTTCTGGTGAAAGAATGTACACAATACTGGTTAACCTCTTAGAGGACTAAGCCTGCCCAGTAAACGTGTGGTTAGGTAAACTGACTGTGCTCGACATGACCCCATTGGGTTGACTGGGCCGTAAAACCTCAACACAAACAAAAGCTGAAACTTGATGGGAGGCGTCAGGGCAACATGGAGATTCAATATTGCTAATATCGTTCCATTCCGATATCCAAGAATAGAAGACAGGGCAAAAGTCCCTCTTACAGTATCATGTGCACAACATTCTCCACTCTGCACCAACATCATCCGAATCCTTAGTCGGATTGAGTTGTTCAGAAAGTTAATGGGAGGCATCAAGGCATCATGCAGATTCTGAACTGCTAAAGGCAGTCTGATTATAAAGCCAAGATAGTCACCATGGCAAAACGTAACATATCATGATCAGCCTAATCCAGGTGAGCGATATCTGCCCACTTGATCCTCTAGTTTTCTTTTGCATTTCTACATGATATTTACCTGATACCCATTCTTATCTAGACGAAAAGTGGTTGTTAACTTGTTATAGGAGATGGCTCTTGTGGAGAGGTGACCATTAGTGGAGGTTCCACACTATAGTCATTTTTCTAAAATATTTTCTCATATTTTCAGATATGTAAAAGAAGAATAAAAGTGCTACATTCCAGAAGTCCTCTCCCATCACGGACTCCAAAGAAAGGTTTTGAACATAAAGTGTTTCTGCAATTACAGAGCATTAGGAGAGTGTTAGATTTCACTGAGACAGAGGAGTGTAAGGATGCGTTTGGATTCATAGTAAAAAATGCTGTGGAAATGAAAGAAAAATTCTTGCCATTCATGTTGGACTCTGATGAGGTGGAAAAGAAGGATTTCATAACTAATGTATCTAAAAATATTGCAAACACACTCTGTCGGACTGATTGTGTAAGTATTATATATTTATCGCTCAGCGTGCCATAGCTCAAAGTAAGGCCTCTTTTGCAACCAAAAAGTGTGGATATTTTTTTCGTATTTCTCCGCAAAAACATATGTTGTGGGTAGTCATTTGAAGAACCCATAACAAATCTTTATGTGGAGAAATATGAAACATATTTACCTGATAGCCCCTCTTAGCTAACGGTATGCTTAGCTCCATATAAGTATTGATATTTTTCTTATTTCTCCATGAAAATGCTAACGGTATGCTTAGCTCCATATAAGTATTGATATTTTTCTTATTTCTCCATGAAAATGCTAACGGTATGCTTAGCTCCATATAAGTATTGATATGTTTCTTATTTCTCCATGAAAATGCTAACGGTATGCTTAGTTCCATATAAGTATTGATATGTTTCTTATTTCTCCATGAAAATGCTAACGGTATGCTTAGTTCCATATAAGTATTGATATGTTTCTTACTTCTCCATGAAAATGCTAATGGTATGCTTAGTTCCATATAAGTATTGATATGTTTCTTATTTCTCCATGAAAATGCTAATGGTATGCTTAGTTCCATATAGTATTGATATTGATATTTTTCTTATTTCTCCATGAAAATGCTAACGGTATGCTTAGCTCCATATAAGTATTGATATGTTTCTTATTTCTCCATGAAAATGCTAACGGTATGCTTAGTTCCATATAAGTATTGATATTTTTCTTATTTCTCCATGAAAATGCTAACGGTATGCTTAGCTCCATATAAGTATTGATATGTTTCTTATTTCTCCATGAAAATGCTAATGGTATGCTTAGCTCCAGATAAGTATTGATGTTTTTCTTATTTCTCCATGAAAACATATGTTGTGGGTACTCATTAGAAGCGCCTCGGCGAGGCGCTTCTAATGAGTACAACAACATATGTTTTGGTGGAGAAATAAGAAAAAAAAATACCAAAATACACCTGCTTATCTAGAGCTATGGCTTATGATAAATGCCTTGTGCCATATGCACATTTGACATTAAATGCCCAGATCAGTCTCAGCTCCTGCTTCTGTATTTCAAAAAGTATTGCAAAAACATATGTTGTGGGTGCTTTCAACATACGTTTCCATGGAGAAATAAACTTGTATCCCCACTTACATAGAGCTATGGGATGTGAAAAGAGCCTTACACCATATGCACAGAGCCATTGAATGCCCAGATCAGCCTGTGCTCCTGCTTCAGTAAGTAAGTAACGAAGGCCCTAAAACTATTTTGGTGAAAACTAGGGCTGGCACAATTAATCGGATAATCGATTAATCAGTCAATTAGCAGCAGAAAAATGGTTGTCGATACTTCTTGCCTAATTATGGATTCTTTGATTTTTATGTTTATTGGATCATTTTCATGTCCAATGAGTCATATTCTTCCTGTCTTGCACATTTTGTTTTCTAATTTTTATTAAAATAAATCCTACAAAACATAAAAGGCTGGACAACCGAAGGTTTCAAGCCTCACAATATTGGTTTAGGCATAAAATATACTGAGATTCATGCTCAGATGGTAAGTTTGAAAAAGGTAAAAAAGAGAAAGGTAAGATAATGACCAAATCTTCAGTGATTACGAATCAGTTATCAATCACAACAACAGGACTGATAATCCATTATCATTTTAGTTCCAGTTAGCCAGCCCTAGCAAAAGCACCGTTAATGCCACAACACCAGCTTACTGTAAACAATAACTTGGATTATCCAAAATTCTGTCATCAAGTACCCAGTGCAGTAAGCAAAACATGTCTACACAAATATATACAGTCAAACTTCAGTGGCTCGAACATCTCTGGGACATTGGAAATTTGAGATATGGGTACTCGTAGTTAGAGACACTGAGGATTAATCATGGTGCAAGGTCAGAATGCAAATGGCGATAATTTAGGGAAATTTAGGGAAACACAATAATGATACGTTGCCTCATCAAGGTGATTCTAATGCATACGCTCAACATACAATTTTATGATAAGATAAGAAACATTCCCTAAATACTTGTTTTCTGAAGTCATTGGAAGAATTTTGTAGGGTCTCAAAAACAAGTTTGAATTATCCATGGTAAACGAGCCATCAGTATTTGAGCCATTGAGATTTGACTATGTTGTGGAACTCATTAGAAGTGCCTCTTGGAGGCACTTCTAATGAGTACCCACACATTATGCGTTATTGCATGAGCATGGCCCCCATCTTCAAAGAAATTGGAGGAGCCTATTGGATTGTTTGTCTATTCATTCATCCATTTGTTCATTTGTCATGCTTTTCTTGCCAGCAAGACACCTTATAACTCATAACTATTTGAGCTAGGGTCTTGAAACTTGGTGAGCTTATTGGGGCTGAGGAGTAGATCACCTGATTGACCTTTGAAAAAATTAGATTCAGTTTGTGAGAGTTATGCCTCTTTTCAACTTGGCATTTAGTAGGGTCAAACATATTTCTAGTTTAATTTTCTTTTTTTAACAGGATAGCCTGATATCTATAGTAGAGGGCCACCAGCTAGATATCTGCACCAAGGACCTGGGCAACCAAACTCTGCGCAGAGCTGCTAACAAGTAATTTTAATCTAATTTTAATCATTTACTTTTTGATCCATTTACGTCGAGTGGACTCTTCTACCACAACTCTTTGGATCAATCTGTTTCCAACTAGCTAGTTTTTATTATTACCATGTTTTATAGGAATTCCTGTTTTTTATGCAAACAGTGTAGACCCTGATCAGATGCTGCATTCTGTGGCATCTGATCTGGGTCTGCACTGATCCAAAACTACCCTTTTGCGGGTTTTCTGACTAAAATAGGTTAAAAGAGTTCCTCTAAATCTTGTCCTAATGTATGAACAAGTCATTTTTCTACCTATTGATGTGTGTAAAAATTGCTTGATGAGTGGCAAACATTTTAGAGCCTGATCACACACCATGTTCTGATTGGGTCTATGCTATTTGCTCAGGCCTGTTGGACTGAGCTGTTTGTTCAGGCCTGTCAGTCTGAAAACTTAAGGTAAAAATGGTATATTATGGTTACTATGTAAATAGAAAGCAGTGTAAACCCTGATCAGACTGCACCTTATGATCTTCTGGCTCAGGGGACCCTGCCCCATAGCTCCAGATAAGGCAGCTTTTTTTCCAACTAAAAAGTACTGATATTTTTCTTATTTCTCCACAAAAACATGTTGTGGGTACTCATTAGAAGTGCTTCACTGAGGCACTTCTGATGAGTACCCACAGAATATGTTTTTGTGGAGAAATGAGAAAAGCAATATGTGGATACTCCCTCCTGTCTGGAGCTGTGCTGCCTGATTGCAGTTATTGTTTCATCTTTTCATAATAATCCGACAATTTATGAAAGATTGTGCATATCTTGACCTTATTTGTGGAGTTTGTTCAAAGATATTTTATTTCCAAAAATGCAGTAATTATGCAAACATGACATGCATACAAAAGCTAGAATCAGAATGAAAAAGATTATTTAATCCTTCTCCTAACCCTTGTCATGCTGAATAGATTAAGATGCCATGTCCACTTCTAATTTTCAGCCTATCAGATTACTTGATCCATGTTGTTGACTAAAATTCAAATACTAAATGGCAGACAGTGCAGATCCAGAACAGTTGGCTTCTTCAGAAGCCAACTGACCTGGATCTACATTGTTTGCAAAAGCAGGGCATATACAGGTTCAGCAGGACAAGGGCTAATATATATATACCAGCCACAAAGTGAGAAAACATACCTTCTGACATGTGCGCCCAATGGAGACTCAATTCAGCCTGCATATTTGTGCAGTCTGATTAGAGTCTTTATTGTCCACATGAATAAACTTTGTCTCCAAAATGGCCCAAAAAGATTCTAATCAGAGTGCGTTAATATGCAGCAGATCTGAATCTTCGCTAGGCACTCATGTCCAAAGGTACGTTTTCTCACGTTGTTGCTCATATGTGTTTATCACTTGTATTACATCCTGGCATTATATTATCATTACAAGGTAAACTGACAGTGCTCGACATGACCCCATTGGGTTGACTGGGCCATAAAACTGCAACACAAACAAACAACCAAGTTATACTTGGGCCGCATCAAGCAAAAAAGTGCCTTCGAACATACGCAGAATGTGCAGATTCAGATCATTCTGCACATGCGCAAAGTATCATCTGGACCTTTGTTCTCCATTCATACATTCTGTAGTATCCAATGATTCTGTTGGTGGACAGTGAAGGTCCTGATCAGATTCCATGGATGCCCAGACTAATCTGGGCCTTTGCTGTCTGCATATGCCCAAAAACACACTTTGGCATAGCCTAGATCACTTAATGTCTCAAGGATTGCAAAAACAAACAAAAGTTTGACATGGAAATCGCAATGAAGGAATGATGCATAGCTGAAAAAAAAATCCCGCCTATCATGGGATTCAAACCGGGTTTTTCTGGATAAAAATCCAATGCTCTAACCACTTAGCCAAAGAGTCAGCGCACTGACCCAGTTGTCAGAGATTGAATATATACTTACAAGCTATGCATAATCTGCCAAGGCAGATAATCAAAGATGGGAGTGCTAGGTTGTAACACTCCCCTTTTCAAGGAAGTCATCATTTATGATGACGCTAAGCCATTTTGGGCAAAGTAAAGTCCAATCCCCGATGAACCCCCATCTTACAACATGAAAGACGCAACAAAGGAATGAAGCATAGCTGAAAAAAAAAAACACCTATCGTGGGATTTGAACCCGGTCTGTAGAGATAAAAATCAAATGCTCTAACCACTGAGCCAAAGAATCGACTCTCTGGTGCAGTTGTCAGAGATTGAATATATATACCTACAAGCTATACGTAATCTGCCAAGGCAGATAATCAAAGGTAGGAGTGCAGGGTCATAACAACAGAAAGTACAACAAATCAGAGATGAAAGAAAGACAAAAACACAACAATGAGAAAATAGCTTGAATATGATAATGATGATTTTAAAAGAAGAAAAAGAAAAAACTAAACAGAAAAGAGTTTGTATTTGATGTATGTTAAAAGCAAAAGATCTGGGCCCAGTTGTTCAAAGCGTCGTTAGCTTAACGAGCTCGTTAAGGGTCATTTCGTTAACTGTTTTAGCAGATTCAATATACAATATTCTGATATTTTTTGCTGAAAAAATGTGAGTAGCTTTTGCACTGCAAAAGCTACTCACATTTTTTCAGCAAAAAATTTCAGCATATTTGCGTATCACTTGATGTAAATTTTAACAAATCGTTAACTAACGACGTCGTTAGCTTTGAACAACTGGGCCCTTGCCTTTTTTATCACTTACCATGCTATGGCAAATTTAGCAGACGCCAAACTGATGATATGTTTCTTATTTTTCCTAGAAAGTAGGGGCTGATACTTCATGCAAATTGTCTCCTAACTTGCACGAAATCTCAAATCTTATTCTAGGAAAAATAAGAAAAAATATTTCAGTATGTATTCTGCTGAAATTTATCCCCATCATGCAAAGTGTTGATCATTTATGCACAAATTCTGACATCACACATTTTTCGTTCAAGTTACACATTCTGTGTTTGTCATTACACTTTTTCATTCCATAGGGTTGGCAGGTATGTTACTTTGTAAGAATTTCATGGGTCCAGAGGAAAATGGGAGTGTTTAGAAAATTCTCTTTTATTTTGCACCAAACGTCATAGCTCCCGATAAGACGAGTATCTAGAAAGTTATTTTTTTTCTTATTTCTCTCCGAAAACACTTTGTGGGTACTCAGGTTATTTTCCCAGGCGCTTCTAATGAGTACCCACAACATAGGTTTTGGGGGAGAAATAAAAAAAATACACCACAACCTCTTCATTACACTATGGTTGGGGTCCATAACATAAACCGTGTTAGTTAAACAACCGTGTTATATCCAAACAAAAATGTATAGATTATATTGAAAAATGACCATTTATGGTCATTTTTCAATATAATCTATACATTTTTGGGATCCATCTTTGAACTGTGTTATATCCAAAACCGTGTTATAATGAACTGTGTTATAAAGAGGTT
Organism: Anodontia alba; assembly: GCA_964016985.1. Taxonomy (NCBI): domain Eukaryota; kingdom Metazoa; phylum Mollusca; class Bivalvia; order Lucinida; family Lucinidae; genus Anodontia; species Anodontia alba. The sequence goes on along the minus strand of OZ024832.1, from coordinate 57,230,637 downwards.
GTAATGTACTATCTGTTTTGGTTGAAAAAAGGGTCTTAATTCATAATCTGGAGTTATGAAAACATTCTTGTTGGTACTAAATAGAACAAATATGTTTGAGTATCAAAATAACAAAACTTTGCAAATCCCATTGACCTCTTTATCTGGACCTTTGATAACTTGGCTGATTATCACGTAGTTGAATATACCATTGAGCCGCTTCTAATGAGTACCCACCTCATATGTTTTTGTGGAGAAATTAGAAAAAAACCATGGCCCACAGAAGTTGGTGTGTTGCAAAAGCACAACAAAACCAGTGTGAAAAATTATGGAATGATGTTTATTATTGAACTTACATGAGATCCTTAGCTTAGTGGACACTTCTTGACCCTTAAACTGCCAATCTGAACAATTGTCGTCTGCTTGTCATGTGCTTGTAATTTTTGCAAACAGTGTGGACCCAGATCAGACTGCTCCTCTAGGAGCAGTCTGATCTGGGTCCACACTGTTTGCCTGTATGCAAAAATAGTTTTGTAAAGCTTGCAAAAATATACAGCAGACGACATAAACGGACGACATTTTCAGATGCAGGTTTTCTTGGTGTTTTAAGGGTTAACAGAGGTTTTGTGTCTAATTAGTTATTCCGTATTATTTATTCTTTTGTATTTATGTTGTTGTGGGGATATCTAGTAAGCTATACTTTCTGACATTTCTAGTCACTTTCTCAAATTTGCCAAAGTACACTTGATATTGAAATTCAGAGGTACAAAACAAAGCTCGTTTATATTGCTTTCTCACATTCACCAAAATACACCTGGGCCCAGTTGTTCAAAGGGTCGTTAGCTTAACGAGCTCGTTAAGGGTCATTTCGTTAACTGTTTTAGCAGATTTAATATACAATATATTGATATTTTTTGCTGAAAAAATGTGAGTAGCTTTTGCACATTTTTTCAGCAAGAAATTTCAGCATATTTGCGTATCACTCGATGTAAATTTTAACGAATCGTTAACTAATGATATCGTTAACTTTGAACAACTGGGCCCAGATGTTCAAAGGTACTAAAGCATACGCTTGATATTCTAATGCAACATATTTACCCTAAATATTGGGACACCTTAACTCCTCACCAAACTAGCCCTTAAATTTGAACAAGTCAATTTTACTTCCTATTCATGTTTCTAAAAACTAATGCATAAATGGCAAACAGTGTAGACCCTGATCAGACACTGTGTTCTGTGGTGTATGATCTGGATCTACACTGTTTGCTCAGGTCTGTCTGTCCCAATACTTGGGTCAAATTTCTTTAAAACCTTGTTCACCCTCTAGAGGCTACAGTTTTGCTTCAGTCTTCATGAAACTTTACCAGAATGTTTGACGTGATGATATCTTGGTCAAGTTTGAATATGGATCATGTCAGATCAAAAACTAGGTCACTAGGTCAAATTTCTTTAAAACCTTATTCACCCTCTGGAGACCGCAGTTTTGCTTCAGTCTTCATGAAACTTTACCAGAATGTTTGTCTGGATGATATCTCGGTCACGTTTGAATATGGGTTATGTCAGGTCAATAGCTAGGTCACTGGGCTCAATCAAAAGAAAACCTTGTTAACACACTAGAGGTCACATTTTTTTAGTGATATCATGAATCTTGCTCAAAATGTTTGTCTTGATGATTTTTAGGTCATGTTCAAAACTTGGTCACTTGGGGTGAAAAAAACCAGATCACCAGGCCAAATTAAAGGAAAACCTTTTTAACACTCTAGAGTCCACACTTCTGAAGTGATTATCATGAATCTTGCTCAAAATGTTTGTCTTGATGATTTCTAGGTCAAGTTTGGAACTGGGTCATTTATGACGTATATTTCATGGCCAGTGACTTTCTTAAGTTTTTCCATTTAAGTCAGTTTTACAATAACTATTGGTCCTACAACAGTGATACTTGGCACTTACATTCATTTTAGCACGGCCTCTTGAATGCAGTCATCCATATTTGACCTTATACTATATTTCACGGTCCACTGACTTTATTGATTTTTTGCGTTTAAGTCAGTTTCTCAGTAACTATTGGTCCAAAGGCCAATGATACTTAGCATATGCATACATCTTAGCATGGCCTCTTGAGTGCAGTCATCCATATTTGACCTTGACCTGTATTTCATAGTCCATTAGGCATGCTACATTATCTTACTTGTTAATTTAATTATCATGAATCTCGGTCAAAATGTTTCCCTTGATCATTTCTAGGTCAGGTTCTGTGGGTGCTATGATATTCAGGTTAGCGATACAGGGCCATCATGGCCCTCTTGCTATTGCTTAGTTTAATCCCATTCACAAAAATACACCTGATATTCTAAGGCACAAAACAAAGCTCACTTAAATTGCTTTCTCCCAGTACACCTGATGTTCAAAGGTACTAAGTGTACAGTTGATATGCTAAGGTACTAAACAAAGCTCATTTTTATTGCTTTCCCCATTCTTCAGAAAACAGCCTTCTCCCATTTACCAAAATACAGCTTAATCCTGTTCACTAAAATACAGCTTATTCCCATTCACCAAAATACAGCTTAATCCCATTTACCAAAAAACAGCATATTCCCATTCATCAAAATACAGCTTAATCCCATTCACCAAAGTACATCTTAATCATATTCACCAAAATACAGCTTAATCCCACTCAACAAAATACAGCTTAATTATATTACAAAATACAGCTTAATCCCATTCACCAAAATACAGCTGATATTCTAAGATGTTAAAAAAAACAAAAGCTTGCTTTTATTGCTTTCTGGTAGTCACCAAAATACACCTGGGCCCAGTTGTTCAAAACGTCGTTAGCTTAACAAGCTTGTTAAGGGTCATTTCGTTAACTGTTTTAGCAGATTCAATATACAATATTCTGTATTTTTGCTGAAAAAAATGTGAGTAGCTTTTGCACTGCAAAAGCTACTCACATTTTTTCAGCAAAAAATTTCAGCATATTTGCGTATCATTAGATGTAAATTTTAACGAATCGTTAACTAACGATGTTGTTAGCTTTGAACAACTGGGCCCTGATCTTCAAAGGTATTAAGCATACACTTGATATGCTAAGGTACTAAACAAAGCTTCCTTGTATCCTGGGTTGTGGAATCAGTTTATTACTTGTCTATGGACAAGTAAATGGTCAAAATCCACTTGTCCAACCAAGATTTACTTGCTTGAAAATTGACATTTTTTCTTATTTCTCGAAGAAAACCTGTTATGGATACTCATTAGAATCGCCTCAGTGCATTTCTATTGAAAACCCACAACATGGTTTCTTCGAGAAATCAGAAAGATATGCATAGCAATAGATAAGGCTCTTTTTTCATCCGAAAAATGCTGATATAGTTCTTATTTCTCGATGAAAATATATGTTGTGGGTACTCATTAGAAGTGCCTCGGTACCCACAACATATGTTTTCGTCGAGAAGTAAGAAAAATACTATGTGGATACCCCTCTTATCAGTAGCTATGGATATGTATGTCATAATGTGGCTACTCTTCTTAGCTAGAGCTATGAAGTCCTCATCCCAGGACAAGTAAATTGAAATTTGTCACTTGTCCTCATGGAAATGAGACAAGTTGGACAAGTCAGGTATTTCCACACCCCTGCTTATATTGCTTTCTCCCATTTACCAAAGTACACCTGCTATTATAAGGTACTAACCATCAGTGTGATTTATGTGTATTTGATTACCAATGATAACCCTTGTCATGCTGAATAAATTAGGATGCTCACCCATTTCAAGTTGTCAGCCAGTCAGATTATTTAATCCAGATTGTTGATTTGAATTTTCATACTGAATGCCAAACAGTGCAGATCCAGATCAGTTGGCTTCTTCACTGTTTGCAAAGACGGCATATCTGGGCTCAGCAGGACAAGGGTTAACCCTTTAAGTGCTATTTTAAGCAAAAGTGTAGCTGATAACAGTCCATCATATTTTTTTTACTTTTCAGAGAAAGTAAGACATGGCATTTCATGTGAATCATCTGCTAGACAGACAGTCACTTGAAATGTTGAGCCTTATTTTCTGTGAAAAAAAAAAAAAATCAAATCATCTGCTGTAATTGTGATCAGCACTTTAAGGGTTATTTAAAAGTTCTTGTATCTTGTTCTTATTACAGAGCCTGAGATAAATTGTTAATTTTAAGAGATATTTATAATGTTTTCTTATTTTTCTTCCAAAACTTGCATGTTTGCTTTTTTTCCATTGTTAGACAGTTCTCTTTTGATGTAAGTGCAAAATGCTTAATTTGAGAGTATATGTGTATGTTTTTCTACGAATTCTGTGATGATCTGAACTTTGATATTTTCTATATCTTGTAGGTTTAGCCGAAGAGTTAGTAGAGCTTTCTCCTTTAATAAAACCCCTCGTCGAATCAAGCGAGCTGTATCACATGTGTTCAGTCCTTTTGTAAAAGAGAACTCGAGGGATTATACACCAGGAGAGCTTCGTGGGAGGAAAATGGCAAGCACTATAGATCTGTCGGTAAGTGGATTGGATGGGATTCATTGTGAAACATGAGCTGTAGCGTCAGAAAAAGTATGTGTACACCGCCAAGATTCAGAGCCCAAGGTTATAAAACTTTTTCATGCTGAACTCAGCTAAGCATGAAATTTGTCCTGCTAACAAATCTCAAATTACTAACAACTGCAAATTCCTTCTGGCTAAACATAGCTCATGAAAATTTCTCTGCTAATAAATACGAAAATGCCAACTATTGTTGACATTTTTGTATTTATTAGCAGAGAAAATTTCATGCTCAGCTGAGTTGAGCATGAAAAAAGTTTTATAACCTCGGGGCCAGATCAGCCTGCCCTGGTAACATATACCACTAGCAGAGGTTCAGACCAGCCGGCAAAGTTGAAGCATCTGATAAAGGCCTTTGCAATATGTCAATATATTCTACAGTATCCAATGATTCTGTAAGCCCTGATCGGAGTGCATGGCTTTGCAGGCTGTTCTGATCCTTCACTCTACTGTCCAAATATGCCCCAAAAGCATACCATATTTGACCTATTTACTGCACATACCCCTATAAGCACACAGTCAAGCATTTGAATTTTCCATAGTCTTCAGATAACAGCCAGTATACTTTTTGTCTACTTTATAAAAGCATATGTTGTGGGCACATGTTTGAATTGCATTGTCAAGACAATGCAATTCAAATATGTACCTACAACATATGCTATTATAATAAAGAAAATCAGAAAAAAAAAAAAAAAAACAGCACAAAAACATCACATAAACACCATTAAATAAGTCATTTCCTGATTTTATTTTTAAAGCTTAATTTTAGTAGGTGGATAATTATTTTACTACAAGTTTTCCCAGTAATTTTGATAAACCTAAGTGCACTGTGGGGTAATCAGGTCAAATATGGTAATATCACATGGCGTGACTTGTTTTTACTTTCAGTATGAGGTGCAACATGTGATGAGATACCGTCTGACATGCGACCAATGAAGACTCAAATTAACCTGTACAGCCACGCAGTCTGCAGGGATCAGTTTTAGCACTTGATAACTTGCTAAATGCTGGTTAATTTCCTCAAAAAGCAAGCTGCAATTTCCATCACTTGCTAATTCAAGCAAGTTGGAAAGATTCTCTTTAATTGGCAGAACCTGAGGCATTGTTTCTGAAGTTTTGCAATTTCTTTTCCAAAAGCAGTGATGATATTTTTCTTATTTTTCCCAGAAAACAGGTTTTGACATTACTTGCAAATTGTCTCCATAGGAGACAATTTGCATGTAATGTTTTCTGGGAAAATAAGAAAAATATTCTAAAGTGTCTGCTGAAATTTTTACCCAGAGTGCTAAGGTTTAAAGCTACATTTAACAGCGTTTATAAGTGTGAAAAAGCAAGTTGGCTGAAAGGTTTAGCAAGTAAAAAATATTGCCACTTGCTAATTTTAGCAAGCTGTCAAAAAAGTGAAATTTGAACCCTGGTCTGATCAGTCTTCCTTGTCTGCATGAAGAAACTTTGTGTCCTTGGCTAAGTGAAATGTGCCCAGTGAAGATTCTGATCAGAATGTACACCTTTTCTCATGCCATATCTCTCAGAACATGCGTATCCAGACAAACATAAAATTCAAGTCGAATATTCTATTTATAAAGTGCTAATCACAGCTGCTGCGGACAACAGTTTGATTTTTGCAGAGAAGATAAAGCTTGACATTTCATGTGAATCATCTGCCTAGGCATTATAGAATTATTGGATGTTGCAAAATATATCAGTGGACAGCAGTTGCCTTGGTCAGATTGCTGATGTACAGACTATTCTGATTTTATCATTTCGCATATCCTCCAAGATACTTTTTCACTTTATGCGTCTTGTATGAACCATAGTAAGCACAAAGGTACTTTTCCTTTTTGCAAAATGGACAGGGTTACATAGATCTAAAGTAAGATATTAACCTATCTAGACAGGATGGTTGGGTGAGACAAAAGTTTCGTGTACCTTAGGTCATTGGGGCATCCAACTGATATTGACTTACAGTTGGGCAAGGCCTGCTATCCTTGCAGCAGGTAAGGGTAGAGGGGGAATGTTTGTTTTTTTTATTTCTTCTCTTTCTTCACTGTCATTCATTTTCCTTTCTGCCTTTGCCCACTCTTTTATCTCCTGTACTATCTCTTCTATCTCTCTCAGTTTCTGGCAAAAGAATGTGCACAATACTGGTTAACCACTTAGAGGACTAAGCCTGCCCAGTAAACGTGTGATTAGGTAAACTGACCGCGCTCGACATGACCCCATTGGGTTGACTGGGCCATAAAACCTCAACACAAACAAAATCTTCTATCTCTCTTCTCCCTGTCTGGGAGACAACACAAAATGACCCACAAGGGTTGACGTGTCATTAAACCCCAACACAATCAATAACCTATCTAGAGATGCCCAAAAGGGTAAAACTGAAAAGACTGAAACAGTGCAGACCCGATCAGATGCTGCAGAATGCGGCATCTGATCAGGGTCTCCACCATTTGCAAATAATTTACCATTTTTCTCCAGGAATATCTAAATCACATAGCCTGACGTACCTAAAATTGAAATTTGACTCTTCCAATATATAATGTCAGGAGAGCTTATTCAATCTAAAATGGGTTAAGGGAAATGGATATATATTCAGGAGAGGAAATTTTGTCAACATTGTATTGTCTCCCTTCTCACACACCAAGCTCCTTCTGAAAAGGGGTCTGCTCTAAAAGGAAAGAATTTGCTCCCCTAGGGAGCAAATTCTTTCCTTTTAGAGTAGACCAGTTTTCAGAAGGGAGGCAAAAACAATTTTGAGTTATCTCCCTTAAAAGTGTATTGATACCCTTAAATTTATTTTTTTCTGCTTTTCAGGAGGACACAGTGAGTCTTGCCAACTTCGAGGATAATGACACAATCTCTTTAGGAGCATTTTCTCTCCAAGACCCCTACGAATAGTGACACACTGATACTTGACTCTTGTTCAGACACTAAAGATAGATAGCTATAGACACTTAATATAAATTGCAGACTGGCTGGAGATACTTGAAATGAACCACAGACTGGCAAGACATGTCACATCACAAGAAAACTTGTTTTATGCCATATTTGGACATTCTAAAGTATTGTCTGCTAGAACTGAAATGAAGCCAGAGGGTGATAGCAAAACTATACAAAAGCCTTTACCAGGCTGAAATTATAAGAGGAAAGGGCCTTTATGTCATCTGCAAACAATGAAGGCCTAGGTCAGTCTACATGTTGTCTAATCGAGGTTTTTGCTGTCCACCGACAAAATTATTGGCCTGTAAAATATATATATTGATATTTCAGAAGGGTCTTTTTCTTATTCCTCATTAGAAACTTGTTGGTGGTACTCATTAGATGCAACTACCAAGGCACTTCTAATGAGTACATAGCTCCAGATAAGAGGGGGAATCCACACAATATTTTTCTTATGAAAACGTGTTATGGGTACTCATTAGAAGCACCTCAGGGAGGCCCTTCTAATGAGTACTCACAACATATGTTTTTATAGAGAAATAAGAAAAATATTAATACTTTTCAACTGATAAAAGCACCTTATCTGGAGCTATGTGAGTTTCAGCATGTTTTCATGGAAAAATAACAAAACATGTCCATACCGATACCCCTCTGATCTGGAGCTCTGGATAAATAGAAAAGGCACTGTTCAGACAACGTAGAATGCACAGGCTGGTCATTGAGTTTACTTGGCACACAACATAAGATAAACATGGCTTATGTGAATGCCAGTTTTGTTATTCATTATTCATTTATGGCTTAATGGAGGCTTTTCTTATGACAGACACAGCTCCAATACCTAGGCTGCATCAATCAGAAAAGTCTTTAAACCCTTAAACTGCCAATCACAACAGTTGCCGTCTGCTTTATCATCTGCTTGTAATTTTAAGTCATTTTTGCAAACAGTGTGGACCCAGATCAGACTGCTCCTCTAGGAGCAGTCTGATCAGGGTCCACAGTGTTTGCCTGTATGCAAAAATAGGTTTGAAAAATTTGCAAGAATATTCAGCAGAGGACATAAACAGACGACATTTTTAGATGCAGGTTTTCTTGGCATTTTAAGGGTTGCAACTCTAGAAGGGAGGCGAAAAAAAAACAGTTTAGAAATCCTTCTTGATAGCATATACATTCCCCATAAGATTTCTGGCGAAAGAATGTGCAAAATACTGGTTAACTGCTTAGAGGACTAACCCTATCCAATAAAAGTGTGGTTAGATAAACTGACCACGATTGACATGACCCCATTGGGTTGACTGGGCCGTAAAACTTCAACACAAATGAAAACAAAATTCTCCATAAGCTTCCATGAACTGCAGTCTTTGATTCTTACTAAAATCACTATGCAAGGATTCTTAAATTTCAGAGATGACATTTTGAAATATTTTTCTTATTTTCCCCAGAAAATAGATTTTGACACTTCTTGCAAATTGTCTCCTGTGGAGACAATTTGCATGTAACGTTAGTGCATATTTTCTGAGAAAAATATCAATTTGTCATCTGCTGAATCTGCCCAGAGAGTGGTAGTGGTTAAGGCTATTAAGGATATTGAAGGCTATGATCAGACTACTGGACTGTGCAGGCCAAGCTGGGTCTTTGCTGTGTCTCAAAGACACAGTTTTGACTTGGTGGGGTATATGTACTTTTGCTGTCTTTATTTTGCCAAACATAAATGTATAATGCCATCTCCTTACACGGGGTGGTCGGGTGGTGCGAAGGTGCTGTGTATCTTACATCACTGGGGCGTCCATCTGATATTGGCTTACAGTTGGGCAAGGCCCGCTATCCTTGTAGTGGGTAAGGGTAGAGGGGGAATGTTTTTATTTCTTCTGTTTCTTCACTTTCATTCCTGTTCCTCTTTCTTCCCTGTCCCTCTCTTTCATCTCCTCTACTCTCTCTTATATCTCTTTTCTCCCTTTCTCTGGGAGACGACACAAAATGACCCTCAAGGGTTGACGTGTCGTTAAACCCCAACACAATCAATCAAAACCATCTCCTTACAAGATCAATTTAATTTCCTTCCTAAAGGTGGCAGCTGTTGTAGGGAGGTGACATTGTACATCTGTATTTGGCAAAATAAAAATGACACCCCTGGGGAAGAAATTAAACTGGCTGTTTGTAGGGAGGTGACTGTTGTAGAGAAGTGAAATATAGCAATACTGCACTTTGTGGTGTCAGAAATGTGCCTATTACTAAGGAGATGGCTGTTGATGAGAATCGGTGTCCCACTGTACCTTTTTTGTTTTTGGAAAATGTGCGGCTGTCTTTGGGAAAGACACATTGAAACTGTAAAGTTGAAAAGCCTAGAGTTTTTTCAAGGTTTAAAATCTTTTATACCTTGAGTCTTAACTTTATATAGATAAAAGTTAGGTATAGGTCTTGATAAGGTGCTTTTTTCAATACAAAAGCATTGATATTTTTCTTATTTCTCCATGAAAACAGCTGTTGTGGGTACTCATAAGAAGCGCCTCATAGAGGCGCTTCTAATGAGTACTCACAACATATTTTCGTGGAGAAATAAGAAAAATATTTACCTGATACCCACTCTTATCCAGACCTATGATTGATTTTGGTTAGTAAACACTAGACAGGATACTCAGTATTCGGTTGTGACAACGAGAAAATATTTTTTATCTCTCAGGTACATGTATATTAAAAAAAAAGAGGGAAAAATGAGCTTGGGCTCAGCAAAAGTTACATTATGCTACAGTCAAGGTCGGACCAATCTGCACATTTTAATACTTATAACAAGCACAGTTATAATAGACAACATTCTAAAACAAACCAAAACATTTTCTCCATTGGAGACAATTTGCATGAAATGTCAAATCCTGTTTTCTGGGAAAAATAAGAAAAATATCATAACTGTTATCTGCTGAATTTGACCAGAGAGTGGTAACGGTTAATCTGGACGGATAAGCCTGTGCATATTGTAAACTAGGATCAGATGCTGCAGAATTTGGTGACAGATCAGGGTCTACTCTGTTTGCTACTCATCCAGCAGTTTAGACCCATCAGCAGGTAGTAAAATGAATGTTCAAATGTTAGGACAATTATGGTAAGGAGTTAAGGTGAATTGATACACTTTCAAGGGAGACAACTCTGTTAAAATGGTTTTTGCTCCCTTCTGAAAAGGGGTCTAGTCTAAAAGGAAAGAATTTGCTACCCATGGGAGCAAATGCTTTCCTTTTAGAATAGACCTCTTTTGTCAAGGGCCTTGGCGGTCAGGAAATTAAAAAGGAAGTCACAAAAGTTGTCTCTTTCGCATAAAATGGCAGACAATATACCAAGTGTATCCCGTCCCCTTAAAGTTTAGGATAAATGCTATAAATAATCTGCACCTTCACTGTCTGTGTATGGCATTTTGTAGGTTCTGCTGTGCCCCGTATTTGACTGGTTGTGAGACTTGAATTAGATATTGTAGATGTTCTGTGGTTATCTGGACTTTATGAAGTACCCTGTTTATTATACAAATGACTCTTTTTACCTCAAACACTGATTACTCCAACTACTGCTTAAGTTAAACTAAGTAAAGGGCAATGTCTTGGGTGAAAGTCCCATAAATCTTCAATACTGAAAATCCACTTCTTCAGTACTGAAAATGATCTTTTTTCCTGTACTTTATAGGACAAAAAATCCTTTCAATACTGAATTCAGTATTAATACTGAAAACTTTCACCCATGCAATGTTGTTAATTGAGATTGTATATGTAAAAGGAAAAAAAAACAGGGCAGTTGTGTGTAGCTAAGCTTCATTGTATTTTGTGTGTAGTCAAGACAAAGAGCAAGTGGGTATGGTATGCACTATGCAGCATTAAGCTTTGTTATATTTTCTATACGGCAAATGGGCATGACTGCTGTATTTTCATTGTATGCTGTAATTAATTTGCTGTATTATTTTAGATCATTGATGTAAATGACTCCATACATGTACATATCAGATATGTAGTTTTATATACATGTATGTAAATAGATATATACTGCAGTAATGCCTAGTATTCGGACAGACAGCCCGAACAGACTGTAGACTTAGATCAATGCTGCAGAATGCGGTGTCTGATCAGGATCTGCGATAAATGTCCTAAGTTTTCGAACACAAAAGTGACCAACAAAATGACATATGCAGACGGTGCAGAACTAGATCAGACTGCTCCTGCACAGGGTCTACACTGTCTGCCTTCTACTATGTATTTTAAGAAAAGGCTGCATAAAAAGTAAAATTTAAGCCAAAATAGTATGGAATAAAGTGTTAGAAATTTTAGGACATTCACCGTACACTGTTTGTCACTCATCCAGCAGTTTTAGACTCCTCATTGGCAGTAAAATGGACTTTTCTTAATTTTAGTACAAGTATGGTAAGATGTTATGGTGGCTGAACAGTATGTGGTCGTAATAATAAAAAAAATGGTAATAAAAAACATACTGTATTACATATACAAAATACACAAACCCAGATTAGCCTGTGTTTTCACAATGTCTGAACAGGGCATAACTTTAGATGAGACATATTTTTCTTTACAATTATGGGCTAATTCAGCAGAGAATAAATTGATATTTTTATGTACCCCCTCCTCAGGTGAGGGGGACATGTTTTTGGTGCAGATCCCTTTGGCCTCGGCGTAAGCGTCTGTGTCGTGATTGGCGTCACACTTTCTTGTGTGCACAGTATCTTGTGAACTGGTGGTTTGATTCTTACCAAATTTGCATGGGTATATAATGGTACATAACAAAGAAACTTATTAGATTTTGGTGACCTTGACCTAATTTTCAAGTTCACAGCAGTAGAAAAACTGAAAATTCTAGGACACTTTCTTGTCTGCACAAAATCTTTTGAACCAGTGGTGATTCTTACCAAAATTTCATGAATATACAACTGGGACATAAAAATGAACTGATCAGATTTTGGTGACCTTGATCTAATTTTCAAGGTCACAGCAGTAGAAAAACTGAAAATTCATGGTGAGGGGGAGGGGTGGAAACATCAGTTTTCTTTGAAAACACTGTTACTAGTTCTCTATTTTATTTTTTTGTTCTGAAAATAGGATTTGACATTTAATGCAAACTGTCTCCTTGCTGCTGCTGGCCAAAGATGAAGGTCATGGACTTAGAAACTTTGCATTAGCTTTGTTGGTGATGCTGGCCTAGGATATGCATGACCCCTTGTTAGTCATTGTATCATCTTGCATTATATATATCATATTCCAAATGGGCAGTGCCAAGCGAAAATGTGTCTTTGAGTAAGCGCAAAATGCACAGATTCAGATTCATCCCATTCATGTGCAAAGTCTCATTTGGGCATTTGCTCTCTGTTAGTGGAAAGCGCAGGCCCTGATCAGACTGTGTAGCTGTCTGCATATGCCCAAAGACACGTTTTCTCATAGCACTGCCCAAATATTCATGTTAGTGTGCCATAAAAAGTTGATCAGGTTCAGCTTACACCAAAGCATTAAAGGACCGCGTTTCAAGACACGATTTGATCTCCAAACCAAGCCTGCTAGAATGTGTCAAGTGTGAGAATATACATAGCATTAATATCCACATAAATATTTCTCATTTCTTCACAAAACATGTGGGTATTAATTAGAAACAAGAAAAATGTCAATACTTTATAGTTGGAAAAAACACCCTATATAGAGATATAGGTCATGCCAGAAGACGGGTTTTGTCTTGACTCGACTCATTTTTGTGCCCCATCACACGATAGTGGCAGGGTATTATTGTTTCACGTTGGTCATCCATGTGTCAGTCAGTCTGTCATTCAGTTAGTCTGTCATACATCTGTCCCTTCATGTTTTTGTGTTAGTCTGTCGTACATCTGTCCCTCCATGTTTTTGTTTCCGGACGATAATTTAAGTGAATATCAATGGATTTTCACCAAACTTGGTATGTTCATTAATATTGTGGAGATCTAGTTTGGGATTGCTAATGGGTAAATTTCATCAGTTTTGACAGACTTATCTGCCCGCGACATGTCCATAATTTCATTTCTGGAGGATAACTTGAGTAAATGTCAGTGGAGTTTCACCAAATTTGGTATGTGCATCGATATTGTTGCGGTCTGGTTTGGGATTGCTAATGGGTAAATTTCATCAATTTTTAACAGTATCTGCCTGCAACACATCCGTACTTTCATTTCAGGACAATAACGAGTAAATCCCAATGATTTTCACCGAATTTAATATGTGCATTGATATTGTGAGATCTGGTTTAGGATTGCTATAGGGTACATTTTGTCAGTTTTTGACAGTTAACTCCCCACGACATGATAATGGCAGGGTATTATCATTTTTCATTTTTATTTTTTTTTGCCATTGAATATTTGCAGTGTCATGCTCAAACTGTTTTTTTGCGATGGGTGGGGGTAGAGTTTTCATGTCCGTCCATATGTCCATTAACGTTTGGTTTCTGAGCGGGGGGATATCTAATAAGCACTGCTTATTGACATTTCTTGCTTTTCCTGGAAAATACAAGACTTGCATTTCATTCTGATATATTTCTTAAGGTGAATGGTTACACCTCCAAGGGAGATCACTTGGTCTGAAAATACTAGCATCCCTTCTGAGAGAGGGCTAGTCTGGAAGGAAAAAATTAAATCCCCTTTTCAAATTCATTTCTATAATGTTTGGCTTGCTGGGTAAAATTTTCAGAAGATGGCATTTTAAAATACTTTTCTTATTTTTTCCCCAGAAGGGGAAAGCCAATTCTGCTGTAAGGGAAGCCAGTTCTGTTCTGCTGGAGTAGTCTCCCTTTGAGTATGAGGCAGCAACAAACGGTGAATGGTGGCGGCCTTGGTGGCTTAGTCGGATGTGCATCGGACTGGTGATCAGGTCGTGGGATGGACCCCTGCTGGGTCTGGCAACATTTACTTGGAGATTAATCATGAAATATTTTCTATGGGCATTCTCTCCCTTCTGCTAATTTCAAATAGGGCAGTTGTCAGTTTCTGGCAAAAGAATGTGCACAAATACTGGTTAACCGTTTAGAGGACCAAGCCTGCACAGGAAAAAGTGTGGTTAGGTAAACTGACCTCGCTTGATATGACCCTAATGGGTTGACTGGGCCATAAAACTTCAATACAAACAAAGGTGAATGGATACAGTCGACAGAGGCAGCTGTCAGAATGGATTTGCCTCCCTTCTGAAAAGGGATCTACTCTAAAAGGAAAGAATTTGCTCCCTTTAAAGGTTTCTCCATTGATGTAAAGGTTAATGGCTACACTTTCAGGGGAAGCAACTCTTGTCAAAATTGTTTTGCATCACTACAGAAAAGGGACTACTCTAAAAGGAAAGAATTTGCTCCCCTTCTGCTCTAAAAGTAAGGAAAGAATTTGCTCCCCTTGGGAGCAAATTCTTTCCTTTTAGAGCAGAAGGGGAGCAAATTCTTTACTTTTAGAGCAGACACCTTTCAGAAAGGGCTTGGTGTGCAGGAAAGCAAACAGGAAGTTATAAAAGTTGTTTCCCTGCAGAAAATCTACCAAGTGTATCTATTGACATTAAAATATTGAAGAATAGTGTCTGTTAATTTTAGCCTGTAGCAAAATAATTAGAGGCAATCAGGAAAGCACTGTAATAACGTGTGAAATATAATGACCCAGATCAGCATGCCCAGGGCTATGACTTCCATAAAGAATGTTGACCTTGACAATTATTTAGCAAAACAGTGTGACATAGAAAAGATTCAGCTTGACAATTATAGATATAAATGTAACCTTGTCCGGTAACATGACTTCTGGTTTCAGTTTTCTATTTGATGTAATACAGCTGGGAACCAGAAGCCAGGTCACTGGACTTTATCTATAGTGGGCTTAATAATACTAAATTATAAAATACTAGGGGTGACATTTTAAAATATATTTTTCTAACAAAAAAGGTTTGATGGTTCAAGTGAATTCTACTCATGAGAGGATAAAGAGAGAAAAAAAAAGGTTAAAATGTTTGCTAATATGCCACCTTTTTATACAGTAACCCTGTTGCTGGGGTGCAAAGTAAAAAACATGTTAGCTAAACAACTGTTGTCTCTAAACAAAAATGTATAGATTATATAGAAAAATGGTAATTTTTCTATATAATCTACACATTTTTGTTTCGATAACAAAAATGTTGAGATTGTGATGACCATAAAGGTCATTTTTCTATATAATCTACACATTTTTGTTTGGATACATTTGTGGGATAAGTCTTTAAACTGTGTTATATAAAAATCTGTGCTGTAATGAACAGTGATATAAAGAGTTCCAGTGTGTTTAAAATCAACTGAATTAAGTTTTACTAGAATGAAAGATCTGACTTTGGGTGTTTGACATTCTTGAGTATCGTTTCTGGTACATTATGTCTACAATGTAATAAATGAACCTATATCCTTGCTTTGTCTTCTTTATCCCTTTGTCCTGTGTTCTAGTAGTCTGGGCTCTGTTGTTCAAAACTAACGATGTTGTTAGCTAACATATTGTTAAAACTTTGATCATTAAATATAACATATATGCTAATATTTTTGCTGAAAAAAAAGTGAGTAGCTTTTGCATTTGCAAAAGCTACTCACATTTTTTCAGCAAAAATACCTGTGAATTAGATATTGTACTTATTAGAACAGTTAATATTTTGACCATTAACAAGCTCGTTAAGCTAACGACGCTTTGATCAACTGGGCCCTGATGACAAAATTTTGTCAGCTCATCGGAAACCTGTTGGCCTCAGTGGCTCAGACTGGTGATCAGGAGGTCATGGGTTAAATCCCTACTGGCTCCGGCAACATTCATTCGTGGAGATTGACCTTGAATATTTTCTATCATCAGTCTCCCCCTTCCACAGTTGTCAGTTTCTGGCAAAAGAATGTGCCAAATACTCCAGCTCAAACAATCAAATCTTCAAGTGAGGTAACTCTGCCTTCTCAAAGGTGGACTGCTGTTAAAGAAAGAATGTGCCCCCCTTGGGGGCTGATTGAGCATGAAGGAATCATTCTAAAAGGAACGACCCTTGACAGCAATGAACACTAACAAAACTGAAAACACCTAAAGCATCACATGCCAAGTTTTCTGGGTCAGACAAGCCAGTTTTGGCCAATTAGGCCTCGTCAGTGAACATCATATAAATTCTGGAAAAGTCAAAATGATTATAGAGGACCACAAAATATAAACTACACTTAAAAGTATGTGGAGACTGTCAAGTCTACCAAACTGTCGTCACCATAACTCTTTCCCCTGCTAGTGGCGATTTTGTCAGTTGGATGCGCCGTCCGACTGGAGACTAGGAGGTCGTGGGTTCAACCCCCGCCGAGGTCGGCAGCATTCTTTCGTGGAGATTGATCAGGAAATATTTTCTACGGTCATTCTCTCCCTTCCGCTGATTCAAGAAGGGCAGTTGTCAGTTTCTGGCGAAAGAATGTGCACAATACTGGTTAACCACTTAGAGGACTAAGCCTGCCCAGTAAACGTGTGGTTAGGTAAACTGACCACGCTTGACATGACCCCATTGGGTTGATTGGTCTGTAAAACCTCAACACAAACAATTTGTCGTTTGCTGATCACCTTTAAATAACAGTTTGGACCCAGATCAGACCCCACAAAACATCAGGCCTGATCTGGATCCAAACTGTTTGGCACTCTGATGGTATTCCTAAAAGATTATTTTAAAAAGAAATCCACAGATGACTAAAAAGTATGCAAAATTACCCAGCATGCAAAGAGTTGAACTGGCATCTGCTAGCTTTCACCTGTATTTCAAAGTTGGGAATATGAACAACAGCACACATTATACTGTTTTTTTGTTTATTTTTTTTTTATTTTTTTGTTATGTATTTACACATTTCCACAGAGGGATTTTGAAACCATTTAAAAGGAAAAAAGTTTTCAGTGTTATTCCTTTTGTAAAAACTGAAATGACAGCTTATTTTACCTTGATGAATCAATGTTATGTACAAGGTAATATGAGTGACAACATCAGAAAATGTACCTTCGGATATATGCCAAGAGAAGATTCAGATCAGACTGCGCAAATGCGCAGTCTGATCAGAATCTTCACTGGACACATTTTGGTTAGCTAAGGATGCAAACGTTCTTCATGAGGACAACAACTGATCAGACCATGTGGAGGCGTAGGCTGATTTTAGTCTTCATTTGAGCGCACATTTCAGAAAGTATGTTTTCAAATGTTGCGCCTCATATATTGTCATAAATGTGCCAAATACTTCAGTCAAAGCCGATTACGTGAAAAGTATTGGTATTTTTCCCTGGCTACCACTGAAATGTTTGCAAACCGGAAAATGATTTTCTCACCATGGGCTTTGATCTGTGGCAGCTAAGACCCACTGAACCCCTTATTAACAAGCAAACAACAAATACCCTGAAAAGCTTGCATATCAGTGCAGTCTAGTCATGATATTTACTGTTACTATACTTTCTTCAGGATATTGTATCCCATATTTTGTGAAGAAAACACATTCTAGGCCCTGAATTCTCTATCCTGCATTTTGTGAAGACAAACAATCCATCACGCAAACATACCTATATAATTTTGACCCGCCTAAAACCCCATTCTTCTATAGTAAACTGAGGTTTACAGGGGTATACATTATTTTTCTTATTTCTGCTCAAAAACATAAATTATGGGTACTCATTAGAATTGCATCACTGAGACAGTTCTAATGAGTACCCACAATCTATGTTTTGAGCAGATATATGAAAAATATCAGAATTTTTTATCTGAAAATTTTCATTTTTTGGTGGTGAAATCTTCAACATATTTGAATAGGCATGTTTTCGTAATGTTCTAGGCCCCGACTAGACTGCTGATTCTCAAGCTGGCCTTGAAATACTCTTCACATACAGGGTAGGGGCATCCTTTCTATGAGCATGCCACAGTTAAAAATATATCTTACCATAAAATCAGTTATTTAATCTCTGCTTTGCTGTCGATAACTCTCTGCAGACAACAAATGACGAGTACATTCACCTGAACTGTCTTACAAACAATTCAAATGAAACACCGTCCTATTTTGGGGGTTAAATAAGAAAAAAAAAAAATTGATGTTGTCTACAGATTCGACATGTGGCAGACTGAAGATCAATGAGTTGCATCATGAATTTAACCCTTAACAACAATTGTCGTCTGCTTTTTCATCTGCTTGTGATTTTAAAAGTCATTTTTGCAAATAGTGTGGACCCAGATCAGACTGCTCCTTTAGGAGCAGTCTGATCTGGGTCCACACTGTTTGCCGGTATGCAAAAATAGGTTTGAAAAGTTTGCAAGAATATTCAGCAGACGACATAAACAGACGACATTTACAGATGCAGTTTTTCTTGGTGCTTTAAGGATTAATGAAATTTTGACAACCATATTGATGTCGTAAGAAATGTATCACACGGGTATATTTAATCACATTCATGTTTCGATAAATAGCACTTGGTGAGATAAAAAAAAAAAAGTGTCAGTACGAAATTAATCTTTACCTCACAGCACACAATCTACAGCAGACGACAAATGATTTTTTTGTCTTTTTTTTTTTTTTTTTTTTTTCATTTCAACAAGGTTTGGCTACTAATTTCGATCACAAGATAAATGAAATGGTAATTCATTGAAAAAAAAAACAAAAGTAAATAAATAAATCTTAAAGTGCTAAGCAAAATTCTAGCAGACAACAGTCTCATTTAAAAAAAAAAAAAAAAAAAAAATTCAGACAAAATAAGACTGCATCTCGTGAATTGTCTGCTGAAGTTATGATTAGAACTTTAGAATTAAGTGTCGTCTGCTGATGTTTGACTCCAGTAGAGTGAAGATATCCTTGTACGATGCAGATACAAACATCACCTAAAACAAGAGAATCGTACTTGGAATAAAAATGCACTAATTTATGTAAACTACATACTCAATTTCGTACACAAGTACAAGTATTTTAGAAATAAAAGTAGTCGACAATACATAAAATATTGCAGTGCAAAAATGTACAGGTGCTTGATTCGTTTGTTGTAATACATTTTAAGTATAATTTCTACAGATATATTTCATGTATTATTTACAAGACCGTTATGGTGCCCAGTAAAGAAACCCAAGATATCCAGTATTTAAACAGAAAGGACCCATTCCAGTCTGCACTCCATGTAATCCGAAGTCATTATTATTTGGTACAATTCTAAAAGTTCCAAGGTCTAGGAAAAAGCAACTGCCCCAATTCTAACAAGTTCTAGGGGAAAGAAACATCAGATCTAAATAATCAGACAATACCTTATTTACCATACATATTTGGACAGACAGGCCTGAGAAAACTGCAGACCCAGATGAGACACCGCACAAAGCAGTCTCTCATCAGGGTCTATACGGTTTGGCACTCACCCAGCAATTTTTAGACAACATCAGGGCCCAGTTGTTCAAAGCTAACAATGTCGTTAGTTAACGATTCGTTAAAATTTTCATCGAGTGATATGCAAATATGCTGAAATTTTTTGCTGAAAAATGTGAGTAGCTTTTGCAGTGCAAAAGCTACTCACGTTTTTTCAGCAAAAAATATCAGAATATTGTATATTGAATCTGCTAAAACAGTTAACGAAATGACCCTTAACGCGCTGGTTAAGCTAACGACCCTTTGAACAACTGGGCCCAGGTAGTCAATTGTTCAAATTTTAGAACAAGTATGGTAAGGAGTTGAAGTGTCTGAATACTTAGGGTATATATGGTATTTTTTTTCCACAGCATGCGTCATGCAATTTGTTTTTAAGTTTGATATAAAAGTTTCTTGTTTAACCTGGTTTCATCTAAAACTGCCAATGACTATCCTAGCAGTCATTCATCTAGTTTTTCATTGATCATGACAGCTACAGACCGCATTCTATTTTTTTTTTTTTTTTTTGAGAAAATAAGACTTGATATTTCATATATTAAATTAAATCTTATTTTCTCAGAAAAATAAAGATATAAATAGACTGTTCTCTTCTAGAACTGCACAGTATGCTGATATCACCCCAGTTTTACTAACACAACATCCTGACCTTTCAAATGGAACATGGTAAACAACTAAGAATGGGCAAGCTAGTATGCATCATCCCTGTTTAAATACTGAATAGGGTTGATTTTCCCCCTGACAGGCCTCTTTTAAATCAAAAATCTAAAGTAATAAGAGTATGGCTTAAAGAGCATGATTTTAACTCTTAGTACATCAATGGTATGATTAGTAGATGACATACGAGTGTTATGTATCCCACAAAAATCAGGCTTGAAATTTCACGCAACTATCTCCCGAAACTTCCAGTCTATTTCCTGGAAAAAACATTTTTAAAATGCCATCTGCTAATATATATAAATACAGCATGTTAAGAGTTTAACTACATTAAGCCTTAACAACCAGAAAGCTACCTTAACAAATAATTGCGCAAAATGCACTCCAGGCAAAATCAGCAGGTGACAAATATTATTTTTTCCAGGCAACAGAGTTGAAAATTTCATTAGCATGAAATATCAAGCCCTATTTTCTAGGAAAACATGAAAAATATGATCAAATATCATCTACTGAAAATTTTGCCCAGCAAACTATACATTAATAGTGCAAAACCGATCAACCAGCAATAACCTTCATTAAACTTCGCAAATGCAGATCAGCCGAGATTTACATTGCGTCTGAATTACGGTACACTTTCTATTTGTCAGGGCTCTGATTAAAATAAATCTATGAAAATCTCCCTCAATCTTCAAACCTAAAACAATGTTAAATATTTTTTTACAGATTAACAATTATAACTCAACAAACTATCCATATTTTATGACACTGCTATACACACATCTCTCTACGCTATTTTTTTTTTTTTTCAACTTATCCTCCTTTTATTTAAGATGGATTATATTTCATTATCTACTGAAAAACAACCATGAGAAAGTTTACATCATTTACTTATCTGCTCAATATCAACTGAAGAGACCTTAACCCTTAAAGTGCCAATCACAACTCCAGCAGACGACATTTTTTAATATCTTTTTTTAATTTTTCAAAGAAAACAAGTCTTGATATTTAGCCTGAGCTTGGCAGATTCACGTGAAATATCAAAACTTGTTTTCTTTGAAAAATAAAAAAAAAATAAAAATAAATGATGTCTGCTACAAATTTTGCTTGGCGCTTTAAGAGTTAACGTATGATTTTGTTAGCCACACTGGTGTTTATGATCAGAGAGTATTGATTCGACAGCTTCAAATAAGGCAGCTTCAAATATTTCTCCATGAAAACTTATGTTGTGGGTACTCATTAGAAGCACCTCATTGAGGAGCTCCTAATGAGTACCCATAACATAGGTTTGCTTGGAGAAATAAGAAGAACAAGAGGGCCATGATGGCCCTGTAACGCTCACCTGAGCAACACAGCACTTTGAGAGCCTGATCTAGAACTGATCAAGGCAAACATTGTGATCAAAGTTCAAAATGATCATATTAACAAGTAAGACAATGTAGCATGTCTAATGACTGTGAAATAAAGGTCAAGGTCAAATATGGATGACTGCACTCAAGAGGCCATGCTAAGATGTATGCATGTACTAAGTATCACTGGCTGTAGGAGCAATAGTTACTGAGAAACTGACCTAAACACAAACACTTCACAAGTGCCAAATATCACTCTGTAGGACCAATAATTACTGAGAAACTGACCTAAATGGAAAAACTTAAGAGAGTCACTGGACAGAAAACTATACATCACCTTGAAATCATCAAGACAAACATTTTGAGCAAGATTCATGATGATCACTTCAAAAATGTGACCTCTAGAGCATCAACAAGGTTTTCCTTTGATTTGGCCAAATGAACTAGTTTTTGATATCAAGTGACCCAGTTTAAACTAGACCTAGAAATCATCAAGACATTTTGAGCAATATTTATGATGATTATTTAAAAAATGTGACCTCTGGATGTTAACAGTTTTCTGCTGATTTGGCCAGGTCACCTAGTTTTTGACCCCATGTGATCCAGTTTCAAACTTGACCTAGAAATCATCAAGACAAACATTTTGAGCAAGATTCATGATGATTGCTTCAAAAATGTGACCCCTAGTGTTAACAAGGTTTTCTGCTGATTTGGCCAGGTGACCTAGTTTTTGACTCCAAGTGACCCAGTTTCAAACTTGACCTAGAAATCATCAAGACAAACATGTTGAGCAAGATTCATGATGACTGCTTGAAAATGTGACCGCTAGAGTGATAAGATTTTACGCTGATTTGGCCAGGTGACCTAGTTTTTTACCCCAGGTGTTCCAGTTTCGAACTAGAAATCATCAAGACAAACATTTTGAGCCAGATTCATGATGATTGCTTCAAAAGTGTGACCGCTAGAGTGTTAGTAAGGTTTTCTGCTGATTTGGCCCGGGGACCTAGTTTTTGATCCCATGTGACCCAGTTTCAAACATATCCTAGAACTCATCAAGACAAACATTTTGAGCAAGATTCATGATTATTGCTTCAAAAATGTGACGGCTAGAGTGTTAACAAGGTTTTCTGCTGGTTTGGCTTGGTGACCTAGTTTTTGACACCACGTGACCCAGTTTCAAATCTGACCTAGAAATCATCAAGACAAACATTTTGAGAAAGATTCATGATGATTGCTTGAAAATGACCGCTAGAGTGTTAACAAGGTTTTCTGCTGATTTGGCCCGGTGACCTAGTTTTTGACTCCAATTGACCCAGTTATAACCTGACCTAGAAATCATCAAGACAAACATTTTGAGCAAGATTCATGATGATTGCTTCAAAAATGTGACCGCTAGAGTGTTAACAAGGTTTTCTGCTGATTCGCTCCGGTGACCTAGTTTTTTACTCCAAGTGACCCAGTTTCGAACTTGACCTAGAAATCATCAAGACAAACATTTTGAGCAAGATTCATGATGACTGCTTCAAAAATGTGACCGCTAGAGTGTTAACAAGGTTTTCTGCTGATTTTGCCTGGTGACCTAGTTTTTGACCCCAAGTGACCCAGTTTCGAACTTGACCTAGAAATCATCAAGACAAACATACTGAGCAAGATTCAGATGATTGCTTCAAAAATGTGACCGCTAGAGTGTTAACAAGGTTTTCTGCTGATCTGGCCCGGTGACCTAGTTTTTGACCCCAAGTGACCCAGTATCGAACCTGACCTAGATTTCATAGAGGCAAACATTCTGACCAAGTTTCATCAAGATTGGGTCAAAACTGTGACCTCTAGAGTGTTAACAAACTAATTGTTGACCACGAACGACGGATGACGACGGACTACGGACATAGAGTGATGACAATAGCTAACCCTGAGCTTTTGCTAAGGTGAGCTAAAAATGCAGGATACCCACTCTTTTTTAAACTTGCATTTTTTCTAATAAGGACCCTGCAAGAGCTCAGTGCCTTTCTATTTACTGTAAGAACTTGAACAGACACACCTAAGTAAACATCTCAGAATGTGGAATCTGATCAGGGTCTAAGCTGTCACTCATCCCGCAGTTTAGACACATCAACAGGTATAATGAACATGTTCAAGTATCATATCAAATATGGTAAGGAGTTAAGGTGTCCAAATTTTTAAGGTAAATACTGTATGCAACCAGATATGACTGCCAGGCTGATCTGTTACATGCTTCGCATACATAAGACCTCTTCAGCTGATGCTGCTCAAATTTTCTTATCATTTTGAAATACGCCCTGTTTCAGAATATACTGATCACCATCCCATTATTAACCAACCTCCTCCCAGTCCCCTGCATATGATGGGAGTAACAAGTTTCTTTTTTCCCTGAAAACTGGGAACCCGTGATCCAACTGCCTGGTCCACCAAACAACCGCCGATCCTTTTACTGGCAGACAGCATCACGATAAGTGGCCGGAACATAATCACTTAACCCTTAAAGTTTATAGCAAAGTTGTAGCAGACAACAATCTAATTTTTTTATTATTATTATTTTTCAGAGCAAAATAAGATGGGCAATTCACATGAAATGCCAAGCTTATTTTCTCTGAAAAAATCAAAATTCTAAAAAAAAAAAAAAAAAAAAAAAAAAATCAAAATCTTGTCTGCTGCAATTGTGATTAGCACTTAAGGATTATTAATTCAGCCATGATATATTTCAAAACTACACTGTATATTATACCAATATATATGCATATTTATTATATTATAATAGTCCTAAATAAGGTGAGTATTTGGATGGTATAACTTTTTTATGATTATTTTTGCATCAAGAAAGATCTGGGCACTTAGTGGAATTGCCTCATAGAGTTATAGATAGAGGCATTTCCAATGAGTACCCATGCTATTCCAATGACTATCCGCAAGAGTTTTGATGCAAAAGTTGTAAGGACAATCATCGCCTTATAAGGAGCTATGCTATTTATTACTGTCAAAATAAGGACAGAGGTTTAGAAAGAGAGTAACATTGTAAAGACAACAGGGAAATAATAAAACTATATCAGAGAAAGACTCTACATTAGTAAAATATTTTATTCACTTTGGTATAGTAATTAAAATTGCCAGTTCTTTTTTACTAGTTTGTTGAAAAACTGACATTCCAAATTGGCATCATGTAAGTCAAAACAGTTAACTGTCTACACAGTTATCGCTATGAGAAAAAAAGACACTTGAAGGTGTAAAAAAACACACATTCTGCAGAAGACTTCAGTTAATTAAGACTACTGATATGTGTTGAAAATAAGCAAAATTGGTAGTCATTGGTAGTCCTGTGGACTATTTTTGGTGATCATATGATCTTTTTTCCTATGACTTCCTGCACATATCTAGGACTACTTTTTGTAGTCACATGGGTTACTTTCTGTAGTAGTTTTACCACTATCTGTAGTATGAAGACTACTACAATATTTGTAGTCACAAAGACTATCATATTTACCCCAAGTATTTGTGTAGACCCAGATCAGATTGCACCTGATTGGAATCTGCACTATCTGCACTTGAGCAGTTTTCTAGACACAACAACAACTTGTTCAAATTTAACCCTTTCACCCCTACGTTTCTTAAACAGACTCTTCCATCTTTGAAATTGGACACAACCATTGTGGCAAATAGATGTTGCAGTCAATAATCAATAACAGAATGGTAAACAGTGTAGGTCCCGATGAGATGGATCATTACGAGCCATCTCATCTGGATCTACACTGCACAGGTATGTTTTGGTCTGCCAGGCTGAAAGGATTAAGAACAAGTATAGTAATGAGTTGAGGTGTCCTTACAGTTTGAGTAAATACGGTGTTAGTACATCTGTAGTCATACAGACTACTAATCCTTGTCACAATCACTTCAGCAGCATCGTTCACTTCTAGAAGATACAATTCAATCTTCAAGTTACCTTCCATTACAGTGAATTTAAACAGTATGGACATGGAATGTATATCCAGTCTCAACAAGGATTCTTATATCCTTTCTAACTGGGAAGACGAGATTTATCTTCCCAACAAAATATTTTATGCTGCTAAAACTGCTGAATATACTTGTTTGCTTATACAAGTATATGTGTACTTCACTTCTCCACAAACAATCTGTTTAATTGTTTTGTGTTACGAAATTATGATACTATCACTTAGGTCAAGTATTCCTTCTTCGAAAGTATCATTTATAGTTTGCCTTTCATTTTTAAGGTGTACAGTGAAACAATAAAATACATTATAATAATCCATTTACAAAATATCTCATTTAGACAAAATAAATTTACTGTTATTCATGCCCTCAACTGGGAAACATTTTCAACTTATTTCAAGTCTGTATGAGATACCATGCAAAAGTCAAGTTTTGAACATGTGCAAAAATAGTCAACAATAAAAAAGCAATTGGTGGACTTTGCCACCGCACTTCGTACAAAAAATAAAATTTATTTTTCCTGAACCTTCTCCAGAAATGGAGCAAGAAAATACAGTATTTACTTGTTTATAAACCACCTCTCGAATTCCCTTTTGGAATTAACATTATACACATTTATAAGGCATCTGTTTATGTATCACTAAAACAGCTTCAAAATAACAACACAGTATAAAGATTGGGCTAAAACTTTACAACTACAGTAAATGTCCTAAAAATTCGAACAAAAAAATATAATGATACCCGATGGGGAAGTAACACATTTTGCAAAGGCAGCTCCCTTTGCAGAACTGTTACTTCCCTTAAACAGTTCTATGTGGTCTTGTCTGGAAAAGATTTACTGTTTAAATTTTAGAACTTTATCTATTGTAAGATCAAATTTATCTTCCTGATGATTTAATATTTGTGCTTATCATTTCGGCGACATGCCTTTTGGTTTAGCTTTCGTGCCTGTCATTTTCAATAATTGTCACTTACATTAACACATAATCTATTAATCTTCATCTTCTCCAAAGACAGAGCAGGTAGATAGATACTTGCTTAGTATTTTGTCATATAAATATACTCATTTAAGGCAAGGCACTATAAAATAGGTTCTTCAAATAAACAAGTAAATACTGTACGTAAAGTTCATCTGGAATGATATGAAAGAATTCTCTCTGATAAGATCAAATTTAGCATTACAAAAATAGATTCTTCAAAATCAAAAAAAAAAAAAAAAAAAAAAAAACTTGATCAACTGAAGTGTTAAAATCTCACAACACTGAAAAATCTCTTTGAAGCACTAGTTTGACAGACACAACCATTTACTGTGTGAACATAGCACAATCCATCCTTACAGGCACTTCTTTTGTCATAGAATAATAAAGCTCTTACATGCACAGCGAGCAGGCAAATGAAATATAAAGCCAATACTACTATGGGCTTGGATTTTGTTTTCCTGATCTTCCAGTGAGTATGAAATACAGTTGACTCTCGTTATCTCGACCTCGCTTATCTCGAATAACCGCTTATCTCGAAGCGAAAATCTGGTCCCTGCCTATACTCGAAAACCTAACAACAGATGGAAAATATTGTAGAAAAGAGGAGAAATTGCTCCTAAGGAGCAATTTCTCCTCTTTTCCACAATATTTTCAATATATCTCTAACTTCAAAAGTCCAATTACCTATCAGTTTGTTAAATGTGGTTAATCAAATTATTTTTTCCTCAATTCTGCAAACCTGATATGTCGAACTACGGATATCTCGAAGTATTTCAGAGAGTCCCTTGGAATTCGAGATAACGAGAGTCGACTGTACTTGAAAACATTGGTATTTGCCAGCTTCAGTTTGGTAATATTTATGGAAAAATCAGCTACCCAAAATCCAAGAACAGTCAAACTTGTCTTAAAGACTCCCTCTATTTAGAGACCTCCCTTTGTAAAGAGACCATTTAAAACATGCCTAAATTATTACAATATTTTGGTGGTGACCTTTGATGTGAGGCCACCTATTTATATCACGTTTTTGAACTTCCATAGTGGTCTTGTAAGACAGGGTTGACTTTAGTTAAAAGCTTCTTAATCTGCATAGGACATTATTATCAGTTAACACTTTGAAAACATTAAATATAAGATTTCAAGTAGAGCTTTTGGCACACAGTTATATTCATATTCTTTATCTGCAGTAAAAGTATACACCAATGTAAATGCCTGCTTGTAATGTCTTCTCATTTTTAATAGAATTTCTTGTTTCTTCTGTGCTGCTTCTTGCTCCCGAAATAACCCATAAAGTGCCATGACAACATTCTCTTTTTTTTTCATTTTTCAGAAAAAAAATCTGGCTTGATATTTCATGTGAAGTCATCTTGGAAATGTCATGTATGTTAGCCAATTCACATGAATTGTCACATGTATTGTCAAGCCTTATTTTTCTGAAAAAAATAAATAAAATTAAGCATGTTGCCTGCTGCTTTAGGGATTAAATCCAATAACAGATTTGCTACTACAAATACATACAAACTAGATTTGTTAAGTCTGGATTTGATCACAGTTTGGATTTGTTCACACAATAAATGGTACTTTCTATGCATTACAACTATGTTACAACATCAATTACTACACATGTCCCAATAATGTCCCAATAATCTAAATAAAATCCTTTACCTTCAGTACTCTCTATAGGTTAAATCAGCAGACAACAGATTCTTGACATTTTTTTTTCTTAATCCTTAAAGAGGTAAATCACAACTGCAGCAGATGACATTTTTTTTTTTTTTTTTCCAGTGAAAATAAGGTTAACAATTCATGTGAATCATATGGCTAGCTAGATGATTCACATGAAATGCCAAGTCTTATTTTATCTGAAAAAAAAAAAATGATAAAAAAAAAAAAAATGATAAAAAAAAAAAAAAAAGGATGTTGTCTGCTACAACTTTGCTGAGCGCTTTAAGGGTTAATTTACCCAGAAAATAGGGCTTGACATTTTGTGAAATATCCCCAAGGAGATTATTTGCATGAAATGTCCATACCTATTTTCTCAAAAAAAAAAAACAACAACAAGGAAACAATTTTTAAAATGTTGCTATTTGAAACCAGCAGGCTAAAGGTAATAAACAGATCAATACTAAAGGACAATCCTTTCCATTTAAAGTTCAGAAAGCAAAAGAAATGTTATAAATGTATGTCTTGCCAAGTGGACTGACAACATACCATGCTGTTAGCAAACACAGTAGACCCAGATCAGATGTCATTGAATGGAACACCTGATTAGGGTCTATACAGTTGTTTGCCACTTCTTCCATAGGTTTTAGATAGGCAGACAAATATGGATTCATTCAAATTTAAAGACAATATGGTTAAGAGCTAAGATGTGCCAATGCAGTGCTGGTGAATGCACATAATGAGTTGAGACCCATGAGGTAAATTGTTCTAGTTGGCAAGTTTGGTACAGATCTCATCAAAACTACTCTGTATAATGCCTATAAAAAACTTTTTAGTTTGATGGGCTGTAAGGGTCATGTAATGTCTCCTTGTGAGTTATGTGAGTCACTGGTTATGTTGTCTGCTATTATTCAAAAGAAAAAAATAATCCAATCCTATAATGTGATCCAATTCTCACAGCTCCAGATAAGGTGCTTTTTTTAACCAAACCAGTCTTACATTTTTCTTGTTTCTCCTCGAAAACACACGTTGTGGGTACCCATTAGAAGTGCCTTGATGAGGTGCTTCTAATGAGTACCACAACATACGTTTTCATAAAGAAGTAAGTACAATATTCAACTGGTACCCTTTCTTACCTAGAGCTATGGTTCTTTATTGTGACCATATACCAAATAGACTTTTTTACAGATTTTTACATCGCTTTTTTATTCTTTTACTGTTTTCCAACCAACCATGTATGAATTTGTAAATTCTGTTTGTCAGTGTTTGAAGAATTAGAACATCTCAAAATTACAAGTTTTACTCAGAGAATCTACATTCTGGTTGAACAGCAAATTAACATTAGCTGAAAGGAAAAATGAAAGTGACAGTGCGTTCATAACTTCGTCGTAAGTACATATAAGAACACAAGGAAGTGTTTTCTTTACAACCTACGTCAGGGAAAATGACCAAACAAAGCCAAATGTATCAGGGCTCAAGGTAAAGTTTATTCTGAAATTCAAAAAGTGAACTTTTTAACCCAAATATGCCTAGAGGACTCTTCCACCTCATTATTTTGGCAGTTCCATTTCCAATTTACAGGGGTGTGTCGTTTGTTTTTATTATTATATTACTTTTAACCCTTGTCCTGCTGAATAAATTAAGCTGCCATGCCTGCTTCTAATTTTCAGCCAATAAGATTACTTGATCCAGATTGTTGCTATAAATTCACATACTTAATTGCAAACAGTGCAGATCCAGATCAGTTGGCTTCTTCAGAAGCCAACTGATCTGGATCTACACTGTTTGCAAAGGCAGGGTATATCCGGGTTCAGCAGGACAAGGGTTAAATTAATAGGAAATCCTGTATTTAAAGCACACTGTGTAGACCCTGATCAGATGCCACATTCTGCAGAATCTGATCTGGGTCTACACTGTTTGCCAATGCATCTTTTATGGGATGCTAAGCAGGAGTCAGGTAAAAATCTCATGTTCCTGAAGTTGTTTCAGCCATGTTACGAAGACGATTCCAGTACGATCCAGAAAGTTAAGTTTTCATGGAGAAAGAGAATGAAAAGAATTCATCAGAATACTTTATCAAATAGGAAATAATTGACATGAAAAATGTTTGCCTCCCTTCTCCGTGAGGGCCACTCTAAAAGAAGATGGTAATTCACTTCCTCAAATTCCTTCCTTTAAGACAAGCCCCTATTTTTAAACAGTTTCAAATACCAGGGAGGCAGCTCGTGTATGCAAAACAAAAGTTGTCTCCGTTTGCAAAAATGATGGCAGTTTTTTCAAATGTATCCACCTTGAGCCCTTTACAATATAAACAAATCTTCTAAGCTAGAGTAACAAATGAAGATAATTCATTCCATTACAAACTGATTAATCTTCCGAACTGAAAGACAGTCAATCTTTTAGACACAGAATATATAAACTGAAGTTAGATACAAGCAATCGTCAGTCATAACTTCACCATCACTTGCTATTGGCTACTTCTTCTAAATGGCACCTCTATAAAAGTGGAATCAACTCATCAAGGTTTAGCACTCTGGGTAAAAAATTCAGCAGACACTAGTTTGATATATATTGTATTTCTCATTTTTTCCAGAAAATGGGTTTTGAAATTTCATGCATATTGTCGCCACTAGAGACAATTTACATGAAATGTCAAAGCCTAATTTCTGGGAAAAATAAGAAAAACAACATCAATTTGTTGTCTGACAGTGGTAAAGCCAAAGGTTAACAAAAATATGGCAACAGACTTTGATTTGTTTCAAAATAACTGTCAGATCTGATAGGATTTTGCTTGTTTGATTTGGAGACAATTTGCATGAAACGTAGAATCTTATTTCCTGGGAAAAATAAGAAAAAAATTATTTAAAAATGCTGTCTGCTGAAACTTTTACCCAGCATGCTAAGTGGTCCCAAAGGGAGGCCACTTCACTAAAATAGAATTTAGATATCTTATCATACTGAGTGAATGGTGTCAGTTTTTTCTTCAGAATGCTTGTAACTGCTTGAAAACAGAAAACAGCACATATGTGACATACCACATTTACCCTAGGTCTCAGAAAACAGTACAGATAACCCTCTTTATATTGACACTCGGTATAAAGACAAAATTTGTCATAATGACAATTTGACAGTCAGAATACAATCACTTAAGAGATAACAATTAGTCACAAATTATGCAAGAATATTGTATTTAATACTTTGAAGAAACATATGTTTTGGATATTTGTTAGAATCGACTCGTGGAGCAGCTATTTAGGGTAAATATGGTAGTTGTTTATTGTCCTCTTAAATAACTCCAGATAAGAGTATCCACACTATTTCTCAATGAAAAAGTTATGTTGTGGTACTCACTAAAAGCACCTCGTCTATGTGTTTCTAATAAGTACCCACACCATAACTTTCTGTGAAGAAATAAGCGAGTATCATTTTTTGCTGAGAAAGGTTCTTATCTAGAGCTTTGTCTCACTGTTAACCCTTAAGATGCCAAGAAAAACTACATCTGAAAATGTTATCTGTTTATGACGTCTGCTGCATCTTCTTGCAAACTTTTCAAACATATTTTTGCATACAGGCAAACAGTATGGACCCGATCAGACTGCTCCTAGAGGAGCAGTCGGATCTGGGTCCACACTGTTTGCAACAATGACTTTTAAAGTAACCGGCAGAAGACAAAGCAGACAACAAATGTTGTGTTTGGCATCTTAAGGATTAAAACTTATCACATGTGCATTTAAAATTCACTACAAAAAAAACAGTAAGATTAAATAATAACAAGCTCTGCATAAAATACTGTTAATCCCATCCATAAACAGATAATCTAACATTTACCGGTAACCCTTAAAGTGCCAAGCATAACTGTAGCAGACAACACTTTGTTTTTGTATTTTTCCAGAATAACAAGGCTTGACATTTGGTATGAAAAGACTTCTAGAATGCCGTCTGCAACAATTTTTCTTGGCAGTTTACGGGTTAAATATATTGCAGCAATACACAAAATCAGCAGGCTGGGTCTTATAATAATTACTGTACTAATCCAAAGTATTTAGACAGACTGGCTTAAGCACTCAGTGTAGACACAGATCAGATACTGCTGAACACAGCATCTAATCAAGGACTACATTGTTTGTTATATCCAGTAGATATAGACACATCAACAGGCAATAAAAGGGACTTACTGTATTCAACCTAATGTTCGCACATACCCCTGTAAGCAGAGTCAAACAATTCCGTAGTCTTCAGATTACAGCCAGTATATTTTTATCTACTTCTTTATAAAGGCATACTCGTCGATGCAATTCAAATCAGTACCGACAACAAATGCTTTTATAAAGAAACCAAAAAACAAACAAACACCAAAACATCGCAAAAGCATCATTAGATAAGTCCTCTAATCTTTTTTTTTTTTTAAATGTACCCTTAATATAGGTGGATACATATTTTACCACAAGTTTTTCCAGCTATATTGAAAAAACTAAGGCCAAAGTGTGGTAATTAGGTCGATTATGGTATACAAAATTTACGGTAAGTATAAGGAGCTAATGTTTCCAAATATTGTGAGTAAATATGGTATACAGCTAAGAAATGTTTGGTCTCCTTTCAAATTACATACTCCATCCCTCGACACCTGCTATGAGGGAGGGTCTTCTGTCTAGGTCGAAGAAAAGCATCCATGTGGCTGTGTTGTTTCTTCAAAGTAGAACTAGATTAGGATTTTTTTTTTTGGTCAAAAAGTTTTCATATTTTTTTTTATAGTTCCACAAAAGGTTTTTGATTCTCATAAGCATCTCATCTTCTAATGAGTAGCCACAATAGGTTATTGTGGTGAACCATGTCTCCAGGTAAGGATTTTTTCCATCCGAAAAAAAAAAAAAAAATGGTATTTTTCCATGAAAACATATGTTGTGGGTACTCATTAGAAGTGCCTCACCGAGGCGCTTCTAATGAGTACCCACAACATAGGTTTTCATGGAGAAATAAGAAAAAAAATTATGTCGATACTTCTTATCTGGTGCAATGGAGGAGAAGAAAGAAAATTATTTATCTGGAAACACCCCTTATCTGGAGCTTTGCTGAACTATTGAGTTTGTCAATACCATATTTACTGTAAGTACTCAACAAATAATGTAGACCAAGATCAGGAGCTACAGAATGCAGCATCTGGTCAGCCTACACAGTTTGTCACTTATCCAGCTGTTTTTGACACATCTGGGCCCAGTTGTTCAAAGCTAACGACATCTTTAGTTAACGATTCGTTAAAATTTACATCGAGTGATACGCAAATATGTTGAAATTTTTTGCTGAAAAAATGTGAGTAGCTTATTTTTTTAGCAAAAAATATCAGAATATTGTATATTGAATCCACTAAAAAAGTTAACAAAATGACCCTTAACGAGCTCGTTAAGCTAACGACGCTTTGAACAACCGGGCCCAGGACAGTAAAATAGACTAGTTCAAATTTTTGGGACAAGTAGGGTAAGCTTTAAAGTGTGCAAATATTTAGGGTAAATATGGCAATAAAAGTTACCCCTGAAGCTACCAAATTTATTCTATCACTTCCCTGAATGACAGGAACGCTGCTGATATGATTTTAAACCAAAAACAGCACATCATTGTTTTGAATAAAAGAATTATTAAAGCGGAATCAGAACCAATCAAAAGAAATAATCTTTATTTCATAAAGTACTGTATATTTATAAACTGAAAGGATACAAAAATGTACATTTCTTAAATAATATAATAGAAGAGTTACAAATAGCAATATATAACAAATATCCAATTTTGCCTGGGAACGACATGTAATACAACAAATTTATAGACAACAAAATAGCTATATTTTGCATACTGCACAAGTGATCACCAAAGTTGGTTTCATTGTAGACCACCATTGGTTAACTTGGTCTGTCTGTTGAATCTGCAACCAATCAAATTTCTTGTAACAAATGGTCAGAGTACCAATCAGATTTCTTGTTACATCTAATTAAGTATCCACTCTGTTGATAACTCTGGTCAAAAAGCTAATCTGTTTTCTTCTTATAATCTGTCTTAATATTAATAAGTTTCCTCTGATTAGGAATAAGAAAACAAATACCAGCCTCTGCAAAATTGGCATCATATCAGTTCAAACATAGGTTAATATCTAAATCTTGTTAACAAATTGGTTTTAGATCCAAAAGACACACGATGTGTGCATATATCGGAAATTGCTGCATAGAATTGGGCTCAACTAGAATTAACATCAGGAAAAATAAGAGCAGAAATGTACCAGTGATATACAACATTAGACATGAAAACTTCTACCATGTTTATACATTACAACAATTTTCAAGTCACTAAAATACATCAGTTCTGATATAAAATTATTTAATTCTAACATTTTCCATTTCTCCATACATAAAGTATGTTCTGGAACCTAAATTCAAATAGTCTCCGGAAGATTCTAATGAGATCATTGCAGGCCATCTCATCTGGATCTACAGTTTGCAAAGGAATTCATTCTGGCCTGCAAGTCTAAAATGTTTAATGCATAGGCAAGAGTTGTTGAAGATCACTGGTACATAGGCTAGAAGCTTCCATGCATCATCAGTACACATAGTTCCATTCACAAAAGGTTCGGATTCAAAAAGTTTCGGAAGATAAACATTTGGGTAAAATATGGGAGTACTCCGGGATAAAAGCTGGGAGCACCACACACAATTATTTATACAGAAAAAAAAAATAGATTGGTGAATAAATGGTTTCTATCATGTAAAATGAGTGATGTAAAATGATCATATATACAGTATGAAGTTGTGGTAAATGTAATTACAGATGCTATAAAATGATACTCATTTTTTTGTTAACATTTTCGATTTTCACATACAAAATATATTTTCATGTATCTATTAAAACACTTCCCTGATAAACGTTTAAAAATTCAATGAAAAAAAAAATGAAGAAAAAATAGTGCACTACTTTTCTTCTACATCATTTTTAAGATATATTTACAAAGTCACTTAAGTGATTATGTAACAAATATACATTATGGCAAAATTCATGTTTCACAATTATCACTGATACACCTAATAAGGGACAACAGACGTTTTGTTACTGGCATATGAATACACTCATGTAAAAAATTACTGGCGTATGAATACAATCATGTACAAAATCTTCACAGCTCCTGGTTAAGTTTGTGGCTGGAGATAAAAATACTGACAATGTTCTCATTTCTCCATGAAAACAAAAAAAAAAATAAAAAAAAAAAAGAAGAAATTTCCATACTTTTTACGCCCCCTTTAGAACAATTCTATTGGGCTGATTCCAAAGGAAACACAGAATATACAAGGCTCCAGATTAGAGAGGTATCCAGATTTTTTTTTCTGCTTTTCTTATTTGTCTGTTAATATATATGTTATGGGTACTCATTAGAAGCGCCTCACTGAGGTGCACATATATTTTATGGAGAAATAAGAAAACTATCCATATCCTCTTCTTGAAAATGCATCTTATCTGGAGCTATTAATATATATTTACATGAAGAAAAAAAAAGAACTATTCATCCAAACAGCCACTTAGCTGGAGTCCCGATATATCTATATTTAATGTACATGAAATGAAACCGTTACCTGAGTACCCTTTCACATATATTCAAATAGTACTGACCCAGATCCCTGCTCATCTCTGCCACTCACTATTTATTAATCAAGGCCTATACAGTAAAATTTTGCAATGAAATCCACCCAAACTTAAGACTACTCCGCTATTCTTTTAACAGTCTCAAATGGCATCTTCCTTATTCTATATTCAATATCAAGACTGTCATATTAAAGAGATCACTTTTAGGCAGTCCAAAAGGTAGTCTTAACAGCAGAATTTTACTGTATATTAGGAGAAATTTACAGACCTTGTCAAGTCAGTCTGGATCTGGGTGCTTTACTCATGCAATAAGGTTATCTCTATGCGTCTCGGCACAATGTCTAAGTCGGCAGGGAACAGCTGCAAGACGCCACTTTACTGTGTATTTCATTCATACATGTACCACTGCTGGTCTCCTTGAACCCTTGTATGAACCCTGGTCTGTCGTTATCAGTATCCACTCCACCTTTAGTCTGCATAATCTAAATATTAGTCGACAACATTTTATAGCATTTTTTATCATTATTCTTTGAAAATGAAGCCTGAAATTTCATTCAGATCTGAACTTATTCACATCATATTGCATAACTCTATAGAGTTTCAGTAGAAATTTATTTTCTTATTTTTCCACTAGAGATATGTTGTGGATACTCATTAGAAAGGCATCACTGAAGCCCTTCTGAGTATCCACAAAATATCTCTATTCTATCAGTCAACTTAGCTTGGTGCAGGCAAAATCTCACGATAATATATTTTATCGTTTCCATAAAAATAGGTCTGGACTTTTGATTCATCTCCAAGTGACATTTTTCAATGCTTTCAAACACTATTCAATTACAGCATTTTAAAATGTTGTCTACTAGCCTGTGTCTGGAGTGTGCTAAAACCAAATTCTTGCCAATAATACTGACCCCAATAACAGATTATAATTTAGTCAGTTTATCCCTTTCACCCCAAGTTTCTTAAGAGGACTCTTCGGTTTATGAAATTGAATGTGTCCATTATCTCAACAGGGGATGTCGTATAGACAAAAGCCAAAAACAAAATAGCGAACAGAGTAATGGCAAAATAGAAAAGCAGTGCAGATTCTGATGAGACTGCTCATATGAGCCATCTCATCTGGATCTTCACTGTTTGTAAAAGTTCTTTTCTGGTCAGTGGAATGAAAGTGTTAATACCTCACTCAATTTAGATCAGGAATGTTTTCAATTGTAGCTCAGTCCTGTTAGTTTCAAAATTGTTTGAATTTTGTGACTCTCTACACTGAAAAAAATACATATAAATAAACATCTCTGTGCTTTTATGTCACAATTACATGACTCCAGAGATAAGGAGTATAGATGAATATTTTTTTCTTTATTCTCCATGAGAAAGTATGTCAATACTCATTAGAAGTGCCTTGCTGAGGTGCTTTGGCAAGGCACTTCTAATGAGTACCATAACAAATCTTTGCATTGAGATATAAGAGAAATAACCTATTTTGTTGAAAAAAAAAAAGTGTTTATGACCTATTTTGAGCTTTGAATTATAAGAAGGCACATTGTACTTTATTAGTGAAAAGTCAGTAACCTTCAGCACTAGGGTGTGAGCAGTGCTGCACATTACAGTACTGTTCCTGAACAGATGCAATAAAACTGAGTAGGCTGTTTTAATTTACCTCATCTTTTATTATTGTTGTTGTTGCTTTTTTATTTTTTTGCTTTTTTTTCTTATTTTTTTTTTGTGTGTGTGTTTCCAAATGATTTCTCTTTTCAGAACTTGATTATTTTAACAGCTTGCCAGTCAAAACTAGCATCTAAGTAAAACAAGCCATTGCAGTCTAAATATGTTATTACATTACAAGCTATTGCTGTCTAGTGTCATCTCGATGATGAAATACAATGCATTGCAGCCCCTTATCTTGTGTACTGCAGTCTAGACATCATCTAGTGCATTGCAGTCCACACAGCATCTTGATAAATATAACAAACTGCAGTCTAGACACCTGGGCCCAGTTGTTCAAAGTTAACAACATCGTTAGTTAACGATTCGTTAAAATTTACATCGAGTGATATGCAAATATGCTGAAATTTTTTGCTGAAAAAAAAAATGTGAGTAGCTTTTGCAGTGCAAAAGCTACTCACATTTTTTCAGCCAAAAATATCAGAATAATGTATATTGAATCCCCTAAAACAGTTAACGAAATGACCCTTAACGAGCTTGTTAAGCTAACGACACTTTAAACAACTGGGCCCTGATGATTAATAAAACACATTGCAGTCTAGACACCATCTTGATAAATATAACACATTGCAGTCAAGCTATCTGATCATAAATATAACTCATTGCAGTTTAGACATCACCTTGATAAATACAGCCGACTGCAGTCATTTTGTTGATAAATACAGGTCATTGCCTTCTAGACATCATCTTATAATGAATACAATTCATTGCAGTATTGATATCATCTTCAGAATAAATACAACTCACTGTAGTCTAGACATCACCTTGTACATTGCAGTCTAGATATCATCTTGTACATTGCAGACTAGACATCATCTTGCACATTGCAGTCTAGATATCATTGTGTAAATTGCAGTCTAGACTTCATCTTACACATTGCAGTCTAGATATCATCTTGTGCGCTGCAGTCTAGACTTCATCTTGTAAACTGCAGTCCAGATATCATCTTATACATTGCAGTCTAGACAAAATCTTATACATTGCAGTCTAGATATCATCTAGTACATTGTAGTCTAGATATCATAGTGTACATTGCAGTCTAGACATCATCTGCATATTGCAGTCTAGAAATCATCTTGTAAACAGCAGTCTAGACATCATCTTGTACATTGTAGTTTAGATATTGTACATTGCAGTCCAGACTTCATCTTGTACATTGCAGTCTTGACATCATTTTGTACACTGCAGTCCGGATATCATCTTGTACATTGCAGTCTAGACATCATCTTGTACATTGCAATCTAGACATCATCTTGTACATTGCAGTATGGATATCATCTTGTACATTGCAGTCTTGACATCTAGTACACTGCAGTCTGGATATCATCTTGTATATTGCAGTCTAAATATCATCTTGTACACAGCAGTCTAGCTATCATCTTGAACACTGCAGTCTAGACATCACCTTATAAATTGCAGTCTAGACATCATCTTGTACATTGCAGTCTAGACATCATCTTGATAATAAATACAACTAATTGTAGTCCAGACATCTTCTTAATAATAAAGACAACAAACTGAAGTCTTGTTTGACTGGTACTAAATGGCATAGATGGCTTTTTTTTTTTCAGGTGTATAATGGCTAAATTAGGCAAATTTCTGGTGGTATGATGGGAATAATGTTGTTTTGTTTTTGTTTTTTTTATTTGGGTTTTATGGCCCTTTCAAGAATATTTCTCTTTTATTGAGCCGATCGTTCATCAAAGGTGGGCCAAAACCAGAGAATCTGGGGAAAAACCTCCAGACCATCCGTAAGCAGAACCTGGCTTTGCCACGTGACCCGAGCGAGGCTCGAACCACAGCGGTGAGAAACCTAATGGATTATGAGTCAGCTCTCTTATCCACTAGGCTACTGCTGCCCGCTGGGGATAATGTTTAACAGCTTTAAGTTAAGTTATTCCTAGCAAGAAGCAGCACCAACGGTATGGCTCTAAGTGGTATTTAGTGGCACGGGAGCCAAACAAAAACATTAGTTGTCAGCTGAACTTAGTTCATGGTAGACAGGCATTAATTGGGATTTCATGGCATAGCTGACAATATATACATGGTATTACATGGTATGAGAAGCACAATTTTAACCCTTGTCCTGCTGAATAAATTAAGATGCCACGCCCACTTCTAATTTTCAACAAATCAGATTACTTGATCCGGATTATTGCTATAAATACACATACTTAATGGCAAACAGTGCAGATCCAGATCAGTTGGCTTCTTCAGAAGCCAACTGATCTGGATCTACACTGTTTGCAAAGGCAAG
This sequence comes from Anodontia alba, assembly GCA_964016985.1. NCBI lineage: Eukaryota > Metazoa > Mollusca > Bivalvia > Lucinida > Lucinidae > Anodontia > Anodontia alba. The sequence goes on along the minus strand of OZ024832.1, from coordinate 57,190,607 downwards.
GTATATCCAGGTTCCGCAGGACAAGGGTTAATAAAGGTTTAAGTGGTATTTAATGGTACAGTTTTAAAAAGGTAGTTGTTGTATGGGATGCTGTTTTTTTTGTCTACTGTCCTGAGAGAAATTGTATTAAGTGGTAGTTCTGTGGTATGGACAGCCAGTTTTAACAATTTACTAACATAGGTGATAACTGTATATGGGGAATTTATTGACATCAGAGACAAAGTAACATCAGGTCTGGTTTTAAACATGGGTAATAAGGCTTTTAGTGGTATTTATGGCATGAAAGGCTGGTTTTAACTATTTAGTGGCAGAATGTCTCTAGTTTAATTGGAATTATGTGGAAATAGAGACTCAGTTAAGTGGTATTCTTGGGAGATTGTTTTTAAACACAGGAGACAAGGCTTTTTTGTGGCATCAGTGGTATACAGTGGTTCTAAATGGCACAGAAGATGGGACAAAGAAATTATTTTAGCATTAGTATGGTTCAGAATTTTGTTGGTTGGGAAACTGCTTTTAACTGATGTTCAGCACTTGCAAGGAGGCACAGTTACATGTCCTAGTAACTGATCGGGAAGCAGTTTTTTGAGGTATTTGATATTCTGCAAAATTGACAGGTATGGTTTTAAGTGATGACTTGTTAGTATAGGAAGCATGGTAAAAAGTGGATCTAGCACTCAGTGACAAGCAAAATTATTCAAGTTGACATTAATTTTGCCATTTTTTGGGAGTTGTTTTTTTTTTCAAGGAAAACAACTTTTGTGACTTTCTTTTCTTTCCTTCTTTCCGTTTAGAGCCCTTTTCAACAGGGAGGAAAAAAATCACAATTGCCTCCCTTGAAAAAGTATCTATTTCCCTTAAATGCCATGAAGGAATGAGTTCTTGCATTCAATGCACGAGAATGTGATTTAAATATCAATAAATAATTGGCACAATCATCCGGACAAAAGGATGAGATAATTCAAATATTTTCTATGAAAGGCTATACATATGCTAATAGTACACAACAACCTCTTTATAACACACTTCGTTATAACATGGGTTTGGATATAACATGTTTCAAAGATGGGCCCAAAAATGTATAGATTATATTGAAAAATGACCAAAAATGGTCATTTTTCAATATAATCTAAACATTTTTGTTTGGCTATAACACGGTTGTTTAACTAACAAGGTTTATGCTATGGACCCCAACAATTGTGTTATAAAGAGGTTGTGGTGTAGTCCTTGTCAATATCTGATTTCCCATGGCCTACAGGCCTAGTGATTACTGGCAAAGAAATTATGATTTACATGTTTTGGCTGCCCGCAGACGTGAGCTAGTGAATATGTGATAACAACAGGTGTGGCACTGACCAGCGTGCCGTTGTCCCCTAGAGCCATGTCAGAAGGCTATCCATGTTCTCCATCTTATTTGAATTAAGGACGGTTTCCACATCATTCAGGAGTTCATTACTGATGTCTTCCTGCAAAGGAATGAAACATAGCTCTAGATAAGGTGTTTGATTTTCAATCAAAAATCAAAGCACTGACTGTACTAGTGGGACGATCGTCTCTGAGTTTAGGCTGGGAAAATGGTCCTTAACAGGGAATTAAGATTGTTTCATTTGACCCTTAACTTCCTGTAATTTAAGCAAAGTGTAGACCCTGATCAGATGCTGCAATTTGCAGCATCTGATCTGGATCTGCACTGTTTGCTAATGTCCCGAATGTCCAAGTTTTACAGATAACCCTCTATCAATAGCACTGATGTCATAGTGACAAGAATAGCGCGGCAATAAAATATGTTACCTGGATTTGTCTAATGCGCGGTCTGATTACATTAGTCAGTAGTTATCATGTGGACAACTACCTTAAGGAAATTTTGGCGTTTGTATACTATGGCTCGACTGTAAACAATCGACCCAATGATCCGTGGCACAGCATTTCATGTCCACCAAGCTACGTCTCAGATCAGCCTGTGCAAATGTGTAGGCTAATCAGTCATTACTTCATGCTCTGTGAGTAGCTAAACATCAAAGCTTTCTTTAGACATACTTAGAATGTGTAAATATGCAAGCTGATCTGAGTCTTCACTGGGCACAAGCAATCTTGTAGGGAATGCTGTACCTCTGCTCAAATTTACTTTTCCCCTTATTCTCCCTGAAAATTCAGTCACACTGAGACATTGCCTTCGGATTTGATGGGACTTCAATACTTATCTGAGACAATGACAAACTCAAGTCAGCCTGAAGTTACCAAAAGCTCTGCTGCAGAGGCAGTCTGGGCCCAGTTGTTCAAAGTTAACGACGTCGTTAGTTAACGATTCGTTAAAATTTACATCAAGTGATACGCAAATATGCTGAAATTTTTTGCTGAAAAAATGTGAGTAGCTTTTGCAGTGCAAAAGCTATTCACATTTTTTCAGCAAAAAATATTAGAATATTGTACATTGAATCCGCTAAAACAGTTAACGAAATGACCCTTAACGAGCTCGTTAAGCTAACGACGCTTTGAACAACTGGGCCCTGTTTATTTAGTAAGCCCTGATGGGTAGAGGACAATGTACTATATGGATGTACTGCATTATGATGTCTCCCTTACTGAATTTACAACATGACTGTATGATAAATGTCCTAAAATATCATACACCAAAGTTCCTCACAAAATAGCATACACAAATTGTGCAGACTGCTCTTTCAGGGGCAGTCTGATCGAGGTTCATTCCCAGGATGTTGGAATAGTGATCAAAATGTTTGTAGCCGTAGATTTGACTAACATGCAGACTTCTGAACTGAACAATGTTTGTGTTGAGATTTTACTGCTCAGTTAACCCAATGGGGTCATATCAAGCGCGGTCAGGTTTACCTAACCACACTTTTACTGGGCAGGCTTAGTCCTCTAAGTGGTTAACCAGTATTGTGCATATTCTTTCACCAGAAATTGACAACTGCATGTCTTGCATCAGCGGAAGGGAGAGAAGGACCATAGAAAATATTTCATGATCGAATCTCCACAAAAGAATGATGCCAACCCAGCGGGGGTCGAACCAGCAACCTCCTGATCACCAGTCAGACGCGCATCCAACTGAGCCACCGAGGCCGGTGAACTGAACAATACTTACTTGTAGGCTCGGAACTAAATCATCACTATCCATGTTGGAGTGATCAGCATCTCCCATATTTCCCATGTCCATACTGTTGAAGTCACTTTGTCTGTGGCCTGAAGTCAGAAACAAAATGCATGTGACTCTAATGTGTAGCCTTAAAATATGTTTTCGTGAAAATATCAATACTTCTGGATTGAAAAAAGCATCTTATCAAGAGCTATGTCATATATATAGCCATACATAGACTTTTTGTAGTTCTGTTTGCCGAAATACATCTGAAACCAATAAGTTAATTTTTTTTAAAACTACAGAAGCAAGCTTGTCATGTTATACTTGATTATAATGTAGAAGGTATTCATGAAGCTATGAGCACACTGAATATTATATCTATTTGTGACCGAATATTTCTCAGAAAACAACATTAATGTTTAATGTTTACAATGGGTTATCTCCACAATACATTTCAGAAAATTTTGAAATTCAAAATATAAACATTAATACTCCAGCTCTCAGATATTCTGCAACTGGCTGTTCCATCCCACCAAAACCTCACAAAGAGCTTTTAAAGAATACTATTGTGTATTCAGGATCCCTCTTATGGAATTTGCCCAATAATGTTTAAGAAGTTCAAACCCTTGAAACTTTTCACAGGAGATGTATGAAATGGCTACTTGGAAGTTAAAGGAACCCAAATCAGGACAACTTATTCATTTGATACTGACTCTTTGAATCCTCCTATTTTCTGTTGTTTTGTTGTTGTTGTTTTTTTTTTGTTTTTTTTTTTTTGTTTTTTTTTTTTTGTTTTTTTTACATTATCATAGCTACAGATAAGAGGGGGTATCCACATAATATTTTTCTTATTTCTCAATGAAAACATATGTTGTGGGTACTCATTAGAAGCGCCTCACTGAGGCACTTCTAATGAGTACCACAACATATGTTTTTGTTGAGAAATAAGAAAGATGTCAGCATTTTTCGGATGAAAAAAGTGCCTTATCTGTTGCTATGCATTATTTTTCTTAATCCAACCCAGATGTACACTAGATCTTGTATTATACATCTGTTTATCTGATTTCTGTTTGCTTTTCTTGCAGGGGAGACAATTTTTTGTTGTTGTTGTTTGTTTCATCCTGTTTTGTATCTGTGTAGGTAACTATAACTCTTCCATTTGTTTGCACCATGTATATTTGATCTGTATATTCCATAGTTGTAGAAGTGTATCTTTGTACAGTTCTGAGGGACTCATGGAAGATTAGCTTCATGCTAAATGTGTAACCCTCATACAATTAAGTCGTAACTTACATTAGTAATATAGGAAATGTTTTTTTTTTTTTAGATTTTTTTTTTTGTTTTTTTTTTTTTCACCAAAACATGCTGTTATGACTACTCAGTAGCACTGCCTCACTAATGAGTAACCACACTATATTTTGTACAAAAATCATGACTTCCCTTATTTAGAGCTAGATGAAATATTTTCTGATTTTTCCCAGAAAATTGGCTTTGACATTTCATACATGAAATGAAATGTTGAGCCTATTTTCTTGGAAAAATAATAAAACATCAATTTGTTTTATTGTTAGCAATGAAATCAGTGTATATCTGGTGAAAATAAAAGTGGTATCAATCACTAGTGAAATAATATCGTATCATTTTACTAGTAACTGATACCATTTATATTTTCACTCCTCTATTTTCTTCATTGTTTCAAAAGCGGAGGTTACCTGCACTTCAGATTTTTGAACACCTCTAAACTGTTTGTTTTTGAATTATACTTCCAAGTTGGGTATGCGTTTTCTTAGTTAGAAAGTAAGGAACTTTCTGGTTTCAAAACTATTTTGATTTGCCTCTGATGAATTTGCCCAGGGAGTGAGAAAGGTTGATCTAATAATGTAGCAAGATTTTCTTATTTCGCCATGAAAATCTATAACAAAAACGAAACACAATGGGCTTCTTGTTCATTATTATCAGAGGGGCGACACTAAAGATTTTGGACTATAAATCTTTGTTGGGATTATTTAATGCTTAGCATGCTGGGTAAAAACTGCAGCATACAAAATACTGTCAGATGAGATTTGTCCTATCTTTACCCCCAGAAAATGGTTTGTCATTTCATGCAAGGCAAGGTGCAGGAAATGTTAGACCCTATTTTCTTGAGAAAAAGAGAGAAAGAAAATAATGTCAATTTGTCATCTGCTGCAAATTAACTAGAGATTGCTAAAGGATCCCTTAACACTTGTCCTGCAGAACCCAGATATACCCTGTCTTTGCAAACAGTGTAGATCCAGATCAGTTGGCTTCTGAAGAAGCCAACTGATCTAGATCTGCAGTGTTTGCCATTAAGTATGTGAATTTATAGCAACAATCCGTATCAAGTAATCTGATTGGCTGAAAATTAGAAACGGGTGTGGCATCTTAATTTATTCAGCAGGACAAAGGTTAAAGCTCCAATCACAACTGCAGCAGATGACATTTTGAAATAGTTTTTTTTTATTTTTCAAAGAAAATAAGTAAAGACAGTTCATAAATGATGACTTTTTTCTCTGAAAAATTTTTTTAATGTCATCTGCTATATATTTACTTTGGTGCTTTAATCATTAATACTTAGTTTTATGTATGAATAATTAAATTTAGTTTTATGTATGAATAATTAATTTAGTTTTATGTATGAATAATTAAATTCAGTTGCAATATATGTGTCTCTCCAAACAGAAAACTTCCTTATGACATATGCCACAAGTGCAGACTCAGACCAGACTATAAATCTGTGCAGTTTGAACTGAGTTTATGCTGTATGTTTACAGAATGTATAAAGTCCGAATGTTATGTTAGCAATCAGTGCAGACACTGATCTGACTGGGAGGGGGAGGGGGGGGGGGGCGGAGGGGGTTCACAGGCTATCTGTGTCTACAGTGGTTGCCTATGTCATAAAGTTGGTTTCTATTTGGAAGTTAACCTTTACTGCTCTCAAGGCTAATTCAGCCAACTGACATATTGACAATATTTTTATTTTTCTCAGGAAATAAGATTTGATATGTCAAGCAAATTGTCTTCTAACAGAGACAATCTGCATGAAATATCAAAAGCTATTTTCTGGGAAAAAAAATTAAAAAAAAAAAATTTCAAAAGGCTGTCTGCTGAAATGTTAACCCAGCAAGAAAAGTGTAGAGTGCATGTTAACTTTTATTACATATAAATCCTTGTCATGCTGAATAAATTAAGATGCCACGCTCACTTTTAATTTCCAGCCAATCAGATTACTTGATCCAGGTTTTTGTTAGAAATTCTCATATTTAATAACAAACAGTGCAGATCCAGATCAGTTGGCTTCTGAAGAAGCCAACTGATCTGGATCTACACTGTTTGCTAAGACAGGACATATCATGTTCAGCAAGAGAAGGATCCATGCTTAGCAAGCTATGCAAAAATGAAATTTTTAAAGTAAAATTAATTTCAATTAAAGCATACTCACCTCAAGATATTATAAGCCTTATTTGAGCGGTTCACCGCGAGATCGACCTTCAAAGAAAGACAACTAGGAAAAAAAAAATTGTTTGAAACAGACTATAGCTCGTCCTAGTTGTCCCCCCTACCAAGCGTCCTGTTTCTAGGTGACCAAGGTCGGGTACCAGTTATGCACTGGTTCCCTTCCGTCCACGCCACCGTAAGCAACCAATCAGGACGCGCCAGGTATATTCCCGCCAAAGCACGCACCAAGCGTGCGGCACGCCTAACACATGCGGTAGACATTGTTACTATAAAGGGTAGACACAAGGTAGAAAACATCCCTATTTTTTGGGAGCAATAAAATTTAACAATGAAAGCGGGGTGGGAGGAGGGACATTTGATAATATCTTGAGGTGAGTATGCTTTAATTGAAATTAATTTTACTTTAAAAATTTCATTTCAATGTCAGCATACATCACCTCAAGATATTATAAGCCTGAATAATAAGCATAGGTGGGTAGGTAATAATAAAAATAGTATAAATCTCTACTCACCCATGTTGGAATCCGGTGAAGTTCAGCAGTCCCCTGGTAATTCATAGTATTTTTAGGGGAATATTTTTACATTGTAGGTATGCTTGCGGGTCGAAATCCAATATCCATTGATGGAGAAGAATAAGACAGACCCTTTGAAGAAAAGTTTCACACCGGATTCAAGCAGGCTTAAAATACTGTGAAGAGACTTAAGATACAGAACGATGGCAGCCAGTAATAGACTGCGCCGCCACGAGAGGTCCCAATGACGATGTATCCTGCCTAATTGGGGCCAAATCTCTAAGGTAAAATGAAGAAAAGGTACTATTTGTACGCCAATATGCAGCCCTTACCACATCCTCAAGGGCGACAGAATTCCAATAAGCCCAAGACGAAGACAAAGCTCTAACTTCATGAGCCGAGATTTTCATGAATGATAGATCCGAAGATGATAAATCTGCATAAGCTAGTTTGATAACGTCACAGATCCAACGAGAAATAGTGGAAGGTGAAATATCTTTAGAGCCCTTCAGTGGTAAAAACAGTCTCTTCCTTCCCAATCTCTTAGCTTTCACTCTGGACAAATAAGCTCTAAGAGCTCTGACCGGACACAAAAGCCTATCATCCGTATCAGAACCACAAAACTGAGAAAGACCTGGAATAACAATAGGTTCTGGTAATGACTCTGGAAGCTGGTTTTTTGCTAAAAACCCAGGTTGTGTGAGGAGGGTAATGGAATCCGAGTTGCGGTCATACCTAAAACAGCCTTCCTCAATTGACAGAGCATGAATCTCACTTCTTCTTCTAGCAGCCGCAAAAGTAAGAAGAAACACTGCTTTAAGCGTGATGTATTTGATGTCAGCAGTCTTTAGAGGTTCATAAGGAGCTTTATTAAGAGACCAAAGAACACAAGTCAAATTCCATTTGGGCGTAAGAGATCTGGAAACCGGTTTTCTCAGGGCAAAACCTTTAATAAGATCTGAAATGATTGGGTCCGCCGTACAGTCTGCTGATTTGGAAAATTTCAGTGTATTTGAGATGGCGGAGCGGTAGCCTTTAATAGAAGCTACCGATAATTTCAGGGTGTCAAAAAGGTAGCAAAAAAAATCTACCAAATCATTTAAAGCGGGATCGACAGGATTAACTTCCCTTTGCAAACACCAATCCGAGAATATCTTCCACCTCGCAGAGTAGACCTTGAGCGTAGACTCTCTGCGGGACTGAGAGATACACTGGGTAGCGAATTCAGAAATGTGTCTACCTCTGATTTGACTCCTGACAACTTCCAAGCGTGAAGATGCAACATAGCTGGATTCTGATGGAGTACTTTTCCCTGATGTTGTGATACCAAACCCCGATGAACCGGAAGTTCCCTGGGAAAGTCTATTATGAGACTCAGAATGACTGAAAACCAGCTCCTCTGAGGCCAACACGGGGCTATGAGAATGAACCGACTGTTGGAATCCCTTATCTTGTTTAGAACCAGGGGAACAAGTTTGAATGGAGGAAATGCGTATGCGAATAGGTTTTTCCATTCTAGTGACATAGCATCCACTGCACAAGCCCTGTGGTCCGGTACTGGAGAAACGAACAGGGGCAGAAGATGGTTTAATCTGGTGGCGAAAAGATCCAACTGAGGAGTACCCCAAAGACTGAAAATTTGGTGAGCTATCTCCCGATCTAGAGACCATTCGGTGGGGAGAATTCGGTCTGGGCGAGACAGGCTGTCTGCCAAAACATTCAATTTCCCTGGAATATGCCTGACTTGAATGTGAATATTCCGATGATGACACCAGTAAAAAAGATCCCAAACTAGCATGCACAGAGATGGAGAGTGGGTCCCCCCTTGTTTCTTGAGGTAAGCCACTACTGATGAATTGTCTGATGCTACCATCACGCATGAATTGTAAATGTGACTCTGAAAATGTTGGAGTGCTAGGAAAACTGCTCGTAACTCCAAATTGTTGATGTGAAGGTCTTGGGAAGCAATATCCCACAGTCCCTGAACCTCTAGACCTAGGGGTTCTAAATGAGCGCCCCAGCCCGAATGGCTGGCATCTGAAAACAGATGGAAATCTGGGGTTGGTATAACAAGGGGAATTCCAGCCACATAAATGGAAGGATTCATCCACCATTTGATTGCTACACGACATGAATGGGATATTGGTATAGATTGGACCAAACTGTCGCGGTGAGGTTTCCAATTGGCCAGAAGATGGAACTGAAGAGGTCTCATATGAAGGCGACCTAACTGAATTAAATCTGCTGCTGCATTGAGTGATCCCAACATGGACAAAAATTCTCGGGCGGTAATGAATTGAGCCTGTAGAACCCGAAATAGCAGGACAAGAATTTTGTTGACTCTCTCTTCTGGCACTCTGACAATGCCAATGTGAGTCAGGAACCTCATTCCTACATACACGAAGTCCTGAGATGGAACTAGGTCCGATTTCAGGGGATTTGGTATTAGACCCAGACTTGTAATGATTTCCCAAGCTAGTGAAAGGTCGGACAGTAGGGACTCCTGTGAAAGACGATGGACAAGCCAATCGTCGAAATATTGGTGAATGTTGGGTCCTAGAGATCGAATATGTCCCGCCACAATCTCCATCAAGTTTGTAAAAACGAAAGGCGCTGTTGAGATTCCCAATGGAAGCGCCCGAAATTGGTATATAGTGCCTTCTAGGGAAAATCTCAGGTACTTGCGAGACGCTGGATGAATAGGAATATGGAGGTATGCGTCCATAAGGTCTATAGAAACCGCCCAAGCCCCTGGAGGAATAGCTCTCCGAATGGAGGCCGCAGTTTCCATCTGAAAGTGATCTACCTTCATCATTTTGTTTAGCGATGATAGGTCTATGATAAGACGAAAACGGCCGGTTTTCTTCTTTACTAAGAAAATCCGGCTGTAAAAACCCGGAGAGGAGGTATCTCTCACAATTTCCACAGCCTTCTTTTCTAGTAGAATCTGCACCTCCTCCCTCAAGTGATTTAAATGTTGATGAGCTACAGGGAACAGAATTGGAGACAACGATAGTGGAGGTTCCCTTGCAAAAGGAATCCTGTAGCCCTTCCGGAGAATAGAAAGGGCCCAGGAATCCTGAGTTATGGCTGACCAAGCCTCCACAAAACTTAACAAACGAGCTCCCACCGGAAGAGAGGGATGAGGTGCAGATGGAAGGGCCCTGATGATGTCATTTACTCCTCCTAGCAGGGCCCTCCCTGAAAGAAGATGATCCACCACGGCCCCCTCTGGTGGATCGAAACCGATTGAAAGAGACAGCAGACGAAGGTGGGAACCCGGCTAGCTTTTGGTTCCCACCTAGACTTCTTCGCTGGATTTGAATTAAAAGAAGAGGAGGAAGGTCTCTTTCTATTGGCCGATACTCCTGAATAATTTGCTCTCAGGAGGGAATGATGTCTATCGTCTAGATTAGCTCTGAAAACTTCCTCTATTTTACCCCCAAAAAGAGAGGAAGAATTCAGAGGAGCTGCTCTAAGACTGTCCTTGTTATGAGATAAAAGTAAATTAGATGTATTTAGAGCAGCGTTACGGCGCTGATGCAGTAGTACAGCAGACATAGATAGGCCTAGGGCCATGATGTGCTTAGCAGAGCGGTTCACTGCTAGAAGTAGACTACGCAGAACATCCGGGTCAACATGTTCTGCGCAGAGGGCCTGAAATGCAGCCGAACCAAAAAAATCACAATGTGAACTGATGGCCACCGCTCTCCTTGCTAACCGCTCCAGGTACTCTAAATGAGCCACTGGTAAAGAGGCGAATCTGCCCACTGAGATGCCTAGCCTGCCAGCGTCAGCATCAAGGGTGGGTATCTTACTCGGCCAAAATTCCGTATGACAAGCGTAAGAATGAGGTCGAGTAAGGTAATCAATTGTTTTCTTAGGTACATGCCAATTTGGATTGTTTCTAGCCTCTGCGGTGTTGTCAAACAGCTTCCCCATCAACTGATTCACTGTTGAGGATTGTGGAAGTGTTGACCTGGAGGAAGTAGGCTGGTCCAAAATAGACTCAAGCAGGGATTGGACTCGCGCACTGTCTTGAGTTTGGTCAGCCTTGGGGCAAAGGTCTCCCAAAAGGGAGTAAACTTCCTCCAGTGTCTCATGGTAGTTTGTGGCAGGCTCATGAGACTGGCTCTTTTGAGAAGGACTTAATGAACTCTCTGACAGAGCCTGGTCCGGGACATAATCACATTCATGATATGGAGCCCGGGGGTCTTGGCTAATGGTCCGAACATGGTCGCGACCATTGCCAGTGGATCCAGACTGACCCGTGAAAGTTTGCCCCTCCCCTTCTTCAGCAACAGAAGGGAGATCCACTGACGAAGCCAAGTTGCCCAACCCTGATAGAGTCCTCAATACTGCCTGGGATATGGCTGAGGCAATGTCAGGGGTGCTACGTGAGGGGTTGGTTACCCTCAATGGCGTAGCTGTAAGACCTAAAGAACTATCCCTGCTCAAAGCAGGGATAGTCACAGAAGGTCTGACTGCGGAAACACTAGGACCTATAGGGACATCGTCCTCTACAGATCCCAGTGCGCCTACATAAGAATAGTCAGCCAATGGAACCCTGCTGCTATTCTGTACCTCCGTATACAAATGCCCGAAGGCTTCATTAACATTATGACTTACCCTGACTGAAGGAAGAGCAGATGATGTGGAGGAGGTACCCAGTCTATTCTTACTATTTCTAGTTCTACCCAAGTTGGTAGTACCAATAACTGGTTCCGCTATTAAGGAATCTGAAAATGAACCTTCCTGAAAAATAATACCCGAACAAGTCGGAATGGCTCTAGTATTATTATGTTGAGGAGCCTTACTAATAGTAGGCACAGTGGAAAGAGATACTTTGGCCATACCACTTTGAGTAGGTTTTGGATTCCTAAATGAACTCACCGCAGGAGTAGTATGAGAAACAGATCCTGTAACCTGGATATTTGGTGTGGTACGAATGCCAGCAACTAAAGGGAGAGAACCATTCTCCTGGGAAACAGTCTTAGTAATTGAACTGGACGAGCTTGGAATGGCTTCGGGACAGGGCAAATATAAGTTGGGGTAATAATCATACCCACTAAAGCCACCCCAAGAACCCCAGGGATAAAAATATGGCCAATAAAAGGCCCCCTGATCTGCGCCTTCCTGCCAAGAAAATTGAGAGGAAGGTACAGATACATTACTTGGGAATCTGCCCGCCGTATTAAAGGCCGCCGAGTTAACATACCTATAAGGTGTACGATAACCCGGCAGGTACCTAGGTTCGGAATTTCCGCCGGAACAGGGGTTCGCCAGCGCCCCCTGCGTTGCCTTCCGTCGGGAAGCATCGCTGGGGGCGGGGCGAGGTCCCCTAGTCAAGCATTCATTACCAGTGACGGTAACGGCGACCTGGGGTCCCCTACGTCTGTTTTCCAAATCTGGAGCAGGCCCAGAGTTCAATTGAAAATTATTCACCAGAGTACTAGAAGGGAATCCCTGAGCCTGCTCCCGACCAGAAGATACATAAGAGGGGAAGTGGGATAATTCTTCCCAGATCTCTGAAGCCCAATTGGCAGACCTGGCACAAGGAGATAGCTGCGAACACCCGCAACATCTAACGCATAAAACATGGCTGTCTGCCGGAAGTTTAGTTTGCTTGCAATTAATGCACAACATCTTACTACTGATATGGGCTACAAAGAAAAGCTTTAGTGAAAATAAAGATACAGACTTATCTGTTAGCGAAAAATACTTCTTTCCAAATCCAAACGTCGTAATCTATACAGAAGGTGCTGACCTCGCAAGCGACCAAAAAATAGTGATGTTTTCTACCTTGTGTCTACCCTTTATAGTAACAATGTCTACCGCATGTGTTAGGCGTGCCGCACGCTTGGTGCGTGCTTTGGCGGGAATATACCTAGCGCGTCCTGATTGGTTGCTTACGGTGGCGTGGACGGAAGGGAACCAGTGCATAACTGGTACCCGACCTTGGTCACCTAGAAACAGGACGCTTGGTAGGGGGGACAACTAGGACGAGCTATAGTCTGTTTCAAACAATTTTTTTTTTCCTAGTTGTCTTTCTTTGAAGGTCGATCTCGCGGTGAACCGCTCAAATAAGGCTTATAATATCTTGAGGTGATGTATGCTGACATTGAAATAGCAGATGTCAGCAATTTGAAATATTTTTCTTATTTTTCCCCTAGCAAAAAGTGATTAACATTTCATAAATTTCTCCTCTGGGAGACTGCATGGATTGATTGTGTTGGGGTTTAACGACACGTCAACCCTTTAGGGTCATTTTGTGTCGTCTCCCAGAGAAAGGGAGAAAAGAGATAGAAGAGACAGTAGAAGAGATAAAAGAGAGGGACAGGGAAGAAAGAGGAGCAGGAATGAAAGTGAAGAAACAGAAGAAATAAAAACATTCCCCCTCTACCCTTACCCACTACAAGGATAGCAGGCCTTGCCCAACTGTAAGCCAATATCAGCTGGACACCCCGGTGATGTAAGATACACAGCACCTTCGCACCACCCGACCACCCCCAGGAGACTGCATGGAATGTCAAACCCTATTTTCTTGGAAAAAAAAACAACAGCAAAGCCCATGGGGTCACATATACCCCATGCGGGGACCACTGCCAAAGCTAATGCATGGTAATAAAACTTTAACCTGACAAATTTTTCACTAAGGTCATGAAGTGGGGTTGGGACATGCATCTATGAAGTTTCTGGATCAGTTCGTAACATCAGTGAACTTAATCTATTCAAGGGTTAAGGAGAAAACCTTTAACGAAAGTGTTATCAGACAGAAGGACAGATAGAGAGGGCAGGACTTATGAATGCCACATGAAAAACTATTTACACCCTCTTCATATGTCAGGGATATAATAAGAAAAACATCAATTTGCCCAGAGAATGATCAGTGTAAAGGTTTTCAGAGGTATTATTAAGGAAAAGTATTTAATGATAATTCCGGGATAATTTTCTCCAGTTCTCCATAAAAATAAGGCACTTCTAATGAGTACCCACAACATATGTTTCTGTGGAGAAATAAGAAATAAGAAAAACTATCCCCAGAATCGCCAAATACTTCGGTTTAAGACCTCCGGTTTTGTTACGTATGTGCCCAACTCTCATATCTGGGCCCAGTTGTTAAAAGCATTGTTAGCTTAACGAGCGTGTTAGTGGTCAAAATATTAACTGTTCTGCTAAGTACAATATCTAATTCACAGGTATTTTTGCTGAAGAAATGTGAGTAGCTTTTGCAAAAGCTACACACATTTTTTCAGCAAAAAATATTAGCATATATGCCATATTTAATGATCAGTTTTAACCATACCTTAATTAACAACATTGTTAGTTTTGAAACTGGGCCCATGAGCCTGTTAGAAAACAACAATAGTAGTACTCTAGATAACCTCCCCTCAGTATATTATTAATTTACAAGTAATCTAGTTCATATATGACACAAACTGTCCACATCATATCAATCGGCCAATACAGCTGGAACTCAGCCAGTATGACTTGACCAATATCAGTTATGTTATTTTCGTTCTTACTATCAGAAATGACATAACTGATATAGGCTGAATCATCTTGGGTGACTTCTGGCTGCACTGGCTGAGTTTCTTGATACTGCCAGGGTTTTTGATTGATGTACGCTAAGATCTGAACTCACATTACATCCAGTAGTTAATAAAATTGGCATTAATAAAAAAAATTCCATACTGGACCATTTACGGGTCCTTGATCTGCTGTACTGGCCCACAGCTTTCTGCCTTGAGCAAATATAGCAGACCTCGAACCTGAATTGGACTAGTACAAATTTCTTGATTAATTTGGCACAGACCTCTGACCTGAAACTGGGTTAATATTAAAAATCTAGATTAATAATATAATAATACAGAATAGTGCATACCTCCATCTTGAGTGTCCATGTCGCTTACATTACTCAGGAATTCCTCAGGAGTTCTCGACAAGAAATTGGTCCCCGATCCCATACCCCCTTAAACAGAGAATAAATCATAAATTAAATTTTAGCCCTCTCTGGACAAATTCAGCAGATGACAAACTGGTGGTATTTTTTTTTTTTTTTTCAAGAAAATAAGGGATGACATTTCAAGCAAATTGTCTCTTAAGGAGACAATCTGCATAAAATGCCAAGCCCTATTTTCTGGAGAAGAAAAAAATATCTCAGAATGTCACCTGTTCAAATTTTTACCCAGTATGCTAAGCATTAAACGGGTGATAATCCTTCAACGATTGGCGGGCAGGGAAAAATGGATAAATGATGACATTCTAAAAATATGTTTTCTCATTTTTCTCAGAAAATAGGATTTGACATTTCAAGCAAATTGTGAATAGTAAAATCCTACTTTCTGGAAAATATAAGAAAAATATTTCCTGCTGAATTTGCCCAGAGAGAGATAATGGATGATATAACATAGACAGAATTAGTATACAATAAGTAATATTTTCCTAGTTTTTGTTGTATTTAGTTCAGTAATTTACTTCTTGCTTTGATATTCTCAGCTACACGTACTTGTTTAACCCTTGTCATGCTGAATAAATTAAGATGCCATGCCCACTTCTAATTTTCAGCCAATCAGATTACTTGATCCAGGTTGATGATACAAATTCACATACTTAACGGTAAACAGTGCAGATCCAGATCAGTTGGCTTCTTCAGAAGCCAACTGATCTGGATCTACACTGTTTACAAAGGCATAGTATATCCGGGTTCAGCAGGACAAGGGTTAATTAATATACAGATGTTTCTTCAAAATACATACATCAGTTCAAGTGGTGGCTTAAGCCATGGGATATCTGACATCCAATGGGCACTCTTTTTATCTTTTAACAATTAGCATACTGGGTAAAAAATTCAGCAGACACTTGAGCATTGGGAACTATTTTTCTAACTTTTCCAAGAAAATAGGTTTTGGCATCTCATGGTTTTCCAAGAAAACAGGCTTTGGCATTTCATGCAAATTGTCTCCTAAGAACCTATTTTCTGGAAAAGATAAGAAAAAACATCATCAATTTATCGTCTGCTTGTCTGCTGAATTTGCCCAAAGAGTTGTAAAGGTTAGCTTGATCTGTTGATAATGATTATGCATTATAATCTATTAGCATATTGCTCACTGCATACAGATATGTATTTATAATGTGTGTGTGTTTTTTTGCTTTTTTTTTTTTTCAATCTCCAATTTCTTTAAGCTTTTTTTGTAGTATACTCCCTGCATGTGACTTATTTTTACTTTTGCTTTACAGGTAAATGGTCTAACATGTTTTTAACATGGGTCTCGGTTAACTACTTCAGCTACTCCCTTTTTGACATAGTTTGGAAAGACGTTTTCCCTATGTTTAATTGAAAATAAATCGAAAAATTCATAAAATACTGGTATATTTATTCCTTTTGTCATTTTCATTTTTACAAAATGTTTCACATTTGCTCTATTACTTTTGATAATATCCTACATGAATCTCAAAACTTGTCTAACCCATTGTAGTCGGGACACCCGTAAAAGGGTAATTGCCAAACAGTGCAGACCCAGATCAGAGGCCTCACAATGCGGCATCTGATCAGGGTCTCCACTGTTTGCAAACAGTTTAACTATTTTTTTCTAGGAATATATAAATCTCATAGCCGGACATACCTAAAATTGAAATTCGACTCTTCCAATATATAGTGTGGGAGAGTCTATTCAGTCTACAATGGGCTAAATACATTTTCGCACAGTAAACATAAAGTTTCTGGCTAAGACAAAATGGCTGCTGGGTTTTTCTGTAACTTAATTCAGGATCATACCATTTAGAACATGGGGATTTTTTTCTAGTGTTGTTTGCAGTCTCTTTGATTAAAAACAATAAAGATCATGTAGGAGGTTAAGATTTGTCATGCTGAATAAATTAAGATGCCACGCCCACTTCTAATTTCCCGCCAATCAGATTACTTGATTCAGGTTTTTGATAGAAATTCACATATTTAATGACAAACTGTGCAGATCCAGATCAGTTGGCTTCTTCAGAAGGCAACTGATCTGAATCTATACTGTTTGATAAGACAGGGCATGTCATGTTCAGCAAAAGAAGGGTTAAGATTTTGGGAAAGGGGTCATATGATTATCGTCAACTATAACAAAATAAGCATAATTTAGCAAGTAAAACAATATTTTAAACAAAAATAATTTAGAAAGTAAAGCAATATTATAAAAAGAAGACGTAACATCCCTTTCTGGAAATGGACTATTCTGGTGATGATGTTGCGGAGCAATGACGTCATCTTGAATCAGGGATGTAAACAATGGAAGTCTGATCTCAGGGCCAAAGATAAGAACAACTGTTTTGTCAAGCAAAAAACAGAGATCTAAATGCATTTTTTCAAGGATGACAAAAGATTTCAGATATGTAAGGCTATAGTTTATTACAAATGGATGCTTTAATACAAACATTCCAATATGAAAACATGTTTCCAAGCAATGTCGAAATGAGAGGAAATGTTTAACTCAACATTTTGTATACTGTTCAACTAATTTCAGCAAGATCAGGGGTCAGCCTTGAGGGTTCTAAGTCTCTAAGTCGCCCTGGGAAGCCCTGAGGGCTACAAAAACTTCGCCCTCGATTTTTGCAACTTTTGAAAAAGCTAATACTTGTGCAAAACGAACTTTTTTGTTAGGAGAAATCCAGTAAAAATTTAAAACAAACATGTTAAGGTAAAATTCTTTTGAAAAAAAGTTGTTAGAAGTATAAGGAATGCCACAGAATAAAAGTCTAATGTGATTAAACAAGTTTTGGAGGAAAACAGTTTGCCTACTAAGTGACCAAAAGATCATTTTCGTCAATGTCATTAGTTTTCGTGGGTTTCCGTTTTTTCATAATAAACCATTTACTTGCTGAAAATTGGTCAGAAATAGCATAAAAAATGCTAAAAACTAAGTTTAAAAGTTGACACACATTTTAGCTAACAAATTTCTTTTTATCATTATGTTTATAGCTTATCAGATCTTGATGTTTTGACTGAGAAGATCAATTTCTAAAAAGATATGGGTGCAGATATGATGCATTTGCCCTACTTACGTCTGTGTTTCTGTGGATTATTTAATTGGTTTAGAAGTAAGAATTAACAGATCTACAGTAAAAAAAAAATGTTTCCTTTTTTGTTAATTCCCAAGACAATACGGTAAAGCGAGTCAAGAGTCCTTAAGTATCATGCTTTCAGTAAAGTGATAGGTTAACCGAGTCTTGACTTCTCCCTCAGAAGTCACTTCTCCCTAAATTTCTGAGTCACCCTGAATATATATATTGACTAAAACACAAACTAGAAGGATGTATTTGATAGAATACAGATCTCTCCCCTTACCTAGCATAAAAGGTTTAATCTTTAGCTGCCAGTTTTAATGATGTAAAAATATATATATATATATATATATTATGCTGAAGGTCATCAGAGATGTTACCTCATTTCAAGAGCATATGACCAGAAGTATATGCATTCTGGGTCTTATGATTTAAGAGTGAAAAACATAAATTCTTGGGTTGACGTGGTGATGCATGCTGCTATGTTCTCTTCTTATCTCTACGTACCGCTAAGGACAACTATAGATATACATCCATATGGTGGCAGTACATATAGATTGCCAGGTTGGACGTACAGTCGACTCTCGTTATCTCGAATTCCAAGGGACTCACTGAAACACTTCGAGATATCCGTACCTCGACATATCAGAGTTGAGAGAGTAAGGAAAACAATAAATTGACAACCACATTTAACAAATGACTATGTAATCTGACTCCTGAAGTTAGAAATATATATATAAAATAATGTGAAAAAGAGGAGAAATTGCTCCTTAGGAGCAATTTCTCCTCTTTTCCACATTATTTTGTTACCTGTTGTCAGTTTCATGTTAAAACAGGGACTAGATTTTCACTTCGAAATAAGCGGTAATTCGAAATAAGCGAGTTCGAGATAACGAGGTTCGGCTGTACTTGCGTGGACGGACCGACAGATAGAAACTCAACACTTATATCGTTCTGCTCAAGCAGGCACATAGAAATGTATTGCTAATTATTAGACAGGCAATCTGTTCTAACATTTGACAGAATACAGACAGCTTCCCTTGTTAAATTAATATATACTGAACTAAGAATAATCTGTCAGGCATTCTTCTGTTTCTTACATTGCGTACAGCAATAATTATGAGATTCAATCACACATGCCAATGAATGGAAACATTAGACATAAAGCAAACATGCCTCTTCTCTTAAAATAACCGCCATTTACCGGATGCAGACAAAATTAACCAGAGCTACTTAACGTACCTTACCGGGTGACTAACGGAAACTATTGAATGTAAATTCATTAACTATTTATAGATCTTAAGTCAGTTAGAAAACCGATAGTTTGGTTCCTGCTGCTTACCAAGCTGTAGAAATTTCACCGGCTCAATGTTAATTAAATGAAGTTAATCGTTAATTACTCGATAATTAGCCAGCAAGTGAAACATTTTTTTTTGAAATAGTTTCACTTTCAGGTCAATAAACACAATCTGACATATACATTACATGGACAGGTACAGTGGTTCACCTCAATTAAAAGTTAAAAAAAAAAAAAAAAAAAAAAATCTAGGGACAAAAAATTGCGAAGTGAAAACAATATATCTTCCATTACCATAGGTTAGGGGAAATATAATTATGACAGTTTGTCTTTTAACCCATGTCTTGCTGAACCCTGATATGCCCTGCCTTTGCAAACAGTGTAGATCCAGATCAGTTGGCTTCTGAAGAAACCAACTGATCTGGAACTGCACTGTTTGTCATTCAGTATTTAAAATTCATATCAACAATCTGGATCAAGTAATCTGATTAGCTGAAAATTAGAAGTGGGCATGGCATCTTAATTTATTCAGCATGACTAGGGTTAATGTCAATCTTCAACTGTGGCTTTGGTTTTGCAAATTCATGGACCATTTTTGCAAACAAAACAAATTCTCATATTGATTAGTTTAATCATAATGTTAGTTTAATCATTGTTTGTGTGAAGTTTGACAAGCTGCATTTAAACAGTCTTGAAGAGAAGATGGCTTAATGTGATGATCATGGCTTGGTGTTTTACACCCCTTTCAGCATATTAACCCTAGTCCTGCCGAACCCGGATATGTCCTGCCTTTGCAAACAGTGAAGATCCAGATCAGTTGGAAGAAGCCAACTGATCTGGATCTGCACTGTTTGCTATTAAGTATGTGAATTTATAGCAACAATCAGCATCAAGTTATATGATTGGCTGAAAATTAGAAATGGGAGTGGCATCTTAATTCATTCAGCAGGACAAGGGTTAAAGTCATATTGAGATACTAGAGGGGTGATAATGAAAAGCTCATATATCAGATGTGAATCAGCAAGGTCTTCTAATAGGCACCCACAGAATGTTTTCGTGGTGAATCAAAACAAGAGGCCCACGGGCCACGGGTTGCTCACCTGAGTGACATAGCCACTGCAGATATGCAGACGTTATGCAACATTTTTCCAATCCTGTCATCGCAACTAATGAAAAGATCATCATTTAAGCAGTTCTTTATTTTGAAGAAGAAGATGTATGGCATGCCAGTCAATTGAGCGTGATCATTTGAACAAACTCTAAATGGCAGCCAGCTTGGATTTACGATCGGCACGATTTTAGTTATTTTTGATCTACGAGTCACCCCAATGCTTCCTACCAAAATTCGAGTCAACTGGCCTTTCAGTTCAGGAGAAGAGGCGAAAAACAGATTTTCAAGATGGCTGCCATGGCGGCCATCTTGGATATCCTATTGGCACAATTTTAGCTATTTTTGATCTACAAGTCACCCCAATGTCTCCTATGAAGTTTGGAGTCAATTGGCCTTTCGGTGCAGGAGAAGAAGCTAAATATAGATTTTCAAGATGGCGGCCATGGTGGCCATCTGTGATTTCTGATCAGAACTATTTTAGCTACATTTGATCTACAAGTCACCCTGATGCTTCCTACTAAGTTTCGAGTCAAGTGACTTTTGGGTTTAGGAGAAGAAGCGAAAAATAGATTTTCAAGATGGCTGCCATGGCGCCCATCCTGGTTTTACGATCGGCACGATTTTAGCTATTTTTGATCTACAAGTCACCCCGGTGCTTCCTACCAAGTTTGGAGTCAACTGGCCTTTCGGTTCAGGAGAAGAAGCGAAAAATAGATTTTCAAGATGGCTGCCATGGCACGATTTTAGCTATTTTTGATGTATAAGTCATCCCAATGCCTCCTACCAAGTTTGGAGTCAACTGGCTTTTGGGTTTAGGAGTAGAAGCGAAACATAGATTTTCAAGATGGCGGCCATGGCGGCCATCTTGGATTTCCGATCGGCACGATTTTAGCTATTTTTGATCTACAAGTCACCCTGATGGTTCCTAGCAAGTTTGGAGTCAATTGGCCTCTCGGTTCAGGAGAAGAAGCAAAAAATAGATTTTCAAGATGGCCGCCATGGCGGCCATCTTGGATTTGTGATTGGCACTATTTTAGCTACTTTTGATCTACAAGTCACCCTGATACTTCCTAGCAAGTTTGGAGTCAATTGGCCTTTCGGTTCAGGAGAAGAAGCGAAAAATAGATTTTCAAGATGGCGGCCATCTTGGATTTCCGATCGGCACCATTTTAGCTATTTTGATCTACAAGTCACCCTGATGCTTCCTAGCAAGTTTGGAGTCAACTGGCCTTTCGGTTCAGGAGAAGAAGCGAAAAATAGATTTTCAAGATGGCGGCCATGGCGGCCATCTTGGATTTCCGATCGGCACTATTTTAGCTATTTTTGATCTACAAGTCACCCTGATGGTTCCTAGCAAGTTTGGAGTCAATTGGCCTTTCGGTTCAGGAGAAGAAGCGAAAAATAGATTTTCAAGATGGCGGCCATCTTGGATTTCCGATTGGAACGATTTTAGCTATTTTTGATCTACAAGTCACCCCGATGCTTCCTACCAAGTATCAAGTCAATTGGCCTAGGGGTGTAGGAGGAGTAGGCTTTTAAATCAATTGTTGACGCCGCACGCCGCACGATGGAGGACGCATGACGGACATTGACTGACCACAATAGCTCACCATGAGCACTTCGTGCTCAGGTGAGCTAAAAAAAACAGTTAATGTTTTTTGTTTGTTTTACTGTGCAAAAAAAAAGTAATGAAGCATCATATAGTCACAAGCTGATTTCCACCTCCAGTGTCTAAAACTGATGAGCTAAAACTGATGAATGGATGAGGAGTGATAAAATGAAACGAATTCTCACCCTTACCTAATCCACTGTCGGCACTTTCCTGTCTTGCATGGGGATCATTAGAGTTAGTTTGCCCCAGAAAAGGGTCCGTTACTGTAGTCATCTCGTTAGATGTTTCTATGCTCTGACCATCAGTCCGAATCTGATTCGGTACCTGGTGATTTTGAACTGCTGGGTTGCGTAATGCCATTTCCTATAAAAAAGACGAATAGTTTTTATGTTACTAGGTGAAATAAATGTAGAAAATATATGAACAGTATTAAAACTTTGCATGCTGGGTAAAAACATAAGCAGACGACACTTTGAATTTTTTTCTTATTATTCCTAGAAAATAGGATTTGACACTTCATGCAACTCGTCTCATAGGAGACAATTTGCAGGAAGTATCAGATACTACTTTCTAGGAAAAATAAGAAAAATATCATGAGTTTGTCATCTGCTGAATTTGTCCGTAGTGTGGTAAAGGTTAACATTTTATTTCCAAGTGGCCCCCAAACATCCTAATTCTCACACAAAATCTGCAAGTGATAGCCATGGTACCAGATTTCATCTAACTTAGTCCTGATGAATCTGGATATGTCCTGCCTTTGCAAACAGTGTAGATCCAGATCAGTGAAGAAGCCAACTGATCTGGATCTGCACTGTTTGCCTTTAAGTATGTGAATTTATATCAACATTCTGGATCAACTAATTTGATTGGCTCCAAAATTAGAAATTATTCAGCAGGACAAGGGTTAAATAAAGGCTCCATATTCCTCAAAAATAGACATTTTATTATCCGAGAAAGGTTTACTAAATTGATATATGGTATTGATACAATCATAAAATAAGGCACTTGACAGCCTGTAAAATTTCAGTTAGTCTCTCCTTCTTGAAATGAAATGATTTTTTATCGTTCACTGAATTAATGTTGCCAACATTAATTCAGTGACACAATAAAAACTCATTTTATTTTTGATCCAGTCCATTTCCAAAAAGAGGGTCTTACCGTAATTTTACAGGCTGTCAGATGCCACATTTTATGATCCTATTAATACTATATATCAATTTATTAAACCTTTCTAGGATAAAACAAATGTCTATTTTTGAGGAATATGGAGCCTTTAATGCTCAAATCATAGCAATAACTCCAGATAGGGCCTGTTTTCCAACCCATACTGTGAGGAAGGAAGAAGCAATATACAGTCACAAGCTGAATTCCACCTCCAGCGGGATGCGAGCCCTGGACCACATGATCCAAAGTAGGAAGCACCAACCACTCTGTTACCTGGACACTTCTGGCACAACAGATTTTTTATTAAACTTGATGAAACCCAAAGGTGATAAAGATAAGATATGAACACGGTATTTTTCCAAATTAATACCTAGAAGTTATAAAATAAAACTTGTTGCGCTAATTCTCAAGTGATCCTCCTTATTACCGTATAAACTTAAAGTACTGGGATGGATAAGTCTGTGCAAACAGTGTAGACATAGATCAGATGCCACAGAATGTGGCATCTGATCAGGGTCTACACTGCTTGCTGCTCATCCAACTGTTTGTATGAATACACATACACAGCTTATAAAATGGACTTGTTTAAACTTAAGGACAAGTACGATAAGGATATTAATCCTTAAATGCCTATCACAACTGCAGCAGACGACAGTTTGTAGAAGACGACTTTCTAATTTTTTTTTTATTTTCGAAAGAAAATAAGTCTTGAGATTTCCTGTGAATCATCTGCCAAGCAGACAATTCACATGAAAAATGAAGACTTATTTTCTGAGAAAATTTTTTTTTTTAGAATGTCATCTGCTACAATTGTGATTGGCACTCTAAGGATTAAGAAATGCCATTGTCAAGAAATAGTACCTGGCGATTTAGTTCTTCTTGTCTCTGCCGCAATAATTCCTTTTCTTTCTGAAGTTTTTGTAGTGCGGTCTGGTGTTGTTGCTGTGGCTGCTGCTGTACAGGGGGGCCTCTTGAACCAGGTGGCATACTGATGTTCTGGCCTTGACCTTGAATTTGTGGCTGAGGAGATGGAACATTCTGAGACTGATTCATCTGTAACAACTGCATGTTTATTGCTGAAAAAGTAAAACATTCAGTACAGTAAATGTCCCAAAATTTCAATCACTTTATTTCATTTTATTTCTAAATTTGATGCATATCATGACACAATGTACAAATGTATAAGGTAATCAGTCAGGAGCATAACGTTCACAAGTAAATTATTTTTAAAACTTAACCCTTGTCCTGCTGAATAAATTAAGATGCCACTCCCACTTCTAATTTTCAGCCTATCAGATTACTTGATCCAGATTGTTGCTATAAATTCACATACTTAATGGCAAACAGTGCAGATCCAGATCAGTTGGCTTCTGAAGAAGCCAACTGATCTGGATCTACACTGTTTGCAAAGGCAGGGTATATTCGGGTTCAGCAGGACAAGGGTTAATACAGTTATAAAGTTACCTTATTCCAGTAATTTCAAAGAAGATTACTTATTTAGGATATGTCTCAAATTAATAAGGTCAAGTTGAAAATTAGTTAATCACACAAAATAATGCAACAGGTTAAAACGTAGCATTTTTTCTTGCACTTCGAGAGCCTTACATACTATTTTCTAGATGATGCTTAAAAAGTTTTATTGCTTCATCATAACAATATGAAAGATCTTTTAGTAAAAATAACCCATCTGTCCATAAAATTTATGATAGCACCAGAATACACTGTATGAAGGTGAAAAAAGACCCTGTCACTTAGTCAGGTTATATTTGCTAAGTGGAAAAAAAGATAACTGTATTAAGTTACACAACTCTTGATAAGGTACATTTTTCAACCAAAAAGAGAATCTATATTTTTCTTGACAAAAATGTATGTTGTGGGTACTCATTAGAAGTGTCTCCGCAAGGCGCTTCAATGAGTACCCACAACATAAGTTTTTGCCGAGAAATGAGAAAATTATTTAGTTGATGCCCGCCCACTCTTATCTATACCTATGAAGTTACTATTTTTTTTTTCCAAACTTGTAGAGGTTGTGCTCCTGACCGTGTAATACTGTAGCTTCACAGCTCCACATAGCTCGAGATAAGGTACTTATTTTTTTTTCATCTGCAAACTAAAAACATATTGTGGGTACTCATTAGAAGCACCTCAGGTGCTACTAATGAGAACCCACAATATGTTTTCATAGAGAAAAAAAAAAAAGAAAGAAATGTTGGGCCTGATCTGGATCCAAACTGTTTGACACTCTGATGGTATTCCTGAAAGATTTTTTTGAAAAAGTTAATTTTAAAAAAAAATCTGCAGACGACAAAACTAACATGCAAAATTACCCAGCATGCAAAGAGTTAAGACACATATGGTTAGGAGTTAAGGTGTCCCAATATGAATGGATAATGGAGCAAATGAATAGGATATATTGCAAGTTTTTAAAAGCTTTGTGATTTATTCATATTTCTAATATTTCTTTGATAAATTTATTTCACAATGACAGCAGTGACTTAAGAAATCACACTGAGAGCCCATAAGATAAGAGATAAGAGTGGGTATCAGGTAAATATTTTTCTTGTTTCTTCATGAAAACAAATGGTGTGCATACTCATTGGAAGTGCCTTGCCGAGGCGCTTCTAATGAGTACCCACAACTTATGTTTTCATGGAGAAATAAGAAAAATATCAATAGTTTTGTATTGAAAAAAGCATCGTATCAGGAGCTATGGAGAGTATATATTTTCATAAAATCAAAAAATCTTTTCTGTCATATTAACCCTTAAAGCACTAATCACAAGTGCAGTTAGACAACATTTTGAAATATTTCTTTTATATTTCAAAGAAAAGTAAGTCTTGACATACAATGTATCATGTGAATCATCTGCCAAGCTGACGATTCACATACAGTCAAGACTTATTTTCTTTGAACAAAAATAAATAAATAAATAAGTAAATAAATAAATAGAATGTCATCTGATTCAAATTTTAATTGATGCTTTTGAGGGTTTAATTTATGGCGAATTTAATTATCAAACTAGAGGTCCAAGTGGGCCAGATATCGCTCACCTGGATTAGGCTGATCATGATATGTTACATTGTGCCATGGTGGCCATCTTGGCTATCAGATCAGATTGCCTTTAGCAATCCAGAATCTGATGTTGTTTGAAGAGTTACAAGATTGCCACCATGGCCGCCATCTTGGATACTGGAACCGAACGATTTAGCAATTCTGAATCTCCATGTCATCCTGATGCCTCCCATCAAGTTTCAGCTCAATCTGACTTACGGTTTGGGAGATATGGTTTGAAGAATTTCAAGAGGGCCGCCATGGCCGGGCCATCTTGGATATTGGAACAGAACAATTTTAGCAATTCTGAATTTCCATAACACCCCAATGCCTCCCATCAAGTTTAAGCTCAATCAGACTTATCGTTCAGAAGCAGATGTGATTTGAAGACTTTCAAGATGGCTGCCATGGTGGCCATCTTGGATATCAGAACAATACCATTTTAGCAATTCTAAATCTCCATGCTACCCCAATGCCTTCCACCAAGTTTCCACTCCATCTGAATTACTGTTGGGGAGCAACTAACAACTGAAGACTTTAAAGATGGTCGCCATCAATATGATTCAGATGGAAATGTCGAAAATATGAAAAGTTGCTGATGGACACATGGATGAGGGACGTACGAGGGCAAGTCAATAAGTAACCAGCCTATCCCATTTCCAACTAACCGAGACACCCAAGATTTTCATGCCTTGTTTCAATACATGTTTTAGGCCTGAGGGCAAAATTGCACCCTTATCGTGTCATTCACTCATAAGATATTGAATGTCAAACATGACTACCGATGCAACAGTAAGCTTTTCGTCAAAAGTTGAGTACTGTGCTGTAAGTCGGTACTTGTATTTGAAAGGGAAAACAGGTCAGGAAATACATTGCGAGTTGACCAATGTTTATGGGTCTTCTGCACCATCGTATGCACAAGTTAAATTCTGGGTTGGGGAATTCAAACGAAGTAGAACGTCTTTAGAGGATGAAACCAGGTCTGGACGCCAATCAGATGCCATCGATGAAGAAATGTGTAACAAAGTACGGAATCTGGTGTACTCTGATAGGCGAAGTAAGGTGGAAGAATGCCTCCAACTAAGTTTCAGCTCAATCCAACTGGTGGAGATGTCGAAAATGTGTAAAGCTAACGATGGACAGACTAATGACAGACGGACAGAGGCCAACGGACAGACAGCAAAGCTCCAGGTGAGCTAGCAACAGTCAGGGAAAAATCAGAATATATACTATTAGTCACTGATGCTCTTCTCATATTTCTTTTATATCAAAAGTATCACAGCTCAGGCACAGTTGTATCAACCTTTCAACAAATAATGTACCTACCCTATATATTGTGACATCTTAACGCTTAGCACTCTGGGTAAAATTTTCAGCAGACGATATTTTGAAATATTTTTCTTATTTTCCCCAGAAAACAGGATATGACATTTCATGCAAATTGTCTCCTAAGGAGACAATTTGCATGAAATGTCATATCCTGTTTTCTGGGAAAAATAAGAAAAATATCATCAATTTGTTGAAAATGCCTAATTGCACTTGTCCTAAAACTGGAACAAGTCCATTTAACTACCTGTCAATGTGTCAAAAAATGTTTAGTGGCAAACAGTGCCGAATTACAGGCAAATAGTGAAGATGCTGATCAGCACCCTGTTCTATAGCATCTGATGTTTGCTCAGACCTACTGTCCGAATATTTTGGGTTATTTTAGCTCCATACAGAAGTGGGTATCAGGAAAATATTTTTCTTATTTCTCCATTTATGTTGTGGATACTCATTATAACAAGGTACTTCTAACGAGTATCATAAGATACATTGTATATTTTTGTGGAGAAATAAGAAACAGATTTTTTTTTTTTTTGAAAAAAAGAAAAAAAAAAAGTGCCTATCTGGACTTTTGGTTATCATGGTATGCTAAATGTCCTAAAATTTTGTACACCAAAGTTCCTGTAAAAATGGCATATGCAAACAGTGCAGACCCAGATCAGACTGCTCCTGAAGGAGCAGTCTGATCAGGGTCTACATTGTTGCCATCCCACTGTTTATTTACAAAAAACAACTGCATAAAAAGCAAATTTAGGTCAAAATAGTATGGAATAAAGTGTACGAAATTTTAGGACATTTACTGTAAATCTTTTTGCATCTTGTTGTGGGTACTCACCGAGTTAATTGCTAGTGATTGCCCGTTGTACCGCTTTTATCATATTTACCTAAGTATTGGGAAACCTTATCTACTTACCATACTTGACCTAAAATTTGAAATATTCCATTTTACTATCTCTTGATGTGTCTAAAATAGTGCTGTATGTATGACAAACAGTGTTGACCCTGATCAGACGTCGCATCCTGGCAGGATCTCGGTCTACACTGTTTTCAAAGGCCTCTGTCCCAATACTTAGGGTTATTATGATATTCAAGGTATCATAACATACAGACCAGAGTAAACTCTGTAGACCTAGATCAGACACTGCTGAATACAGCATCTGATCAGAGTCTACTCTGTTCCAATTACTACAATTTCATGGAAGAATTAGAAATTTAGTAATACTTGGTATGCTTAATAATACTTAATATGCTGGGTAAAAATTTCAACAGCCGACAGTTTGAAATATCTTTTGTATTTTTCACAGAAAACAGGCTTTAACATTTCATGCAAATTGTCTCCTAATGAGACAATTTGCTTGAAATGTGAAAGCCTCTTTTCTGTGAATAAGAAAAATATCATCAATTTATTGTCTGCTGAATTATCCCAGAAAGAGGTAAAAATCAATGCTTTTTGGTGTAAAACAGAAAAAGAACTAGAAATGTCTTAATAAAACACTATGCCCCCAACAATATGCTTGTCGAGACAAAATGCCAAAGCTGAAAAGGGGCATAACTCTGACAAAATAATCCAAAATTCACCAAAATTTACCGGTAATCAGGTTATCTACACATTGGTTCCAAACTGGTTGCAAAATTTCATGAGCTTAGCTCAAGTGCTTCCTTAGATATTTTGCTTACAAGAAAAGTGTGGTGTACGGAGGAACAAATGGACAGCCCGTACCAAAGCAATAGGCCCTCCTAACTTCTGTAAAAACAATAAAAAAAAAAATATCTAGGGCATTGTAAATGAATAAAAAAAATGCATCAGTTTATTGACAGAAATTCTCTGGTATGAATAACTGTTTTAAATATAAACTTTAATTTTTCCCATGACTCAGTAACATTACTGTTATGTCATTACGTAGTATCAGATCTTCTTACACTATTGCATCCTGGGTAAAAAATTCAGCAGATGACATTCTAATTTTTTTTTTCTTATTTTTCTCAGAAAATATGCTTTTGACAGTTTATGCAAAATGTCTCCTGGAAAAATAGAAAAATGTTGTTAATCTGTCATCTGCTGAATTAGCCCAGAAAATGATAAAGGTTAAAGTGCCGGCACATTCAAAGTTGTCTCAGATGATATTCTACCTTTTTATTTTCGGGGAAAATAAAGTTTAACATTAACCCTTGTCCTGCTGAATAAATTAAGATGCCAAACCCACTTCTAATTTCCAGCCAATCAGATTACTTGATTTGTATTTTTGCTATAAATTCACATACTTAATGGAAAACAGTGCAGATCCAGATCAGTTGGCTTCTTCAGAAGCCAACTGATCTGGATCTACACTGTTTGCAAAGGCAGGGTATATCCGGGTTCAGCAGGACAAGGGTTAAATGTGAATCATCTGCTAGACTGATAATTTAAAGGAAATGTTGTGACTGGCACTTTAATGATTAACCTTTACAGATCCATAACCTGCAGTTTTTAAATATTAGCGGACTGACTATTTCATTTTTAGTTTGTTTGTTTACCAGAAACAAAGTATCACATTTTACGTAAATACATATGTATATAAATGGGCTGCACCAATGGGAAAGTTTTTGTAGGCATATGCGGGCAGAGTAGGCCTGATCAGAAAAATACTACCAATTTGTCACCTGCTCAATTAGCCCAGGGAGTGGAAACAGTTAAGTGGAGTAAATATTCAAATCTAAAATTAACAGTATTTTTTGTCTCTGCATATACATACCGGTATATGTAAATATGTTGTGGGCACTTCTTTTATTCTGGCATTTTGTTGCATACCTTATCCTTTATCACTTCTCTTGGGTAATTCAGCAGATGACAAAACTCATGATTTTTCTTTTTTCCACAGAAAACTGGATTTTAAAAATTTCATGCAAATTGTTTCCATGAAATTTCAAATCCTGTTTTCTGGGTAAAGGAAGAAAATTATTTAAACATCGTCTGCTGAAAATTTTACCCAGAATGCTAAGCATTAAACTTGATGTTTTTCCTCTGGATACTTTCACTCTTTCGGTGCCAAATTTCAGATGACAAATATCATCTGCTTTTTATTTTTATCATTTTTTTTAAAAAATTATCAATTAGAAAGAAGTTTATATGTAAAGTTGAAAGACTGAATGTCAAACAGCGTAGATCCAGATGAGACACCTCATTATGAGCCGTCTCATCTCGATCTATGCTGTCTGCAAAAGCATATTATTATCACCTATGGCAGTGAAAAAGTTAAAGAAAATCTGACCTGTCATTTTGATTCTGCGACATCTGATCTTGGTCTACACTGTTTGCTCAGGGCCATCTGTCCGAACACTAACATGTATTGTAGAAACAGTATAGCTCGAAATAAGACATTTTTCCTCAACAAAACTGGAATATTTTTTTTTTCTTATTTCTCCATAAAAACTTACATTGTAAGCACTCATCAGAAATGCCTCAAGGAGTAGCTACAGATAAGATGCATAGCAACAGATAAGGCGCTTTTTTCATCTGAAAAATGCTGATATCTTTCTTATTTCTTGACGAAAACGTATGTTGTGGGTACTCATTAGAAGCGCCTCGCCGAGGCGCTTCTAATGAGTACCCACAACATACATTTTTGACGAGAAACAAGAAAAATATTGTGTGGATACCCCCTCTTATCTGTAGCTATGAAGATGTTGTTTTTTTTCAACCAAAATGCATGGATATCTTTATTTCTCCATGGAAACTTATGTTATGGGTACTCATTAGAAGCACCACAGTGAGGCACTTCTATTCTTCTTCTAATGGATACCAAAAACATATTTTCATGGAGAATTAAGAAAATATTTGTGCAGAAACTCCTTTTATTTGGAGCTATGCATATGTATCACATACATATCACAAGACCCAAGAATTGTGTATAAATAAAACCACAAAGGTCCTGATCTGATCATCCTGTGAAGATGTGGATGATGATGTGGTGTTTTACATCCCTTTCTAGGGTTCTCGCTAGGATTTGAAAATTGGAGAGACCTACAATGCAATTTTGCTAAATATCTCTAAAAATAGAGAGTCCGAAAAATCCCCTGAAAAAGAGTCAATGAGAAGCCTGCTTTCAATATTATATACAGTCGACTCTCGTTATCTCGAACTCCAAGGGACTCTATGAAACAGTTCGAGATATCCGTACTTCGACATATCAGATTTGCGGACTCAGGAAAAAAATTAATCGAACAACCACCTTTAACAGAATGAATATGTAATCTGACTCCTAAGTAAGAGACATTTTGAAAATATTGTGGAAAAGAGGAGAAATTGCTCCTAAGGAGCAATTTCTCCTCTTTTCCACAATATTTTGTTGCCTTTTGGTAGCTCTCTGTGTTAAAACAGGGACCAGATTTTCACTTCGAGATAAGCGGTTATTCGAGATAAGCGAGTTCGAGCTAACGAGAGTCGACTGTATGTCACATCCAGACGGTGGGTGATAATGAAAGACTCTGAGCAACTGAGCAATGAAGTGCCACGCAGTCATAAGCTGAATTCGTCCAGTAGCAGAATTCGAACCTAGGACCTCGTAATCTGAAGTCAGGAGCGCTAACCATTTTGTCACATAGCTCTTGATAAGACACTTATTTCAACCAGGATGTATTTTTATTTTTCTTATTTCTCCACAAAAACATATGTTAATGGATCCATTAGAAGCACCTCACTGAGGCACTTCTAATAAGAACCCACAATGCATTTATTTCATGGAGAAATAAGAAAAAAATATTTACAGTCAAACTTCAATGGCTCAAACATCTTTGGGACCATGAATATTTATTCTAGATATGGGTAGTTTGAGCCACTGAGGGTCAATCATAGCGCCACGTCAAGAGGCAAATGAGTACATGTATAATTTAGGATATACATGGCAGTATTTTCAACCATCTATAAAATAATGGTATATCGAATAAGCTCATCAGAACTGCCTTGATGAGGCAATTCTATCGAGTACACACAACATACCTTTTCATGATAAGTTTCCCTAAAATATCCCTAAATATTTGTTTTTTCTTGAGCTATCGAAGAATTTCCTAGGGACTCCAAAACAAGTTGTAAACAGCAAGCCATTTGTGTTTCAGGTATTGAAGTTTTACTGTACCAAATACCCATGTTCTGCTGAATATATTAACCCTTGTCCTGCTGAATAAATTAAGATGCCACGCCCACTTCTAATTTTCAGCCAATCAGATTACTAGATCCAGATTTTTACTATACATTCACATATTCAATGGCAAACAGTGCAGATCCAGATCAGTTGGCTTCTTCAGAAGCCAACTGATCTGGATCTACACTGTTTGCCAAGGTAGAGTATATCCGGGTTCAGCAGAACAAGGGTTGAGATGCCACGCCCTTTTCAAATTTTCAGCCAGTTAGATTACTTTATCCAGATTGTTATGTTCACATACTGAATGGCAAACAGTGTAGATCAGTTGGCTTCTTAGAAGCCAACAGATCAGTTGGCTTCTTAGAAGCCAACTGATCTGGATCTACACTGTTTGCAAAGGCAGGGCATATCCGGGTTCAGTAGAACAAGAGTTAATACCCTCTCTTTTCTAGAGGTATGGGCCACCCAGAGGCTTTGTGCAGATGAGGATGTTAATCTGAATGACTACTTACGCAGCCTAGGATCAAACCATGTTGTTGTTCTCTCCATGTGATTAATATAGTAGACCTCACCCTCCGGTGTTGTGGCTTGCTCCCAGCCCGCAGGAAGTGGTATATTCTGAACAGTTTGGTGTAGATTCTGCATAGAAACATTTGGAGAGTGTTGGGATGTCTGTGTAGGCGGTTGCTGAGTACTCATAGGGGCGGTATGACTCTGGTTGAAACTGGCTTTTCTTGGATCGTGCCATGTTGTTTGTTGAATTAAATGGCTGAAAAAATATCAACAAGTACAATGTATACTGTATTTACATAGTAACCCTTAAATCAAACTGAACAAATTAAGATGCCATGCGCTCTTCTAATTTTCAGCCAATCAGAATACTTGATCGAGGTTGCTGATACAAAGTCATACATTCAATGACAAGCAGCACAAATCCAGATCAGTTATGGCTTCAGAAGCCAACTGATCTGGATCTACACTGTTTGAAAAGGCATGGCATTTCTAGGTTCTTTTTTTTTTCTTTTTTTTTTTTTTTTTTTTTTTTGATTTGGGTTCTACGGCCCTTTCAAGAATACATGTATTTCACTTATATCGAGCCTATCATTCATCAAAGGTGGGCGAAAACTGGAGAACCCGGGGGAAAAACCACCTGACCATCCGTAAGCAGAACTTGGCATTCCCACAAGTGACCCGAGCGAGGCCTGAACCACAGCGGTGAGAAACCTAATGGATTAAGAGTCAACTCTCCTATCAGCTAGGCTACGGGGGCCCCGCTGCATTTCCAGGTTCAGCAGAATCAGGGTAAATTCAGCAGACAACAGATTAATGATATTTTTCTTATTTTTCCCACAAAATAGATTCACATTTCATGTTACATGTAACTGTCTCCTAAGGATACTATTGGCATGACATTTTATGCAAACTGTCTCCTAATGGCATAATCTGAATGAAATGTCAAAGCTGGTTTTCTGGTGAAAGTAAGAAAAATATTTCAAAACATCTATTGACAATTTATCCAGTATGCAATGTTAGCACTAAATATCGGTACAGACATAGCTACTGATAAGATGCTTTTGTCAATCCAAAAGTATTGACATTTTTCTTATTTCTCCATGAAAACAACCACTGTGGGTACTTATTAACCCTTATTATGCTGAATAAATTAAGATGCCATGCCCACTTCTAATTTTTAGCCAATCAGATTACTCAATCCAGGAGTTTGATTCAAAGTTACATACTTAATGACAAACAGTGCAGATCCAGATCAGTTGGCTTCTTCAGAAGCCAACTGATCTGAATCTGTTTGCAAAATGCAGGACATATCCGGGTTCAGCAGGACAAGGGTTAAAAGCACCTACAACAAGGCGCTTCTAAAGAGTACCCACTATGTACGTTTTCATAAATTAAGAAAAATACTTGTAGTTTGGATTGAAAAAAGCATCTTATCTAGAGCTATGTTGTAGACAAATGCTTCAGCAGGGTCGGCACTATTTGCCATTCCGCCAACGCTGTTTAGCCATATTATCAGGTAGGATGTTCAGATTCTGGGATAAGTATGGTAAAAAGTTATTAGTCCAAATATTCTAGTTTATTGTAGTACTAGCTGAAAAGCCAGGCTCCACAGTGCAGTTGACAACACATCAAACTGCAAACCCTGTGTCACAAGTTCAAACCCCAACTCGGCCACATAATTTTCATGGAGATTGATCATGAAACTATTTCTTCGGCAATACTCCCCTTTTTGCTGATTCAAAAAGGGCAGTTGTCAGTTACTGACGAAAGTATGTGCATAAGTACTGGTTAGCAGCTTAACCGGCCCAGAATGATATGACTGGGCCGTAAAACTTCCAACTCAAACAAACCTGCTGTAAAAAAACCAAATACAGGTTCTACTATATATCTGGAAGCAGCACCAGCTTCTTGCTTCTTTGTATTAACCTTTGCCATGCTGAATAAATTAAGATGCTACATCCATTTCTAATTTTCTGCCAATCAGATTACTTGATCCAAGTTGTTGATACAAATTCACATACTTAATGACACACAGTGTACAGTGCTTGCACTGTCAAATTCAGGAAGTCCCAGGACTTCCTGATTCTAATATCTGGAATTCCAGGTAATCAAATTGTTTCACTCGCTTCCAAACATTTAACCTACCTATTCTTAAATTCTCATTTATGGAGTAAAACTGCCATTTTTGAAGCTAAACAACATACAAATTCTTTCTATATTCTTTTTATAAATGGTCAGATATCTTTAAAACTTGGGAGTCCCAGACTTCCTGGCACTGATTTTTGGAAGTCCCAGGGCAATTTTTGGGAGTCTCTGACTCCCAGACTTCCCTTAATGCAAGCACTGCAGTGTAGATCCAGATCAGTTGGCTGATCTGGATCTACACTGTTTGCAAAGTCAAGGCATAATAATCTGGGATCAGCAGGACCAGGGTTAAAAGAAGTCAGTCAACAATGATAATTTAGAAAAGCAAAACATATAAATAAACCATAAAACATCTTAAATTTCATTTAAAAAATATAAGTGAAGATAACCAGAAAATGCCACAATCTCTCGATGCACCAAAAGAAGGAGATCAGGAACAAACAATGACAAAACCAACACCACATATGAAACCACAAATGCACAAAGAACCACAACAGAGGAACCGCCCAGAACCACAAGCAGAAAAAACTACAGGTGGGCCCAAACCAGTCGCAGCCATATGAGACCCCACCCCATCCCTGACGCAGCCCCAAATCCCAAAAACATACGATAAGTCCACATAGGGGTCCTATACCGCTTCTGTGGCATATCACAGTGAAACACTGTTACACACATAATCACAAAGATTGCGACGAAACAAAGCCAAAGGGCTCAATGACTACTATCTGGAGGCAGAACACAAGAAAACCACAAACAGGACAGACACTGATAGTCGTGCACCAACCTTCTGAAACACACTGAGGAGGGAGTCATCATTTAGTCTGAGGATCAACCCACAGACATGCAATTAAAGAGGGAAGGTACCGTATGTATTCCGACAGACGGGCTTGAGCAAACAGTGTAGACAGATGAGATGCCACAGAATGTGGCATCTGATCAGGGTCTACACTGTTTGCCACTCATCCAACAATTTTTACAGACAACATCAGGTAGTAACTTGTACTTGTTCAACTTTTAGAAAAAGAAATATGGTGAGGAGTTGAGGTGTCTGATTTGTTTGTGTTGAGGTTTTACGGCCAAGTCAACCCAATGGGGTCATGTCGAGCGCGGTCAGTTTACCTAACCACACGTTTACACTTTATCAACTTACCATTCTTGTATTAAAATTTGAAATAGACCATCCTACTAGTAACTACCTGTTGATGTGTCTAAAATATTGCTGTCTGTATGGCAAACAGTGTAGACTCTGATCAGATGCCTCTTTCTGCAGCATCTGATCTGGATCTACACTCTTTGCTCAGGCCTGTCTGTTGGAACACATACGGTAAATATGGTAGGTAACTTTCCTGTTTCTTCCTGATACATTTCCCCTCACTTTCTGACCTTATAAAAGTACAATGTATCAATTTCCATGTGAAAACAAGCCAGTATTGTCTTAGCCCAGTCAGCTGTGCCTCTTTATGCACCAAGACATGTAAAACAGTACCATAAACTATGTTGATTTGTTAGTAAAACCCCAGATCAAGCTATTCTGTCAGCGGGGGTCTTTACATTTGGCCACATCCATATACTGTATTTAACCGTTAAAGCACCAAGAAAAACTGCATCTGAAAATGTCGTCTGTTTATGTCGTCTGCTGAATATTCTTGCAAACTTTTCAAAAGGAGCAGTCTGATCTGGGTCCACACTGTTTGCAAAAATGACTTTTAAAATCACAAGCAGATGACAAAGCAGACGATAATAGTTGTGACTGGCGCTTTAAGGGTTAACCTGACCTGTACCTTTATGGCCAAAGTCAGCCCACAGTAAATTTATCCTTAAAGCACCAAACAGAGCCATGGCAGACATTTTGAATTTTTTTTTTTTTTTTAATTTTTTCAAAGAAAAGTATTGCATTTCATGTCTGCTCTGCAGACCATTCACTTTTACTAGAATTGTCAAGACTTATATTATCTGAAAAATTTAAAAAAAAAAAAAAAAAAATTAGAATGTTGTGTGCTGCAAATTTAGCTTGGCACTTTAACCATTACCACTCTCTAAGGTAATTCAGCAGACGACAAATACAAATAAGTGATATTTCTTTATTTTTCCCAGAAAAGATTTGACGTCATGCAATGTGTTTCCACTGGAGACATTTTGCAAGAAATGCCAAATCCTGTTTTCTGGGAAAAATAAGAAAAATATTTCAAAATGTTGTCTACTGAGAATTTTACCCTGAGTGCTTAGCATTAACCCATGTCCTGCTGAATAAATTAAGATGCCACACCCACTTCTAATTTTCAGCCAATCAGATTACTTGATCCAGGTTGTTGATATAAATTCACATACTTAATGGCAAACAGTGCAGTTCCAGATCAGTTGGCTTCTTCTGGATCTACACTGTTTGCAAAGGCAGGATATATCCGGGTTCAGCAGGACAAGGGTTAAGGGTTAAGGGTTAAAATCATATTTCACTTTAAAATATTTTCCCAAACAAATTTGATGCAACATTTCATGCAACCTAAGGAGACATTTTGATGTCAAACAATACTTTCTGAGGAAAATAAAAAAAATATTTAAAATTCCATCTGCTGATTTTTTGCCCCAAGTACCTTACTATGTATACTCCTAAAATTCGAACCAGTCTATTTTACTACCTGTCAAAGCAGCTAAAATCTAATGGATGAGTGGCGAACAATGTAGACCCTAGTCAGATGCTATATGCAGCCTCCAATCTGAATCTACTTTGTTTCCCTAGTCTTGTCTGTCCAAATACATGTACTAAGGTAAATTTATATGGTATACTAGAACCTCCAGATAAAGTTTTTTCCTCAACGAAAAATATTTATAAATATTTTTTTTTCTTATTTCTCTTCATAAGCAGTTCATTACAAGACAGTTATGGATATACGACGATTTAAAGGTGGACCCCAAAAATGTTGTATCCTAACAAAATATATAGATAATATAGAAAAATTACTATTTATGGTCACTTTTCTATGTAATCTGCACCTTTTTTGTTCTAAAAATGCATAGAATATAGAGAAAACTGACCATTTATGGATACTACATGGTTGCTTAGCTAACAAAGTTTTTGCTTTGGATCCCACTAATAGTGTTATAAAAAGGTTGTGGTGTACTGATATTGCTGGTGCTCTATAACAGACCCTCACTAATTCACCTATTGTAGTTGGGAGACCCATAAAAGAGTAATTGGCAAAGAGTGCAGACCCGGATCAGATGCCGCAGAACACGGCATCTGATCAGGGTCTTCTCTGTTTGCAAATAGTTTAGCCATTTTTATCAAGGAATATGTAAATCTCATAGCCAGAAGTACCTAAAATTGAAACTGGACTCTTCCAATATATAGTGTGGGAGAGTCTATTCAGTATACAATGGGTTAATGCGCTTCTTACGAGTTCCCACAACACACTGTATATTTTTGTGAGGAAATTCTGTAAGAAAATTATTTCCCAGGATACTCCTCTTATTTGGGTTTTGAGTTGGAGTTTTACAGCCCAGTCAACACTGTTAAGGTCATGTTAACTGACTATCTCGACATGACCATCAGAATGTTGAATGGGCCACAAAACCCAACCCCATAGTTCTAGGTAAGAGGGGTATCCAGATATGGTGTTTTGTGTTTTTTTTCAAACAGAAGGTGTTGATATTTTTCTAATTCCTCACCAAAAAA
The DNA here is from genome assembly GCA_964016985.1 of Anodontia alba. Taxonomy (NCBI): domain Eukaryota; kingdom Metazoa; phylum Mollusca; class Bivalvia; order Lucinida; family Lucinidae; genus Anodontia; species Anodontia alba. The sequence continues at coordinate 57,151,469 of OZ024832.1, read as the reverse complement.
AAAAAAAAAAATGTTTTGTGTATTTATGAGAAGTGCATCTCCAAGGTGCTCCTAGTAAGTACCCATAAGATTTGTATTCATGCAGAAGTAAGACGACTGTTTATCAGGATAGACCTCTTATATGGAGCTTTGAATTATGCCGTAAACGCCCTTTATTTTGACTTACAAATGAATGATTAAACTTAACCCTTGTCATGCTGAATAAATTAAGACACCACACCCACTTCTAATTTTCGGCCAATCATATTATTTGATCTAGGTTGTTCATACAAATTCATAGTACATGTACTTGATGACAAATGGTGCAGATCCAGATCTGTTAGCTTTTTCAGGTCCAACTGATCTGGACCTACAAAGTCAGGGTACATCTGGGTTCAGCAGGATTAGGGTTAATTGATTTGGGTTTTACGGCCCTTTCAAGAATATTTCACTTATATCAAGCTGATCATTCATTAAAGGTGGGCGAAAACTGGAGAACCCAGGGAAAAACCACCTGACCATCCGCAAGCAGAACTTAGCTTTCCCACATGTGACCTGAGAGAGGCTCGAACCACAATGGTGTGAAACCTAATGGATTAAGAGTCAGCTCTCTTATCCACCAGGCTACGGGGGCCCACAAGACTAGGGTTAAGCATGCTGAATTTAAAGATTAGCAGATAATAGTTGTTAAAATATTTTTCTTGTTTCTTCTTGATTTGTTTGTGTTAAGGTTTTACGGCCCAATCAACCCAATGGGGTCATGTCGAGCGCGGTCAGTTTACCTAACCACACGTTTACTGGGCAGGCTTAGTCCTCTAAGCGGTTAACCAATATTGTGCACATTCTTGAAAAAACGGCATCACATTTCATATTAAGGACACAAATAATATGGGCCATGCCATGCAAAAATGTGTGTTTAGGTGTATGCAAATAGTGAAAGCCCAGATCAGGGCTGTCACTGTCCGCTAACAGAACCATTGGATACTTCAGAATATATGAATCTATATCTCAGCATTTTGCGCATATTCAAAGGCACTTTTTTTGCTTGACTGGTCCAATTACGAGTATCAACTTGTCTAGTCCAATCTTTCTGGGACAATACTGAAATAATGTTTAGCATTCACAGAGGTCCAGATAAAAGGTGGTATCCAGACAAACCTTTTTCTTATTTCTCCACAAAAACATGTTTTGGGTACTCCTGATTGATTGTGTTGGGGTTTAACGACACGTCAACCCTTGAGGGTCATTTTGTGTCGTCTCCCAGAGAAAGGGAGAAAAGAGATAGAAGAGAGAGTAGAGGAGATGAAAGAGAGGGACAGGGAAGAAAGAGGAACAGGAATGAAAGTGAAGAAACGGAAGAAATAAAAACATTCTCCCTCTACCCTTACCCACTACAAGGATAGCAGGCCTTCCCCAACTGTAAGCCAATATCAGTTGGACGCCCCGGTGATGTAAGATACACAGCACCTTCGCACCACCCGACCACCCCCATTTGGGTACTCCTGTTTTCATGGACAAATGAGAATGAAATACTTTTTAGATGAAATAGCGCTTTATCTGGAGAAGCTCTGCATGAAATAAAACAGTCAAGTCTAAAGGGAAAAGAAAAAGAAAATCAGTCCTTTGTTGCTTCTCAATTTCAACCTAGGTGTGCTAATCAAAACAAGTAAAACTAATTTAAAACAACTAAAATTATCATTTTAACGACCTAAGCAAATTGCCTTTTGTCGTTTGACCTACATTATAAAACAAATTGCCTTTTGTCGTTTGACCTACATTATATGGGCCGATCATTGAGTCATGTAAATATTTTTCTTACTTCTTCTAGAAAACCTATGTTGTGGGTACCTATTAGAAGCACCTCTATGAGGCTCTTCTGAGTAAACTATAACATGTTTCTGTGTAGAAATAAGAATAATATGAACTTTTTTTCCAGTCGTGCTATGGGCCTATTCCAGCAAACATGCTCACAATACCTCAACTTTTAGGCACAAATTTGCAGCTCCAGATAAGATGGGATGATGTCATGCTGATTAAATTATGATGCCACGCCCCAATTTTAATTTTCAGCCAATCAGATTGCTTGATCCAGACTGTTGATATAAATTCACATACTTAGTTACAAACAGTGCAGGTCCACATTAGAAGCCAACTGATCTTGATCTACACTGTTTGCAAAGGCAAGGTACATGTATATCCAGGTTCAGCAGGACAAGGGTTCAAGTAAGATTAACTCGCCCTTACAGTGAGTGAAATTTTACACACCTGATACGGCTCATGAGGACATTTTTTTCTGCCAAAAAATATCAGTATTTTTTCTTATTTTTCCTCAAAAACATAGCGGTATGCTGTGGGACTTCATTTGCAGCATAGCTATTTTTATTCATCTAGATACCCCTCTTAACCCATTTATGCCAAATGGACTCGCCTTCCTCAACACTTAAGATAGATCCATTTCCAACTGAAGGGATGTCTGGGTAGTTTTTATTGTTATCATGTTTTGTAGAAATATCTGAACTTAATGCAAACAATGTATACGCTGATCAGACACCACGTTCTGTGGCGTCTGATTTGGGTTTGCAGTTTGCCAATGTCTCTTTTATGGGATGCTAGGCTTAAATGAGTTAAGAACCACTTCTCCCAAACAACAACATTTCAGTCCATTATGACTCCATCATAATTTGCTCCACCAGAAAAGTCACCCTCTTGACAGATCATGAAAATGGTCTTCTGTTGTTACAATTATTTTGTGACGCCATTTCACCAATTCCAACAACGAAATGCAATGAGACTTTTTCGCTGTGATTCTCTAGAAGTCATGATGATCCTAAAATTTCGAACATTTTATTCTATACATTTTTGCCTGAATTATGCCTTTTATGCAGTAATGTTTCTTCGAATACTTAGTAGAATGGCAAACAGTGTAGACTGCTCCTTTCAGTCTGATCTGGGCATGCACTGTTTATATATGCCGTTTCATCAAAAACTTTGATGTACAAAATTCTGGACATTTACTGTGTTTCTTCTCATCTGTCCGCCATTTGACAGGCATGGATGCAAATAAAGCCAGACCTTTTCAGTGATTTATTTACAGTTTGGTTTTAATAAGTCCATGGGACTCACATAGTTGAAATCCAATTCATCCCATGATAAAATTATAAGTCCCTATGATTACCTATTATATGTCAATTTTCTTATGTATTTTGTGAATCCAGGGACTCACATGTATAAAATTAGCAAGCCCAGAAACTAGAATTCCGAGAATCGGATGTGTCCCCTGCTTTAAGCGCCAACCATTTGATATGAAAAAAAAAAATAACACTGTATTTGTCCTAATAATCACTTGTATGGCTTGACTGGTATTTTACAATAATATATCATTCTGCAAATTCCAATGAAATCAATGCATCTGCAAAATTTATACAGTGGAAGTATGGGAATTATGGCCTACACAAGATTTCCGTTCAGGGGAAATAAGTATGTAACAAAGAAAGTGAGAGTTGTTTCTCTAGCATGTTACATGCCTACACAGCATTCCCACTCACATTTTGATTTAGGGGTACATGTACCCCTTGGGTTTAGCATTTGGGGGTACAGATCACTTTTTGAGGGTACACATATTTGTGGGTAATTAAATGCCTTGTTAAGCACTGGGAAGACTTTATACTTTAAATGTCATTGTGGTCAGTTTTAGGTACTTTGTCTTAGTATTTTAAATAAAAGGAAAACTGTGCTTCAATCATATCAAGACGTCACTTTTCCAAAACATATTCTTCAGTCAAAAGAACCTAATACTAACAGTATTTATATTTAATATTTAACAATATTTAAAAACAGGTAAAACAGGTTCTGTCCAGAATGTTGTTCCTTTCATTCAGTGTGAGCCAGCTATACTGATTTTATAGAAAATCGCTACTGCAAAATGGCATGAAAGATTGGAAATTCTATGAAAGAGTGTATGACATTTTCCTGGGAGTTCTGGGCACTTTTAATATTCATAACAGTGTTTATTGACTGAATAATTAAACTTTTTCGGGAAATTAGGAAGTCGCGAAAACTTATGACATGTAGATTTTACGGCAATAAGTACATGTTTTTGTTTAACAGTCATTAAAAACTTGGCTAAAGTAGTCATGCAGCGGTACAACTATCCTAAATTAATCTAAATGAAACAAAATATTTCTTTTGCATGCAGTAATTACTGATCTAATTGACAACTTCTGTATACGCTTCAGCGGACCGAGCCGTATCGAAACTCGGAGAAAAAGAGGTGTCCACTGAACCGCGATACAATGTAATGGTCGTCAGTGATTGGATAATGCAAAAAAGATCATACACAATAGCCAATGAACAATAATCTTATCCCTCTCGGTAAGAATATAAATACATTCCGGGATTTCTGTCCTGTGCAGTCGTCGAACGCATTCGTTATTGTCCGCCAGCAACCGCAGTGTTTCGATGCTTTATTAATATTTAAAATGATATGCTATTGAGCGAAAACTGACTCAGTAGGACGTACGCATGTTGCAATTTATATGTGCACCAAATTTTTGGTACGTTTATGTACGTAGATACCAACAGTTCTGTACGCTCATGGCAGATTCTCTACGTGAATTACGTACTGCAGTACGTGAATGGGAATGCTGCCTACACATATTTATCTATGTCTCCAACAAATATTATCAAAATATTTCAAACCATAAAGACCATTAGGGCGCACACAAAAATATGGCTTAGTAATTTGTTCAGGGGAGATAACCAGAAAAAACCAAAGCAAGAGTTGTTCTTCCTGCATATGCTACTCCTACTTGACATGATATATGTTCCTACCAATTATTATCAAATTATTTCAAACAGTATAGCAGAAGATTTTGGTTTCTCACAGGTGACGTTAGTATATACATGTAATGAAGACAGTGACAGTTGTCTCTCTTGCATGCAACACGCCTACTGTCCTTATCTTTGCCTCTACCAAATATTATAAAAATATTTCAAACCATCAAGAAGTTCTGAAGTGTACAAAAATGTGGCTAACAAATTTAAGCAGGGGAGAAAACTAGAAAAAGGACAAAGCAAGAGTTGTCCTTGTATGCAACACTCCTACTTGACCTACATGTACCTACTTGACCTAATTCATGTTCCTGCCAAATAATATCAAATTATCATGAACAGTATGGGAGTTATAGCCTGTACAAGATTTCAGCTTCAGGGGTATATAAGTAAATAATGCAGAAAGTGAGCCGTCTCTTGCACCAGACAAGCCTACTAGTCCACTCATAGCTACAGATAAGAGGGGGTAGCCACATAATATTTTTCTTATTTCTCCAAGAAAACATAATTACGTTGTGGGTACTCATTAGGAGCGCTTCGGCGAGGCGCTTCTAACGAGTACCCACAACATATGTTTTCATGGAGAAATAAGCAAGATATCAGCATTTTTCGGATGAAAAAAGCCCCTTATCTGTTGCTACATGTATGTCCACTTCTTCATCCCTACCGTATTATCAAAATGCCTCTAAGGGTATCAAACTTATGGAGCACACAACGATACATCTACATGTATGTACAAATCCCAACAACAAAAAATAAGTCAAACAAGAGCTGTCGGAGGACAGCGAGCTCGCCTGCTGGGTACATTTTATATTGTAACATTTTTATCATTAAGCCATATAATATAGGTCACACTGACCTAGATGTATTTGTATGTAAATCATTTTGTCACTTAGATATAATAATCCAGGTATGACAATTCTCCATGAAATAGTAATAAAAATAAAAGGCAAAATCACTGAAGCATGAAATATAGGTCACAATGACCTAGATATAGTAAGTGGTCATTCATTGGGTCACATGGAACTAATATCCCAGGTGTGACATTAATCCAACAAATATTCAAGATATAAGACAAAATCACTGAACCATGAAATATAGGTCACACCAACAGAGATATATTTTGACGTCAATAATCGGGTCACAAGGAACTAATATCCCAGGTGTGACATTTATCCAACAAATAGTATTCAAGATATAAGGCAAAATCACTGAACCACGAAATATAGGTCACAATGACCTAGATATAGTAAGTGGTCATTCATTGGGTCACATGGAAGTAATATCCCAGGTGTGACATTTATCCAACAAATAGTATTCAAGATATAAGACAAAATCACTGAACCATGAAATATAGGTCACACCAACAGAGATATATTTTGACGTCAATAATCGGGTCACAAGGAACTAATATCCCAGGTGTGACATTTATCCAACAAATAGTATTCAAGATATAAGGCAAAATCACTGAACCATGAAATATAGGTCACACCAACAGAGATATATTTTGACGTCAATAATCGGGTCACAAGGAACTAATATCCCAGGTGTGACATTTATCCAACAAATAGTATTCAAGATATAAGGCAAAATCACTGAACCATGAAATATAGGTCACAATGACCTAGATATAGTAAGTGGTCATTCATTGGGTCACATGGAAGTAATATCCCAGGTGTGACATTTATCCAACAAATAGTATTCAAGATATAAGGCAAAATCACTGAACCATGAAATATAGGTCACAATGACCTAGATATAGTAAGTGGTCATTCATTGGGTCACATGGAACTAATATCCCAGGTGTGACATTTATCCAACAAATAGTATTCAAGATATAAGGCAAAATCACTGAACCATGAAATATAGGTCACAATGACCTAGATATAGTAAGAGGTCATTCATTGGGTCACATGGAACTAATATCCCAGGTGTGACATTTATCCAACAAATAGTATTCAAGATATAAGGCAAAATCACTGAACCATGAAATATAGGTCACAATGACCTAGATATAGTAAGTGGTCATTCATTGGGTCACATGGAAGTAATATCCCAGGTGTGACATTTAACCAACAAAAAGTATTCAAGATATAAGGCAAAATCACTGAACCATGAAATATAGGTCACAATGACCTAGATATAGTAAGTGGTCATTCATTGGGTCACATGGAAGTAATATCCCAGGTGTGACATTTATCCAACAAATAGTATTCAAGATATAAGGCAAAATCACTGGACCGTGAAATCTAGGTGACCTTGACCGTAAAATGTAGGTCACCATGACCTTCAGTCTCTTACACTTAAACTGATGTCACATAGTTAGCTGATGTATAACCAGTTGTGTCTATAACCTGTAGGCATATAAGATTTTACAAATGTGTCCTAGATTTTGACCCCTAGCCCCACCCCAAGGCCCACCTTGAGGTATGAACCCAGAGGTATGTTCTTGTGGAATCTCAGAAGACTCGTCCAGGTACCCAAATTCTAAATATGAATGCTCTATGAGGAGTGAAAGTCAAGATATAAGAATTTGAAAAACTTTAACACAGTATTACAAAGGTGTCCTAGATTCTGACCCCTAGCCCCACCCAGGGGCATGAACCCAGGGGTTTATTCTCTTGGAATCTCAGAAGACCCTCCAAGGTACCTAAGTTCCAAATCTGATGCCTCTGTGAGGAGTGACTGTTGAGATATAAGCATTTGAAAAACTTTAACACAGTGTGACGGGAACGGGAACGCAAACCTTTGTACTTCGTACAGGCGAGCTAAAAAGGGCCATAACTCAGCCTAAATTTTGTGGATGGTTACCAAAATTGAACTTGACCTGTATTTTACAATGATATATCCTTCTGCAAACTTCTGATAAAATAAATGCATCCCTTCAGAATTTATTAAATGGAAATCAATTATCTTAACAATAAAAACTAAACTGAAAAAAGGGCCATAACTCAGCCAAAATTTGGCGGATGAGTACCAATATAGAACTTGACCTGTATTTTATAATGATATAAACTTCTGCAGACTTCGAACTAAATCAGTTTATCCCTTCAAAAATTATTTAGCGAAATGAAAAATGTGAAGACGCCGACGCCAACATGGACAGACAACATGATCCCTAGGTGTCTGCCATGCTAGGCAGGTGACAAAAAAGGTTATGAGTAAATGAAGTGGGTCTCACAGGAAACAAATCACTGCCTTTTATGTATGCTGCACCTGCTCACTAAAGTTGGCATGACAAAAATGTATGTTGACTGAAAAAAAAAAAAAGAAAACAAGAAAGCAGTTTATCTGGAGGCTAGGAGCTTTGAAAATTTATCTACAAAACTAAAAACTGGTCTGGAGCCATATCAAATTCAGTAGCTACATATACATGGAAGTCAATGGCTCACTCAAAGGCTCTTCACTCTACCATTACTCCAGATAAGAGAAGGTAGCCACATACAGCATTCTCATTTCTCCACAAAAACGTATTTTGTGGGTACTCATTCAAAGCACCCTGGTGAAGCACTTCTAATGGTTAATTTTGTTATACCAAAATATATGTTTCATGGAGAACTAAGAAACAAGAGGCCCACGGACCACAACAGTCACCTGAGTTAACTGCTGTAAGTTAACTAGAGCAAGTGCCCAGAGGGTCACGAATACCCCCTGCCAGTGCCATTTCTTAATTATAAAATATTTTGAAGTTAATGACAATGATATAAGGCAAGATATAGTTTACAATGTCAGTCTCTGAGTGACAATGATCTATCATCCCAAGTACAACTTTCCTGGGGTAAATAAATAGTCTTCAAGACATGAAGCAAATTTGCTGGGCCATAAAATATAGGTCACTGACCTACATATAGTTGAGAAGTTAATCTGATGGTCACACTGATGCATTATACCAACTATGATGTTAATCCATTAAATAATCTAAAAGATATTAAGCAAAATCACTAAACCATGAAATATAGGTCATACTGATTTATATTTACTTTGTTTGTTTGTGTTGAGGTTTTACGGCCCAGTCAACCCAATGGGGTCATGTCGAGTGCGGTCACTTTACCTAACCACACGTTTACTGGGCAGGTTTAGTCCTCTAAGCGGTTAACCAGTATTGTGCACATTCTTTCGCCAGAAACTGACAACTGCCCTTCTTGAATCAGCGGAAGAGAGAGAATGACCGTAGAAAATATTTCATGATCAATCTCCCCGAATGTTGCCGACCTCGGCGGGGGTTGAACCCGTGACCTCCTGTTCTCCAGTTGGAAGGTGCATCCAACTGAGCCACCGATATTTATTTTGAGGTGAAAGTTTGGTCACACTGTGTCAATATATGTTAATATGACATTTAGGTATCAAATAGTGGGGGAGATAAGACAAAATCACAGGGCTATAAAATATAGGTCACATGATCCCAAAGTATGATAGTAATACATCAAATAATCTTCAAGATGTAACATAAAATTGCTGGACTAGGAAATATAGGTCATAGTGACCTACATTTACTTTTAGGTCAACTGTTGGATCATACTAATTCATAATCCCAAATAATAATATTCATACATCAATTAACATTCAAGATATGAGGCAAAATTTCTGGACCATGCAATACACCATGCAATACAGGTCAAAGTGACCTACATTTGTTGTGCTGTCAATCGTGGTGTCACACAGAACCAACAGTCCAAGTATCACATTAATCCATAAAAATAGTCTTCAAGATGTAAGACAACATCGCTGGAGCATGAAAATATGATCACAATGCTCTTGACCTTATTACACTTAATGTTGATGTAATAAACATGTCTGATGCACATCCTTCTTTAAGAAGTTGTTTGTATAAACAAACTGCAACATACTACTTTATTGAGGCATTAATCCATGAAATACATGTAGGCTTCAAAATATAAGTCAAAATCACTGAAGCATGAAAATAAGGTCACAATGACCTTGACCTTATTACACTGAATGTTGATGTGATAAACATGTCTGATGCCCATCCTTCTTTAACAAGAGGTTGTTTGTATAAACAAACTGCAATATACTACTTTATTGGCGTGCTAGATTTTGACCTCTAGCTCCGCCCTGGGGTATGACCCAGGGGTTCATAGATGTAGAATGGAAGAGAACTCTCCTAGCTGCCATAATACCAAATATGAAAAGTTTCTGATCAGTGGCTGCAGTGTTGAATAAAAAAACTTCAAAGTAAAACTTGGTTATAGAAAGGGTTAACAGACGGAATCACATCCGGTGAGACGTAGAACAGATGGAAGGATGGACAGACAGACAGCCGAACTGACTAACGGAACGGATGAAAACTGTATACTCCTTCGGCAAATTTCATATGCCGGGGGTATAATCAGGTCATTTACTCATCATTCCCTATTAGCCCGTCAAGTTTCAAGCAATGGCTTATATAGTTTTTGAGATATATTCTGCTTACAAGGTTAAAATGCTGAAATTTTCAAAGGGCCACAAGTAAAACCAGTTTAACCTTTACACTGCTGTAGGCGACTATATGCACCTAGGAGGGGTATGTCAACTCTAAAGCCTGCCATACTTACTATACACCACATGCAACCAATCAGAGCAAGTGTTCTCATACAGGAAAGAACCTACTTTCATACAAACTCGCCACTTTTTATTAGACAGTAGGGTGCTGGATTTTACCCACACTAATAAAGACCGAGAATACCAAATTTGAAGCTGCCATTAATTTCAGCACTCACTTCAACAGATTGATCATGATTTCCTGGAGAAAAAGCCCATAACACCTAAATCATTTCCAGTGAGGACGAAGTAGGAATAATTGTAGAACCTATGTATGTCACTCGTTTCATTCGCAATAGTCCACAGTAGGCGCTGGTCTCTTGTAACTTTTTTTTTTTTTGTAAAGTGTCTTAAACGGTTCCTGGTTTACATGTGACTGTCACATGACTTTCCAGTCACGTGACCATCATCTTGCCGTTAAAATGGCCGCCTACAATCGGCAAATTATACGTGAAAATTCCAGGTAAATCGAGGCAAAAATAAGGGAGTAACGACTTCTCGAGTAGGGGTATCCCCCTCTTACAGGCCTGTTTCATTTATTTCTCAGCACGCTAAAGGTTAAACCCCAGGGGCTTGATTGGCAGGATTTATGTTGGGGACTACTAAACATTGCTACATACTAAATACATAACCTGTGGACCTGATGGTTTCTGAGAAGAAGATCTTGTAAGTTTTTCCCATTTTAAGTCTATGGGAGCAAATGACACCCCCCCCCCCCCCCCCCCCCCCCCCGGGCATGGCCAATTTGGACCCCAGGGGCATGGTTGGCAGGATTTATGTAGGAGCTACATACTTAATCTGTTAGCTCTGGGCCTCATGGTTTCAGAGAAGAAGATTTTTGAATGTTCTTTAGTTACATGTATATATAGCTCTATATAAACATATGACCCTGCCCTCCTGGGGTGTGGCCAGTTTGGAGCCCAGGGGTTTTATCAACAGGAATTACGTAGGGGACCACTAAACAGTGCCATACACTAAATATATAAGCTGTGGGTCTCAAGAGAAGATGTTTTAAGTTTTTTCCCATTATAAGGCTATGGAAGCTAATGACCCCCAGGGCGTGGCCAGTTTAGACCTAAGGAGCTTGATTGGCAGGATTTATGTAGGGGACCACTAAACATTGCTACACACAAAAAACATAAGCTGTGGGCCTCATGGTTTCAGAGAAGAAGACTTTTTTAAGTTTTTCCAGTCTATGGGAGCTAATGACCTCCAGGGTGTGGCCGGTTTGGATCCAAGGCCCATAAATTGGCAGGATTTACGTAGGAGACCACTAAACACTGCTACATACTTAATCTGTAAGCTCTCTGCCTCATAGTTTCAGAGAAGAAGATTTTTGAAGGTTCTTTAGCTATATAGCTCTATATATATATATATATATATATACAGTGCTCCAGCTAGGCCTATATGCAGGGGTCAGGCTACAGGGCGACTGGGGCAAAATAGTCGCTCTTGAGGGCTCTGTCGCCCTGGGAAGCCCTGAGGGCGACAAAAACTTCGCCCTCGATTTCTGCAACTTTTGAAAAACCTAATACTTGTGCTAAACGAACTTTTTGTTATGAGAAATCCAGTAAAAATTGAACAAACATGCAAAGGTAAAATTCTTTTGAAAAAAAGTTGTTAGAAGTATCAGAAATGCCACAGAATAAAAGTCTAATGTGGTTAAACAAGTTTTGGAGGAAAACTGTTTGCCTACTAAGTGACCAAAGGATCGTTTTTGTCAATGTCATTAGTTTTCGTGGGTGTCTGTTTTTTCATAAATGAACCATTTACGTGCTGAAAATTGGTCAGAAAAAGCATTAAAAATGCTAAAAACTAATTTTAAAAATTGACAGACATTTTAGCTGACAAATTTCATTTTATCATTATGTTTAAAGGTTATCAGATCTTGATGTTTTGACTGAGAAGATCAATTTCCTAAAAAGATATGGGTGTAGATATGATGCATTTGCCCTACTCACATCTGTGTTTCTGTGGATCATTTAATTGGTTTAGAAGTAAGAATTAACAGATCTACAGTAAAAATTGTTTCCTTTTTTGTTAATTTCCAAGACAATGCGGTAAAGCGAGTCAAGAGTCCCTAAGTGTCACGCTTTCAGTAAGGTCTTTACTTCTCCCACATCCTATAAAACTTCTCCCTGTTTTGTCTGGAGGGAGAAGTCACTTCTCCCTAAATTTCTGGGCCAGCTTGACCCCTGTATATGGAGAGGCAGGCCACTCCTCTTGCCCTCTCCTGCTGCCCTTCCTAAGCTGTCCTCTGTCTTGTTTCAAATCCAGACATAAAACCCTACATTTTGGTGGAAATTTCATGAAAATCGAACCAATATTAAACAAGAGGGCCATGATGGCCCTGTAACACTCACCTGAGCAACATTGAGAGCCTGATCTAGAACTGATCAAGGCAAACATTCTGATCAAAGTTCAAAATGATTATATTAACAAGTAAGACAATGTAGCATGTCTAATGGACTGTGAAATAAAGGTCACGGTCAAATATGGATGACTCCACTCAAGAGGCCATGCTAAGATGCATGAATGTACTAAGTATCAGTGGCTGTGAGCAATAGTTACTGAGAAACTGACCTAAACACAAACACTTCACAAGTACCAAATATCACTCTTTAGGACTAATAATTACTGAGAAACTGACCTAAATGGAAAAACTTAAGAGTCACTGGACAGAAAACAATACATCACCTTGAAATCAGCAAGACAAACATTTTTAGCAAGATTCATGATGTTCACTTCAAAAATGTGACCTCTAGAGCATCAACAAGGTTTTCCTTTGATTTGGCCAGGTGAACTAGTTGTTGATATCAAGTGACCCAGTCTTAAACTAGACCTAGAAATCATCAAGGAAAACATTTTGAGCAATATTTATGATGATTATTTAAAAAATGTGACCTCTGGAGTGTTAACAGTTTTCTGCTGATTTGGCCAGGTCACCTAGTTTTTTACCCCATGTGACCCAGTTTCAAACTTGACCTAGAAATCATCAAGACAAACATTTTGAGGAAGATTCATGATGATTGCTTCAAAAATGTGACTGCTAGAGTGTTAACAAGATTTTCTGCTGATCTGGCCTAGTTTTTGACCCCAAGTGACCCAGTTTCAAACTTGACCTAGAAATCATCAAGACAAACATGTTGAGCAAGATTCATGATGATTCCTTGAAAAATGTGACCACTAGAGTGTTAACAAGGTTTTCTTCTGATCTAGCCAGGTGACCTAGTTTTTGACCCCAGGTGACCCAGTTTCGAACCTGACCTAAAAATCATCTAGACAAACATTTTGAGCAAGATTCATGATGATTGCTTAAAAAATGTGACCGCTAGAGTGTTAACAAAGTTTTCTGCTGATTTGGCCCGGTGACCTAGTTTTTGACTCCAAGTGACCCAGTTTCGAACTTGAACTAGAACTCATCAAGACAAACATTTTAAGCAAGATTTATGATGATTGCTTGAAAAATGTGACCGCTAGAGTGATAAGATTTTATGCTGATTTGGCCAGGTGACCTAGTTTTTGACCCCAGGTGTTCCAGTTTCGAACTTGACCTAGAAATCATCAAGACAAACATTTTGAGCCAGATTCATGATGATTGTTTCAAAAATGTGACCGCTAGAGTGTTAACAAGGTTTTCAAACAGTTTCAAACATAACCTAGAACGCATCAAGACATACATTTTGAGCAAGATCCATGATTATTGCTTCAAAAATGTGACTGCTAGAGTGTTAACAAGGTTTTCTGCTGGTTTGGCCTCACTTGACCCAGTTTCAAACTTGACCTAGAAATCATCAAGACAAACATTTTGAGCAAGATTCATGATGATTGCTTGAAAAATGTGACCGCTGGAGTGTTAATAAGGTTTTCTGCTGATTTGGCCCGGTGACCTAGTTTTTGACTCCAAGTGACCCAGTTTTGAACTTGACCTAGAAATCATCAAGACAAACATTTTGAGCAAGATTCATGATGATTGCTTCAAAAATGTGACCGCTAGATTGTTAACAAGGTTTTCTGCTGGTTTGGCCAGGTGACCTAGTTTTTGACCCCACGTGACCCAGTTTCAACCTGACCTAGAAATCATCAAGACAAACATTTTGCGCAAGATTCATGATGACTGCTTCAAAAATGTGACCGCTAGAGTGTTAACAAGGTTTTCTGCTGATCTGGCCCGGTGACCTAGTTTTTTACCCCAAGTGACCCAGTTTTGAACTTGACCTAGATTTAATAGAGGCAAACATTTTGAGCAAGTTTCATCAAGATTGGGTCAAAACTATGACCTCTAGAGTGTTAACAAGTTTTTCCTTTGATTTGACCTAGTTTTTGATCCCAAGTAACCTAGTATCGAACTTGACCTAGATTTCATAGAGGTAAACATTCTGACCAAGTTTCATCAAGATCGGGTCAAAACTGTGACCTCTAGAGTGTTAACAAGTGTTTCCTTTCATTTGACCTGGTGACCTAGTTATTGACCCCAAGTAACCCAGTATAGATTTCATAGAGGCAACATTCTGACCAAGTTTCATTAAGATTGGGTCAAAACTGTGACCTCTAGAGTGTTAACAAGTTTTTCTTTTGATTTGACCTGGTGACCTAGTTTTTTACCCCAAGTAACCCAGTATCGAACTTGACCTAGATTTCATAGAGGCAAACATTCTGACCAAGTTTCATCAAGATCAGGTCAAAACTGTGACCAAGAGTGTTAACAAACTAAATGTTGATGACAAACGACAGACGACGGACGACGATGGACAGAGGGTGATGACAATAGCTTACCCTGAGCTTTTGCTCAGGTGAGCTAAAAATGTAGGTGTTTTTTTTCTTATTTCTCAACAAAAACATATCTTGTATGTACACATTAGAAGTGCTTCGGCAAGGCGCTTCTAATGAGTATTAACATCATATATTTTTTTTGAGAAATAAGAAAACTATTTCTCCAAGAAAACATGTGAGCAATCATTAAGTGCTTCTCATGAGGAGTTACAAAATATGTTTTTGTGAGAAACAAGAAAAACATCTCCCAATACCCACTTTTATCTGGAGCTATAATGCAGCTAGTATCTTCAACTTTTAAACTGTTTAGTACTATAACAAGTGTGTACACTTGACTATTTTTTTAACACTCCTATAATCTTGGTGTTATAACTTATCTTTATAAGTACTTTAACACTATCGTATTCACCCTAAATATTGGAACACATCAACTCTTTACCACACTTTGACCAGCCCATTTGATACCTGCTATATCTAAAAACTGCTAAATGGATGGCAATCAGTGTAGGCCCTGATCAAATGCCATGTTCTGTGGTGTCTGATCTGGGTTTACACTTTTTGCTAAGAATGTCTGTTCCAATACTTAGGTTATGTATGGTATACATTGTGTTTTTGTTGTATGTTATTTTACCTTATGTCCTGATCCTAAATGATAAATATATATCCTTCATACATGTACATGTCAGGAGTATCTAGATAAATATTTTTTCTTATTTCTTCTTCTAATGAGTACTAGGGCTTCCACATTTACAATAAAGGGTCCTCGGGCCATGGCTAGCTCACCTGAGTGAAATAGCCACTGCAGATATGCAGCTGTTATGCAACAATTTTCCAATTCAGTCATGCAACTAATGAAAGCCTCACCATCTGAAGAAGGTGTTGTTTTTTTTTTTTTAATTATTATTCTATTTTTTCATCATATATTTATGGGCATGAATGAAGCATGACCATTTGAACAAACCTGAATCCTGTTTCAACAGTAGGATCAACATGAAATTTGGTAGAAATTGGACAATTGGTTTCTGAAGAAGTTATTTAACAATACCATGACTTTAAACATGTATACAGCAGTGTTCAAGCCAGGAATTTCAGTTTTGGGGCCCTGGGGCCCCCACCCTCCAAAAAGTTGGGGACATATGAAAAAATCTAGGGACAGTACAATCAACGATCAAAATTTTATAGAAAATGTACCTGTTGCTTTCAGATATGGGTGGTTTGCACCATGTAATCTGTTCTTGTAACATCTGATCAGATGTACATTCCCGGTTAACACAGGGTTGTCAATAAGAAATGGCACAACAGATGAACATAAGAAATCAACAGACTGGGCAGGGTGTCAAGGGTGCTGCCATTGTTTTTCTTTTTTTTTTCCTTTTTTTTTTCTTTTGTGGGTGGGTGGGGGGGGGGGGGATAAGTGAGGTGCCTGTCTAAGTGTTGACAATACTGTGGAGATATAGGGAATAATAATAATCATAACTAGATATTGTGAATAGATGTAAAAGCTGAAAATCATTTTGAATTAGGTCTTTAGAACACTAATTCAAATTTATGAGCTGGATGATCTCTTTAGCATCAGTCCTATTCTAGTTTCAACAGGACTGACCTTCACCCAAAATTAATAACTTTCCATTAGACAATCAGTCAATCATATTTTTACCTAATCATTCAATCAATGAGATTGAGAAAAGAAAGAAAACTTCCAGCAGTAATATTTTCTGATAGTGATGTACTAACAGTGTACATTCGATCTACCCGCTCCCCACCCCCCCCCCCCCCACCCCCCACTGTGAGGTGACCCCTGAATTTATAAATGAACATTGAACCAATAGACACAGCACTAGCATTGAACCAATAGTAATGGCAGAATTGAAAAATGGCTGCCACCAACGCTAGGGGAAATAACATCAAAAATGCATAAACTACAGGCAAAAATCATACCAGATTGTCTGTTTAAATGTATTTTCTCAATTATTTTAAAGCTTTCTTTGCATTTTAAAATAATTTCTATGCCTATTTATAGTGAACCGCAAGTAAAAGCACCCGATCACAACGCATTTGCAGCCAATACTGTTATAAATTTTCTGCGCCTGGATGGCGCAAGAACTTATTTTTTCTGCGCCAAAACATGAAAATATGCGCCAATGGCGCAGCCTGGCTTGAACACTGATACAGCATGTGGGGTAAAGGAAGATAACAGGGTCTTATTTCCCTGCTGGTGTGCAACAAGGGATTCTTTCCCTGGTGGTGCTTCACATGGCCTTCTTTCCTTGCTGGTGCCTGACAGAGTCTCCTTTCCCTGCTGATGCATCACAGTTATCCTTTAAAATTTTGTCATGGCAACGAAACAAAATGGCCACTGTTCTTGACACAAAAACTGGGCAGGCAATCATCAAATGATCATAACTGCACAAACGGCTCACATCACTACATGTGTTATAGAGAAAATGTTATTTAACCATTATCCCATTATAAATATATGAGACCTTTCAGTTGTCATAGCAATTAAAAATGCAGATCACTATAATTTTAGCTATTTAACACCCCCACCACCCCCTTCTATTCCCTTCCCACCCAAGCAACATTACTATCAAATAAGGGACAAATCATTTCAGCGGCTTTAGAGGAGTTGTGGTTTTAAAGTGTTAATGGACAGATGGATGACAGACAAAAAGTTATCACTTTAAAAGCTCATCCTGAAAATAGCTCAGGTGAGCTAAAAATCTGTAAGGGTTTACAGTACAGCTCAGGTGGTTTTTCAAAATCCCCCCCGAACCGGTGGGGTTGATTTTTTAGCCCACCGCGGATCTTTATGATACCCCACTCCAATTCCCACCGCGACGGATTTTTCGTTCACCGCGTTTCCGCCGAGTTCCCTCCGCAAAACCATCCACTTACCTGTAGTACTCCGCGGTGGGCAAAAGTTTATCCTGGCGAGCTCGCAATGAAAGATTAGTGACGTCAGAATGATTGACAGCTCCGAATTTTTCCGAGTTTGCATGGGGGAGGAAATCGGAACCTTTATTTTGCTTACGCATCATTCGGCTGATTTGCCGCTGAATAAATACAGAAATATTTCTACCTAGAGATTAAAAAAAAAAAAAAAAAAGAGTTAATGAATAAAACAAGAAATAAAAAATAACGTATTTCTGTTTGTTTATTTCTTACCTTGTACCCGGGTACTTAAAGGGGCGCTTCTGCTATCTTAGAGGCTTTTATTTGGAGACCAACGAGCATCGTTCCGGAAAAAAAAAATAAGTAATGCCACGTAGGCCGACGCATTAATCTCCGATGGTCAGGATCGTGCATTCGATCCTCACAGATTGAGCGATTTATCATGAAACACATGTATTTGCTACGGTCATTCGCTCCTTCCACTGCTTCAAGATTGGCAGTTACAAGTTTCTGGCGGAAGGGAGTTTAGTGTACTAGTTCACCACTTATTGTATAAGCATGTATTGACGCGATTCATAAAAAATGCTCTTCCCCATTCCATTTCGCAGTAAGATGCGCCGTCCTACTGGAGACCAGGAGGTCGCGGGTTCAACCCCCGCCGAGGTCGGCAACATTCTTTCGTGGAGATTGATCATGAAATATTGTCTACGGTCACTCTCTCCCTTCCGCTGATTCAAGAAGGGCAATTGTCAGTTTCTTGCGAAAGAATGTGCGCAATACTGATTAACCGCTTAGAGGACTAAGCTTGCCCAGTAAACGTGTGGTTAGGTAAACTGACCGCACTCGACAAGACCCCATTGGGTTGACTGGGCTGTAAAACCTCAACACAAACGAACAAACATTCCATTTCGCACAGATCAGACACGTAAAGCAATTGCAGTTAACTCCCTTGTAAGTCAGTTATAGTTAGCTCCCTTAAATCAGTAAAACCTGCAGTGTGAGTACCTTACCCAGCATTTATCAGGGTACAAATGACTACTATGTTACGTTATTCTCTTACAGTATAATACATTAATAACATTATATTTATTGGCTTATACAACTATCTTCAGAACTTTCGTTTCCATGTAAAGTGTTCTGTTTTTGTGGCTTCAATATATGCGATATGCAAAACCAAGACCGTAATTTATTTAACGAGTAAAAGAGACGCATTGTATAAACCAAGCGTATCAGCGGGAAAGCGTCTTCTGGGCTAATTCAGCAGACGACAGATTGAATTCGTTTTTTTTTTTTCCTTTTCATTACCAAGAAAACAGGATTTGACGTTTCCTGCAGTGGAGACAATTTGCATGAAATGCAAATAATGTTCTCTTGGAAGAATGAGAAAAGTATTTTAAAATGTCGTCTGCTGAAAATTGTACTCAGGATGCTTAGCGTTAAGGTTTGCACAAACAACTCGCGCATGAGTCTGTGCATGGCAAAACCTACAATAAAACTTGTAGGAAGATACGGATCAGACTGCACACTCTGAGACTGCACATCAGCAGATCTCAGTAGTCTGATCAGAGCCTTCGCTAATCGTAAGTACCCCCTAGGATTACTGGGTGTAACAAAACGTCTTGTGCGACGATCGAAGACTCGGGTCAGTACGCGCCTGCACATTCGCTGATCCTATTTACCATCGATAGCCGGGCTGCCCAAAGCGGAATAAACAGTGCGAATGCAACAGCACATTCTGTTCAGACCCTTCACTGATCGTACAGTAAGCAAGAAGCTTGCTTTATCTAGTTGGTCGATGCACAGACTAACCGGTGTCTTTGCTGGTCGCACGTACATTGTAGTATTGTAGGTTTTATCCGGTTCAAAGTTCGTACTTCAAACATGAGAACTTTGTACCGACGTAATTTTTGTTTGAACTGGAGTTAAACTGCCCAGTTAATACTATTCATCGAGCCCGCACACTTTTCCGGGCGGGCTTATTCATAAGCTATTACAGCAGAAACTGACAACTGTCCTTCTTTTCTTTCATATACTTTGACGATAGAGCCTACTTTTGGAGTTATGGTCCTTTGAACACCGAAACTATTTTAGTGATTTCTGTAATATATTTGTGTCCGCTCTGTAACTTGAAAACTGTTTGCGATATTTTCTTGACAATTAATTTATTAACAAAGTTATGGTACTTGTTTGATGTAAGTGCAGTGGTGGGGCATGGTGAAATGTCTGCAGCCCTTTTATTAGATATTTAACGGGTTGAAATATTGGGAAAGGGTGCCTCAGTGGTGTAGTGGTAAAGCTGCGCGCCTTGTCACTCAGGGGTCATGAGTTCGATCCCAGGCTTCTTTCATATGGGACTTTAAACCAAGGTCCACACCTTCGTATGAACTAGCTATTAGTGGGACGTTAAAAAACTCACTCACTCATTTGAATTGTCATTAACTTCTGTGGCCCCTTGTTCGTTACGTGTGTTTTTTTGTATGACAGACACAATTTTTGCTTGGGCTGTCTCACTGATTCAATGTCTCTTTGATAGCAGAAGCGCCCCTTTAAGTAAATTTATATTGACACGTGCGGTTGCTGCACGCGAGTGAGAATTTCCCGGTCTTTTACCACATTACGTCATTTATATTGAGCGCGTGCGGTTGTTGCATGGGAAAAGGCAGTTACAGGAATACCAAACATAAATACATAATTCGTGGATTCGAGGCAGATGTTTGAGTCTTTGAGATTTTTGAGTGTTTGTTTTGTTTTTTTTACGGCACATTAAGTAAAAATGACCATGCCGTGCCCACTTGTTGGCCGGACCAAACTAAGCCACAGAATCTGGTACTTTTTCATATGGAGCTTTGTTGCGGCCCATGTTACCTGCTCGAACAGTGAATGGGGCTACCGGGGTTTTCTATGGACCAAGGGAACATCCAAATATATTTCAAGGAACCGGGCAGCATTGGTTAATATTTCAAGAGAACAAGGGAATAAACCTAATTTTGGGGGATCCGAAAGTGGCAATTTGGAAAACTCATCTATGTATTGGCCATACGCATTCGTTATTGTCCGTCGGCAATCGCACTATTTCGATGCTTTATTAATAATCAAAAGATGCTGATGTGCGAAAACTGACTCAAGCAGGACGTACGAATATTGCAATTTATGCACCGAATTTGCGGTACGTTTTGTGTACGCAAATACCAACAATTCTGTACGCTCATGGTGAATGGGAATGCTTACAATCAAAATTCGTTAACTGCTGTCACACAATGAGTTGAAAAGGCTGATTTGATCAGGTCGGCAGTTTGGTCCTATTCAACCGTGCATGCCGAAAAAGTATGACTGGCTTTAGCCACGCCCCTTTGGAAACAGCTTTCTCACTTCATCGCGGAAACACCGTGTGGCCCCCGCGGCTGTTTCAATTGCCTGTCATAATCGCGTTGAATTTTACCTGTTCGAAAGTAATTTTATCAGGCGATTTTTACCACGGGAACGCAGCGGATCCACCGGCCCGGGTGAAACCACCGTGGGATACTAAAATTTAATCCTTTCCACCCGAATCCACTCCCCACCGGCTCAGGGGGGATTTTGAAAAACCACCTGAGCTGTACTGTACATGGAGTTCTGTGAAGGAAACAATCCTGTTTAAATGCACCTCTGCTGTCGAAATTTTTTGTACGATCATGACTTGTCCCCTACATGTGCTTCATGACTGCTAGAAACATCTGAAGGGCTCTAGAAAAATTATAATGACACAGACCCATTACAATCACAAAAGGAAATGAAAAAAGTTCTGTGGCCCTGATATCCTCCAGAAATTTTGTTTGCCTGTTCATACAATGTATGTAAGTTACTTGGACCTTTAAAAGTATAAAGTGACCCTTTAGAAATAGTCAATAGGGTCATCAATGTCTGCTAGACAACTGACCCTTAGGCACTGAATACTAGCAAAACTTTTATACAACTCTGTATTTTGGACAGAATTCATATCTAAAACTGCTAAATCTGTTTCTGAGAACCCTATGCAGGCTACAATGTACCTGTACATGTCCTGAACTATCACACTACAACAAATCAGGAAATGATGGCTACAGAGACTGTTGTGGAACTGAACCTATTGTATGATTTACTAGAAAATATAATTCAAGGGTTGAGCGCAAGACTGTAGTAACTCAAACATATTTTTGAAACCCTTGTTTAGGGGCAACTTTGACCCCTTTGTAAACAATACAAATTTAGGTGCCATTGCTCATATGAGCAATGGCACCTAAATTTTCATTGTTTATAGAAAGAAATGTTGTAATCTTCATAACGCCTTCATCATGGTGAGGAGATTAAGTATTGGGAAAAATAACCATCTGACTTGCTACAGTCTTGCGATCAAACCCCGGTATGTTCATTTTGCATATGTGATACTACCATGGCTTTCAAGCACATATCTCTCTTGTGGGGCGCAAAAGGTGTGATAATGGGCCAAATGGGTGATAAGGCTTTTTTGCCCGCGCAAAAGCACATACCACAAGGTCACATGGGTGAACTGCTTTTTTGCACGGGCAAAAAACCCATATCACCCCATTCGGAGCACTCGACGGTCTTCCTTTTGACTTCGCATACGATATCAAATAGGCAAACTTGTCAGAAAGAAAAATGTATGATAAACAGATTATGATATGGCAATTTTCATATCATACCCCATATCAACCCTCGACCCATATCAGGCCTCTGGCCTTCGGCCCTCGGGCTGATATGGGTCTCTCCAAATGATATGAAAATTGCCATATAATAACTTGTCAAAAATCACAGTAAAAATGGTGTGTATCGTTATGGGACTTCAGTGATGACCCATCAAAAAACATCATCAAAAACGAAGGCTATTTTCACAGGCTACTTTTGGTCACACGAGTTACCGAAAAATACCAGAAAACTACCGAAATACTGGAATACCCGTGAAAAATACAGGAACCTGTGAAATACACCTATTGAAGAAACCAATATTGGCTTTAATTGAGAAACGCATATACAGGGAGGACAATCTTGAAAAGCCCAGAGGCCAATGAAGCTCATGCGAACAGCGAAGACTGATTCGCAGGCTGATCTGAGTATTCACTGGTCGCACAGGTCTTATTGTCCTTAAAGTATTTTCCAAATTTTCATGATCCCTATTCCCCCAAATCAGTTTCATTCCCTTGTTCTCTGCAGCATCTGATCTGGGTCTACACTGTTTGCATAGAAGCGTATGTGTCCCAATATTTAGGTTCTTTAAATCTTCAATATGTGCCAGTTTTGTATGCATTTCTGACGAGAAAAGGCTCTATAAATTATGTTTTTTTTCTCCTGAAGCAGTTTCCGGCCACAATTTCACGCGATGTTACCACTACAAGCATGTGGTTTCTTCATGCGGGGCAAGGGAAATGTTGTGTTGCGACTGTCGCATTGTCAGGGTATTTCAATAACTATAATGTTCTCAATATATAGATAATGTAAAAGAATAACAGTACTAATATCTACTTACATCCTGGTAAAAGCGGGGTAAGGCCCTCACCCCTTAGGTTTTACTGTTTAAAGGGAGCTAATTGCATATGCCATGATAATGAACACATACATATTCCGATAGACAGGACTGAACAAACAGTGTAGACCCAGATCTGACGCCACAGAACCCACTTAAATCTTCACTGAAACAGCCATGTATTTAACCAGAGATTTGTACTCTCTCCAAGAACTGGAGTTTACATGCTTGTTTGTTTGTATTGAGGTTTTACGGCCCAGTCAACCGAATGGGGTCATGTCGAGCGCGGTCAGTTCACCTAGCCACACGTTTACTGGGCAGGCTTAGTCCTCTAAGCGGTTAACCAGTATTGTGCACATTCTTTCGCCAGAAACTGACAACTGCCCTTCTTGAATCAGCGGAAGGGAGAGAATGACCGCAGAAAATATTTCATGATCAATCTCCACGAAAGAATGTTGCCGACCTCGGCGGGGGTTGAACCCGCTACCTCCTGGTCTCCAGTCGGACGGCGCATCCAACTGAGCCACCGAGGCCGGCCTGTTTGTCACCACCAACGGCAAAATCTGACCGCCCTTACATCAGATGATCTGAGTCTTCACTGGTCACATGTCTTATTGTCCTATAAGTGTTTTCCAAATTTTCATGTTCCCTGTTCCCCCTAACTAGTTTCATTCCCTCTTTCTCTGTGGTGTCTGATCTGAGTCTACATTTTGCATAGGCCTATCCGTCCCAATACTTAGGTTCTATTTTTAATACATGCCAGTTTCATATGCATTTCTGCCGAAAACATTCTCTATAATTTAACGAACATAAGCACCTTTTTCTCTCTAAGCGGTTTCCGCTACAATTTCTTGTGATGTTACCATTATGAGCAAGCGTTTTTTTCATGCGGGGCAAGAGAATGTGACTGTTGCATTTTCTGGGTATTATCACATATTTTTTTGTAATCTATCCTGGAACTTTAGACTGTCCCAGTATTGCGTGTCCTCATCTGGTGGCGTATCTGAGCAGACCCATGAGAATCTATGTAGGGACTAAATAGGCTCTGCAAGACTTAAGAAACATGAATAAACGTTTTGATGTGCAAACTGCTATCTCGCACATCATAGCACTAGTTAAGGCGCTTTTTTCAATCTAAAAGTATTGATATTTTTCTTATTTCTTCACGAAAACATATGTTGTGGGTACTCATTAGAAGCGCCCCGTCGAGGTACTTCTAATGAGTACCCACAACATATGTTTTCGTGGAGAAATAAGAAAAATATTTACCGGATACCCTCCCTTATCTAGCCCTTTCTCACACATTAAGCGCTAAGGCACTATTTTGCTCTTTTCTCAGAAAAATAATAATTTGCACCCAGCACTCGAGTTGTCTCCTCTAATGGAAATAATGACCGTCTGTCAGATCGCAAATCTGTTGGGGAAAAAAAAATTTAAAAACAAAAAAAGCATGCCAATTAATTTTCATACAGGGTGAAAAAAATCAACAGCAACTGAGGCAAATAAAAGAATGTGTACGAGTTACATCAAAAAATCAAAGAAAGGAGGTACAACCACGAGACATCCAAATTTGTCCTATACCCCCAACGACTTGAGTAAACCGTGTGGACAAATTGTTTGCAGTTACAAGTTAAAAGACTTCCCCTTTTCCTATATGTTGACATGTCTTAATTAATTAAAGCCACTATTGGTGTCTTCAGTAGGGGTCTTTCACAGGTATTCCTGTATTTTTCAAGGGTATCCCTGTATTTCGGTAGTATTTTGGTATGTCTTGTGACCTGATAAACACTATATGCCTTTTCCACCATTCTTCGAATGGAGGAGGCATAAAAAGTCAATTTAGGAAAACAAGGCATAAAAAATCACTGTACGAAATTAAGTATATTTCTTGCCAATTTCCAATTCGCGAGATTGGTGACTTTTTTGTGTTGAGGTTTTACGGCCCAGTCAACCGAATGGGGTCATCATGTCGAGCGCGGTCAGTTTACCTAACCACACATTTACTGGGCAGGCTTAGACCTCTAAGCGGTTAACCAGTATTGTGCAAATTCTTTCGCCAGAAACTGACAACTGCCCTTCTTGAATCAATGGAAGGGAGAGAACGACCGTAGAAAATATTTCATGATCAATCTCCACGAAACCTTACCTCGGCGGGAGTTGCATGGATCAGCTGAGAGACATGGGAAGGATACAGTGGTGCAATTCATGCATGTTAACTATAGGCTTGCAGGCCAACGTTGCATGCTACCGTTAATGGTGGTATCAATGTTGTCCATGCCCGTGTAATTTTTTTTTCCTGTCATAGTGACAAATTGCACAGCTCCAGATAAAAGGGGGTATCCACATATTTTTTTTATTTCTCTACAAAAACACAGGTTGTGGGTAGTAATTAGAAGTTCCATAGTGAGAGGCACTTCTAATAAGTACCTTCTTCGTATGTTATGGAGAAATAAGAAAAATATTAGTATTTTTCAGTTGAAAAAAAGCACATTATCTGGAGCTATGAAAATCATGTTCTTTCGCAAGATGTGGCCTGTATGAGAAAACATCTTGGAGAAAAGGAGTGCATTCCTGTACTGACACCACCCCATGGCTACAGACAAGAGGGGGTATTCTTACTTCTCCACAAAAACATATTGTGGGTACTCATTACAAGCAGCTTGGCAAGGCGCATCTAATGAGTACCTACAGCATACGATTTTGTCATGAAATAAGAATACTATGAATACTTCTTCAGAGGAATTGTTAAGAAAGAGTATTCAGTGATAATTCTGGGTTATTTTTCTTATTTGTCCATAAAAACATGTTGTGGGTACTCATCAGAAGAGCCTTGTCGAGGCGCTTCTAATGAGTACCCACGTTTTTATGGAGAACTGGAGAAAATTATCCCATAATTATCACCAAATACTCTCCCTTAATAATTCCTCTGCATTTTGGCTGAAAAAAGCACCTTATCTGGTGCTGTGACCACCCACCAATAGCCACAGTATAACATCTATCTGAATGACACAAAACCTCTGCTTACTTTAGAAAATATCTCTGTCCTTGAGGTGTTTTAGCCATTTCCCAGCCTGGTGGAAGTGGCTGTTCATCTACTAGTTCACAAGAATGTTGGCGAACATGCTGCGGAGGGGGTGGAACAGTGCTTAATGGAGTCTGTTGTAATTGAGCAGGTGATGAGTGAGCCCTCATATGAATAGTGGGTGGGGTATTTGTGTACCCAGTAGAGTCCGTGCTCCCATCACGGCTATGAGGGTTCTTTTTCTGAGGTTCTGGGGGTGTGAAAAATGAAGCCGGTAAGTTTCTCATGCGAAGTGGAACAATTCCTGGAGTCCCTTTTGCGTTGGGATCCATCGCGGCTTGAAACAATCTCTCCATATCCTCTTTGCTGCTTTCTCGGACGTGCAGCACCTGTGTGCCCCGTTTTTCTGTTGGATCAGCCATTCTGGCTGTTATAACACCTTACAGCAACCCTAACGAAAAGTAAGCTATAATCCTGTGGAACTCCTATCACAATAAAGAAAGAAATATAGCGTAAAATCCTGAACAACTCCTGAGTAACTTTTCGGGATAGTTGGACACCATTAAAACTTTTGCGAAAATTAGCCGCTTAACTCATTGCAGGTGCGTGCTACACTCGCCTGAGAAATAGAGCCCTATTTATACATGAATACCGGCTGCAATTAGAATAAACAATAATTATAGCAGTAAACAGATTTTTAATCAATCAATGTTAACTTAGTTTTTCAACCTTGCAGAGGAGGTTAATTCCAAGACTCAAAGTGCATTGTTGGTGCCAGTAAATTTTATATTATTACGCGTTTTTGTTGTGACGTCACTCGTGACCTTCTAGCTCGGTACGTCCCAACTAAACATACAGAGCTAGTCCTTAATGAAAATTACTGAACCAACTGTCAAGATAGTAACGTTTTCAGTCTGTATATGGTTTAAAAAATCTTTAAATGTTTAATGAAAACCTTACTTCTGCTAAATCTAGCTTCATTTTCCACTTCTGTGCTACTTTCGTTCTGTTTACAGTGTGTCGACTACCATATATGGTATTTTCCGTAATGTTGACGGCCCAGGCCTGACGGAAATTTTATCAATCAAACTGAAAGTATTAAAGAGGCCATCCCGAAAAAACAAAAGCCGCTATGAAAGAACGGTGTACAATACCCAGAATTCAGTATGAAATGTGATATGGAACAAAATAGAATTTGGGAAGGAACCTATAATAATATGGGCCATGGAATGGAACTGAGATTGCCCCCTCCCCCCCTCTGCTATTCAGCGGCTTCAATTCCAGATAGCTGGCGACGACAAGCAAACGTCGCACTAGTCTTCAAAGAGTAGTTCAGAGAGAGAGAGGAGAGAACTGGGGGGGGGGGGGGGGGGTAACTTCCTATATATGGCATAGTACGGATGTGCGTGCCGAATAGCCCCCTTTTTCAGCACTGCCAGGTATATGATTGGCTCCCTTTTTCGACAAAAAGTATATGACTGGCCCAATATTTCTTGATTGGTATATGAAAGGCCCCACTTTTTCTGACATCTCGGTATAAGCACATATTTTTCACTCACAGATTTTTTAAGCTGCTTGTTCTCTTGGTATTCAATGAATTGAATGCATTATTTGTCTAACTACCAGCAATAAATGGGTACAAAAAATCAAAGAGCAGTATATGAATGGGTCATTATTTCAGATGATCTAGTATATGAATCCGTTTTTTCAAAGGCCAGGTATATGAATGGGGTAGGTTTCAAAATACTGGCTTGCACACCCGTACCAAAATTACCCCGTTACCCCCTGACTCCCTCCCCTCCCCCCCCCCCCACCCCCCACCCCGAGGAGAGACAGCTAATCCAGATCAACCCAAGCCAATAGTTCTGCTGCAAGTGCTTCACGCGGAACTTGCCCACATACTCAAAGTAATCTTTCAAAAATCACTTGACTCCGGAAAGCTCCCACATATCTGGAAGGAAGTTAATGATTCTCACATTTTCAAAAAAGGAGACGTCAGACCCAGCAAATTACCGCCCAGTCTCCCTTACTTGTGTTCTGTGCAAAGTGCTAGAACACACAGTAACCTCTAACTTGATTAGGCACTTGGCTAATTCCAACATCCTATTTGACTTGCAACACGGATTCAGGGAGAGAAGGTCCTGCGAAACCCAGTTGATAATGCTAGTGGGTGAAATTTCTATAAAGATGCAATATACATAAGGGAAACAGATACGAGATCTGATACTTTTAGATTTAAGTAAAGCTTTTGACAAGGTTGCCCATGAAAAAACAATTTCTAAATTCTATGGAATTCGAAGAAAAAAAAAACACACTTTTTTTATCAAAGACTTTTTGGACAATTACTCTTTCTCAGGCAGTTGTGATAAATGGGGTCAAATCAGATAAGATAGCTGTGTCTTCAGGTGTCCCACAGGGCTCGGTTCTTGGACATGTATATTCTCTTCCTTGTATACATAAACGACCTATCTGACAAGGTCAAATCAAGAATTAGGATTTTTGCAGAGGATACTGTCATATACCTGGCTACTAGCACTGACGGTGAGTCGATAACTCTACAAAATGACCCGTTTCTCCTTGAATTATGGGAACACGTCGGGACATGAGCTTTAACACCTCCAAATGTCAGGTCTTACATATCACAAAAGCTAAATGGCCCATCTAAACCAGATACACCCTCCACGATGCCCATGATCCTAGACACAGTCCAATCTGCCAAATATCTGGGCGTTACAATCTCAGACGACCTTTCTTGGAGTTCTCACATTGATTCTATCTATAAGAAAGCAAATCAAACACTGGAGTTCCTCAAAATGAATATCAAGGTTCGTAACAAGGACCTTACGTCTACAGCCTACAAAACATTAGTACGGCCATAGTTTGAGTACGCTTCAATAGTGTGGTCTCCCCACACATCCACAACCATCGCAAAACTTTAAGCAGTCCAGCGCAGGGCAGCCCACTGGGCTACCCGTGACTACCAGCGCACCTCCAGCGTGACTCAAATGTTAACCCTTAAAGCGCCAATCACAACTATTGTCGTCTGCTTTGTCATCTGCTTGTGATTTTAAAAGTCATTTTTGCAAACGGTGTGGACCCAGATCAGACTGCTCCTTTAGGAGCAGTCTGATCAGGGTCCACACTGTTTGCCTGTATGCAAAAATAGGTTTGAAAAGTCTGCAAGAATATTCAGCAGACGACATAAACAGACAACATTTTCAGATGCAGTTTTTCTTGGCGCTTTAAGGGTTAAGGACCTTCACTGGTGCACACTGGAATAGCGTCGAATAGACAGCCGACTTATCCTTAAGTATAAGATCATTTATGATCTGGTAGCCATACCTTCAGCAGACTACCTAGTTCGCAATACTAGGCCGTCTAAACCAAAAACACCCACTAGCATACAGGCAAATTCGTACTCTCTGTGATTATTACAAGTACACATTCTTTCCCCGCACTATAGTCCACATGAACGCCCTTGAACATCATATCCCCGTACGTTCTATCTACTGTGGCACAATTTAGCAATGTTGTATGCCAAGTAGTCTATGCCCTACCGTAAATATCAAACATGTTTTTTGTTGTTGTTTTTATGTCCCGCCATTTTCAATGGGGGAGGAAGGGGGTGGGGGGAGCATATAGTATCACCGCTGTCCGTACGTACGTTCGTCCCGTCCGTCCCGTTTGTCCGTCCCGTCCCGTATGTAACACTTTTGGTTTCCGTGCGATATCTTTTGAAAGGATTGGTGCATTGGATTGAAATTTTATACACAGGTATATAATAAATAATAATAAAATGTAGGCCAAGTTCGATTTAGGGTAAAATCCACCAATTATTTTGGGAGTTATGGCCCTTTTCAACTTTGAAAAATTTTCATCTTTGAAAAATGGTTTCCGTGCGATGTCTTTTGAAAGGATTGGTGTATTGGATTGAAATTTTGTACACAGGTATATAATCATAAAATGTAGGTCAAGTTCGATTTAGAGTAAAATCCATCTATTATTTTGGGAGTTATGGCCCTTTTTCAACTTTGAAAAATGGTTTCCGTTCCATAACTTTTGAAAAGATTTTGTATTGGATTCATATTTTATACACATGCATATAATTATAAAATATAGGTCAAGTTCGATTTAGGGTAAAATCCACCAATTATTTTTGGAGTTATGGCCCTTTATCAATGTTGAAAAATAGTTGAAAAATGGTTTCCGTTCGATATCTTTTGAAAAGATTAGTGTATTGGAATCAAACTTTATACACAGGTATATAATCATAAAATGTAGGTCAAGTACGATTTAGGGTAAAATCCAACAATTATTTTTGGAGTAATGGCCCTTTTTCAATTTTGAAAAAATGGTTTCCGTTCCATAACATTTGAAAAGATTACTGAATTGGATTCATAATTTATACACAAGCATATAATTATAAAATATAGGTCAAGTTTGATTTATGGTAAAATACACCATTATTTTTGGAGATTCGACCCTTTATCAATGTTGAAAAATAGTTGAAAAAATGGTTTCTGTTCGATATCTTTTGAAAAGATTAGTGTATTGGATTCAAATTTTATACACAGGTATATAATCATAAACTGTACGTCAAGTTTGATTTTGGGTTAAATCCATCAATTATTTTTGGAGTTATGGCCGTTTTTCAACTTTGAAAAATGGTTTCCATTCCATAACATTTGAAAAGATTAGTGAATTGGGAATCATATTTTATACACAAGCATATAATTATAAAATATAGGTCAAGTTTGATTTAGGGTAAAATCCACCAATTATTTTGGAGTTACGGCCCTTTATCAATGATGAAAAATAGTTCAAAAATGGTTTCCGTTTGATATCTTTTGAAAAGATTAGTTTATTGGATTCAAATTTTATACACAGGTATATAATCAAAAAATGTATGTCAAGTTGGATTTAGGTTAAAATCCATCAATTATTTTTGGAGTTATGGCCCTTTTTCAACTTTGAAAAATGGTTTCCATTCCATAACTTTTGAAAAGATTAGTAAATTGGATTCATATTTTATACACAAGCATATGATTATAAAATATAGGTCAAGTTTGATTTAGGGTAAAATCCACCAATTATATTTGGAGTTACAGCCCTTTTTCAACGTTGAAAAAAGTTTAAGTGATATCTTTTGAAAACATCAGTGTATTGAATTCTAATTTAACACACAGGTATATAATCATAAAATAGAGGTCAAGTTCCAAGTAGGGTAAAATCAACCCATTATTATGGGAGTTATGGCCCCTTTTCACCTTCAAAAGATGTTTTCCTTCCGATATTTTTTTAAAAAGATTGATTTGTGTATTGGATTCATATTTTATACTCAGGTATATAATCATAAAATATGGTCAAGTTCGATTTAGGGTAAAATCTGCCAATTATTATGAGAGTTATGGCCCTTTTTTCAAATTCATATTTTGCAAAATACCTGCGTGTGGTTGAGGATGGCCCTAAGCGGGGGCATCTGTATCATACTGACACATTTCTAGTTTTTTTCTGGTTCTATATTAACTCCCTCTTCACAGCTGTATAAACATTTTCTTAACTGTGCACTTCTTTTGTTTAACTCAAACTAACCCCCTTTTGCACTTGTTTACCAAAAGTGAGGAGTCACTATGTCCGTTCTATTTTGAAGGTAACTTTAGTAACAGTGTTTTCAGAAAAAAAAAAAAGATGTCCCCACCGTGAATTTCCAGTTTTTGAAATAAAGGAAACAACGGAGACTGCAGCCTCCCCCCTCGTACTTGGATTGTCAATGGAAAGCTTACTACTAGGCTTTACGACAAACGGGATGACTTCAATTTTCCTATTGTTAACTTTCCATTCCTGAGCAGTAATATCCCTTCTGCACCAGCATACGGCGTTTACGTTTCACAGTTAATCCGTTATGCCAGACCTGTTCAAATCACCAGGACTTCATGGAGCTCGGGAAGTGCTCACTACAAAGTTGTTGAGCCAGGGGTATCAGAACAACCAAACTGGTAGCAACACTTAATTCTATGGGGGACATCATGATCTGGTCAATCCCTACAATGTGGCAGTTTCCAGAATTGTTTGATGTTTTTGCCAACGACGAGCCATAAGTAGACTTCCAAAATCTCGGACATACGCTTCTACCTACATTTTCTTTGTCCAGGCCTATGGGAATGGTGGACGAGGCTTGCTAACCAAGTAATGCTTACTATTCGCGGACGCCTGATTACACCCTTTATTCTGGGGTCCATGTCTGTTGGTCTGAACATTCTGATTCGTCATTCGTTTATGTATTTATGAGTTTGGATTATGGCTTGGGTACCATGACCACAACTATTTTTTTCTACGGCTGTGAATTTAAAAATTAGGTCAAGGTTACCAAAATCTAATCAGTTCTCTGTTATGTCCCAATTATATATCCATGAAAATTTGGTAAGAATCAAACCACTGGTTCACAAGATATTGTGCAGACAAGAACGTGTGACGCCGACGTCAACCCCGACGTCAATGGGATCCGCGTTAAAAGCAATTTATGCCCCCTTCCCTTATATAGGGGTTATAAATATATTGTGTCTAAACATTTAATAACAGTAGTGAGCTTAATCTATAAAGATGTTTGTGGCTAAAATGCGGTTCATTACGAAAACACGCCTATTCAAATACACGTATATTGAAAATTTCGCCTCCAAAAACTAAAAAACAAAATTACATGTATATACACAAATTCTGATATTTTTCTTATTTCAGCTCTAAACATAGATTGTTGGTACTCGTGAGAACGTGAGAACCGCCTCGCCGAGGCGGTTCTAACGAGTACGTACAATCTATGTTTTTGAGCAGAAATAAGAAAAATAATGTATACCCCTGTAAACTAGTCTGTCTCCAGACTCTATCTTTTCTATCATTTTCTCCTTTCTTTTCAAAGGTATACAAATCTGGAATAGCTTAAAACAATTTATTCAGTTATGTCCCTTAGTGGAAAAGATAGATTCTGTTAGAACAGGCTATATAAGCAGGAGAAATAGGGATTAAAGAGAGAGAAAAAATAATATTCAGAAAAATAACTAAAATTAATAAAAATTAAAAAAAAAAAACAGAAACGACTGGAACCAGTCTACTCTGTAAACCCCAATTTTACTATATAAAAGTGGGGTTTAAAGGGGTCAAAATTACATATTTTCGTGATGTACACCAGAGAACACATTTTAGCCAATATTTGCAAGATAGCTCATCCAGTTGTGAATTCTACCTGTTCAATCCTGTTCAATTCAGTAATTTAGTAATTGTTCTGTTTCTTACAAAAACATGAACAAACCAGTGGGTCTTATCAAGAACTTTGCCCTGTTAGGCAATGATCGCTAACGGAGTCGAGCATACCCAGAAGATCAAATACTGGTTTCATAAGAAACACTGGTAGACAGCTCTTATTGGTCCAGTCTGTACGAAAGACCGGTAGTGACATTTCAACTACAATAATTCAAGGTTTCAACTTCACGAATTCACGATTTCAGCTTCACGAATTCACGAATTCAACTTCACGAATTCACGAATTCAACTTCACGAATTCACGAATTCAACTTCACGAATTCCACTTCACGAATTCAACTTCACGAATTCACGAATTCAACTTCATGAATTCACGAATTCAACTTCACGAATTCCACTTCACGAATTCAACTTCACGAATTCACGAATTCAACTTCACGAATTCAACTTCATGAATTCAACAATTGAATTCGTGAAGTTGAATTCGTGAATTCGTGAAGTTGAATTCGTGAATTCATGAAGTTGAATTCGTGAATTCGTGAAGTGGAATTCGTGAATTCGTGAAGTTGAATTCGTGAAGTTAAATTAGTGAAGTTGAAATCGTGAATTCGTGAAGTTGAAATCGTGAATTCGTGAAGCTGAAATCGTGAATTCGTGAAGTTGAAGCCTTGAATTAATGTAGTTGAAATGTCACTACCGGTCTTTCGTAAGTCTGGCCTAATTTTGAACTGATGCAAGGTTTTATGCTGCTCAAATTGTCTGCATGTTTCATAAGTGTCAAATGACAACAGCTTTTTTTCAGCGATCAGGAACAAATAACTCAAAATCAACTGTGATTTTTGTCAGTGCCGGTTATCTGCATACGTCATATTTTTAAAAAATAGCCATCAGAAAAGATGGTACATCCCTCCCTCGACCGTCACAATTTTCAGACAATTTTCAGACCATTAGTACGCCTAGCTCATACTCGACGTGCCCTGGGTTGAGTATAAAGTGGACAGGGCGGCGCTTGGTGACAGACAGCGGCACCAAGTGTGCATGGATGATCCATGAAAGCAAGGCTGTATAAATACATGTACATAACAATCGCCGCTGCCTCTATGTGCCTCGGGTGCCTGGTAGCGTTAAAAATCCGCACAACAACAACAACAACCTCGACCGAAAGCTAATATGATTGTACATAAACATAAATTTCACTAGAAATACAACACACCTCTAATCCTCAAGCAAAGCGGAGGTGGGTGGGTGGTGGTGGTGGTGTGTGTGTTTGGGGGCGCGGGGGGGGGGGGGGCGGTGTGTGTGTGTGTGTGTGTGTGTGTGGAGGGGGGCGGGAGGGTACTCTGAATTTTGCCTGCTACATAGCCTGGGCTCCAGCATCTAAGTGTTTACCTCACCCACACCACCCCACACCCACCCCCACACACACAAAAAATACGGTATATCAGCCATTTACCATTTACCCCAAAAAATATCCGGTATAGCAGCCATACCCGAAAAATATCTGCAGATATTAGCATACCACAAAAAATATTCCCCTTGCTTTCACACAACTATCAGTTGCTGATACTTTGGTCTCACTAAACTATCATTTTAACACAATACCCCACAAAATAGCGTGAAATTTTGATAGACCCTAAAATAGTCAGTTTTGAAAGTGAACCCCAAAATTACCTGCTAAATAGCCAATACAAAAATATCCACTTTTTCCCCCATAACACCCAAAAATAGTAAAATTCAAAATTCTTAACCCCAAAAATAGTCCTAGCCTATGTATAAAGCCAATTTCTGAGTAAAACCTCTTCCCCCCCCCCCCCACCCCCCCTCCCCCGATCCTCAGGTGGATCCTGCAACGAATCAGCAATACATCCGCAAAGGTTTATATCTCTAAGGGTGTTGGAGTTACAGCGATCACAATGTTTCTATTACCAAATACTGTCAGGGGAGATAACAAAACAAGAGGTCCATGGGCCACGATTCGCTAACCTGACTAAAACAGCCATTGCATATCTGCAGATGCTATGCAGCATTCTTGCAGTATTGCCATAGCAACTAGGACCTAATTTTTACTGTGCCGTAAAAAGGTCAAAGGTCATCCTAGGACCATCATTTGAACAAACTTAGTAGATCTTGAGTTCCAATGCTATATACCAAGTTTAGCCTCGAAGCTTTCTTATTTACGGAAAAGAAGAGTTTTATTTATTTATTTTTTTTAACCAGATATGGGCTTGGCGGCCAAGATCATTGGACATATTGTCAATACCCCTTCGACAGAAGGCCCTGTGTGAAACCTGGTGACAAGTGGTCAATCTGTTTCAAAGAAGATGTTTTAAGATATACAATTTAACAGATGTATACATATGGGACGGAAAATTGACCTTGCTATAAAACGTCAACCTAGAATCATCCATCTTTTGAACAAACTTGGTAGACCTTGAGTCCCCGATGCTATATACCAAGATTCAGCCTCAAACCTTTCTTGGTTCTGGAGAAGATTTTAAGTGAGTTTTACCATGTATGGCATGGCGGTCATCTTGTTCAATGGCACAGAACCATTTGAACGAACTGTCAATACCTTTCTGACAGAAGGCCTCATAGGCCCCATGTGAAATCTGGTGAATATTCGTCCAGCAATTAAAGAGAAGAAGACGTATAAAGATTACATGATTTTATACATATATGTAACCCAGGGGCAAAGG
Organism: Anodontia alba; assembly: GCA_964016985.1. NCBI lineage: Eukaryota > Metazoa > Mollusca > Bivalvia > Lucinida > Lucinidae > Anodontia > Anodontia alba. Next base: position 57,114,988 of record OZ024832.1, on the reverse strand, counting down.
CAGATAACCCCAGGGGACAAAATTTTGATTGTAACTAATAAGTTTTACCACTTTAATCATACTTTGTACGTTTCCGCTATAAGTCTTTAATACATTTTTAGAAAATGATTTTTTAACATTTTCATTTGTATGGGGAAGCAAATTTGACCTTGCCATAAAAAGTCAAAGGGCATCTTAGGATCACCATTTGAACAACTTTGGTTAGATCTTGAGTCCCTATAGTTCTCTACGCTATATACCATGATTCAGCATCAAAGCTTTCTTGGTTCTGGAGAAGATTTATAAGTGTTTTTCTACCTTACATGGGCATAGCAACCATCTTGTTCAATTGTGTAGACCATTTGAATAAATTTTTGATAGATCTTTCACAGGCGGCCCCATGTGACGCAGAGAGAGAGAGAGAGAGAGAGAGAGAGAGAGAGAGAGAGAGAGAGAGAGAGAGAGAGAGAGAACCCTGCAAATTATAAACCTGTATCATTCACGTCAGTCTGTTGCAAGACCCTTGAGCATGTATAATTTGTTAATGATATTAATAAATACTTCGGCTCAAAAAGCATTCTTGCTGACTGTCAGCATGGATTCCGAATTCGGAAGTCTTGCGAAACGTAGCTTGTCCTGTTTGTTCATGATCTTGCCAGCAACCTGGTCGATGCGGTAAACCTTGAACACAAACAAACAATGTAATGATCTGGGATTTCGCAACGCTTCGACAAGGTTCCACAAAGCAAGCAGACGTTTATATAAATTAGAGTACTGTTTTCCTTTGATTTATACAAAGCCTCCTTTTTGGTATTATTTTCCTTCGTCTTAGTCTTCAAAAATGCGGCGTTTGATTAAGGTCTCCACTATTTGCAAATAATTAAGTTATGTTCTCTAGGAATAGTTAAATCATACCTAAAATTGAAATTCGACTCTTCCAATATATAATGCGCGGAGAGTTTATTAGGTCTAAAATGGGTTTGAAGCAGATTAAAAACTTGGCAGGTTATCCGCAGTTCTGGTCCTGCGATATCCTGCGATATCAGCACAGACCTTGAAGTCGTCCGGTGGTGATATTGATACAGTACAGTCTGGTTGGCCCATGTCCACATGAATGTTCTAAGAAAGCTTGTCGTCTACAGTGACTCCAATTAAGGTACTCAGCTTGTGAGGTCTCTTTTAACCGTTGGCAGCCTAGCTAGCATTCTACGTAAATCTACATCGGGCCGTCATCGGCCCGTCAGCTACCCTGACGGGCCGATGACGGCCCGATATAGATTTACGTAGAATGCTGACTGGGAGTGTATTGTGTAAAAGGTCTAGTATAATCTCGCGTTTGTTTGTGACCCGGATGTGTTCACATCTGTGTGGATTAAACAGCATCTGCAAGTCCTTTCCCCTGTTTATTAAAGCTGATCACAGTCAGTCTGCAAGAAGTCGGCATCTTGATTGTCGGATTACTCCGTGCAGCAGGCAGTCGTCGGCGAGCTGTCCAAGGGTGGATTCAGAGGGGGTTCCTTTTCATGGGAAATTTTGGATAAATTTGATAAATTTGGGACACTTTTTCATATACGTCTCTTCAACAAGTCCTGTTTACTACCTGTGAATATGTGTAAAATTACTGGGTGAGTGCCAAACAGTGTAGACTCTGATCAGGCGCCACGTTCTGCGGCGTCTGATCTGGGTTTACACTGTTTGCTCAGGCCTGTCCGAATACGTAGCGTAAATACGGTAATATGATTAAATCGATCCCCCGCCCCCTCAGAAATACTCCTGGATCCGCCCCTGCTGTTGTACTGACGAGGAGACTTGAAAGCAGATTGATGAAGTATATCAAGAACAGGAGAGGACCGAGCACTGTCCCCCGAGGAACACCGGAACTTTTCCTGGATGAAGATTTCACATTGGCTCCTGTTGGCGAGGAAGCTCTTGGTCCAAGACAGTGCCTGGTCTCTACTTGCATAATGATAGAGCTTAGCAGCAAGCTGCTGATGTGAAACTTTATGAAACGCCTTGCTGTCCAACAAAATGACGTCGATCTGATAGCAATTGTCCTGTACTGTAATAACCAACTGAATCTCATAGATTTTTTTCCGGAAGACATGCTGATAACTGTTCAGTATCTCGTTGCTTTCCAGGAACTCCATAAGATGACCGTGGACTACTTTAAACACAGAAGTCGATGCTGGGGGTCTGTAGCTGGCGAAAAAAAAAAATCAAGGGAACTAACATACCAGAAAAAGTAAATTACTATCAGCGACAGAATTATCTTACTTGTAGAGGCTCGGACAGGCGAGTTTAATCGGTGATCATTGCCATTTCACCTGAGCTTATAATGAACAAGACATTATTTATCAACTAGGTAATTTTCTAATATGTGCCAAACAGCCTGCATCATATCAATGCAATATTTGATATAATTTCTATACGGTTTTGGCCCGGGCTTTATACGAGGCCTAATACTTTTGTTTCGACCAAACAGTATTGATATTTGTTTTATTTCTCCCGCCTGGGGACTCGTTAGAATCACCTGGGCGAGGTGCTTCTAATGAGTGCCCCAAACATATGTTTTCATGGAGAAATAAGGAAAGTATTATGTGGATACCCCTCTTATCGACCTGGGGCTATGAGCATCGTACATGAAAGAAGGCGAGAATAAGAAAGAAGAAATTTTCTCCAAGGTTAGTCGATGATCAGCCGAGTCGGTTTTACAAAACCGATGATCGACTATGAAATTCTGATTCCCAACACTAGCCTATTTCAGTCTGGAGACCACCATCCAAAAGGATAATTGGCAAACAGTGCAGACCCAGATCAGACGCCGCAGAATGCGGCGTCTGATCAGGGTCTCTACTGTTTGCAAATAGTTGAGCCATTTTCTCTAGGAATTCTAAATCACATAGCGTGACACACCTAAAATCGAAATTGTGCTCTTCCAGTATACAGTGAGGGAGTCCATTCAGTCTAAAATAGGCCGGTTTTCCTGTAAGCCCTTCCTTCTCGAAAGGCGTCTGATGTCACGAATTAACGTTTACCACCCTGGGCATATTGAGCAGACGACAAATTGATAATATGTTTCTTCTTTTGTTTTGGCATTTCATGGAAATTAAGGAAACGATTTGCATGAAATGTCAAAGCCTATTTTCAGTAAAAAAAAAAAATAAAAAAAAATAAAAAAAAATGGGAAAATATTTCAAAATGTCGTCTGCTGATTTTTTCCCCAGAGTGCTAAGCCCTAAAGACACATTTTTTCCTTCTTTGGCTAGACCCCAACCCCCTCTCATGATCAGCCCTAATATACAGTCCTGATAACAGAGCAAGTCTGGCTAAACCGAGAATACGTCAGTTTGAAAGGAACATGAGTATCTATACTCTTTTCGACTGGCTCCAGTCTCTAGTGATAAAATAATTTTTCTTACAATCTGTTTAATAATCCACTAAAATAAAACCAAAGTAATATCATGACTATAAAGGCTGGTCACTAGTGACCAGCCTTTATAGTCACGATATTTTTTTTTGTTTTTATCTTTGTGGATTATCAAACAGGAGTAAGAGAAAAATATTTAGTCACTGGAGACTGGAGCCAGTTAATACTCTTTGTGCACATTGCCTTTGAGTGGAGATAGTGTCCTCCTCTATGAAATTATGGCTGAACGTACGAATTCTCATTTTTGCGCAATTCCGGAATTGTTGTGTGTGTGTGTGTGTGTGTGTGTGCGCGCGCGCGCGTGTGTGTGTGTTTCTTTTTTTTCTTTTATTTTTCTTGTTGTTGTTGTTGTTGTTTTAACGTGTGATAAAAGCTTAAAAATACATAAACACTGTTGAGTGCGCAAATATTTTTTTGTTATTTTAATCCATAGTGCACATTTATTTGACCACTGACTCATTGTCTGAATGTCTCGCATTAAAGCTTTCTAAATACCTTTGTAACCTTTATCATTCTCTGAGCTAATTCAGCAGACTTCAAAAACATATTTTTCTTATTTTTCCCAGAAAATAGGGGTTGGCCTTTCATGCAAAGGAGACAATTTCATGAAAAGACTAAGCGTACTTTCCGAGAAAAAAGAAAACAAAAAGAGAAAAATATTTAAAAATATTGTCTGCTGATATTTTTACCCAGCATGCTGAGAGTTAAATATCCATTAGGTGCATTCTTTTTCCCCCGATCCTGCGAATCGAAGTTCAATAATGAGCCAATAAAACCCCTCGTCCGGTATGAATACATCGGGTCATTCTTATGTCAATATGGTCAGTCATATTACACGGTTGAATAATTCAATTAGCAGGGTATATTAGTGTAGGAGGAATTCAGTAAGTCGAAGCCAGCGTAAAAGGTTTGATTTTCTTTGAATTCTAATTGTTTCCATGTTTTATTTCATATTTCTTTTAATTCATATTTTGTTTTACATATCTTATTTTTTGAAACTTGTGCTATCTTTCTGTCAAGGTCCTCAAGAATATCCTGGGTTGAACAATACATGAACGGACACGGTGATCGTGACCTCTGACGTAATAATATATATTATGTCCACTGTTCGGCAACTACAGTTACCGGTGAAACGTCTTTCCGTATTTCACTTTAGTGTATTTCAAAATTTCTGGTCTATTCGAGGATTGTTTTTTTTTAATTTATTCATCACAAAAACATACCTACAAAATTTGATCCCCTTAACCCCCACTTTTAAAAAGTAAAACTGGGGTTTACAGGGGTATACATTATTTTTCTTATTTCTGCTCAAAAACACATATTGTGGGTACTCGACGAGGCGGTCCTAACGAGTACCCACAATCGATGTTTTGAGCAGAAATTTGAAAAATATCAGAATTTTTATCAGAAAAGTTTCAATTTTTGGTGGTGAAATTTTCAGTATATTTGAATATATATAGTTTTCGTAATGTTTACTTGAGGGTCACAGCTGAGTCCTAATGCGCCGAAACCAGCTAGTTTGCCCAGAAAATAAATTCCATGCCCAAAACCAGCAGACACACAGCGTCGCATTAACGACATCGCGACAACCTCATAAAACGGTTTTGTACATTTACTGAGAATGATTATGATGCCGGATTTGAAAACGTATTTAAAAGAGCGAAAAGACAGAAATATGCCTTTGAATCTTGAGAAATAAGTTTACATATATACCACACTTATCAGGCGCAGGCAGCACTATATAGTATGTCCAGACTAGCCTGTGTATACACTCAAGGTTGTAACTTTTTATACAGACCATGCACCCCTGCGGACACTTGGCGTTTATACAACGCCGCTTTAACATCGATACATGACGTTGTACTGGCGTTAATGCGACGTTGTATAAATGCCCAGCCTGAAGTTACATCGACGTTAATGCGACGTTATATGGAGTATTGTTCCAACTGGGATGTCTTTTGGACGTTTGTATGATATGATGCGTAACGCACGAAAAGAGTCCTTATGCAATTTGCGGACAACAAAGGCCCAGATCAGCCTGCGCATCAGCGCAGGCTGATCAGGGCATTCGTTGTCCGCTTAAAGAATCAATGGATACTATAGTATACGTCGACGAACAGAGAATGCTCAGATCAGACTGCATGGATGCACATGCTGATCTGGACCAACGTTATCCGAAAATTGTATAAAGGCGTTTTTCATGCGTTGCGCATCAAATGCAAGCGAACAAAGAAGGCCTTGCTGAGACATTGAGGCTTTTGTAGGCTTGTTTTGACTAAGTTTTGTTTTAGTTTAGTCATTTTTAGCTCACCTGAATGATCACTTTTTGTCCGTCATCCGTCCGTCCATCTGTCCACCCGCCACCACTTTAAAACAACAATTTCTACAAGCCGCCGAAGCGATTTGTCCCTAATTTGGTAGGAATGTGGCTTGGGTAGGGGGATTTAAGAATAAGTAAAATTATGGTGATCTGCCTTTTTGTTTGGTTGCTATAGCAGCTGAAAGGTCCCATAAACTTATAATGGTAAAATGGTAAAATTGCATTTTCACCATATCATTTGAAGTGATGTGACCGTTCCTGTTAATGTGTTTTATGACCATTGGCCATTTTGTTTGTTGCCATGGCAAAATTTTAAAGTAAGAAATTTGTAAGACCCTGTTACGCACCAGCAGAGAAAGAATATCCCGTTGAGCTTGTCTGTCCATGTAAAGGGACAAAGAACGTGTAGTCTAGATGAGAGTTGCAACATGCAGTTGAAATATCTCTTCTCCCAGCATTTCAATGAAGATAGGAGCTTAGCAAGTCCCAGCGTTCTGGCAAAGATAAATAGGTTATAAAAAGGATGGCACCTGAAAGCAATGAACACACACACACATACACACACACACATAAAGATAACTGAAGTGTCTAAAACTTACAATATATGATTGAAGCAGCAAAAGCTTTAAGTTACAATCAGAATTTTATTCTGTGACACATATCTCCCCCTGCCCCTGTGTATCTCCCCCCCCCCCCCCCCCAGCCCCCTGTGCTATATACAGCCGACTCTCGTTATCTCGAATTCCAAGGGACTTACTGAAACCCTTCGAGATATCCGTACCTCGATATATCAGAGTTGAGGGAGTAAGGAAAACAATAAATTGAACATCCACATTTAACAAATGAAAATGTAATTTGACTCCTAAGTTAGAAATATATATAAAATGATGTGGAAAAGAGGAGAAATTGCTCCTTAGGAGCAATTTCTCCTCTTTTCCACATTATTTTGTTACCTGTTGTCACAGTTTCATGTTAAAACGGGGACCAGATTTTCACTTCGAGATAAGCGGTAATTTGAAATAAGCTAGTTCGAGATAACGAGGTTCGACTGCACATGTATAAAATCATGATATTGTTAAACAACTTCTCGTCTGAAACTACTTGGCCGATTTTCATCAAATTTCATATCGATTCTACTGTTGAAACGCGATTGAGAGTTTGTTCATAAGTCACGCTTCATTGACTGCCATGCCCATATCATATAGTAAAAAAAATAATAAAACATTCTTCTTCTTCAAAACCAAGAACTGCTCAAATGATGATCCTTTCATTAGTTGCAATGACAGGATTGAAACAAAATGTTGCATAACATCTGCATATCTGCCGTGGCTATTTCACTCAGGTGAGCGAGTCGTGGCCCATAGGCCTCTTGTTAGCGTATCAGATAGCGTTCCTTGACTAGCCTCGGGGCATCAACGTAAGACTTATCAGACTGTAAGGCTGGCTCTAGCGCCTTGTACCCAGAAACAGAATGGTCAATTAAACCCTGAAAGCGCTGATCACAACCGCAGTAATTTCTTTTTTTTTTCATTTCTTTTCTTTTATCTTCTATTTTGTATTTGTCAGAGAAAATAAAACTTGACATTTCATGCGAATATTCGCCAAGCAGACAATTTACATCAAATATCAAGCCTTGTTGTAAAAAAAAAAAAAATAAAATAAAATAAAATAAATAAATAAATAAATAACAAAATCAATTTAAGCATGTCATCTGACGCAAATTTGCTTCGCGCTTTAAGGGTTAACTGTGCGTGCAGGATCCAGTTTGGTAAACTCAGATGTGCCTAGTAGTCCCCCGGAGTTGCCCAGACAATGTTTTCGCCTGTAGTATATTGCTTGCATGGTCTTGTAGTCCATTTACTTCTCCATAGGTGGTATTTCATTTGTTGCGTGGCCTATTAGACCGCTTTATGTGGCCTAGCAGGCTCTGCTGCGTAGGGCCTGAAGGTCGATGTAACAAGAGTATTCAACAGTTAAAGGGTCAACAAAACAACACAATTCTTCTGACTTGCTTCCAGGCTGGAGAACACATAGTGATTTGGAGGTGCATATACCAACAACGATTCCCCAAAAATATAAGTGAAGATACCCAGAAAATGCCACAATCACGAAGCACAGCTTTCTCTCCCTCCCCCCTTACACAGAAAGGGAATGTGGTTAGCGATTGTAAACGCAATCCCTCAGGATGAAATAATAACAGCATTAAATGTATGCACGGGGAGAAGTTTTACGGTCACACAACACAATGCCACAATCTCGAACTGAAGATTTTTTCTTTCATCTTACCGTTAATGGCGCCAAATATCTGAAAATGGAATAGGTCTGAAAGCAATACTTTACATGTAAGAATGGCTGTCCTATTAATCTGCCATCATTAATTATTGAATAAATATATTTCAGCTGATTTCTTGTTAGGTTTCTTTACATGGTATCTATGCCAAATCAATACATACTTGGAACAATTCTTTAGTAAGAACATTTGAACCGCAACGTCCGAAAACTTACCTTTGGGCATATGCACTCAGCGAAGATTCAGATCAGTCTGATCAGAATCTTCAATGAGCGCATTCGCGCAGTCTGATCAGAATCTTCAATTTGGATACCAAGTTTCTTCATGCGGACAAAGAAAACTCTGACCAGACTGCATGGATGCGCGGGCTGATCTCAGTCTTCGTTGGGCGTACATGTCCGATGGTACGTTTTCTGCCGTTGCGGCTCATTTGATTTTGGTTTACCGTTTTCGACATAATTACCGCACGTACCCCTATAAGCGCACAGTCAACCGATTGCAGCTCCTGTACTTTTATTCCACTTTATAAACACTTATGTTGTTGGTAATCATCTGAATTGTCTCTACTTGTCGAGGCAATTCAACTGAGTAATAATAACATATACTTTTTATGAAGAAAATTAGAAAAAATATATCGCATAAGCATCATTAAATATACCCCTCATTAAAGCCTGTGCTGATTTTTCTTTCAAGTGCGCCTTAAATGCATATGCTCATTCGCACAGTCTGATCAGAATCTTCACTGGGGGCATTTTGGATTATCAAGGATGCAAAAGTTCTTCATGCGGACAAGGAAGACTCTGATCATACTGCGCGGATGGGTTGGTTGATTTGAGGGTTCGTTAGGCGCACATGTCAGAAGATGCGTTTTCTCATGTTGAGGCTCATTTATATGTGAAACATACCAAACAACTGGAAATTATGTGGGCTGTACCACGTCCTGTGGTGTGGTTCATCTTGTCGTACTATTTTCTCAGTCTGATAATCTTTGATCCGCATATCGGCATCCTGTTGTAACTCATATGAGGTAGTTACCAAATACAGAAAAGCCTCAATGACTCGAACACCGATGGCTTGTTTACTGTAACTGATTCGAACACGTTTTTGAGTCCCTGGGAAATTTTTCCGATAGCACAAAAACAAATACTTAGGGATATTTCAGAGGAATTTTTGTATTTTATCATGACAATGTATGTTGTGTATATTGATTAGAATGGCCTCATCGAGGCGACTCTAATGATTACACTTTACATACCATTATTTTATAGAAGATCGAAAAGACGTCCCTAAAATATCCTAGTTTGCCTCATGACTTGGTGCTGTGATTAACCCTCAGTGGCTCGAACTACCCTTGTCCAGAGCAAATTTCCATAGACCCAAAGCTGTTCGAGCCATTAAAGTTCGATTGGTCTATACCGTATTCAACCTAATTACCGCACATACATCTACAAGCGCACATGCAAGCGATTTAGTAGTCTTTGGATTACAACCAGTGTAATTTTATCTACTTCTTTATATATATATATATATATATATATATATATATATATATATATATATATATATATATATATATATATATATATATATATATATATATATATATATATATATATAAAACAAACATGTTGTGGGTACTCGTTTGAATTGCCTCGACAAGTCGAGGCAATTCAATCGAGTGCCCTCAACATATGTTTTTATAAAGAAAATCAGAAAATAATATCGCATAAACATCATTAAATGCGCTCCTCATGTAGTCTTCTGCTGATCTTTCTTTAAAGTGTGTCCTTATTAGGTGGATATTTTACTGCAAGTTCTTTCCAGTAATTTTGAAAAAAAAAAAAAAAAAAAAAAAAACCTAAGCGCACAGTGCGGTAATTAGGTCGAATACGGTATATGGACTTATAAGACTGAACTATGACCTCGCTTTAATGATCAATTTTACACCTACGACACCCTGTAGCTCTACATGTAGATACGAAAGACTGGTATATATATAGTGACATTTCAACTACATTAATTCAAGGTTTCAACCACGAATTCACGATTTCAGCTTCGCGAATTCACGATTTCAACTTCACGAATTCAACTCACGAATTCACGAATTTAACTTCACGAATTCACGAATTCAGCTTCACGAATTAAATTTCACGAATTCAACTGTTGATTTCGTAAATTCGTGAAGCTGAATTCGTGATGAATTCATGAAGTTGAATTCTTGAAGTTGAATTCGCGAATTCGTGAAGCTGAAATCGTGAATTCGTGAAGTTGAAATCGTGAATTCGTGAAGTTGAAACCTTGAATTAATGAAGTTGAAATGTCACTACCCGCCTTTCGTATGTAGACCTGTAGTTACTGTATGTATTTGAAACCTCCGTGACTTCTTTTTAATTATTCCACAGAATGCTCCGGATTATAATAGCACTGGCGCTGGCACTGGTTTTTACCAGCAAAGATGTGCATGGATTTGCAGAAAATAGTAACGACCATGTTGATAGATCCCCAGCAGATATATACATCCGCGGCATAGCAGAGTCGCAGATACTGAATAGACAGAAACGGCAATCGAACGACAAGGAATTCCGGGAAATGTTCGTGACCCAGTGTGGATACTTTAGCACAGAACCCGAGGGTGAACCAAGTATTAATATTAAAGGAGTCAGTCTGAATAACTGGGCTGCTGTCGAGAAGGTACGCGAGCCAAACATAACACGTACAAGAGACTATCCGAAACTCCCGACACACATTTTAGTATTTTTCTTGCCGTTTGGGCATACTCTAGCTAGCATTCTGCTTAAATCTGTATCGAACCAATATTGGCCCATAACGGTCAAGGATAGATATAAGTAGAATGCTAACTGGGTATAGTCATTTTTGTTTGTAAATAATTGAATTTAAACACATAATGTACAGGTGTTCATGTAATACAGTCGACTCTCGTTATCTCGAATTCCAAGAGACCCTCTGAAATACTTCGAGATATCGGTACTTTGACATCAGATTTGCAGAATTGAGTAAAAACTAATTCGATTAACCACATTTAACAAATATATGTGTAATTGGACCCTTTAAGTTAGAGATATATTGAAAATATTGTGGAAAAGAGGAGAAATTTCTCCTCTTTTCCATAATATTTTTTTTACATGTTAGATTTTCATGTTTAGACAGGGAACAGATTTTCACTTCGAGATAAGCGGTTATTCGAGATAAGCGAGTTCGAGATAGCGATAGTCAACTGTAATTAAATAGTGGTTTTAGATTTTATACCATATTCCATTTACGTATAAACAATCTAACACCATGAAAGGTTTTGCAAATGAGACAGCATGTGTCGACAATAAGCTGTCTCATTTGCAAAACCTTTCACGTGTTTGATTGTTTATATGTAAATGGAATATTTGAAACTGGTTTGGTCTAAAATCTGCATTTTTTTAAGTGCGGGGCATTCTGATAATGGCTAATGTTCCCATAAGGGATAACCAGGCCTTGTATTCAGACACCTGACAATTGACTCTTTTGTCCCCGTAAGGGTTAATACCCTCGTAAAGAGTAATCGGCCTCGTAATTAATATTCGGCACAAATATTTTAGTCCCCGGAACAAATGTTTGGGAAATTAAGCATCTTATGTATTTCAACGTAGCCGTAGGATGCAGTACGTCTTGGTATGTTAAACAAGTATTTCATAGCCAAGATAGCTGAAATTACTTTCGTTTTGCATTGGAAAACAGGAATATCGGACAAACCCTTCTCCGGGTGAAATTAAATTAAAAAATCAGCTGCTTGTTTTTTAACTTGCGCCCACATCTATCTTTTCCGACGTAGAAATGAAAGTTGTTGGGAATAGCATTGATCTATGTTTCAAAATGTGTCTATGAAATTGACCAAAAACAATAAATCAGGAGAACTTACCCGTTTGTTGACATTTGGATGTGTCACAAGTCATGTAACATTACGGAAACACGCCTATTCAAATACAATGTATATTGAAAAAATCTACACCCAAAATAGGGAAAATTTTCAGAGTAAAAAATCTGATATTTTTCATATTTCTGCTCAAAACATAGATCGTGGGTACTCGTTAGAACCGCCTCGGCGAGGCGGTTCTAACGAGTACCCACAATCTATGATTTTTAGCAAAATAAGAAAAAATAATGTAGACCCCTGTAAACCCCAGTTTTACTACATAAAAGTGGGGTTTAAGGGGGACAAAATTTTATATGCGTGTTTTCGTGATGAAGATTTTGAGTGCATAACCACCGGCTACCTCTTACGAGATTACCGGGTATGTTATCTGTGGGCGTAGACAATCAGTTTACGATTGCTCCGGAAGCACTTTATGAAAGGTCATGGACTGTTCCAATGCTATTTTCCATGGACTGCTCAACGTCATTATAACCAGGTATTAGCTTTCACAAAAAGCTTGGTCTACGCTTAGTACACAATAAATGTTAAAGCTGATAGAAGATTGACTGCTGTCAATCTTCAATCAGCTGTAACATATTGTGTGCTAAACATAGACCAAGGTTGATTTTTTTTGTGTGTGTGAAAGCCAATACTTGTTTTCTATTTTGATAGACAGCTTCACTTATTCATCTGATGGTGCGGTTTATGCCACGGACCATATTTGTACAGCTAGCAGCGAACAGTAGTGTAGGTTTGTTTAGTGTTGTCAACTTACCCACTCTGGTTTTCGACGAGTTCAAAGACATAGGAAGCTGCTTGGGTGAGATCAAACTTCTGTTTCAGAACCCTTATAAATAAATGATGGAAGAAGCGTCCGGGTGCCCAAGGGGTTAGCACACCCAACAACAGATCACGAGGTCCCGTGTTTGAATCCCGCTGGAGACGGAATTCAACTTGTGACTGTTCACCGCTTCGTAGACAGGCTCCCGTCTAAATGATATATAAATCAGCATAAAAACTATTTATAATTTACAAAAATCCTATCTGTTTGAATGTCCTTCTCTCTGATTTGGCTGATCAGTTATGAGTTTCTGACTGGTAAGGGAGATGATATGTGTATAAAAATAGTCAAGGAGGAGTGTTTTACCTTTGTTAGATTATAAATGTAAAACTCATAGCGTGGTGCCAGGCTAAGCGCTTCGTAGACTGGCTCTCGTCTAACATATATGAATCAGCATAAAAACTATTTATATTTTACAAAAATCCTATCAGTTGGAATGTCATTTTCTCTGATTTGGCTGGTCAGTTAGACGATCTTACCACTTCGAAAGCATTCCACTGGTTTGTCAGCGTCTTGTGTATGTCATCCAATGTTCTAATACTATGTTTCATTTTTCTCATATGCCACCTGCGAGTGGTCAGAGTTTCTAAAAATAAAAGTTCTGTTCTGTTCTGTTTGGTAAAGTTTGTAAGGTGGAGTGTTTTACCTTTGTTAGATTATAAATGTAAAACTCATAGCCTGGTGCCAGGCTAAAAACGCTTCGTTGCACAGAGCCTTTCATTATCAGTCTTTTCTCGACATGCCTTGAATAATTGTGAAAGGGACGTAAAACATCAATCATCATTTTATGATGAATAGAGATCCAAGGTGTCTTAACGATAAAAGATGTGCAAAAAGGGAACGGAAGAGAACTTGTTAGAAGGCGTATTTAATGATAATTCTGGGGGTAATTTTCCTCAGTTGTCTATAAAAAAAATCCTATATTGTGGGTACATATGTTGTGGGTACTCGGCGAGGCGCTTCTAATGAGTACCCACAACATATGTTTTTATGGAGAAATAAGAAAGCAAAATATCACAGAATTGTCGCCAAATACTCCTTCTTAACAAGTCCTCTGGAATTTCCGTGTCAGAATGCACATGCAAATGTGGGTTGTCAAAAACTGGTCTGGTCATTGTCTTTTAGCACTCGGGTAAAATTTAAAAGGATGGTCTGGGTCGCTTTTAGGTGTAGCAGCTTACACACAATCAGAGTGCTTCTCGGATTGATCGAGTAATTAACATGACCTCGTAATACTTTATAGCCTGGCCCAAAGGTTATAAAATCCTTTTCATGCTCAACGCAGCAGAGCATGAAATTTGTCCTGCTAATAAATCTAAAATTACTAACAATTGCAAATTCTTTCTTGCTAAACGAAACTGAGCATGAAAATTTCCCTGCTAATAAATATGAAAATGCCAGTTATTGTTGGCATTTTCATATCTATTAGCAGAGAAAATTTCATGCTAAGCTGAGTTGAGCAAGCAAAAAGTGGGTCCTTGCTGACGGAACTTCTCATATCTCGTAACTTTGTCCATTTCTCTTCATCGACCTGATATGAGTGATTTGCCATTGAAAAGACCGGAAAATCAGAAAGTGTCGGCCCATCTATACCAGAATATGGTCTTGCACCTTTAATAGTATGTCTAGAAAATAAAGCATTAGCAGTTTCATCTTCTTTGTGAAAAATCATAGTAAATGAATGATTAATGCTCAGTTTTTACACTCCCATGATCTATTATGTATGCCTATATGTGAGCCGAGCCGGGTCTTTGGTATACATGCGGACAGCGAATTACAGCATGCTAAGCGTGATTTATACAGTCATGGCTCGAACATCTTTGGAACCATTGGAATTTGTTCCAGACATGGGTAGTTCGAGCCACTGAAAATGAATCAAAGCGCCAGATCAAGAGGCAAACGGGGATAAATTATGGATTTCTTTTCGACCTTCTAAACAAAAATGGTATGTCGAGTGTACTCATTAGAATCGCATATGTGAGGAGAATCTAATGAGTACGCACAAAATACATTTTTCATGATAAAATAAGAAAATTCTCTATGGATATTCTCAAATATTTGTTTTCTTGAGCTATCGAAAGAATTTCCTGGGGACTCAAGACCGAGTTCGAATCAGCCACGGTAAACGAGACATTGGTGTTTGAATCCTTGAATTTTTACTATATTTTTTTTTCAGCGTCATGTGCGGGGGAGTGTGTGAAATGGTGTACGTCTTCCGACTACACGTACTTCCCGAACTATCCGCTCTCCTACCTCTGGGCCTACGGCAACATGTCACGTACATTTGTGGTAGAAAACAACATCCTCTGTGAAGGCTACAACCCAAGCAATGGCAAGTGTATCTTTAACCCATTTATACATGTAGCCAAGACATGGCAAGTGTATCTTTAACCCATTTATGCATGTAGCCAAGAAATGACAAGTGTATCTTTAACCCATTTATGCATGTAGCCAAGCAATGGCAAGTGTATTTTTAACCCATTTATGCACATAGCCAAACAAGGGCAAGCGTATCTTTAACTAATTTATGTATGTAGCCAAGCAATGGCAAGTGTTTCTTTAACCGTTTATGCCTGTAGCCAAGCAGTGGGAAGTGTATCTTTAACCTATTTATTCACGTAGCCGAGCAATTAACCCATTTATGCCTGTAGCCAAGCAGTGGCAAGTGTTTCTTTAACCCATTTATGCATGTTGCCAAGAAATGGCAAGTGTTTCTTTAACCCATTTATGCATGTAGCTAAACAATTGCAAGTGTATCTTTAATCCAATTATGCATGTAGCAAAGCAATGGCAAGTGTATCTTTAACCCATTTATGCAGTTAGCCAAGCAATGACAAGTGTATTTTAACCTATTTATGTCTGTAGCCAAGCGATGGCAAGCGTATCTTTAACCCATTTATGCACGTAGCCGAGGAATGACAAGTGTTTCTTTAACCCACTTATGCACGTAGCCAAGCAATGACAAGTGTTTCTTTACCCCATTTATGCATGTTGCCAAGAAATAACAAGTGTTTCTTTAGCTCATTTATGCCTGTAGCCAAGCAATGACAAATGTTTCTTTAACCTATCCATGCATGTGTTTGTTTGTTTGTGTTGAGGTTTTACGGCCCAGTCAACCCAGTGGGGTCATGCCGAGCGCGGTCAGTTTACCTAACCACACGTTTACTGGGCAGGCTTAGTCCTCTAAGCGGTTAACCAGTATTGTGCACATTCTTTCGCCAGAAACTGACAACTGCCCTTCTTGAACCAGCGGAAGGAAGAGAATGACCGTAGAAAATATTTCATGATCAATCTCCACGAAAGAATGTTGCCGACCTCGGCGGGGGTTGAACCCGCGACCTCCTGGTCTCCAGTCGGAATCCATGCATGTGGCCAAGAAATGATAAGTGATCCTTTAACCCATTTAAGCATGTAGCCAAGGAATGGCAAGTGTATCTTTAACCCATTCATGCATAACATCTTTGGCAAACAGTGTAGACCCTAGATCAGACGCCGTGTTGTTTGCCGTGAACCAATTTATACATGAGATCCTATAGAAAGGACTTTGACAAGCAGTGATGACCAAGATCAGACGCCTCAGAACGCAGCGTCTGAACTGGATCTACACTGGCTGCCATTAAATAATACAGGTAAAAAGCAGTATTGTAAAATATTTCTCAAATATTAAATAGATCAGTCCGAACTTCCATAACGGACTTCCGCTGATTCAAGAAGGGCAGTTGTCAGTTTCTGGCGAAAGAATGTGCACAATACTGGTTAACCGCTTAGAGGACTAAGCCTGCCCTGTAAACGTGTGGTTAGGTAAACTGACCGCGCTCGACATGACCCCATTGGGTTGACTGGGCCATAAAACCTCAACACAAACAAAACTTCCATAACGGAAGAATTCACTAGGCGTAAATAGGTTAATCTTAACTTCAAATTAATACAACTTACTCTCGTTATCTCAAACCCTGATAACTCAAACTACTGCTTAAGTCAAACAAAAGTTTCTCCACCGTAACATATGTTGCGGGTAATTATTACATGTAAAGTCTTAGGGCGATTCCAATGAACAGTCACATCACCTGTTTTCATGCAGAAATACGAACAAAATATCAATAAAGCATCTTATCTAGAGCTACGGGACTATCCAGTGGGCACATGACGTTTATACAACGTCGCATTAACGTCGAAGCAACGTCATAACGTTGCTTCGACGTTAATGCGACGTTGTATAAATGTCACGTGACCACTGGATATTTTCAGAGAAAAGCATTACACAGTACCTCGTTACAAGACGTTACAACATTATAGCGTGACTTTAGCTATAATGTTTAGAGATGGGCTCCAAAATGTTGTATCTAAACAAAAATGTGTAGAGTATAAAGAAAAATGACCATTTATGGTAATTTTTTTCTATTTAATCTATACATTATTTTTTGGATACAACATGGTTGTTTAGCGAATATGGTTTTGACTTTGGATCCAAGCAATGGTGATATAAAGAGGTTAAGGTGTATTAACACAGCTCTAGGTGGGTTAACATTTGGTAGTATTTATGCTATTTTGGAAGTTGTTATTGTTATTTTTGCACATAATATATCTTTGGAACGCTTAAGAATCGTCAGGGGGTGGTCGGGTGGTGCGAAGGTGTCGTGTATCTTACGTCACTGGGGCGTCCAACTGATATTGGCTTACAGTTGGGCAAAGCCTCCTATCCTCGTAGCAGGTAAGGATAAAGGGGGAATGTTTTTATTTCTTCAGTTTCTTAACTTTCATTCCTGTTTTTCTTGCTGTCCCTCTCTTTCATCTCTTCTACTATCTCTTCTATCTCTTTTCTCCATTTCTCTGGGAGACGACACACAAAATGACTCACAAGGGTTGACGTGTCATTAAACCCCAACACAATCAAAAACTTTAGAATCGTCTGCCATAGAAGCAATTCTTTGAGTAAAGTAATAGTTAAAAACTGTCCTATGACTAGCCTATGTATATGCAGCCTTGTATTGATTGTACTGAATATTTTCTACAACAACGAGGAGATTCGCACGGTTTTGTCAGGTTATGTAATGTTTTTAGGCCCAAGTGCAAGATACCGCAACAGAAAAATTGAATGAAATTCAGGAACGCAAGATTTGTGTTCATTGTGTGTTAAAAATCATATACTCGCTCCGTCTAAAAATTGCAATGTTCTTAAGTCCCAGTCGGACACGCATCCGACTGAGCCACCGAGGCCGGCTCGGCCTCGGTGGCCCAGTCGGATGCGTGTCCGACTGGTGATCATGAGGACGCGGGTTCGATCCCCTCTGGGTCCGGTAACATTCTTTCGTGGAGATTGATAATGAAATATTTTCTACGGCCATTCTCTCCCTTCCGCTGATTCAAGAAGGGCAGTTGTCAGTTTCTGTAGAACCAACCACAAATCGTAAGTCCTGTAAGTTATCCGAACAATTAGAAATTATTCAAAGGTATTCCGATTGTTTCAATTTACTATAATAGCCCCAAGTATTGGGACAGGCGGGTTGGAGCAAACAAAGTAGACCCAGATCAGACGCCGCAGAACGCTACAACGACATCATTTGTTCCTAAAGACGTTCCCATTAAAATGAATTTGCTGTTGTACAGAATACTTAATGAGTAGATTAATATGTAAGAAAGGTATTGTTTTGTTCTTATTTCCTCATAGAACATATGGTTTGGATATTTGTTAGAATCGCCTGAGGCGATTCTCACAAATATCCAAAACATATGTTTCTTTAAAGTATTAAATACAATACTTTTGCATAATTTATGATTAAATGTTACCTCTTAGCAAAGGTTTCGTGACAGTCAAATTAAGACATAGATCAGCTCTAGCGTGATTTATTGAGTAATAAATCACTGTTTGGAGGTCAGTTGTAAAGTAGATAAAATCACGAGCGCGGAGCGCGAGACTCAACAAATCGCGCACAAGAGCTGATCTATTTCGATTCTAACACATAGAAAACGACGAAAAAGTAATTGTATCTTTCAGATTCTTCCAACTTTCCGCCATCACATAAAGAAATCCCGCCAACAGTTTTGATTGTAACGCTGTTGTTTACTTGCATTTCGAACATTGTTGACGCGAAAAAAAAAAGGCGTTACACCATCTAACGTCGTGGAAACGAAGACTGACGTCAGCAAAGTGTCAAACAGACGTCGGAACGGCGCCAGATAGCGTTGCGCGCTTCCGCCCAGTGATTTGTTGCAGAATAAATCACTGAATCTAAGCATTGGCTATATAGGCGAGGAGTGTTAGAATTGTCATTATAACGAATTTTGTCTTGTATCGAATGTCGTTATAAAGGGGGTTGTCTGTACTATAAAATGGAACAAATTTTGATACCGGAGCAACTTTAGATGTAACGAAAATCACAGTAGCTTCACTTTTGCTTCAAACTAATTTCCCCAGACTGTCGTTTTGTTTATTATATTGTCCGTAAAATTAATTAGAGTAAGTGTTCTGATACTCTAAGCTTCACGAAAATAATTCATGCTCTCGCTGAGGTTCTGAAGAATATAAACACTCTTTGTGAAAGAAATATACATGCTTATCATGATAAAACGTGAAGCAATAATACCCCGCCATTATCATGTCTGGGGCAGATAACTCTGTAAAAACTGACGAAATTAGCCAATGAGAAATACCAAACAAGACCTCTACAATATCAATGCGCATATAAAATTTGGTGAGATTTACTCAAATTATTGTTCTTAAAATAACATACGAATGCGTTATGGGCAGAAAACTCTGTCAAAAATTGAAAAAGTTGACGAAATTTGCCCATTAGCAGTCCCAAAGGAAATCTCCACAAATCAATGCACACACCAAGTTTTGGAGAAAATCCATCGATATTTACTCAAGTTATCGAACAGAAATGAAAATACGGACGTGTCGCGGGCAGATAAATTTGCCAGTTAGCAATACCAAATCAGATCTCAACAATATCAATGGACACATCAGGTTTGGTGACAATCCATTGATATTTACTAAAGTTATCGTCCGGAAATCAAAATACGGACGTGTAGCGGGCAGGTAACTGTCAAACGTTGATGAAATTTGCCCATTAGCAATCCCAAACCAGATCACCACAATATCAATGCATATACCCAGTTTGATGAAAATCCATTGACATTTAGTCGAGTTATCGTCCGGAAATGAAAATAAGGGCGTGTCACGGAGAGATAACTGTTAAAAATTGACGAAATTTGCCCATTAGCAATCCCAAACCAGATCGCCACAATATCAATGCACAAACCAAAATTAGCTCCGACATCGAAGCTCATTAGAGGAATCCTTGAGGGGCGTATGCGTTGTTCTTGTCCATTTCTTAATAAAAGCATATGTTGTGAACATCTCATTAGAATTTAACAAGTACCCACAACATAAACTTTTATTGAGAATTGGGTACATTTACAGAGGCGGCAGTCTGAAGACCCAGAAATTGGTCGACCGTGCGCTTATATAAATGAGGCCTTCATAGGGGTTTTGGGGAACAAGGAAACATGCCCATTTTTAGGAAACAAGGGAGCATTGGCAAGACTTTTAAGGGGAAAAAAACGGAAACAGGGAAATTTTGAAATTTTTTTTTTAGGAAACATATCCGATATTTCCAGGGAACAAGGAAACACAATAGGGCCTCGTGCACGGATATGTGAGTTAATTAATTCGAACACGGTGAACAGCGATGAACCTGGCCAGACATCGCGGTTATGCGGGCTGATCTCGATATAAATCGTTCGCATATAGACATTTAAGTTTCCCGGTATACATGAATGTGATTCATTTGACAACTATGATTTCTGCAGACAATGAAAATCTTCTGGTGCGAGAATACGGCCTCACAGTGATGACCAGAGGAATCTCGTCTAAAACCAAAGAGGAAATAAGGAATGCTTTCTCCGCAGCGAAAGCAAGAGGGAAATGGCTCCAGATAGAGAACCAGTATGAATACTTTATGAAAGCGAGTGTAATCTGGTTTAATGCATCGAGACAGTTAGCTCAGGGTGAGTGAGTACAGTCGACTCTCGTTATCTCGACCTCACTTATCTCGAATAACCGCTTATCTCGAAGTGAAAATCAGGTCCCGGTTTAAACATGAAAATATAACAACAGGTAACAAAATATTGTGGAAAAGAGGAGAAATTGCTCCTAAGGAACAATTTCTCCTCTTTTTCACAATATTTTTAATATATCTCTTAATTTCAGGAGTGAAATTACATATTCATTTGTGAAATCTGGTTGTTCGATTTATTTTTTCTTCAATTCTGCAAATCTGATATGTCGAGATACGGATATCTCGAAGTATTTCAGAGAGTCCCTAGGACTTCGAGATAACGAGAGTCGACTGTATATAAAATAAAGCGCGCGCGCACACACACACACACACACACACACACACACACACACACACACACAGCTATATGCGATATGAGCCAGCGCACGACATAGCTTACAATAAGACCTGTGTGACCAGCACGGATTCAGATCAGCCTGTACGGTATGCCAAGGATTCTTGCTAATCCCTCTTTGGATAGCCCGGAGGCTGTAGAAGGCACATGTGACCAGCGAAGACTCTGGTCAGACTGCGCGGATGCGCAGCTGATCTGAGCCTTCGCTGGTCGCACAGGTCTTATTGTAGGTTTTGTCGTGCGCTGGCTCCATTATGTCAATCTGATAGACTGGCTTACAGGTAGTTTGAATTCCGTTCTAGCTAGACGGGTAAACTGTCCGAAAAGTGCGCACTCCACCGTGATCAGCACAGTCTGGACTAGACCATAGCTTCTAAATAGATTTGTCAATATACTGGATAGACAAGTCAAAACAATTTAAACGTAGTGATGTTTTAAATTCAGGCATTCACTGTGTCTAGGGTATTTAATTGGATTAAGACTATATGAGCATGTATTGTCAAGTATATCTACCAACTCTGAACATACATTGTGGTTGTTACTCAAAACTGAAAAATTGTTTCGTGCAAAATGCACGCATTTTGCTTAAATGCAATTCATTTTGACTTGCTATAAAATGCTTTCATATAAAGTAATATCCAGGCACCCAGTAAACATTCTTTATAAATCAACAGCGGGCCGTTATCGGCCCGTCAGCTACCCTGACGGGCCGATAACGGCCCGCTATAGATTTATAAAGAATGCTAGCTGGGCATTCTGCATACAAAAAATCAGCTGTATATCTTGCCGGTCAAGGTACGATGTATTTTATGCTCTTAGGTCTCTGATTATAAAGCCTACAGGAATACGTTCTGATATGGAGATACTATTTGTACCTGTCTGTTTTACCGTTGATGATGCCATACATGTTAACCTTTACAACTCTGTGGGCTAATTCAGCAGAGGACAAATCGATAATATGTCTCTTATTTTTCCCCAGGAAACAGAAATTTGACATTTCATGCAAATTGCCTCCCTTACAGACACAGTGCATGAAATGTCAAAACCTGTATTCTGGGAAAAGTAAGAAAAAATATTTCATTATATCGTCTGCTGAAAGTTTTACGCAGAGTGCTAACCTTGACCGGAAGCGTTATCCTACTTTTTTTCCATGTTTCAGGAGGGATGGCTTGTGAACCGTTATTTATCTGCGGTGAAACAAATCCAAGACACAGACTTTTCTTGAAGCAGAAAGATGAAGAATTATACAGACTATTAAATCATATTTACAACAATAATAGAGATTATTTAAATAGTGAAACTTCTACATGTAATTGGTAACAGTTATGGATTTACAACAGCAACTGTAATTGAAAGCAGTATTAACGCTAAGCACGCTGGGAAAATTCAGCAGACGACATTGAAATATTTTTCTAATTTTTACCAGAAAATAGGATTTGGCATTTCATGCAAATTGTCTCCTTAGACAATTGGCGAGAAATGTCAACTGTTTTCTGAGAGAAGTAAGAAAAATAAATTTAATATGTCGTCTGCTGAATTTGACCATAGTTGTTAAAATAAAAGTCTGGACGGCCAGTCTAGGACACTGAGCTGGAACCAGCACAATGCCCCAGTGGTAGTCTGTATTACAAATGGAGCCGGGTGCAACATTTCCTACTGGATTGCATGTGCGCCCAGCGAAGACTCAGATCAGTTTGCGCATTCGCCTGAAGATGCTTTGGCCCTTGTCTACCCACAGAGTGTCCTATGAAGACCAGGATCAGACTGTGCGGATGCGCAGAAGCTCCGTCTTCGTTGGGCACGCATGCAATTTTGTTGGAAATGTTGTGACCTTACTGCCTGGATGGATGATTAAGAAATTTTAAGATATGCGTATCGACACAGGAATTAATATATCTACAACAGTAACCGGAATAACAAAAAAAAAAAAAAAAAAAATGGGAAAGACACAGTTGTTTGATATTTGATGTATGGTAAATGTTCTAGAATTTCGAACATTTTATTCCATACTTTTTTGGCGTAACTTTTGCTTTTTTATGCATTTGTTTCTTAAACTAATTAGTGGAAGGGCAAACAGTGTAAATCCCGGTCAGACTGCTCCTTCATATGCCATTTTGTCAGAAAATTTGATTATTACGAAACATTAGGACATTTACCGTAAACTGCTACAGAAAACCGACGCTCAAAAGTACAATGTAATATTGGATAATGTTTAAATAGGTTTGCTTACTAGGTTACGTAGCCAAGTTAGGTCAGGGAGATAAATGCATTATCAATAAAATACGCAAATTGACAAAAACTTTGGTAGTGCTATCCCTATAAATGTAACAATAGAAGGCTGCATTT
The DNA here is from genome assembly GCA_964016985.1 of Anodontia alba. Classification (NCBI taxonomy): domain Eukaryota; kingdom Metazoa; phylum Mollusca; class Bivalvia; order Lucinida; family Lucinidae; genus Anodontia; species Anodontia alba. The sequence continues at coordinate 57,091,466 of OZ024832.1, read as the reverse complement.
ACCATCTTTTTAGGGAAAGAGTTGCCAACTCTGCTTGCCATCTGTTCCTTTTGTGTCTGTTAAATTGTATTTGTCTTTCTTCCCCTTTGATGTTGAGAACTTGATGAGGATCTGATTGTATCAGTTCCTGGGTTCACTTATTTACTTTTCATACAAATGATATTAGAAACCTAAAGGTAGATGAATTGCAAAAATGACCATCCTTATTTTCTGTGGGGATAGGGTGGAGCAACAGAGAAAAGTCTGCTTGAAATTGAGTGAAGGTAAAATCTTAGTTGTACCTAACTGAAAATCATGTGATTCCAAACTCTAGTATCTGACATGATGTCATTAAAATGTTAAATGGGGCCATACCAACATCAAAGTAAACTCTTACAATGTGGTTCGTTGGCCACGTATGACCATGACCGATCACTACAATGTTTTTTTGTTGTTTTTTTTTTTTTTATTTTAGGCGTTCGTATGTATAACTGATGAGCCTAGTCTTTACTCGGGGGAGGCCGGGTGTGGCGAAGGTGTCGTGTATCTTACGTCACCGGGTCGTCCAACTGATATTGGCTTACATACAGTTGGGTAAGGCTTGCTATCCTTGTAGCAGGTAAGGATATAGGGGAATGTTTTTATTTCTTCTGTTTCTTCTTTTCATTCCTGTTCCCTTTTTCCGTCCCTCTCTTTCATCTCCTCTACTATCTCTTCTATCTCTTTTCTCTGTTTCTCTGGGAGACGACACAAAATGACCCACAAGGGTTGACGTGTCGTTAAACCCCAACAAAATCAGAAAAAAAAGAAAGAAAAAACAGACTTTACTCTGAAATCTGCACGGGACGGGCTATGGATCTCTTCTTCTTTTGGTGCCTTGGAAAGGCTGTTTTGTGAATGTGGCGTTTCCTGTGTATCTTCACTTATACAGACAATCCTCTTTATACCGACACTCGATACTACGAAAAAACTCGTTATAATGACAATTTGACTGTCACGAAACCTTCGATTAAGAGGTAACAGTTAGTCACATTTATGCAAGAATATTGTATTTAATACTTAAAAGAACATATGTTTTGGGTATTTGTTAGAATCGCCTCAATGAGGAGATTCTAACAAATATCCAAAACATGTTTTATGAGAAAATAAGAACAAACAAGACCTTTCTTACGTATCAATCTGCTCAACAGCAAATTCATTTAAAGGTAACGTCTTTTGGAACAAATGCTGTCGTTATAACGAGGGTTCACTGTATTGTGGGCGTACCAATCGTTGTCCTGTTTTTTGGTTTTCTGGCCTCAGATCACCATTAACCCCTTTGCTTTGTTTCATCAAATGTTTGTAAGTGTGCATGTTTCATGACAATGTTCACTGATGAGGTAGAAGTAGACTGGCTCCAGTCCAGTGACCAAATATTTTTCTCATAATCCTGTTGGATAATCCACGAAAATAAAATAAAAAAAAATATGACTACAAAGTCTAGTGACCAGCCTTTGTAGTCATGACATTACTTTGGTTGTTTTATTTTAGTGGATTATTAAACAGATAATAAGGAAAAATATTTAGTCACTGGAGACTGGAGCCAGTCTTAGGTAGAAGATAACTATGCGGATCGAACATGTTCGATCCGCATAGTTATCTTCTACCTAAGACTGGCTCCAGTCTCCAGTGACTAAATGTTTGTAATTTGGAGCTGCATCAGAGTAAAGGGCGAGATTTCACAAGTACTTTGGCTTAAGGTCCATCCTATCTCTTCTCCCCACCACCCGCCCTCACCCCCCCCCCCCCCCCACGAAGTTTTCCTACTAACCGTTCCAAGGTGGTTCCTCTCTTCCATTTCTTTGTTCGTGCATCTGTGGTATCATGTGTGAAGTTAGTTTTGCCATTGATTTTCCTCTTCTTTCGAAGCATTGAGAATGTTGTGTTTTGTGATTGTGGCATTTCCTTGGTATCTTTACTCATATTTTCTGGTGTCTGCGAGATACAGACAACTCTCTTTATACCGACACTCGATACAACGACAAAATTCGTTATAATGACAATTTGATTGTCATGAAACCATCGCTTAAGAGGTAACAGTTAGTCACAAATTATGCAAGAATATTGTATTTAATACTTTAAAGAAACATATGGTTCGGATATTTGTTAGAATCGCCTCAGCGAGGTGATTCTTACAAATATCCAAAACGTGTTCTATGAGGAAATAAGAACAAAACAAGACTTTCTTGCATTTCAATCTGCTCATTAAGTATTCTGTACAACAGCAAATTCATTTTAATGGTAACGTCTTTGGGAACAAATTCGGGTTCACTGAATTGTGGGCGGACCAATCGTGGTCCTGTTTTTGTTTTCTTGTGTTCTGGCTTCAGATCACCATTAACCCCTTTGCTTTGTTTCATCAGATGTTTGTAAGTATGCATGTTTCATGTTCACTGATGAGGTAGAAGTAGACTGGCTCCAGTATCCAGTCTCCAGTGACCAAATATTTTCTCATAATCTGATAATCCATTAAAATAAACCCCTAAAAAATATCATGACTACAAAGGCTGGTCACTAGAGTGACCAGCCTTTATAGTCATGATATTACTTTGGTTTTATTTTAGTAGATAATTAAACAGATAATAAGGAAAAAATATTTAGTCACTGGAGACTGGAGTCAGTAATGAACACGACCGCGTCCGGCTGTAGATGTCATAAGCAGAAGCGCTTGCCTCTTACTGCCTTCCGCCAACTTGGAGTTTGTTTGGTGATTTCTTGCATTGTGGTCGTACAGAAGGTTGTATGTGCGCACTTAGTTTGCTGACCATGAACTTGTAGTCAGTCCAATATTGTACCAAACCCACAGCACTCGTCACATGATATGGGCCCCAGTTGTTCAAAGCATCGTTGGCTTAACGAGCTCGTTAGTGGTCAAAATATTAGCAGTTCTAGTTAGTACAATATCTAATTCACATGTATTTTTGCTGAAAAAAAAATTAGTAGCTTTTGCAAATCACATTTTTTCAGCAAAAACATTAGCGTATATTCTCTATTTAATGGTTTATCAAAGTTTTAACGATACGTGAACTAACGACATCCCTTGGTTTGCACAAGTGGGTTCAGTTTTTTTTTCTTTCTTTTTTTTTCTTTTAATTTCTAACGTCAACCTGTATAGATTTTATAGGTTTTATTATCCTCCGCACAATGGTATAGTCAATGAGATAACAGTCTTCAGAGTTCGAGTGCATCCAAGAGGTTATTTTGTGGTTCTGCAAACGGAATACTATTGTTGATCAGGGCATAGTGTATGGAGGGCAAAGATTTGAACGCTTAGCTGGCTGAAAATGCATATAATGGATAAAACATATAAATAAATAAATAGATAAATAAAAAAAAACACAGCTAATGGGTAAAATTTAAGCAAACGGCTTTTTGAAATATTTTTTTTTTTTCCTCAGAAAATAGGCTTTGGCAATTTGCATGAAATGTCAAAGCCCATTTTCACAGAAAAATCAGGAAAGCATCATCAATTCGTCACCTGCTGAATTTGCCCAGACACTAGTAAAGGTTAAATTACATGTCACAAAATACTGCTGAAAATTTGCTTAGTACCAAATGGTAAGAAGATGTCTAGGAACTGCCACAATCACAGAACATACTCTACTACACATTACGAAAACACGCCTATTCAAATATATTGAAAATTTCACCGCTAAAAACTGAAAGTTTTCAGATAACATTTCATATTTTTGATCAAAACATAGATTGTGGGTACTCGTTAGAACCGCCTCGGCTTCCCACAATCTATGTTTTGAGCAGAAATAAGAAAAATAACGTATACCACTGTAAACCCCAGTGTTGCTATATAAAAGTGGGGTTTAAGTGGGGTCAGAATTATATAGGCGTGTTTTCGTGATGGGCATCAAGAGAAGAGTAAAGGCACTTTAACTGCAAGTACATATTTATCAAAACAACGAAAACCAAAGCAAACAGGCCAACGAAGTATTCACAATGAGAGACAGGACCCACAAACAAAACAATAAGACAATAATATAACAGGGCTACAACATGAAAAGCCGCTCAGTCGGATGAGCGCAGTCTGATCAGATTCTTCTCGGCGCATTTTATATAGCTAAGGATGCAAGGTTTCTTCTTCTATCGATATAAGATCAGGATTCCATAAGGAATGTACTGTTAAACTGCGGAGGAATGGGACAACCATATTAACCCTTGTTCTGCTGAACCCGGATATATCCTGCCTTTGCAAACAGTGTAGATCCAGATCAGTTGGCTTCTGAAGAAGCCAACTGATCTGGATCTGCACTATTTGCCATTAAGTATGTGACTATATAGCAAAAATCTGGCTCTAGTAATCTGATTGGCTGAAAATTAGAAGTGGGCGTGGTATCTTAATTTATTCAGCAGGACAAGGGTTAAAATTTGGTAGAAACCCGCTATTTACAGTTTAAACTATCAGACGAATCAGTGGGATAAGGATGCCACCAGACAACTGGACAGGGCGGCTCGGAATTCCTCAATCGCCAGTGCATCGGTGACAGTAGTTGGAAGATGGTTCCAGTCCTGGATGGTGCGTGGGTAGAAGGAAGTGCTGTAGACTGCTGGTTGCAGTTGGCTGATACAGTCTGTTGATGCCTCTGGTCCGTCTATCACTTGGGCGGATAATTTTGCTGGCATCCATATCGACCAAGCCTCTCTGGATCTTGTACAGCATAGTGAATCTGTTGGTGCGTCCTCTGCTACTTAATGGCTCCCAATTTAGATCCTGAACCACCATGCTGACACATCCTGGCTGTCTGTCGTGGTAGTTATTGTGCACGAAACGAGCTGCCCGTCTCTGCACCTGTTCCAGTCTATTGACGTCTTCTGCCAGGTAAGGATCCTACGAAGAGGCATACTCGAGAGTTGGTCGCACCATTCCTGTGTAGGTTGCTTCTCTGATCGCTTTTGAGCACTCTCGTAGGCTCCTCCTGAGGAAGCCTAGTCTCGGATGCCTTGGCTGCTGTGGCTTTAACCCTTAAAGCGCCAAGAAAACCTGCATCTGAAAATGTCGTCTGTTTATGTCGTCTGCTGAATATTCTTGCAAACTTTTTGAACCTATTTTTGCATACAGGCAAACAGTGTGGACCCAGATCAGACTGCTCCTAAAGGAGCAGTCTGATCTGCTCCTGATCTGGGTCCACATTGTTTGCAGAAATGACTTATAAAATCACAAGCAGATGAGAAAGCAGACGACAATTGTGATTGGCGCTTTATGGGTTAACATGGGTTTTCCACACAGTGGTTTTCCATGACAGGTCATGGTAACTCCAAGGTACTTCCCACTTTCAACTTCTTCAACTGTATGACCGTGAAGTGTATAACTGGTCTTCTTGATGTTTCTACGGTTGGTAGTACTGTAAACTTCTGAGGGTGAAACTTCATTTGCCACTTCTTCGAAGCGTAGACCAAGCCTTTTGTGAAAGTGTATTTATATCAGGGCCCGGTTGTTCAAAGCTAACAACATCGTTAGTTAACGATTCGTTAAAATTTACATCAAGTGATACGCAAATATGCTGAATTTTTTTGCTGAAAAAATGCGAGTACTGCAAAAGCTACTCACATTTTTTCAGCAAAAAATATCGGAATATTGTATGTTGAATCCGCTAAAACAGTTTACGAAATGACCCTTAACGAGCACGTGAAGTTAACGACGCTTTGAACAACTGGACCCAGGTTGACAGTCTCTCTGTGGTCAAAGGGGAAGAACAATGTTAGTATGCGTAGCATCTGGAGATCAAGTTAGCACCCTTTAGATACTAATCATTCAAGCATAGCATCTATGACTACATACAACACAAAACAATATCAAACGTTCATGTATTGTTTGTTTACATTGCGGTTTTACGGCCCAGTCAACCCAATTGGGTCAGTTTACCAAACCACACTTTTACTGGCAAGCGTTCATGTAGCCAGAGCAAATCACAGCGGAGCAAATACTTTCTGGTAAACTATGACGGCAAAATAAGAGCTTCCATCCAGCTAGCATTCAACTAAAATCTATATCGGATCGTTATCAGCCCGCTTGCTTGTCAGCTTGGTACCGATGCTTCAACAAAGCATTGCGAAAAATACCCTAAACAGTGTGCTCGAAAAACTAAAAACTGATACCCTTTTCACAGTGTTCTCTTAAAAAGTAACAAAAAAAAAAAAAAAAAAAAAAAATAAAAAATAAAAAATAAACCCCAAAAAACCTTTCTCATCGTTTTTTTTTTTTTTTTTTTTTTCGGTACCAAGCTGACCAGCAAATACCCCATCCCCACCCCCTTCCCATCCCCGGGACCGACAACTAAGTATACAGAATGCTAGCGGACGTGTTCAATGCCTACCCGCAGATTTAAAGTGATTTTGCGGTCCAGTTTTGATGAATCTGAATTCGATTTTGAGCTTTACGTCCCATTCAACACTGTTAAGGTCATATCGACCTGGTCAGTTTACCTACTCACACTTTTTTCCTGGCCAGGTTTAGTTTTGTGCACAACTAACAACTGCCTTTCTTGAATCAATTGTGAGGACCTCCCATGGGTTTTGGGGAACAAATGAATAAGGCCATTTATTTCAGGGGAACAAAAGGTTAAAACTGAAGGGAACAGGGGAACAAAGGCAATTTTGGAGAACAGGGAACATAGAAAATCAAGATTTTGAGGAACAAGGGAAAATGTCGATTTTTTCAGGTGAACAAGGGAACAGGTACCCCCCCCGCCCCCCCACCCCCCCCCCACACACACACCCTGTGAGGGTCTCATTAAAAAGTAACAAAACGGCCCCCCTTTCTGGAAGTTTCGGTATCGCGCACATGACTTCGTAATTGTTTCACAACGGTAAATCCTAGAAATACGAAGCCATTTACGTTGTACTGAAAAAAAAAATCTAGGAAGGATCTAACGCTAGCAGTTTACAGTGGGTCTAACGCTAGTAGTTTGCATGACTTTCGACCAGACATAACTCACTACCAATGTTAATACTGCAATGGACTTACAATTTCACAATATTATTAATTTTTATTACTCTCTGGGCTAATTCAGCAGACGTCACATTGATGATGTTTTCCCCCAGAAAACAGGATTTGATATTTCATGCAAATTGTCTGAAATTTCAAAACCTGTTGTCTGGGGGGTGGGTGGCGGGGGGAGGGGGTGGGCGGGGGGGGGAGGGGAGAGAATAAGAAAACTATTTCAAAATGTCGTCTTCTGAAATTTTTACCCAGAGTGCTAAGTTAAGTGCAGAGTGTTAAGAATAAAAACAGAAAACGCGAACTTCAAGAGAAAGAAAAAAAAAAAAACAAAAAAAAACAACAACAAAAAAAAAAAAAAACAGCAAATCAAAACTGTCTTAGGAGTCTATTTTCTCATGCTTTGTTATTCAAATTTATTTACCGCAGATGGTAAGGAGAAGGTATATAGTTTTCCGCGAGGCCGAAACTCATTGAACAGTTGTAAAAGAAAATGCGCGTTTTACCCATTATAACCATTTTCTTCGAAGCATGTGCGTTCAAAATGCGAATCCGCGGGCGTTGTTTCGAAGACTGTACGTTTCTATAGACCAGTGTTATGACATTAAGAGGCAAAGTAAATCACTACGACCGATAGTAGATCTACAGTCGAACCTTAATAGCTTGAACACCGATGGCTCGTTTCTCATGACTAATTCGACCTCACTTTTGAGTCCCAACGAGATTCTTCCAGTAGCTCAAGAAAAAAAATGTTTAGGGCAACTTTCTTATTTTATCATGAAATTGTATGTTGTGTGCACTCATTAGAATCGCATCATCGAGGCGATTCTAATGAGTACGCTCATCATACTATTATTGAGTAGTAGATCGAAAAGATTTCCCTAAGTTATCGCCATTTGCTTCCTGACCTGGCGCCATGATTAACCTTCAGTGGCTCGAACTACCCATATCTCGAACACATTTCCAGGGTCCCAAAGATGTTCGAGCCATTGAGGTTCGACTGTACGTAATAAAACAGTGAAAATCAAAGCAAGCTGCAGCTCTTTTTCCCCAACGAGGTGATCACAATGATAGACAAGACCCACCAAACACAAGAAGATTCGTAGCAGACGACATTCATTTTTTTATTTTTGAGAGAAAACAAGTCTTGACATTTCATGTGAATCGTCTGCCAAGCAGACAATTCACATGAAATGTCAAGACTCGTTTTCTCTCAAAAAAACAAATAAATAAAAACAAATACAAAAAACTGTCGTCTGCTGCAGTTGTGATTGGCGCTTTAAGGGTTAAACACGAAGCTCTGCAGACAGCAGCCACAAAACATATACACTAAAACCTCAATAGCTCGAACACCGATGGCTCGTTTACCATGGATCATTCGAACTCGTTTTTGAGTCCCTATGAAATTCTTCCGATATGTCCAGGAAACGAATATTAAGGTAAAATCTTCGAGGCGATTCTTATGAGTACACTCAACATACAATTATTGTATAGAAGATCGAAAAGAAATCCCTAATTTGTCACCATTTGCTTCCTGACCTTGCGCCATGATTAACCCTCAGTGGCTCGAACTACCCATATCTCTAACACATTTCTGTGGTCCCAAAGATGTTGGACTGTACGTAATAAAACAGTGAAAAACAAAGCAATCTGCAGCTCTTTTTTCCCCAACGAGGTGATCACAATGATAGACAAGACCCACCAAACACAAGAAGATTTGTAGCAGACGACATTCTTTTTTTTTCAGAGAAAACAAGTCTTGACATTTCATGTGAATCATCTGCCAAGCAGACAATTCACATTAAATGTCAATACGGTTTTCTCTGAAAAAAAAAAAATGTCGTCTACTGCAGTTGTGATTGGCGCTTTAAGGGTTAAACACAGTAAAACACAAACGAAGCTCTGCAGATAGCAGTCACAAAACATATACATGTATGAAGATACCCAGGAATACCAAAACCACGAAGTCGTCTTCCCGTGGAACCGAAATAAGAAGAGATGAGGAATAAACAATGACGAAACAAACGCCAAATATGAAACCACCGACGCACGAACAAAGAATTTGTAAGGGAGATAAGAACGGAGCAGACTAGCTACTAGTCTGATAATAAGTATGATGATGATGATGGTTATTATTATTATTATTATTATTATAAGATAGACAAGTTCTTAAAGGCTCCATATTCCTCAAAAACAGACATTTTATTATCCAAGAAAGATTTAATAAATTGATATATGGTAATAATACAATCATAAAATATGGCACCTGACAGCCTATAACATTCCAGTTAGTCACTCGTTCTTGAAAAGAAATGATTTTTATCGTCTCTTTAAATTTTTAATGTTGCCAACATTAATTCAGGGATACAATAAAACAATCATTTCATTTTTGATCCAGTTCAAAAACGAGAGACTAACTGAAAAGACGGCAGCTTTTGAGACAATTTGACTGGATTTGATTAACTTACAATGGAGATGACATTTTCTTCATAACCAATAAAGTGGTGTGAACCAAACTTAACCAAAAGTTCCTAGGGTGATGCTTTTTTTTTTTTTTTTTGTATTTTATGTCCATCTAACGTTTGTTTGGCTGGTTGCTATGATAATAGTTGTTATGATAACAGGTAATTTTAAAATAGGAAATCCTGTCTTCTGACACTATAAATGATTCAACTGAAGGGCAAACTTGGCAGTATTGTAACTTGGCTGGATCTCAACAGTTTTTGTCTTTAATATGCCAGGCATACAATTTGAATGAATTCCATGGTAAAAGGCTCCAACAGAAAAAAAAATCAATGAATTAAAAAAAAATGACACAAATGTTTCTTGTAAGATGGGCACAGGGCGGAACCAGAGGGAGGCGGTACTCTGTATACCAAGATTCAAGGGTTTTTTTGACGGATAGCCGTGGCAAATGCTCGCCCCCCCCCCCCCCCCCCCCCCACACACACACACACACAGAGTAAGCATTCTTTATAAATCTATAGCCCGCTATAGATTTTTCAAGAATGCTAGCTGGCCGTATCCCAAAATGAATTCAGTTGATTAATAAAAGTGCGACGTTCCATGCGTTCTATCACTTGTATTCCATGTCGGAATCCCTAACAGTCATTATATGCCGCATCTGTTAATAAACCTCACATATGTTTGAGGGAACAGGGATTTTCAGGGGATTACCATGAGTATACCACTACATTCTCAGACAACATTGGTGTTAATATTGATCAGGTGAGCGATCCAGACCACTAGGACCTTTTTTTTCTATCAAACTTGTACAGACCCTTTCTTAGGATGACAGCAACTGCCGAATAAAATAATAATAATAAACATTTGAAAAAAAAGGATATTGAAATGAAAACATTCAAAAAAGAATGAAGGGGAATATCAAAGAAAAAAAGAGGCCTTTGTGTCTGTGCTTATTTTTAGAAACCGAAAGTAAAAGGGGATATTCCGTCTTAAGAAGAAAATCCTACAGATGTCGTAAAAGAAAAAAAATATTTTTCCACACCACACTAACTCTTCCTTAAATGGTAAATGATTGGAAAACTTAAAAATGTTTAATTATATCGTAGCATAGTCGTAACCATTCTTAATTATAAAATAATTCAATTAAATAATTACAGCTCCCTCAACCGAAATACTATCCAATCAAAAAATAATGGCGAGCAGGTCACGTGCCCGCTTTTCGTGGCGTTTAGCTGCTGTTTTAGCAGCGATTCTAGAGCCGCCATTGTGGAAAACACGGAAGGTCATATCGCCCTTTATGGCGCCCTGGGCCGTCTCAGCGGTCTGAAAACGGATTATACTTGAAAACTAATAACTAAACTTCAAAATGACTATAATTTTGTTCTTGGTAGATACCAGCGCGTCGATGAATCAGAGAACTTACTTGGGCACTACGTTGATCGATGTAACGAAAGCGTCTGTAGAAACATTTATGAAGGTAAATAAGGTGTAATTCAAATTAATTCAGTTTACATACAAAGTTAAAACAACAAACTTCAACACAAGTAATTTTATTTTTTATTTTTATTCAGATTCGAGCAAGAGATCCAAACAGTCGGTGGGATCGTTACATGCTTCTGACATTGGAAGAGCCGCCAGCGAATATCAAGGTAAAATTCCAGCTTGTAGACGAGGGATTCGATTTTTATGTTGGCAGACATGAACTAAATTGTTTCATAGGTTAAATCCACTGGAATTTAGCCCTTGATAGAATCACTAACACAGTAATTTAAGCGAGAAAATGCAGAGCGAAATCAGTTCATAGTCTCGACGCCATTCTCTCTCCCGTGTTAGTGAAGGATTGTGGGATTAATTTTTGTGACGTCACGTGTCGTGACCTTCAATGTTTGCATACATAATTTGGAAGGCAAAACAATGCAAATCAACTTCGCATTGTCCAGTATATTGAAATTGACAGAAGGAATTTTATTGTAATTTTAATAAGATGGCTGTTTTGATTGAAGCTTTAAACAGAATCAATTTGATTAAGACTTTTTTTTTTTAATGGGAATTATTAATAATAATTTGCTTAATTTAAACTCCAGATAAGGTGATACCAAAATACATGTTGTGTACTTATCATCCCATGGGAAATTTCAACAGACGACAAGCTGGTGATATTTTTCTTATTCTTATTCTCCCCTCCCCCCCCCCCCCCCACACACACACACACAAAAAAAAAACAAAAACAAAAAAAAAAAAAAAAAAAAAAAAAATAGGTACTTCATGCTAATTGTCTCCTTGCACGAAGTATCGAATCCTAATTTCTAGGAAAAATAAGAAAACTAAATTTCAAAATGTTGTCAGCTGAAATTTTTACCCAACATGCTTAAAGTTTAGTACATACCCACAGAATCTGCTCTGGTCAAAAAGTAGCCAAAAATTCCTTTAACATGTTTTAAGCATTAAATCTAGATAACCCTTGTCCTGCTGAACCCGGATATATACTGCCTTTGCAAACAGTGTAGATCCAGATCAGTTGGCTTCTTTGAAGCCAACTGATCTGGACTTGCACTGTTTGTCATTAAGTATTCAACTTTGAAACAACCTGAAAAGTAATCTGACTGGCTTAAAATTAGAGTGGGTGTGGTATCTTAATCTATTCAGCAGGACAAGGGTTAAAAAAGTGGTATTTGTCATCCTCATCTTTAAAGTTTTTTAATATCTTTTATCAACACAGACAACACTAGAGATGACCGGTGATCAGGAGGTTTCAGATTCCACCCCACCGGGTAGGCAACATTCTGTCATGGAGATTGATCATGAAATACTTTCTACAATCATTCTTTTGCTTCTGCTAATACAAGAAGGGCAGTTTTCTGTTTCTGGCAAAAGAATGTGCACAATGCCTGTTAACTTAGAGGACTAGGCCTGTCCAGTAAAAGTGTAGTTAGGTAAACTGACTGTGTTCGACATGATCACATTAGGTTGACTGGGCCATAAAATCTCAACACAAATAAAATCTAGAACTGTGGCATATGTTTTCTTATTTTGTTGTGTGTGAATATATTTCTGTAAAAAAATGTATAAGGAATGGTTGGTTATTTTTATATAAATAGGCTGGATGGAAAGAGAGCCATGCAACGTTCAGTAGTGAGTTGAAGAACCTTACAGCAGTTGGGATAACCAGTCTAGGACATGCTCTAAAGTCCTGTTTTGATCTTCTAAATGTGAACAGAATGCAGTCTGGAATAGATACATATGGACAGGTAAATTATAAAAAAGAGATAAAAAAGAGACTTCCACTATAACATAGCTCCAGATTTATAAAAGCACTCTTTATCAACCGAAAAATTGTCACTGTTTCTCCAAGGAGACATGTTTTGGGTATTCATTAACCCATTGTAGTCGAGAGACCCATAAAAGGGTAATTGGCAAACAGAGCAGACCCAGATCAGGCAGTGTCTGATCAGGATCTCCACTGTTTGCAAATAGTTTAGCCATTTTTCTCTAGGAATATGTAAATCTCATAGCCAGGTGTACCTAAAATTGAAATTTGACTCTTCCAATAAATAGTGTGGGAGATCCTATTCAGTATACAATGAGTTAAGCACTTCTAATGAATACGTGCAACATGTATTAGGGCCTTCATTGCCCGCTTACAGAATCGATGGATTCTGCAGAACATATAAACAAACAGAGGAGGTCTTGATCAGATCATGCAGATGCCCACGCTGATCTGGGCATTCTCTACTAGTAAGTGACCTAAGGGTCTTTTTTCTGCATTGGACATCATATGCATTCAGCAGGGCTCTGGAAATTCTGAAATCTGAATCGGTCCAGCCGATGATGATGACGTCATCAATGAGCCCATTTCCAAAAAAAAAAAAAAAAATAAAAAAAAAAATTATTATATCACCTGTCACGAAAACTAATGACAATTGGCAGTCCTATAACTCTTTTTAAATAATACACCTCAACTCCGTTATATGACGGAAGTCCGGGTATAATGAGCATCATCAATAAATACATTCAGGTATGTAAAAAGAAAGAAAGAAAAAAGACGATTTTCCTAGATAACTATTTATAAACAATTGATTCTCGTCTTGTGTAAGCGCGAAGACGACGGGAAACAGGAGAGACTGAATGAAATGACTTTCATGGACCAAATTAGGTCTAATAAAAAAGGTCTGCGCCTTGGGCCGTTTTGCAGTTTTCAATGTTTCAAGATTTGACCAGACTGCTTAAATTTTAAGCACTGACCAATCTTGTCTAGCGCAAGTGGTGCATTACTTATTTTTACCGTGAAATCTACCTTGAATTATACTCCGTGTTACGGCTGTCAACAAAAAAAAAAAAAAAGCAAACAATAATACCCAGATCAGACACTGTTGTATGCGACATCTGATCAGGACGTACACGGTTTGGGAATTAATTTATCAAATCTGGGACCGACAAACCGTGTCGATCAAAACAAAAAAGAAGAGGAAGAAAACGGGTGCGTTCGTGATGCATTCTTTTATCACTCTCAGTTAAAGCAACCTTTGATCTTTTGAACACGCCGACTGCACCTGATGTTTTGCAGTCTCAGTGTAATCACACGTGTCACACAAACAGATTAATTATCAGACTACCGTTACTGATGATTCGTGTTAATCGCTTGTTTACCGCACAAAGGACAGTGAAGTGTTGATTTTTTGACAATGTTTGGATAATAACGTAATTAATTTGTGCTGCGGTAGGTTGCCGTTATTCATCTGTCTCTCCAATATACATGTCAAATGACCGTTTAGAGCCTTTTAACTACATGTACCATAATATCGCATTTAAAAGGTGCGCGGAGGTTGTCAGTTTGGGAAGACTTGACCATTTGTGATTTTTTAGACATCACTGATTCGTGAAAATTATATGGTTGGGGAAAAAATGGGGTTCAAGGCACAAACCTATTGAACCGATTTATTAGCGTTTTGGGGTGTTTGAAATCGGTCCAGAATTCTTAATTTCGGTCCAGATTGGCTAATTTTTCGGTTTTCCGGAGCCCTGGCATTCAGAGTCGACTCTTACTTAGTAGGATCTGTTCATATGCTGTTTCTAATAACCAACTATTTTTGTTACCTTGTAAGGACTTGAATAAGTGACATAAAAACAGCAACAGTGAAAGTCATTTGTCTGGATAGTCTGCTTTAAGTACTGTTTTTATTAAGGCTGGCACAATTAATCGGATAATAGATTAATTGATTGATAAATTCCACAAAAATGATTATCGTTACTGACTTGCTAATAATTGGTTATTTGATTTCTGTGTCTGTTACATTACCGTATTTATCCTAAGGATTCGGACACCTCAACTGTTTGTTCTAAAATTTCAACAAGTATGATTTACTACCAAATATTTTGTCTAAATGTAGGTGGAAGAGTGGCAAACAGTGTAGACCCAGATGAGATGCTGTGTTCTGCGGGGTTCATCTGGGTCTACACTGTTTGCTCAGGCCTGTCACACCAAATACACAGGTTAAAGAACAACATACGGTATGGTAAGAGTCATGCTCAGAAGTAGGTAAGATTATAACCAAATCTTCACGGATAACTTTTGATTATCGATCAAAATGGCAGGACTGATAATCGATTATTGTTTTAGCCCTGATTAGCCAGTCCTAGTTTTTATGCCCCCCCCCCCCCCCCCCAATTCAATTTGCGCACTTGCGCCAATAAAAATGCTTCAGAGAAACAAGCAAAGATACATTAGTGGCACAGAAAGTAAATGATGAAGTGAAAACATTGGCAAATATTGTAAATAACAACATCTATATTTAAATATCTGTGTTTATGATTTGGTCTTTTTTTCAGGGTCGTTGTCCCCATTACCTGGAACCGGCTGTTATCATTGTATTAACAGATGGTGGAAAACTAACAGGAACTTCTGGTGTTCAGCAGGAGGTAAAGCATGAGAAATTAACCATGAGCTTTGCAGAGGCAAAAATATTAGTAGACAGCATATTAACACTTAGCACTATGGGAAAAAATTTCAGTAGATGACATTTTGAAATATTTTTCTTATTTTTCTAGTAAACAGGCTTTGACATTTCATCCAAATTGTCTTCAGTGGAGACAAATTGTCTTCAGTGGAGACAATTGGCATGAAATGTTAAAGCCTGTTTTCAAAAACAAAAAAAACCTCGCAAAACATGGTAGTAAAAGTAGTTTTCTTATTTTTCCATGGCAATTGTGTTTAGATAGTCTTATATATGTGTATGAGATTGTACTTAAGAAAATACCATGTCTAGTCATATTTTCCAGGATTTTCCCTCAGAAATTTATTTAAGGGGACATATGTCTCTATTGACCCATATTTAAGGGGACAAATGGGATAATTTCAGGGGTTAACTGTTTGAATTTTACAGAAAATATTGCAAATTTTAAGGGACATCAATGTCTTGCTAGGATTAAGGTTTAGGGGACATCAGAGTCAAAAAGGGGGCCAAGTCTTGCATTTTTGAGGGGCAAGGAAAACCTTGATTTTCAAGAAGAAAAATTGGGAATAATATCACTCATCTGGTGCATGTTGTCTAGGTAAAGTTGTGTAAAACTGTCAAGAAGTGTGCTTTGAATATGATTATATTCCTGCAAAGGAAGTTTAAGAGGGGGTACAGTAAAAGTCCTAAATTTTCAACCACTTATTCCATACTTTTTTTCCCTAAATTTTGCTTTTTTATGCTCCCACTTGCATACTTAATGACAAACAGTGCAGATCCAGATCAGTTGGGTTTAGCAGGACAAGGGTTAAGCCTCCTATGTAAAGGGCCAGTTGGTTGATAAGTTCACCTAAAGTTGCATGTTTGTGATGCACACTGCTACTACAGTTTTTGTTAGATTTTCATGGAAATTGACATAAATCAAAGCTCTTGATAAGATGTTTTTTTAAATCCAAATGTATTGATATTTTTCTTATTTCTCTGCGAAATATATATTTGTTGTGGGTACTGGGTACTCATTAGAAGTGCCTTGGTGAGGCACTTCTAATGAGTACCCACAACATATATATGCTTTTTTGGAGAAATAAGAAAAATATTTACCTGATACCACTCTTTTGACTTAGATTAATGAATGGGTTGGTGCTTTTTTCTCATTTATCCTATTCTTTTCATTTTCCCTCCCTCTGGGAGACAACTCAACATTACTGAAATACTATTGACAGGACCCTTAAACCTCAAAGACTATAAAAAATATTGCAAGTCAAAAAAATGATCAAAGTATTTTCTTGATTTCGGATAACGAGGTTCCGGGTTCAAATCCAGCTAGAATCATAAATCTGCTCATGAATTAGTTCATGACTTTTCAATGCATTCATTGCACAGAGCCTTTCATGTCACCCCTTCATCATTTCAATGCAACTTCAGTGATTTATTTACAGTTTGGTTCTATGGAGTCCAAAGGACTCACATGATTGAAATCCATTGAGTCCCATTCATGATATCGTGAGAAAGACACATGTTTTGGAGCATGCAGTTTTCTGCTGTATTTTGTGAGTCCAGGGACTCACTTATATAATATTTGTGAGTCCCAGAGAAAAAAGATGAGTATAAGAAGCAGGATTCGAAGGTAAAACAAATCTCTGGACTTAACCCATAAAGCGCCGAGAAAATTTGCATCTGAAAATGTCGTCTGCTTATGTCGTCTGCTGCATCTTCTTGCAAACTTTTCAGACTTACATTTTGCATATAGGCAAACAGTGTGGACCCAGATCAGACTGCTCCTTTAGGAGCAGTCTGATCTGGGTCCACACTGTTTGCAACAATGACTGTTAAAGTAACCGGCAGAAGACAAAGCAGACGACAGTTGTTGTGATTGGCGCTTTAAGGGTTAAGTAATCGTGAAAGAAACCTAAAATACCAAATCTTCATCATTGTCTGCTTAATGAGGTAAAGATTTCCAGCTTTAAACATACATCTTTTTCATGTTTCAGCTCAATATTCCCATGAACACAACCTGTGTGCCTGGTCATGAATTGACAAAAGAACCCTTCAGATGGGACCAGAGAATCTTTGGCCTTGTGATGAAACTGCCTGGAAGTGTGCCTATTGATATCAACAGTAATATGTTTATTCCGTCAGCTGAGAACCATCCTCTTGACGCTATGTGTGAAGTTACAGGAGGTAAGATAATGGACTTGACATGTGCCATCCTTAACTCTTGAAGCGCCAAGCAAAATTGTAGCGGAAGACATTCTGATTTTTTATGCCCCTGCCATTCAAAGAATGGTGGATAGGGCATATAATCGTTACACCTGGCCGTCCGTCTGTCTCCATCTGCATCCGGTGTTAGCAACTGGTGTTTAAGTTTTTCAGGCGGGGATATCTGGTCTTTCGGACATATTTCTAGTTTTTAATTATTTTTCTCGGAAAATAAGGCTTTGACATATCATGTGAATCATCTGCTCACTTTCTGATCAGGGTCTACAGTGTTTGCTACTGAGGCTTTCGTGGAGATTGATCATGAAATATTTTCTACAGTCATTCTCTCCCTTCCGCTGATTCAAGAAGGGCAGTTGTCAGTTTCTGGCGAAAGAATGTGCACAATACTGGTTAACCGCTTAGAGGACTAAGCCTGCCCAGTAAACGTGTGGTTAGGTAAACTGACCGCGCTCGACATGACCCCATTGGGTTGACTGGGCCGTAAAACCTCAACACAAACAAACATAATTGTTAGACTCTTCAACAGATAGTAAAATGGATATGTTCAGAGTTTAGCGCATGTGTGGTTAAGGAGTTATTTAGGATAAATGCAGTAAAATAATCTGAGACAAAGATTAGGACAAGTATATTATGATAAGAAGTTAACCTTTAAAATGCCAATCACAAATGCAGGAGAAATATCTTGAAATATATATCCAGTGAACTCTTGTTATCTCAAAGTCCAAGGGACTCTCTAATATACTTTTAAGTGTCCGTACCTCGACATATCATATTTGCAGAATTGAGAAAAAAATAAATCGAGCAGCCACCTTTCACAAATGAATATATTATTTGACTCCTTAAGTTAGAGATATTCTGAAAATATTGTGGAAAAGAGGAGAAATTGCTCCTCAGGAGCAATTTCTCCTCTTTTCCACAATATTTTGTTACCTGTTGTTAGATTTCCATGTTGAAACAGGGACCAGATTTTTCACTTAGAGATAAGCAGTTATTCAAGATAAGTGAAATCGAGGTAACGATAGTCGACTGTATATATAAAATATATTTTTTTTTGAGAGGCGGGAAATATTTCAAGCTGTTGTCTGCTACAAATTTAACTTGGCATTTTAAGGGCTAAGAGTAGTTAGGATGAATATTATAGCCTTCATTTGTCTCTGAAGTAGCCAGGCTCCATAGTGCAATTGGTAATGCATCTGACTGCAATTCCAGTGGTCGCACATTCAAATCCCAGCTTGGCCACATGACTTCTGTGGAGACTGATTTTCCCTTTACTGGCGAAAGTATGTGCACAAGTATTGGGTAACTGCTTAGAGGGCTAAACCTGCCCAGGAAAAGTGTATAGGTTAACTGACCGGCTTGGTCATGGACCTTAACAGTGTTGGGTCATAAGGCCCAACTCAAGATTGTCTCTGAAGTAACATGTAGTGTTTTGCAGCAGACCAGTTCCAGCTATCAGAATGTCAATGTTTTAACTGTGTCATTTTCTAGGTCGATCATATGCTGTTTTCACTCAGAAGATGCTACATGCAGCGATTGAGAGTTTGGTGCAGAAAGTTCAGAGTGGTGTCGTCATTCAGTTTGAGAAGATTGGGCCTGATCCTCCCTTGTTACAGCCAGATGGTAATAATAGACTCTATACTACAGTAAAACGTCAATGAGGCCCTGTTGGCTCATTTATCGTGGCTAATTCAAACTCATTTTTGAGTCAGCTGAAGAAAACAAATATTTATGGATATTTTAGGGAAACTTTCTTATTTTATCATGAAAATGTATGTTGTGTGTACTCATTAGAATTGCCTGATTGAGGCAATTCTAATGAGTACACACAGCATACCGTTATTTTATAGGAGCTCAAAAAGACATCCCTAAATTATCTCCATTTGCCTCTTGACCTGGCACTAAGAATAACTCTAAATGGCTCGAACTACCCATGTCTAGAACAAATTTCCATGGTGCCAAAGATATTTGTGCCATTGAAGTTTGACTATGTTAAGGGGACTGGATACACCTGGAGATTTCACATACTTTTCATGGAGATTGATGTCATTCCCCCCCTTCTGTTGATTTAAGAAGGGCAGTTGTCAATTACTTGCTCCCTCTCCCGCTATTGCCTTAATATGACTTCAGTAATGTTGAAAGGGACATTAAACACCAACTCATCAATCCCACTGATGTTTCATAAAGGGATTTGTCTGTTATTGGCAAAAGTATGTGTACAAATTTCTGGTTAACTGCTCAGAGGACTAAGCCTACTCGGGAAAAGTGAGTTGGTTAACTGACCGTCTCGATATGATTTAAACAGTGTTGACTGAGTTGTAGAACCCAAATAACCCCTTTCTCCCCCAATTCCCCTCAGGTGATTTAATCACCATTTTTACTAGAAAGATGACTTGTGATTTCCTATTTGCTTTCTTGATGGGGTCTACACTGTTTGCCATTCGACCAGGCATTATAAGGAACAGCTGCATAAAACAAAATTTAGGCAAAAAGGTAATGAATAAAGTGTTTGAAATTTTAGGACTTACCATATTATTTTGTTAAAGTTCAGTGTTGATAGATTTGGTCTAAGACAGGTCATGAATGACACAGTGTAACTGAGGTACACAGTCAGCTTATTGTAAGTCCATAGCTCCAGATAAGAGGGGGCTTCGGGGAAAATATTTTTCTTATCTCTGAAGGAAAACATGTTGTGGGTACCCATTAGAAGCATCATGATGTGGTGCTTCTAATATATACCCACAACTATGTTTCTCTTTGAGAAATAAGAAAAATATCAACAATTTTTGGTTGAAAAAAAAAACAAAAAAAAAAAACACAAAAAAAAAAAACCTTACCTGGAGCTATTATATGACTTGATGTATTTCTTATCTTCTTGCAGGAATAGTGAAGCAAGAAAATGATTTGAATGGTCTAAAAGGTAAAGCTAGTGTTTTAGTTTTGTCAGAAAGTCAGTACTTAACCCTTGTCATGCTGAATAAATTAAGATGCCACGCCCACTTCTAATTTCCAGCCAATCAGATTACTTGATCTGGGTTTTTGATAGAAATTCACATATTTAATGACAAACAGGGCAGATCCAGAAGCCAACTGATCTGGATCTACACTGTTAGCTAAGACAGGGCATGTCGTGTTTAGCAAGAGAAGGGTTAACATAATTGCCTAAACTGCTACAATTATGTAAAGGTACATGTATGGTGTAAAACTTAAAACTAAATATTCTAGTATCCTAAATCGTCATAAAAAAACTGATCAGGGTCTACGCTGTTTGCCATTCCATTAAGTATTTTGTGAAACATATATGCATAAAAAATTTTGAGACAGACAGTCTTAGCTAACAGTATACCCAGATCAGATGCTGTTAAATGTGGCGTCTGATCAGGGCTTACACTGTTTGCCATCCAACCAGCATTTTTAGGCAGCTGTAGTAAAATGGACTTGTTCTATCTTAAGGACAAGTATGGTTTAGAGCTAAGGAATCCCAATAGTTCTGGGCCCAGTTGTTCAAAACTAACGATGTCTTTATATCCTTAAAACTTTGATCATTAAATATTGCATATAGGCTATTTTTTTTGCTGAAAAAATGTGAGTAGCTTTTGCATTTCACATTTTTTCAGCAAAAATACCTGTGAATTAGATATTATTCTTACGAGAACAGTTAACATTTTGACCACTAACCAGCTCGTTAAGCTAACAATGCGTTGAACAACTGGGCCCAGATAAATATGGCAGTTTTACTGGTTAAATTTTGGTATTTCAACAGAATACAAGAAAAATGCACCGAGGTCGGCAACATTCTTTCGTAGAGATTGCTCATGAAATTTTTTCTATGGTCATTCTCTCCCTTCCCCTGATTCAAGAAGGTCAGTTGTCAGTTTCTGGCGAAAGAATGTGCACAATACTGGTTAACCGCTTAGAGGACGAAGCCTGCCCAGTAAACGTGTGGCTAGGTAAACTGACCATGCTCAACATGACCCCATTGGGTTGACTGGGCCGTAAAACCTCAACACAAACAAAAACAAGAAAAATGCCTAGTGGCATTATGGACGGGCTTTTCCACTGAAGTACAGTAGAACCTCGATAATTCAAACTTCAATAATTCAAAATTCTCAATAATTCAAAGTCATTTTGAAGTCCCAACTGATATATATGTATGCATTTTAACCCTCAATTATTCAAAGTCTCAATAATTCAAACAAAACTGTTTGGTCCCTTGGACTTTGAATTATCGAGGTTCCACTGTATTACTTTGGGTTAACCAAAAAGTAAACCTCGGAGGATGCCAGATGGCCGCCCGACACCTGCCGGCCCGCTAAACATTGTTATTTTGAAGAACAGAATTATTCTGTGAAAAACCCTTCCAAAAATGGGAACAAGCATGCACTTATCAACTATTTTGTAGGGGAAATCTGTGCCTGAAATCTGACCTAGTTGCCACCTGGCTGGATCATGGCTGATTTCCAATGTGCTTGAGAAAATATCTGGTTTCCAGTCTGCACAAGTAGCAGGTAGAGCTGGATTACTTGGTTCCCAGTCTGCATAGGCACACATCTTATTTCGGTGGTATGTATCATTGCTGACCTGTCTTTTAGAATATGACATTGGTCCAGGTAAAGAGAGGGTTCAGATTTTATTCTTTTGCTATTTTTTGCACAAAAACATATGTGCTTACTAGTTGAAATTTCCTCATGTGTTCTCATTGGAATTGGAAATATGAATTTGCCTCATTAAGGCCAAAGAAATAAAACATCTTGTTTCTGGAAATGTCTAAAAATTTATAAGTGTTGGTTGAAAGGGAAACTTTTCTTTTTATTTCTACTTTCAATATTAGAAAAGCATAAAAATATGCATGAAAATGTCAAAATTCTATGAATCCTTTAAAAAAAGTTTTGAGTAGAGCCAAAACAATCTGGGTTGATAGGGTTTTTGGAAAAGGCATTTTTTTTTTTGTCAAAGCAAGTCTAGTGAGTACCCAAGATATATTTTGATGCAAAAATAACACACACACACACAAAAAAAATATCCAAATGTCACCTCTTATGTGGAGCGGTGATACAGTAATAAAATGAAAGCACAGACCTGCTGTCCTGCAGTTGGAGAATTTTATAAGGAACCAATAACTAAGGGGCAAAAGAGAAGCAAAAGATGGCAGTGCACCCGATTTGGTAAGACATTCTTCTGCAGGTTTACAGCATAAGTGATTCATTAACCTATTGTAGTCTGGAAACCCTAAAAGGGTAATTGGCAAACAGTGCAGACCCAGATCAGATGCTGCAGAATGCGGCATTTGATCAGGGTCATCAATTGCAAAAAGTTCAACCATTTTTCTCTTAGAATACATGTATCTAAATAACATAGCTGACATACCTAAAATCAAAATTAGATTCTTCCAATATGTTGTGTGGGGGTTCATTCAGTCTACAATGGGTTGTGGCTTGCTATTGATATCAGTGACTTTTAACTTTTCATTTATTTCATTTCACTTTTCTCTCTTAGAAAATCAAGACATCAACAGACAGGATATTCAGACAGATGAAATTAAGCCTGCAGTAATTAATCCAGTCCAGCAAGCATTGTCCACTAACACAAGCTGGCATAGTCTGAGAAAACTGATCCAGGTTCCAAAGTCAGCTCAGAAAGGTTATTCTGTGGGTCACTGGCCAATACCAGAAGCATTCTGGCCCGATGTTAGCAATTCTACACTGGTGAGTAATAACACTTAACCATGTTATGGTGAATTCAGCAGAGGACAAACTGATGATATTTTTCTTATTTTTGCATGGAAAATAGGATATGACATTTCATGCAAATTGTCTCCTAAGGAGACAATTGGCTTGAAATGTCAAATCCTATTTTCTGGGAAAAATAATAAAAATATTTCAAAATGTCGTCTGCTAAAATTTTTACCCAGCATGCAAGGTGTTAACATGTTTCTCTTATCTAGAGCCCTTTGGATTCTCCTCTTATCTGTAGCTATGGAGGAGTATTTTTACATCAAGACAAATATGGGTATTCTTATAGGTGTCTTGGTGAGATTACTTATGAGTATCCTCAGTATGTGTTTTAGTGCAAAAATAACAAAAAGCATGCCAAATTCACTGAAACTCAAATCTTCTCATATACTGGAGCTAAGAGGGTCGATCAATATATTTGAGAACTTCTTGGATAGAATGATAAGTGTATAAGATGTATTAAAATAAGTATTATTAACTTTGAGACCATATTTTGGATTTTAAACAAGATTGTTTCGCATGAACTTGTGAGCAAGCCTCGGTGGCTCAGTTGGATGTACGACCGATTGGTGATCAGGAGGTTGCAGGTTCAAACCCTACCAGCAGGGTTCGCACAGGCTTGAAAAGTACTTGAAAATGAAGGGCAGTCTTGAAAAGTCCTTGAAAACAAAATTTGTCTTGAAAAGCCCTTGAAAACTGACCATAGACCTTGAAAAGTACTTGAATTTCACATTTTCTTGTGTTCTAGACAATTTTAATTCTCTGTAAGAATCAAAAGTAAAGTTTCTAAAAAATCGGCAAGTTTCGAGTAAAGACAGATGAGCAGGAGTTCCATAACTAAAGAGTTCGAATGTGCTGGGCGTGAAAACAAAGTTCGAATACACATAGGTTCGAATGATTCGTACTTGCTGTTTGGATTGTCTCCCTTGCAGACTGGTACTTGGCGATTTTGACAACTTATATTACTGAAAAAGGTCAATTCAAATAACCAGACAAAACAAAAATGGCGTCTGCTGTTCTTTAATGTGTGTTTTTTTGGACCCTGAATTTATTTCTGCGTAATGGAAATGTGTGTTTATAGCAGAGAGTGGCAAAAACGATATTCTTGGGTAAAGGAAACGAACAGTAAACATAAAGCGCACTGTCAATCTTGTAATAAGGACATCGACACAAATGGGTGAAAGTTCATTATGGTCACAGGCGCAGGGAGAGGGGCATAAGAAACAAGAAAAAGTGATGTCTCGGACATTTGAAATTTCTCACAGTTTAAAAAACAGAAACTGCAACCACAGCTTAATACTTTTGGTTTTAAGAGAGTTCATTTTAACAGAAATTATCAGTTTTTTTAGCCCAAATGTTTTCACTGGGTGTGGAAGCAATGAATGACAGTGCCAGATTTTATGAATTTGTGTAAGTATTATAGTCCTTGAAAACTGAAAGTTGGTCCTGGAAAAGTCCTTGAAAAGTCCTTGAATTTGACTTGGCCTTGCCTGTATGAACCCTGACCAGGTCGGCAACATTCTTTCGCGGATATTGATCATGAAAAATTTTCTACAGTCATTCTCTCCCTCCCACTGATTCAAGAAGGACAGTTGTCAGTTTCTGGGGAAAGAATGTGCACAATACTGGTTAACCACTTAGAGGACTAAGTCTGTCCAGTAAAAGTGTGGTTAGGTTAACTGACGACGCTCGAAATAACCCCAGTGGGTTGACTGGGCAGTAAAACCTCAGCACAAACATTCAAAATTGTAACAACACCTTAAAATATTTTTATATTTTTCTCGGCAGGCAGGGCCTCGGTGGCTCAGTTGGATTCGCCGTCCGACTGGAGACCAGGAGGTCGCAGGTTCAACCCCCGCCGAGGTCGGCAACATTCTTTCGTGGAGATTGATCATGAAATATTTTCTACTTTCATTCTCTCCCTTCCGATTCAAGAAGGGCATTTGTCAGTTTCTGGCAAAAGAATGTGCACAATACTGGTTAACCGCTTAGAGGACTAAGCCTTCCCAGTAAACGTGTGGTTAGGTAAACTGACCGCGCTCGACATGACCCCATTGTGTTGACTGGGCCGTAAAACCTCAACACAAACAAACACAAACAAATTCTCGGCAGGCAGACAAACCACATATTGTATCAAGTCTTGAAAAAAAAAAAAAAAAGAAAAAAGAAGAAAATTTTAGAATGTGGTCAGCTGCTGCTAAAACCATTATCTGGATCTCCTTATTATACGAGGGATGTTCGAAATGAATTGCTTATTTCTATCTGGAGACTTCAAATTTCAAGTTAGCCCAACAAAAGTACTCATTTCATGCCCTCGAAGTACTCCCCGTGGCTAGAAATGCAAAGTTTCAGCCGATGTATCCACTTCTTGAAGGCGTCACGGTACGCTGATTTGGGCACAGTAATAAGGTACTGATCAATGGCAGATCCAAGTGCCTGTCGGGACTGGTATTTCCGCCCAGCAAGGAATGCTTTCAATTTTCGGAAACAAAAAGAAACCACATGGGGCAAGGTCTGGGGAATACGGCGGGTGAGGCAAAACAGTTACTTTTTCTTTCTTCAAAAACGCCGTAACTATTGCGGAGGTATGAGCTGGGGCATTGTCATGTAGAAGACGGACATGTTTAAAACCAGTGGCAGGGCGTCGTTTCTGATAATACTTTTTCAGTTTCTTCAGTACTACGTCTTTGTAGTACTTTCCGGTGATGCTTTTGCCCTTTTTCACTGGCACTTTTATTGCGACTCCTTCACCAGAGAAGAAGATTGCATACAAAACCTTCTTTGTACTCAAAGAATGTTTGGCAATTATTGGGCGTTTGCTGTGTTTAGTGGCCCAGATCTTATTGCTAACCTTTCTGACGGGCTCAAAATAATGGACCCAGGTTTCATCACCTGTGACGACATTGGCAAACTGCTTTTTGTCATATTTTGGAAACATTTGAAGCAGCTTTTTGACCACTTTAACCTGTCGCCTCTTTTGCTCGTCAGTCAACAGATGTGGCACCCATCTAGCAGAAATCTTTCTGACTTTCAAATGCTTCTTCAAAATAAGGTGAACCGTTGATAGTGATATGCCTACCTTTCGTGCAGTATCACGAATTGTAAATCTGGCATCTCCTTCAATGATTTCCTTTATGTTGGAAACGATTTCTTTACGAGATGCAGATTTTGGCCTACCTGATTTCGGTGCATTTTTGATGGACTCTACACCAGACTCAGATTTCTTTTTCCACCGCCGAACTGTGTCATAAGACACACAAGAAGGTCCAAAAGCAGTAGAAATTTCAGTCATCAGCTTCTTCAAAGAACAACCAAGTTTTGAGCGAGCTTTGATGTAGGCCCGTATTTCATCTTTTTTGTCGACGCTTCTACCAACCATTTTTACTGCAGTGGTCAATGACTGCGTGTATTCAAATGGCAAATTTTATGTCTTACATTTAGCCTAACATGTACATTTATATACCATTGTGTAGATATTGAATAGCCCTATACAGGTATGTATTGGTTTTTATCGTGCCCCACGTGGATATCGAGCTAGAGGACAATAAGCAATTCATTTCGAACATCCCTCGTATTTAAGGCAGTAATTGATACTTAAATTTTGTATCAATTTACTGATGCAACACTGTCAGGATATATTGATATTTTGTGTACACCTGAGAAAAGGTTCCTTTCTTGTTTTTATTGCCATGTATTTTGATTGGTATACATGTAAAGAATAAAACTAAAATTGTATGAGGCATTAAAAATTGCTTGGTATATTATAAACTTTCACTTGTAACAAAGTAACTCCAAACAACATGTTAAACACAAATTTCAGAACTGGCAGCCATTTAATGTGCATTGATATTTCAGAATTGTGTATTAATAATTGATTAAATGCCACATATAATCAGTATATTGATATCATGACATGACAGTCCTAGCTACATGTATATTTACATATAATTTGACATGACAAACAATATGTGAGGTAATGTGATCATACATAGATTTAGATAAAGTTATTTTTTCAGCCAGAAAGTGTTGATACTTTTCTTATTTCGTAACATAAACATATGTTGTGGGTACTCATTAGAAACCCCTTGGTGATTCATTTCTTATTAGTACCCACAACGTTCATACATTTTTGTGGAAAAATAAGGAAGAGCTTTATTTAGATGCCCCCTTATCTTGAGAGCTATGTAGTGGGGCTATGGATTTGTTATGACCACAATGAGTTAACATCCCATAATAACTCTTGTCATAGCTCTTGATAAGATGCTTTTTTCAGTCCGAAAGTATTGAATTTTTTCTTATTTCTCCGTGAAAACGTGGGTTCTTTTTAGAAGCACCTCGCTGAGGAGCTTCTAATGTGTACCCACATGTTTCCGTCGAGAAAAAGAAAAATGTTTACCTGATACCCACTCCTATCTAGACCTGTGCCTGAGTGTCAGGACAGACGGGTCTAGGCAAACAGTGTAGACACATCAGATACAGCAGAATTTGAAATCTGTTGAGGGTCTACACTGTTTGTCACTGGTCCAGTAGTTCCTTAGACCCATGAACAAGATGTAAAAGTTCAGGGCATGTACATGTATGGTAAGGAGTTTAAGTCTCCCAGTATTTAAAGTCAGTGTAAAATATTTTTCAGCCACCGAGGACTGCACATCCCGTTGTTCAGTTCTCCTGTTCTCCATGTGAACCAATGGTGATTGATAACCTGCCCTTTGACAAGTATGAACTGGAACCCTCACCCCTTACACAATTTATCCTGGAGCGCCGACAACCAAATGTTTGTTGGCAAGTGTTCATCAGTAATAGTGCAAAATACAGTGAACTGGGACATCCATTCGGATATTTGAAGGCCAGCAGTGCACTGACTTGTGTTAATTTATTTGTGATGCCATATAACTATCCTGTTCTATTGCCATTATTAGGTAAGATGATGTTTCTTTGTTTCTTTAATGATTATACTTTCATCTGTGTCACTGTTATATTTTTATTTTTTAATACTTAGAATATTGGGTGAAAATATCAGCAGAGAACAGTTTAAAGTATTTTTCTTATTTTTCCCAGGAAATAGGCTTTGGTATTTCAGTGTATTTTTTGGAAAAATAAGAAAAAATATCATCAGTTTGTCATCTGCTGTAACGATGTATATTATATATTTGTGGGTAGATAATGAAATGTATTTTATACCTATGTACATCTGTGCAGATATTTTGAATACATGTGTACCTAACTAACCACCATAGGCCATTGAGGTCAGAAGTTTATGAAGGCACTTCATATTTCAAAAAGTTAAGAGATCATTGAAATTTTAAGTCATTTAAATCAATTATAATAATAATAATAATAATAATAATCGACCTTATTTATAGAGGGTAACACATTTAGTAATCTAGTACTAATCTTCCATGTGGCCCTCTTTTTTTCCTGGGTAGAAACCAGTACTAAGCAATGTGGATAAAGTCTCTTGCTCAAGGAAACAACACTTGCTGTTAGTGGGGATCGAACCCGGTACCTATCGATCTCGAGTCCGACGCTTTACCACTGCACCACAGCGCTCCACAAAAAAGAGGTCATTGAAATTTTAGATCATTTAAATAAACCAGAAGTCATTGAAATTTTTTAACTTTGATCTTAAGCTGAAGGGATGCTTTTGAAAAATGTTGCCACCATTTTGCAAAGAGAGACAACTTTTGAAGACCAGAAGTTGTCTCCCTTGTATTTGAAACCTTTTAGAATTGAAGGCTACTGTGAAAGGAAAGCATTGGCTCTCTCTGGGAGCTCATTCTTTCCTTTAAGAGTAGCCAGAATAAAAAAGGGAGGCAAACATTTACGTGTCTGTCAGAGTTATTCCCCTTGGAGGTTTATTCATCCCCAGTAAATCTCAATTATCTTCTAGAGATCTGACAATATGGACAAAGGTATCCTGTTTTTTTTTTTTTCTCTTTCAACATGTGTTTTCTCATTTTCTCACCAAAAACATACATTGTGGGTACTCATTAGAAGTGCCTCTGTGAGGCACTTCTAATGAGTACCCACAACATATGTTTCTGTAAAGACAAAATTACTTCTGAACATTAACCCTTTTAACCCTGAATTTCTGATATTGACTTAACCAGCATTGAATTTGGACATGCCCATAGTTGCAAATAGGGATGTTAGTACAAAACTGAAAACAAAATGACAGTGTAGATAATGATATATTGTTTGCATATGTGACTGTTTTGGTTTTCAGGGTTGAAAGGGTTAAAACTGTGTTATTATACTGACCGATTTTGAGGATGGTTTCTTATCCGCACATTTCAGATGAATTATTCAAAGTTCACAAACTGAAGCCCACCCCACAGTGGCGACAGCGGTTTGACAGTTATATCAAGGCTATGCCAGGCTATTATGCTCAGCCACTGAAGCGAGCCCTGGCTAGAATGGGAGCCCATAACCTTGTTCCTGACAGCATGGATAATTGTCTCAGCTATAGTGTCATTACCTATCTCAAAAAGCTCAAAAACCAGGTGTGTATAAAATGCTGTAAAAAAAAATAAATCTAAAAATAGCAAGATGCATGAATGAGTCACAGATGTGTTAGTAACTTTTCAGCAGCTGAACGATTTATGTTGAAGCAAAAATTTACATCTCAATATTAGTGTGTTGATGTGTGCATGTGTGTGAATGAATGTCAAAATCCACATGGCTGAGCGGTTAATGCTGTTGACTTCAGATCATGGAAAGGCGAACTTATTAAATTGCCCCCTCACCCCCCAACCCACAAAAAAGGCCAAACGTGGTAGGAAGTATCAAAAAACCTGATAGCAAAAGTAGTTCAGATCGGTAATCCGAGATGGCCACCATCTGTGAAAATGTATTTGAAATTCTTCTCCTGAACCAAAAAGCCAAATGACTCGAAACTTGGTAGGAAGTATTGGGGCAACTTGTAGATAAGAAAACAGTTAAAATCATTTCGATCAGATCCAAGATGGGTGCCTTCATGCAAATCTATTTTGAATTTCTCCCGAACCAAAAGGCCAATTGACTGAAAAATTAATAGGAATTATTAGGGTGATTTGTAAAGCAAAAATAGCTAAAATCATTCCGGACACAAATCTAAGATGGCTGTCACAGCCGCCATCTTGAAAATTTATTTTGAACTTCTTCACCTCAACCGAAAGGCCAATTGACTCAAAATTTCTGGTATTCATGTGAGTGATACAGGGCCATCTTGGTCCTCCTGTTTCTCTTCTGATGAAGTGCTTGTAATGAGTACCTGCAAAAATACAAATACCCTACTTATCTGGCTTATTTCAGGCAAAAATGGAGATGGATCGTCTCATAGCATCTGTGGGAACTAAGGTGCCACCTCATGAAGGGATTAAAGTCAGCTCAAGGTGAGATTTAATTATTCCCTTTTTTAAAGTCACAGCCTTTTCAATGAACTAAACAAAAGCAAAAAAAAAAAAAAAAAGATCACATTTGAACTGATTTGACATGAGCTTTGTCATGAAACAAGCTTGCATTGTGCGAAAATGTACCTTCAGAGATGTGTAGGATGAAGACTAGGATCAGATGGCACATCTTCACAATCCGATCAGTCAGCCTGGGCACTCTTGATAGCCAAGAATCTAAGGTTTCTTAGGTGAATACTGTCTGATACCGGGCTTCATAGTGCAATTGGTAGCACATCTGACTGTAGATCTTGGGGTTGCAAGTTCAGTTCCCAGCTTGGCCACATAAATTTCATGGAGATTGATCATGAAATATTTTCTATAGTTATTCTCCCACTTCTGCTGCTTCAGGAAGGGCTATTGTCTGTTACTGGCAAAAGTATGTGCACCAAGAAAAGGTTAACTGCTTAAAGGACTAAACCTGTCCAGGAAATGGTGTGTGTAGATTAAGATGACCTTAACAGTGTTGACCGGGCTTTAAAACTCCCAAGTCACAAAAAAAAAAAAAAAAAAAAAATCCATGAAATGTTACAATGTAATTTTCTAGAAAAATGAGAAAAATATCTTCATTTGTCATCTGCTGAAGTCACCCAGCAAGCAAAGCTAAACAAAGATTTTTAACACTTTCAGAATGAAGACATCAATACTCCAAAGAAAAGACTTCAGCCAGTTACTGAAGAACGTTGGTGGCAATTTGTCAAGTTTGAAACAAGAGCTGACTGACTACAACACCTTCACAGTTGCTGTTGCTGATAAGGATATAAAGCCTCAACATTTTAGGTATGCTAATCCTTTAGGAGCAGTTTGATCAGGGTCTGCACTTCTCCACATTCGGCAAGCTCTTTTTACATAGCTCTAAATGTAAAGGGAGTATTGGATAACTGTTTTTCTGATTTCTCCATAAAATCATGTAGTGGGTACTTCTAATGAGTACAGCAACATGTTTTCCTGTAGAAATAAGGAAAATATCACTATGTTTTAGTCAAAAAGTGCCGTGTCTGGAGCTAGGACTTTAGACATTGCCGGGTAGTTTAGAAATGACCTTGTTCAGTACTCTACGAGGGTGAGTCAATAAGTAACCAGCCTATCCCATTTCTGATGGACCGAGACGGTCACGATTTTCATTCTTTGTTTCAATATATGTTTTATACATGGGTACAAAATTGCACACGTATCGAGACATTCTTTAATAAGATATTGAATGTCAAACATGGCATGCTTTTCATCTAAAGTTGAGTACTGTGCTGTAATTCGGTACTTGTATTTAAAAGGTAAAACAGGCAAGGAAATAAACGGCGAGTTAGCCGATGTTTATGGGTCTTTTGCACCATCTTATGCTCAGGTTAAATTCTGGGTAGGGGAATTCAAACGCGGTAGAACGTCTTAAGAAGATGAAGCCAGGTTTGGACCCCCACTGGATGCCACCGAGGAAGAAATGTATAAGAAAGTTCGGGATCTGGTATACTCTGATAGGCGAATTCAGGTGGAAGAAATAGCGCAGGCATTAGGCATTTCACATGGTAGAGTTTCAACAATCTTACATGATCGTTTAGGTATGCGCAAGCTAACAGCCCGTTGGGTCCCCAAATCCCTTAGCGCTGAGCAAATAGCAACCAGAGCATCAGTATGCAGCGCCTTGTTGAAGCGTTTTAGGTCAAAAAATGATTTTCTTTTGCGTCTGGTAGAGTCGTCAGTGGGTAGGGCCTGGGTCCCCCGAGGCCAAAGAAGTTCAAGACCCAACCATCTGCTGGCAAGGTGATGGCCTCAGTATTTTTGGATGCAAAAGGCGTTATTATGTTGGACTTTTTACCCAAGAGAAGTACAATAACTGGAGTGTACTATGCAAACTTGTTAGACCAGCTTAGAACCGCCATCTGTGAAAAATGCCGAGGTAAACTCTCTAAAGGTGTTGCAACAGGGCAACGCGAGTGTCCACACTTGCAAAGTTGCAATGGATGCTGTAGAGTGAAACGGGTATGAATTAATACCACATCCTGCCTATTCGCCTGACCTAGCTCCTAGCGACTTCTTCCTGTTCCCAAACTTGAAAAAGGATATCCGTGGACTTCATTTCCAGTCTGATGAAGAAGTCGTGACGGCAGTTGAGAAGTGGGTCAATGGAAAGGATCCTGACTTTTTCAATTCTGGGCTGATGGCACTTGAACACTGTTGGTCTAAGTGCATCACATTAGAGGGCAATTACATCGAAAAACAAGAGGTGGATCTCAACCGGAAATAAGTTAGGCTGGTTACTTATTGACTCACCTTCGTAGATAAGATTTTGGTACAAGGAGTATTTTACCCCCTGCTTTAAAGCTTAATACTTAAATGCCAATTTGCAATGCATCTGCTGAAGTTGCCCAGAGAGTGGTAAAGATTAAAAATAGGTTGTGAGGATTTAGAACTGCTGTGCCTTGCCAAGTCAATTCTGATGAGTACTTACAACATATGTTTCCATGCAGAAAAATATCAAAACTTTTAGGTTTTGGTATTAAAGATTTTATAAGCTCACCCGAGCAGGAAATGCTCAAGTTGAGTTATTGTGATCACCCTGTGTCTGTCATGCGTCTGTGTGTCATCCGTTGTTAAGAATTTCTTTAAATGACATCTCCTCTTAAATTACTGACGGCCTCGGTGGCTCAGTTGGATTGGCAACTGACTGGTGATCAGGAGGTTTCAGGTTCGGCCCCTCGCCTTGTCGGCAACATTCTTTTGTGGAGATTGATCATGAACTATTTTCTATGGTCATTCTCTCCCTTCCGCTGATTCAAGAAGGGCAGTTGTCAGTATCTGTCGAAAGAGTGTGCACAATACTAAGCCTTTCAAGTAAAAGTGTGGTTAGGTAAACTGACCATGCTTGATATGACCCCATTGGGTTGACTGGGCCGTAAAAACTCAACACAAACATAAACTACTGATCCAATTTCCTCCAAACTTTACACTCATGGCCCTTTTACCAAATTGCTCAAATGGTTCCTCTCCATTAAACAAGCTTTAAGTCTGAGCTAAAAATAAAAAAATCTTTAAACAACATCTTTTCCTTGCGCACTGGCCCAATTTCAAAATAATTTCACAATGTTCCTCTTATGGCCCTTTACCAAAATTGCTAAAATGTTTTCGCTCGGCTGAACAAAATGGCCGCCAGAGCTAAAAATAGAAAACCATGGTGGCCATCTTGAAATTCTTCAAATGACATCTCCCAAACCTTAAGTCGGCTTGAGCTGAAACTTTGGGCGGCATCAAGGGAACATGGAGATTCATAATTGCTAAAATTGTTCTGTCCCGATATCCAAGAGAGTGGCCACAGTGGCTGTCTTGAAATTCTTCAAACGACTTCTCCTTCCAAATGCTAAGTTGGATTGAGCCCAAACTTGGTGGGAGTCATTGGGGCGACATGGAGATTCAGAATTACTAGAATTTGGGGTTCAGATATACATACAAGATGGCCATGGAGGCCATCTTGAAATTCTTCAAACCACATCTCCTCAGAAACTGTAAGTCATTTGAGCTGAAACTTGGTGGGAGGCATTGGGGCAGCATGCGGATTCAGAATTACGAAAGACTGATTTGATAACCAAGATGGCCACCATGGCACAATGTAACATATCATGATCAGCCTAATTCAGGTGAGCAATTTCTGGCCCACTTGGACTTCTAGCTTTGCATATATTTCTTCACAAAAACACTTAAGAATTATGTCACAGAAACGTTTCGAATGAGATTCCTATGTATGTTTTTCTTAGCCCCATATAAGATACATTTAGGTTTTTCAACAGCAAAAAAAAAACAAAAAAAAAAAACAACAACAACAATAAAAACATATGTTGTGGCTAATCATTAGAAGTGTTTGCTGCTTTATGGTTCACAACAGTCTCAAATATATTCTGCCTCAGTTTTTATTTGACTACATTTATTGACAATTTTCACGGAAAAAAAATTGAATGATTTTTGAGAATTGTGTGTGTACTTATCCTAAATGGAGAATTTACAATCTTTATATTTCAGAAATCCATATGACATACCTCGGAAAAACTTAGTTGATCAGATTGCTAGAATGAGAACAAACTTCCTACAGACATCTTTCACTTCCACTAAACTTCTTGACACAGGTAAATAATATTTTGATTAATAGAGAGCATGTTGCAGAAAAATTGCGTTTGAAGCACTGGGATATTTGCAGAACTGTTACATTAATACAAATAGATATTAATGGAAGACTTAAAACCAAATTAATCTTTTGAAATACATGCAGTAATTTGAATAGATAAAAGATATTTGAAGTGTACGGATGGCTGAGTGGTTAATGGTCCAGACTTTGGACCAGTAGGTCCCGGGTTCAAATCCCGTTGGAGGCGGCATTGTGGTCATGACAGTATGGCATATCATTGCACAACCTTTCATTCTAACACTTTCATTGTCTTGATGTAACTAAAATACATGTAATGTTTAAAGGGATTTAAAACACCAAACCGTCATCGACCACAAAAACGTGGGTACTGGCTAGAAGTGCCCTGGAGAGGCACTTCTAATGAATACCCACAACATACGTTCTTGTGGAGAAATGAGGAAAATATCAACAATTTCTTTTGTTTGAAAAAGTGTCTATCTAGAGCTATGCAGTGTCTGTGACCTACTATGTATGTTGTTTCAGACGAGCAGCACAGTGTTCCTATACAGCAGATGGGTAATTACCAGGAGTACTTGAAGAAACAGCCTTCACCTCTCCGGGAACTCGAGAATACCCCTTCCAGGGTTCACATGTTTGGAAATCCATTTAAGGTTAACAAGGTATGTTCTTATTATATGGCCCATGCTATGCGAAAACGTGCCTTCGAATATATGTGGACAGTGAAGGCCCAGATCAGACTGCGCATATGCGCAGTCTGATCAGGGCCTTCACTGTCAGCTAACTGAATCATTGGAGACTATAGAATGTATCAATGGAAAGCAAAGGTGCAGATGATGCTTTGCACATGTGCAGGATGATTTGAATCGGCATATTTTGCACATGCTCAAACGCACTTTTTTGCTTGACATGGTCCATGTAAAACTGTTTGACATAATGGTCATGTCTGTCAACATCTGAAAATTCCAGTATAAAAGTACATATCTGAATTGCTTGGATCCGTATTTTTTTTCCACTAGTGTATTCAATCATTATCAGCAGATAGCCGGTTTTGTAGGATGGACCACTAAGGAGCAATTTTGTCTCAATAGTGAGATCTTTAACCTATGAAGAGGATATCTTTCCCTACACAGGGGCCCCTCCAGTTAACATCCTGATCTGAAGGATGGTGCACTATATTACCATTATCCATGCAGATGATGCTAATGAACCTGTTCGGATCCAGAAAATTTCTTACCCCAGTGGGGATTGCACATGAGAATTCTAGCACCAGAGACTAGTGCACTAATCACTGCACTAGGACATAATTTAAAAATTTGAATTTTTTTAATTCTATGAGTGGACAATGAAACCTTGGCTACACAGATGCATAGGCTGATCCAGGCCTTCATTGTCCAAATGTGCCATAGGCACATTTTTTATATGGCATTATTTACATGTATTTACTTGACATTGTGACAAATAATGTAGGCAGTCTATAGCTCTTTTGATGGTGTGGTTTTAGTTTTATTGTTCTGTCCTTTTCTTGGAGTAAATATTGGAAGTACGTAATACCTATCTCGATGGTATTTGGGGTGGTCGGGTGGTGCGAAGGTGTCGTGTATCTTACGTCACCGGGGCGTTGAACTGATATTGGCTTACAGTTGGGCAAGGCCTGCTATCCTTGTAGCAGGTAAGGGTAGATGGGGAATATTTTTATTTCTTCTGTTTCTTCACTTTCATTCCTGTTCCTTTCTTCCCTGTCCCTCTCTTTAATCTCTTCTACTATCTCTTCTATCACTTTTCTCCCTTTCTCTGGGAGACGACACAAAATGACCCACAAGGGTTGATGTGTCGTTAAACCCCAACACAATCTCGATGGTATTGTCAGTTGACTGACACACAAAAAAGGGAGCTTATGGTTTTTCTGTGGGTCTTCAAATGCACATGTGCAGTCCCCTATTAGGCTACAGACCTGTGTTTTTGTCTGAGGTTTCCTCAAGTTCCCTACTACATGTCTGCAAACAATTTCATGCATGTATGACTTAATATTATAGCTGTTTCATTACAAAGCTAAGCTAATATACCATTTTTACTCGTGGCCCTAATGGGTTGATGTGTCATTAAACCTGAACTCAACATCATCATCATCATCATATGCTGGGTTAGTTTAAGTTTTATTGTTGTTCTTCTTCAGAATATTATGGTAGATGAAGCTGAGGATTCTATGTTGGGTCAAGCAAATAAGACAAATAAGAGAACGTTAGATAGCCCTCCTTCATCTCCTGGCCCCAGGAAAAGAAAACCTGGTAAGTATTACCCGATAACCCTTAAAAGTGTAAATCACAACTGCAGCAGATGACATTTTGATTTTTTTATATTCAGAGAAAATAAGACCTGAACTAACATGAAATGCCAAGACTTAGCATTGTTAGCTAACGCGACGTCAAAATTTCTACCTGAAATCTGGCAAATACATGATATTTTTTGCTGAAAAAATGTGATTAGCTTTTGCAAAAGCTACTCACATTTTTGCAGCAAAAATATCGATGAATTTGAAAATAATTTAGCTACAACAGTTAACAAGAGTCATTAACAAGCTTGTTGAGCTAAAATGCTTTGAACTGGGCCAGAAGGGCATCTGCTACAATTTTGCTTGGCACTTTAAGGCTTATTATTGCATAAAAAGCAGTGTCGCACGTTATGAACAGCTGTGCATTAACCGGCAAAAAGCTGTGTATTAACAAGGCAATTCACGCGGTGTTAATGCAAGGCTACATAACTTTCAATATGCTCGTACCGGGGCCACAGAATTGCTGATGTTACGAGATGTGTACTGCCCGGTCCTAGTCCGTGGAAATTGCATTCGCGAGACATTGGTGAAAAAGGCGAAATAAAATAGTGCAAGAAGTAACGCAAAATGTAGCAAATGTTTTCAGTTTTTATGCAATAATAGTGATCGAACATGGTTTTTCAATGCATTAACATTCGCCATGTCCCTAGGGAGGTGTTAAAAACTGTGGCCTTCGGCGTTACGAGATATGTTTACTGCCCGGTCCTAGTCCATGGAAATTGCATTCGCGAGACATTGGTGAAAAAGGCGAAATAAAATAGTGCAAGAAGTAATGCAAAATGTAGCAAATGTTTTCAGTTTTTATGCAATAATAGTGATCGAACATGGTTTTTCAATGCATTAACATTCGCCAGGTCCCTAGGGAGGTGTTGAAAACCGTGGCCTTCGGCCTCGGTTTTTAACACCTCCCTCGGGACCTGGTGAATGTTAATGCATGAAAAACCATGTTTGTTCCCTATAACACAGATGTCAGAACAATTGATACATTCTTTTAATTAACAAAATGCAATTCCTTAGAAAATTGGATGAAAAAAACAAAACCAAAAAAACAAAAACAAAAAAAAAACAAAAAAAAAAACAACAACAAAACAATAAATTTTTAAGTTACATCTGCTGATTTCAGGATGCAAGGGCTAACTTTTAATGTTCTTCAGACGTAGGTGTTATGATATCTGCAGCAAATTGTGTTCGTGGGGGGGGGGGGGGGGGGGTATACTGTTTTCATGTCATCCTTCCATCTGTTTGTCCATCTGTCCGTTGCTTTTTGGTTTCTGCTTCTTATCTTGCTAAATAATTCATCAGAAGGCAGTCATTACCTTGTTAGGGGTATCTAATAAGCACTGCTTATTTACACTTCTTGTAACTGCCTAGCAGAATTTTCAGTTAAAAATGTGCCTTATTTGGAGCTATGCCAGGTGTTTGGACACCTTACCATACTGGGCCCAGTTGTTCAAAGCTAACGATGTCGTTAGTTAACGATTCGTTAAAATTTACATCGAGTGATACGCAAATATGCTGAAATTTTTTGCTAAAAAAATGTGAGTAGCTTTTGCGCTGCAAAAGCTACTCACATTTTTTCAGCAAAAAATATCAGAATATTGTATATTGAATCCACTAAAACAGTTAATGAAATGACCCTTAATGAGCTCGTTAAGCTAACGACGCTTTGAACAACTGGGCCCTGATCGTAAAAAATTTTAACAAGTTCACTTGACTACCTAGTGTGATGTCTTAAAAAGTTCAGTGTGAATCTTCACTGTTTGGTCTTGTCTTTCTGGACTTTTGGAGTAATTACGGCACTCTTTTGCTCTGAGTAAATATAGTATTTGGTGTGAACCCATATTAACTTAATAGCAATGTGTTTGGTTGATTTCAGGTCCCTTACCTAAAGATACTCCAATCAGACGTCCTATAACTCCCCCTGTCACAGTAAAGGTGGAACCCCCACCAGAACCGGTGAAAACAGAACCAGAAGCAGATATAGATATTGGTAAGATTGAAAAAATAAATGCCTGGCTCTGTAGCACTGTCCGTAGCACATCTGACTGTAGATCCAGGGGTGGCAAGTTCAAATCCCAGCTCAGCTACATAACTTCCCAGGAGGTTGATCATAAAATAATTACAGTTATTCTCCCATTCTGCTGATTCAAGGAGGGCAGCTAAAGGTCTAGGTAAGAGTGGGTATCAGGTAAATAGTGTTCTTATTTCTCGACAAAAACGTGGGTACTCATTAGAAGAGCATCGCCAAGATTCTTCTAATGAGTACCCACAAAGATACAAATAAGATAAGTACAGATACTTTTTGGTTGAAAAAAGCGCCTTATCAATGTCTATGCAGGTATCATTTACTGGCAAAACATATCTGCCCAAGTACTGATTAACCACTTAGAGTATGAGGTCTCCTGTTTGAATCTTGCTGGAGGCGGAATTCAGCTATTGACTGTACGGTGCTTCATTGGACAGAGCCTTTCATATCACCCTTCCATCTTCTGAGTATTACCTAAATAATGTTGAAAGGGACTTTAAATGTTCATGATAACTGCTGAGAGGACTATTTAAAGCCTGCCCAGGAAGAGTGTGTTTAGGTTAACTGACCAACTCGACATGACCTTAACAGTGTTGACAGCGGTAAAACTCCCACCGCAAACAAATAAAAAAAAAAAAAACATTGAAGAAATTCCTTTCTTGACCACCTTTGAACACGCCGTCTGATCAGGGTCTCCACTGTTTGCAAAGAGTTCAACAATTTTTCTCAAGGAATATCTTAATCTCATAGCTGAACATACCTAAAATTGAAATTGGACTCTTCCAATATATAGTGTGGGAAAGTTTATTAGGTCTACATTGGGTTAAGGTGAATGAAACAGCTTGACAGAACTGGACACACTTGGTAAATTGTTCACCATTATTGCCAGTGGAGGTAACTATTAGTGTTGTTACAATTCGATTATAATCGATAATCAATTGAAAATTCTTCTTGATTCTACTATCGATCGTGTTTGCTAATAATCAATTATAATTGAAAAGATTCACACCTGACTATTTTGTAAGTTATTATTCTATAATTGCAACTTTAATGCAAGAAAGATGCAAATCTAAACTCTTCAGCTTGAAAGTATGTTAGGGAATAAGAAACAAAGTAGTGTTCCTGCAACAAATGGAAAGTCTTCAGTACACATCTTGAATGTCAAAGCCTTTGAGTGTGCTGTGAGGACCTTTAACTTTTGTGGTAAGGTACTGACAACCTTCCTTCCGCTGATTCAAGAAGGGCAGTTGTCAGTTTCTGTCGAAAGAATGTGCACAATACTGGTTAACCGCTTAGAGGACTAAGCCTGCCCAGTAAACATGTGGTTAGGTAAACTGACCGCGCTCGACATGACCCCATTGGGTTGACTGGGCCCTTAAACCTCAACACAAACAAACTGCACATAAAAATATGCATACAAATGACAAGTTAACAAGTTTTTATTAAGTTTTAAGCAGTAAAAGGATACCATTTTATCTTTCTGGGTGATAGGACCTGTGTTTGCCTTTCATTTGATGGCTTTCGATTATAATCGATAATCAAAACCTCCTGTCCGATTATTTTCGATGATCGATTATAAAAAAATCCCATAATCAGACAACACTAGTAACTATTGTCTGTTTACATTCCAGCTCACAAAGTCACTTCTGAAACGGCGTCTACTCTAAAAGGAAAAAATTTGCTCCCCATGGGGAAGAAGGGAGGCAAAACAATTTTAATGGAGTTGCCTCCCCCTGAAATTTTATCAGTTTCCCTTAAAGAGAGGGAGCTCTTAAGCTGAAAACATGAGTTGATGGTACTTATCAGAAGTGCCTTCCTGAAGTGCCTCTAAGGACTACCTGCAACTTTTGTTTTGGGGGAGAAATATGAAAAACATTGTTATTTGTTTGGTTGAAAAATGTTCTATCTACAGGCCTAGCCCCAGATAAGGCACTTATTTCACCAAAAAGTACAAATATATTTCTTATTTCTGTATGAAAACATGTTATGGTACTCATTAGAAGTACCTCGCCAAGGCGCTTCTAATTAGCACCCACAAGATACTTTTTTTTGGAGAAATAAGAAAAAATACGTGGATACCCTCTCTTATCTGCAGCTGTGGGGGTACTCATTAGAAGTGCCTCCCCAAACTGCTTCTAATGAGTACCTACAACATAGGTCTAGATAAGAGTGAATATTAGGTAAATAGTTTCCCTTTTTCTTGACGAAAACATGTTGTGAGTACTCATTAGAAGCGCCTAGTGAGGCGCTTCTAATGAGTACTCATAACATATGTTTTTGTCCAGAAATAAGAAAAATATTGATACCGTTTGGTTGAAAAAAGTGCCTATTCAAGAGCTATGCCTACAACATATGTTTTTAAAAGCAAAAAGGAAAAAGGGAAAAAAAATATATTGATACCATTTGTGTTGACAAATGTGTTATCTAGAGGTAGAGTTACAATTAGATGCAAATTTTCTTTTCTTTTCCAGAAATGATAGAAGAGAATGCGCTTGTGATAAAAGAGGAACCAGAAGAGATTATCAAATCGGAAGAATCAATTGAAAATGAATTGACCAATCATATTCCTCCAATGAAAAATGGTCGACTCAGTCCAAAATCACCACCCAATGAAACTGATAATGAAATAGTTAATCAAACGAATAAAACTAGTGCTAAAAAGGAACTGAATATGAATATTTGGGCAAATAATATCAGGCTTCGGCATCAAGTGTGTAAGGAGTTGAAAAAACCAGGAAGAAGTAAGTTATATATATTTTTTTCGTAGTTACAAGAGATACAAATATACTTTTTACACACCTTCTGTAGCAAACAGGACGGATATAGGGATCTGACTTTGTCAGTCTGTCCATTTGTCATCATTTGTGTTTAACCTAATTTTAAATTGATTTCTAATTAATATAACCCTTAAAACGCCAAGAAAACCTGCATCTGAAAATGTAGTCTGTTTATGTGGTCTGTTGAATATTCTTGCAAACTTTTCAAACCTATTTTTGCATACAGGCAAACAGTATGGACCCAGATCAGACTGCTCCTAGAGGAGCAGTCTGATCTGGGTCCACACTGTTTGCAAAAATGACTTTTAAAATCACAAGCAGATGACAAAGCAGATGACAATTGTTGTGATTAGCGCTTTAAGGGTTAAACATATTTTATCTTTTAATTTACATGTGTATAAAAATACAATACCAATGTTCTAGCATAGCTCTAGATAAGGGTTTATCAGGTAAATATTTTTCTTGTTCATTAAAACCTATGTTGTGGGTACTCATTAGAAGTAGCAAGGGGCTTCTAATGAGCACCCACAACATTGATGTTCCTGTAGAAGTAAGAAAAGTATTTTTTGGTTGAGAATGGTACATTATCTGGAGCTGTGTTGTACATGTCAACTTTGTGGACCTGCGATCAAGACCCTGTCATACACTGCCACCATAACACTATTCATTATGTTAGTTTGGATATAATGTTAAGCTATGGCTTCCAAGTCCTTATTTCCCTATAATTTCCATACAGTTTTCATAGCTCTTGATATGAGGGGTATCCAGATAAATATTTTCTCTTTATTATAGCACCTGCAAGTTGTGTTTGTTGGAGTATCTGTTTTCATATTGTCTGTCTGTCTGTCCGTTGTTTTGGTTTTTGGGCAGTTGGGTGTCTAATAAGCATTCCTCATTGAAATTTCTTGTTTTTCCATGAAAATGTGTCATGGAACTAATAAGAAATGTATTCTGTGATGTGCTTCAAATGAAAGTGAATTTAGCAAGACAGCAAATGATAGTTTTCTTTTTTTTTCTCAGAAAATAGACTATATACTTAATATGAATATAATTGTCTTCCTAGGGAGATGCTTTGCAATAAAAGTCAAGCTCTTTTTTCTAGGAAATATAAGAAAAATAGAGGAATTTTATGTGAGTGGTCATTTTATAAGGAATTTTTTAAACAAGCTTTCGGGTTCCATAAATTCTTTATGAAATAACCAAGAATGTAAAATTTTGTTTATAATGACTTTTAATCTGTATTTTATGGCTGTAGAAGTTGAACAGCTTTCAACAGAAAACATAACATTGTCATAGTCGGTTTGATGAAAGGGCAGTTGTTAAGGAGGAGTTTTTGGTGATAATTCTGGTACAATTTTCTTCAGTCTCCATAAAAATGTGTTGTTGGTACACATTAGAAGTGCCTCGGTGAGGCGCGTCAAGGCGCTTCTTCTAATGAGCATCAACAACATATGTTTTTATGGAGAAGTAAGAAAAATTATCTCAGAATTATCACCTGATACTTCTCCTTAACAACTCCTCTGGATGACGTTATATACCAGTAACCATGTTATGCAATGTGTGGTCATATAATGTCTATGACTTGACATTATGTACTTAATAATAGCAACACCATATGATAAAATAGGTTTAAAAGCATCATCTGCTGACATTGTAAGTTAGCTTGCAAAGTTTTACATGTATATAATGTACTTGTATATTTCAGGTTATGAGAAATTATTCACATTCATGAACAAAGTTCAGGGATCATTAGACACTAAACGTGCTTTCATCAAAGACATTATCCACGAAGCAGGGAGATTTAAGAAGAAAGTTCTAATTCAGTTACTGGAACAGTTTGAACAGACGCTAATCCAGTCTGATAAACATTCCAGAACAAACTCAAACAGCAGAGCTAATTTTTCCAGATGACAACGACTTGATGCCATTAGAAGAGTTATTAGACTTTGATACTACCGTTTCCTTAAGTCAACTCATTTTAGTCTGGAGACCCATAAAAGAGAAATTGGCAAACAGTACAGACCCAGATCAGCCGGTCTCGGTGGCTCAGTTGGATGCGCCGTCCGAATGGAGACCAGGAGGTCGCGGG
Source organism: Anodontia alba (assembly GCA_964016985.1). Lineage (NCBI taxonomy): Eukaryota > Metazoa > Mollusca > Bivalvia > Lucinida > Lucinidae > Anodontia > Anodontia alba. The sequence goes on along the minus strand of OZ024832.1, from coordinate 57,047,353 downwards.
TTCAACCCCCGCCGAGGTCGGCAACATTCTTTCGTGGAGATTGATCATGAAATATTTTCTACGGTCATTCTCTCCCTTCCGCTGATTCAAGAAGGGCAGTTGTCAGTTTCTGGCGAAAGAATGTGCACAATACTGGTTAACCGCTTAGAGGACTAAGCCTGCCCAGTAAACGTGTGGTTAGGTAAACTGACCGCGCTCGACATGACCCCATTGGGTTGACTGGGCCGTAAAACCTCAACACAAACAAACAAACAGACCCAGATCAGATGCCACAGCATGCGATGTCTGATCAGGGTCTTTACTATTTGCAAAAAGTTCTTTTCTAGTAGGAATATCTAAATCACATAGGCTGACATACCTAAAATTGAAATTTGACTCTTCCAATATAGAGTTGGGGGAGTCTGTTCAGTCTAAAATGGGTTAAGGTGGATGAATACACACCAAAGAGAGAGCACACTGTTTAAAGTTGTTGTCTCCCTTCTTAAAGGGAGATCACTCCAACAGAAATGGATTCCTTGGAATCAGAATTCCATTTCAAAATGGGGGGGCTATTGTTACAGGAAAGAATTTGCTCCCTCTGAGAGCAAATTGTTTTCTATAAGAGTAGCCCCACTTTGTGCCGGGCTCCACAGCACAGATGGTAGCACATCTGTCTGCAGATTCAGGGGTCATGAGTTGGAACCCCATAACATTCATGGAGATTATGAAATAATTTCAAAGGAATCTTAATTTCAAAGGAGATTCCTGGACTTCTGATTCAAGAAAGACAGTTGACAGTTACTGGCGAAAGTATGCCCACAAGTACTGGTTAACTGCTTAGAGGACTAAGCATGCCCAGGAAAGGTGTGAGTAGGTTAGCTGACCTGCTCGACATAACCTTAACAGTTTTGAATGGGCCGTAAAACTCAACTGAAAGAAGGGGGCTACTGTTAAAGGAAAGAATTTACTCCTCTGGGAGTAAATTCTGTCCTTTAGGGGAGCCCCACTTTTAGAAGGGAGGTAAATACTTACAGGACAGAGTGATCTCCTTTGGAGGTATATGCTTTCACCTTTAATAAAACCGTGAAAATTAACCTTTACCTTGCCATAGACGAAAATTAGCAGGCAGCATTTTTCCATGTTTTTCTTAATTTTGTTATGAAGATACTTTGTATTTCATTTGAATTATCTCACAGCATGTCACAGAACAGTTAAAATGTCTTTAGCATTATTGTCAGGGAAATGGAAAAAAGGCAACGTAATTACCCTAAATTTCCAGAGTATCCTGGGCAAAATGTGTAGACCCAGGACAGACTGTTCCTTGAATACTTTTTGTTAAGGATCTAATTCTACCAGCACTTCTGTGACACATTATCTAATTCCCATTTTAGAAGTTGTAAACATAAAGGTTGAGAATGAAAGGTAAACTTATCTCATAGCCTTGCGGGTATAGGGGTGGTGGGAATTAGAGCTTACCATCTCTTGAGCTACAGCATATGAAATTTGGGGCACAGTCCTTTACTTTCACTGCTTTTAACCTTCCACCAAAGGGTATACATTTACTGGTGAGTTTTTCATTCATTGGTTTGAGCTGAGTTTGAACCTGCAACCTTTAGTACCATAGTGAAACACTCTTAGTCTTTTGGCTATGACACCTTAAGAGTTATGAAGTCTGAAAAATTAGTGTAATTACTGCAATTCATTTGTCTCCTGCTAATTACTGTCTGCAGTAAGGTCAAGGTCACTGAGAGTGAGACACAGTAAAGGAAAAAGTTTGAATTGGCTTATGGGTACAAAAAGGGTCCAGATCATCTGCAGATATGCATTGTTTTCTTATTTCTCCAGGAAATTGTGTTTGGGGTACTCATTAGAAGTGCCTGGCTGAAGCCTTTCTGGTACACATAGCACTAGTTAAGGCACTTTTTTAAATCCAAAAGTATTGATATTTTTCTTATTTCTCCACAAAAATATATGTTGTGGTACTCATTAGAAGTGCCTCGCCGAGGCGCTTCTAATGAGTACCCACAACATATGTTTTCATGGAGAAATAAGAAAAATATATACCGGATACCCTCCCTTATCTAGACCTATGGGTACCCATCACATGCTTTTGTGGAGAAATAAGGAAAATAAGACTTTTTGTTGAAAAAAAAACCCAAAAAAAACAACACCTTGTCTACAGCTATATGTCCCCTTTCTGCACAACACAGCTCTTATCAAGGTTGTCTTGTTTTGGAGAGAAAAGAGCCAGACCAGGTAGGAGGAAAATGCAGACTGATCTTGGTCTTGGTTGTTACATGATTTATGGTAGCTCCAGCTAAGGCACTTTGTTTTTCAACCAAAAAGTTTCAGTATTTTGCTTGTTTCTCTGCAAATACATGTTGTGGTTCTCATTAGAAGCACCTCACGGAGGTGCTTCTGAGTACCTACAAGATGTTTTTGTGGAGAAATAAGAAAAATATCACATGTACGTGGACACCTCTTTATATGGAGCTATGTATGTTCCTTTCTAGTGCTAAGTCTCATATTTGTAATTTTATTTGTTTAGGGAAAAAGACACCTTATCATTAGTCTCAACCATTTCTTGTGTATCCAGATTAGCAAGGATTTTCAGTCCTTTTATCAGGTTTTTCATAGGTCTAGATAAGAGTGGGTATCAGGACAATTTTTTTTTTATTTCTTCACGAAAACATATGTTGTGTACTCATTAGAAGCGCCTTGATGAGGCGCTTCAAATGAGTACCACAACATATGATTTCGTAGAGAAATAAGAAAAATATCAATACATTTGGATTGGAAAAAGCGCCTTAACTAGAGCTATGTTCGTTTGCTTTAATTGTTTTGGCACCATTTTCATTTAATTTTTTTTATTAGAGAACAGTTTTACTGTATTTGTCTAAGTTTTGGTACAATCAGGCCTGAGTATATAGTGTAGACCCAGATGAGTATACAGCTGGTGTTAGTACCATGTGGCAGCCAAAAACATCTCCCCGTACTTCACTATATTGTATTTTATATTTTCTGGTCCTTTACAATCATTGAATCCATTCCAGGATTTTTGAAAATGTATATGAGGGTCATTGCCGGCCTCGGTGGCTCAGTTGGATGCGCCGTCCGACTGGAGACCAGGAGGTCGCGGGTTCAACCCCCGCCGAGGTCGGTAACATTCTTTCGTGGAGATTGATCATGAAATATTTTCTACGGTCATTCTCTCCCTTCCGCTGATTCAAGAAGGGCAGTTGTCAGTTTCTGGTGAAAGAATGTGCACAATACTGGTTAACCGCTTAGAGGACTAAGCCTGCCCAGTAAACGTGTGGTTAGGTAAACTGACCGCGCTCGACATGACCCCATTGGGTTGACTGGGCCGTAAAACCTCAACACAAACAAAAAATTATGAGGGTCATTGATAAGGCCTTATTGGGCGAAACTAGCTAGTCTGGCCCAGAAATTGTCCCAATAGTTTTGGTCAATATGATAAATAATTAAGTCAACTTTTTTAATGAAAAATTATGAATAGCTTTTGCAGCTCTTTTTCTTTTCAACAGAAAAAAAAATTCAGCCTGTTCAAGATTTTTCTTCTCGTGTACTTGAGCCGCAACGCCAGAAAATGAACCTCGGAGATGTGCACCAAGCGAAAATTCAGATGAGCCTGCGCATTTTGGATAGCCAAGGATGCAGTCTCTTCATGCGGACAACAAAGACTGGTCAGACTGCGGGGCTGTGCAGGCTGATTTGGATCTTCGTTTGGGATATGTCAGAAGGAACTTTTTCTCCTGTTTGGTTCATTTAATTTCATGCTAATTTAATGGTTTGTTTGTGTTGAGGTTTTACGGCCCAGTCAACCCAATGGGGCTTAGTCCTCTAAGCGGTTAACCAGTATTGTGCACATTCTTTCGCCAGAAACGGACAACTGCCCTTCTTGAATCAGCGGAAGGGAGAGAATGACCACTAATTTAATGGTTTTGTAATTTATGGTAATGCCAGAGCAACAGATAAGGCACTTTTTTCATCCGAAAAATGCTGATATCTTTCTTATTTCTCGATGAACACATATGTTGTAGGTACTCATTAGAAGCGCCTCGGTGAGGCGCTTCTAATGAGTACCCACAATATATGTTTTTGTCGAGACATAAGAAAAATATTATGTGGATACCCCATCTTATCTGTAGCTATGTAATGCTGCTTTGAACAACTGGATGGAGGACTCTACAGATATTTTTTTGATAAACAAAATACTTGGTATTTTTCAGACTACTCCACTATGGAAATACGGTTTTGGTATCTAATAAAAATATTTTGCCAAGTCCACTCAAATTGTGCCAGTGAGATAATTGTACAGTGTTATAAATGATAATTTTTTTTCCCCTGCAGAAATAACAAAAAAAAACAGACATGATCATTTTGAACTGGAGTATCATTAGAAAAAGGCTCTTTGGACTCGAATTGATCTGTCATTAGCAAGGTCGTGTCTTGTTCTTTGGTTGAAGTTTCCCTTGGCCTAGTGCTTACAGGCAGCATAGGTTCTAGTAAGACTGTGTGGATGTGCAGGCTTGCCTGAAGCTTTGTTATTCGCATATTGTATAACTGCTCTTTTCCCATAACACAGCTCTTTTGTGTACAGGCTTGCAGTATACAGGGCCCAGTTAAAAAATTAACAGAGTTGTTAGCTCTTGAGGTTAAAATTTCTATTTTAAAATATGACAAATACATTGATATCTTTTGCTGAAAAATATGAGTAACTTTTGCATGTGCTTCTCACATTTTTCAGCAAAAAATATCAATGTATTTGTCATATTTTAAGATAGAAATTGTAACCTTAAGTGCGCAAAAGCTTCTCACATTTTTCAGCAAAAATGTCAATGTATTTGAAAATACCTTAGCTACAACAGTTAACAAGTTTGTCATTAACAAGCTGAATCTAATGATGCTTTGAACAACTGAGCGGAGATGTTTAATCCTAGCTTTCCTGTTACTCCTTGTTAGACTGTGCTGGTGGCCTCAAATATTTGGATTTACAGGCTGATCTGTGAATTCATAACTTACTGTGATAAAGTACTTTTTTCCATATTGTGACTTGAATTGTCTTTCATTTAACCTTCAACCTGTGGCTTTTAAATGTTAGCAGATGTCATTTTCATGGGCTATAAATACCCTTAATATTTTGACACTGTAAAAGCTTAACTCTTTTATCCCTGAAGACAAAAAAACAAACAAACAGATACTAGTGCAAAAATGTCTCATCAGGATCTACAGTTTGCAATTTTGTTTTTGAGTTTTTGACAGAAATCCTTATTTGCAACAGTGGATGTGTCCAAATCAAAAGAGGGAAGAGTCCACTTCAGAAACACGGGGATGAAAGGGTTAAAACTGCTTATCTTAAAAGTTGAACCAAAACATCTGGATGGCTGAGCAAATTAGGTCTTGTTGAACAGTCTCGTTAGAGATGGAATTCAGCTCCTTTCATTATCACCCCTTTATTGTCTCGTATGACGTAAATGTAAAACACCAAATATTCATAACAGTCGGAGCAAATCCATTGGGCTTCTTGATGTGGCTAAAGTGGTGACTGAATGGCAAACAGGGTAGATCCTGATCAGATGACTCCATAAGAAGCAGGTCAACCTGGGTCTACTTTGTTCGGTTAGTCATTTCTGTCCAAATACTGAGGGTAATGGGTAATTTTTCTTTTTCACTGAATAGGGGTTTGCATTTCCAAGAAACTATTTGTTATAGATGTCCTAAAATTTCCTATTCCATGCTCCTTTTGGGGGCTTAACCCTGGTCCTGCTGCTCCCAGATATGTTTTGCCTTTGCAAACAGTGTAGATCCAGATCAGTTGGCTTCTTCAGAAGCCAACTGATCTGGATCTGCACTGTTTGCCATTAAGTATGTGAAGTATCAACAGCCTTTATCAAGTAAACTGATTGGCTAAAAATTAGTAGTTGGCATGACGTATTTTATTCAGTATGGCAAGGGTTGTCTTCATATTTTTTATGTGTGTTTTATGAAATATTTTGTGGAATGTCAGTGTTGACCCTGATCACACTGCACTTGAAGGAGCAAGTCTGATCTTGGTCTGCTGTATTTGCAAAGGCCATTTTGTTGAACAGCTGCTGTGCAAATTTTAGGACAGCTGCTATAAATGTCAAACCCTATTTTGTGGAAAATATCAGTCATCATCTGCAGATTTGCCATCATGTTGGAGGTTAAAATTTTGAGTGCTTTTGTGTATGTTTAAACGTTTCTAAGTGTGCTTGTTACAAACATTGTATTTATAGTGTATATGAGTAAATTGCGTCAGAAATGACAAAACTGTCTCATGACTGTTTATATGTAGTTCTAGATAAGAGAGGATATCGGGGAAAATATTTTTCCACAAAAATGTACATTTTGGGTACTCATTTGAAGTGCCTTAGTGAAGTTCTTTTCACGAGTACCCAAAACATACGTGTATGTTTTCAGGAAGAAATAATAAAAATTATCAATAGTTTTTGTTCGAAAGAAAAAGTGCCTTATCTGGAGCGGAGTACTGAGGTTAAATCTGAAAAATTGAATCCCATGGTTCATTGGTAAAGAGGGGTTCAATACAAAACTCCAGATAAGATGATAAATTATGGCAATACAGTCGACTCTTGTTATCTCGAATTCCAAGGGACTCTTGGAAACACTTCGAGATACCTGTACCTCGACATATCAGTGTTGCGGAAGTGAGGAAAAAAATGAATCTAAAAACCACATTTAACAAATGAATATGTAATTTGACTCCTAAAGTTACAAATATATTGAAAATATTGTGGAAAAGAGGAGAAATTGCTCCTCAGGAGCAGTTTCTACTCTTTTCCACAACATTTTTGTTACCTGTTCTTAGATTGCCATGTTAAAACAGGGACCAGAATTTCACTTTGATATAAGCGGTTATTCGAGATAAGCAAGGTCGAGATAACGAGGGTCGACTAATTTAATTCCAATGGCTACCCGTAAGTTTTTGTGCAAGAATTACAAAATTTATCTTCGGAATACTCCATTTATCTGGAACTATGCAAACCTGATACCCATGTTCACAAAGCCATGGATGCAATATTTTGACGAACGTTTTTTTTTTACACAGGCTTCCCAGCAGTATTTTGGCAAAAACTTGGGGCAAAAATTAAGGCTAACACAAAATAAGGGCTAATTTAATCCTTACCCTGCTGTTAAATTCGGCTTTACTAGGTAAATCTGATGCTGATTTTTGTCTTGTTAGCATGGGCGACTTGGGCCTGCAAGTTTCTGTTTGTTTGTTGGTCCGTGTACTTAGTTCACCCTGAATAAAGTTAAACTGTAAAACTTAGTCAGTTTCACTTCACTGATAATTAATTTTATCTCATTGAACTAAACAAGGATGACAACTATCTTCACTGATAATTTTATCTCAATGAACTGAACAAGGATGACAACTCTCACTCTTCACTGATAATTTTATCTCACTGAACTAAACAAGGAAGACAACTCTCACTCTTCACTGATAATTTTATTTCAGTGAACTAAACAAGGATGACAACTGTCACTCTTCACTGATAATTTTATCTCACTGAACTAAACAAGGATGACAACTCCCACTCTTCACTCATAGCAACAGATAAAGTGCTTTTTTCATCCGAAAAATGCTAATATCTTTCTTATTTCTCAATAAAAACATGTTGTGGGTACTCAATAGAAGCCATCTAATGAGTACCCACAACATATGTATTCGTCGAGAAATAAGAAAAATATGTGGATACCCCCTCTTATCTGTAGCTATGTTCACTGATAATTTTATCAGTGAACTGAACAAGGATGACAACTATCATTCTTCACTGATAATTTTATCTCAATGAACTAAACAAAGATGGCAACTCTCACTCTTCACTGATAATTTTATCTCACTGAACTAAACAAGGATGACAACTCTCACTCTTCACTGATAATTTTATCTCAATGAACTAAACAAGGATGACACAATGAACTAAACAAGGATGACAACTCTCACTCTTCACTGATAATTTTATCTGAATGAACTAAACAAGGATGACAAGTCTACAAACTGTAAAATTTGGTCAGTTTCACTTCACTGATAATTTTATCTCATTGAACTAAACAAGGATGACAACTCTCAATCTTCACTGATAATTTCATCTCATTGAACTGAACAAGGATGACAACTCTCACTCTTCACTGATAATTTTATCTTACTGAACTAAACAAGGATGACAACTCTCACTCTTCACTGATAATTTTATTCTAGTGAACTAAACAAGGATGACAACCAACTGTCACTCTTCACTGATAATTTTATCTCAGTGAACTGAACAAGGATGACAACTCTCACTCTTCACTGATAATTTTATCTCAGTGAACTAAACAAGGATGACAACTCTCACTCTTCACTGATAATTTTATCTCAATGAACTAAACAAGGATGACAACTCTCACTCTTCACTGATAATTTTATCTCAATGAACTAAACAAGGATGACAACTCTCACTCTTCACTGATAATTTTATCTCACTGAACTAAACAAGGATGACAGCTCTCACTCTTCACTGATAATTTTATCTCACTGAACTAAACAAGGATGAAAACTCTCACTCGGTGGTCGGGTGGTGCGAAGGTGCTGTGTATCTTACATCACTTGGGCGTCCAACTGATATTGGCTTACAGTTGGGCAAGGCCTGCTATCCTTGTAGTGGGTAAGGATAGAAGTGGAATGTTTAAATTTCTTCTGTTTCTTAACTTTCATTCCTGTTCCTCTTTCTTCCCTGTCCCTCTCTTTCATCTCCTCTACTCTCTCTTCTATCTCTTTTCTCCCTTTCTCTGGGAGACGACACAAAATGACCCTCAAGGGTTGACGTGTCGTTAAACCCCAACACAATCACTGATAATTTTATTTCAGTGAACTAAACAAGGTCGACAACTCCCACTCTTCACTGATAATTTTATCTCAATGAACTAAACAAGGATGACAACTCTCACCCTTCACTGACAATTTTATCTCAATGAACTAAACAAGGATGACAACTCACTCTTCACTGATAATTTTATCTCAATGAACTAAACAAGGATGACAACTGTTACTCTTCACTGTTAATTTTATCTCAGAGAACTGAACAAGGATGACAACCCTCACTCTTCACTGACAATTTTATCTCAGTGAACTAAACAAGGATGACAACTCTTACTCTTCACTGATAATTTTATCTCAATGAACTAAACAAGGATGACAACTCTCACTCTTCACTGTTAATTTTATTTCAATGAACTAAACCAGGATAAAAACTCTCACACTTCACTGATAATTTTATCTCAATGAACTAAACAAGGAAGACAACTCTCACTCTTCACTGATAATTTTATCTCAGTGAACTGAACAAGGATGACAACTCTTCACTGATAATTTTATCTCAATGAACTAAACAAGGATGACAACTCTCACTCTTTTGGTGCTTGTTTTCACATTTTAATATGCAATTGAGACATAAACTTCAATGATTTTTTTTTTCCAAGAGGTCTAAGTATACCCCATAGCATAAATAATTTAATCTGCATCCAGATTATTATATTTTATATTTGAATCACATTTCTGCTACAGTCTTTGCTAATTTTCAAGTTATTTGGCACATCTTTACCCTCACCCCAACCACTAAATGTCCAGTTTGTTGCTCTGGTACTGCCTCCATTATCTATAATTTGCTGCCAAATTTCATCTAAACTGACCTGTAACACTTATTATTACATGTACATCTGTAATTATCAATTATGTCCAGCAAATAAAACTTTTGACCAATATTACTGCTAAAATAGCCATTAAAATTGTCACTAAATTTCTACTTCAACAGCTGATGTCATTTTAAAATTGAAGAAAATCATTCAGCATCTTTTTGTTTGGAAATACCTTTTCAGTTGGAAATATCAAAATACTTCTATTATTTTTGGCCATATCATGCCAGAAAAAATTATACTGAAGAAGCTAACTGATCTGGATCTGCACTGTTTGTAATTCAGTATGTGAATTTAAACATCCATCTGGATTAAGTAATCTGATTGGCTGACAATTAAAAGTGGGTGTGGCATTATAATTTAATCAGCAAGACAAGGGGTAAGAAATCACATTGCGAGCTTACATTTGCATAAACAGCAATTCAAGTAAGCATATGTCGTGCATAGCATTCTGACAGTATATACCAGTGGATAATGTTGTAAACATCTGAATAAGGGTTAACACAAAATTAGGGCTATGACATCAAATTTTAGGACTAAAATTAGGAATTTAAGTGTCAGAATTTTGTTTAAAAATGGTATGTTTCCATAGTGTATCAGATTGAGCTATGCTTGTTGCATGTCATAAGGCTGTTCTAATTTTATTTAGAACTTGTTGAGTGTAATCATGCAAGATCCACCAGACTGCGTTTTTTTCTGAATTAAAATATCAAACCATAGCTCTTGATAAGATGCTTTATTCATCAAGTCATCCATTTTTTTAATTTTATTTCAGTAGTAAAAAGTATTGATAGAGTTCTGAGTAAAAATACACTACAACCTCTTTATAACACAGTTTTGGATATAACACGGTTCAAAGATGGGTCCCAAAAATGTATAGGTTATATTGAAAAATGACCATAAATGGTAATTTTTCAATATAATCTATACATTTTTGTTTGGATATAACACGGTTGTTTAACTAATATGGTTTGTGCTATTGACTCCAACAATAGTGTTATAAAGAGGTTGTAGTGTATTGACATTTTTCTTTAATAGTAAAAAAGTACATTGTAATGGTATTTTTCCATGAAAATTTGTGGTACTTGGTAAAATGTGTGGCAGTTCAAATGATAACCCACAATTTTCTTGGGAAAGCAAGAAAAACATTCTCTAGATTCCCCTCATATCTTGAGCTATGCAGCCAAATCATAGTGCTTTTTACAGCTACATGCCATATTTTCATTTGTCATCTTTACTACAATTTTTATACAAAAGTTACCCATAGAAAGTGCTATTTTATTGGTATTGTGTGTTTCTTTGAAAAAAAAAAAAAAAAAAATAATAAAATAAAAAATGAATAAATAAACAATGTAAATCTCATTACACCTCTATTGCTGGGATTCAAAGACAAACAATGTTGGCTAAACAACTTTAGCCAACTACAGTATAATCTCAATGGCTCGAACATGGATGGCTCGTTTACCATGGATGATTCAAACTCTTTTTTCAGTCCCTACAAAATTCTTCCAATAGCTCAAGAAAACAAATATTTTTCTTATTTTATCATGGAATTGTATGTTGTGTGTACTTATTAGAATCGCCTCATCGAGGCAATTCTAATGAGTACACTCAACATACAATCGTGTAGAAAATCGAAAAGATTCCCTAAAATTATCGCTATTTGCTTCCTGAACTGGTGCCATGATTGACCCTCAGTGGCTTGAACTGCCCATCTCTCAAATTTCCAAGGTCCCAAAGATGTTTGAGCCATTGAGGTTCAACTGTATGTTGTATTCAAACAAAAATGTACAGATTATATAGAAAAATGAACATTGATGGGTATTTTTCTATAATATGATCTATACATTTTTGTTTGGATACAACTCTTTTGCCATGTTATATCCAAAATTATGCTATAATGAACCCTATTACTGATTGAGTTGAGGTTTTATGGCCCAGTCAACCCATTAGGATTATGTTGAGTCGGTCAGTTTACCTAACCACTTTTTTCCTGGGCAGGCTTCGTCCTCTAAGCACGAGTGTTTGTGCACATTCTTTTGCCAGAAACTGACAACTGTCCTTCTTGAATCAGTGGAAGCGAGAGAATGACCACGAACCCTATTGTAAACAGGTTTATGTGTATTAGAAGGTTTCTGCAACTGCAAATAAAGTGGGTCCTATGAACAACAGTATGCTTAACCCTTCTTATGCTGAATAAATTAAGATGCCATGGCCACTTATAATTTCCAGCCAATCAGATTACTTGATCCGGGTTTTTGATAGACATTCACATATTTAATGACAAACAGTGTAGATCCAGATCAGTTGGCTTCTTCAGAAGCCAACTGATCTGGATCTACACTGTTTGCTAAGACAGGGTGTTGTGGTGAACTTTCAACCACAACACGTGTGAAAACCGCCTGGAAGAAGTTCACGGATCTGCTACCAGTCGTCTCTTCACGCCACCTCTTTCAAAACACGTGGCCATGTGTACAGCTCTTGTGTGCGTAGCGCAGTGCTCCATGCCAGCGAGACTTGACCATTGACATAGCCGAACCTCCAGCGTCTGCAGCGAAATGACAGGGCAGTGATCAGACAGATCTGCAATGTCAGGCCGCAAGACATTGTCACCACCAGGTCCAATGAGGACTTGTGCAGCTTGGCATTGAGGATCTGGACCTCATTCTGAAGGAGAGAAGACTTCGATGGTATGGACATGTGGAACACTCCAGTGGTGCAATCAAGACAGCCTTTGACATACAGGTTGATGGAAAGCGTGGGCCTGGGAGGCCCAACATGACATGGAAGCAGCTGACAGAGAGGGATTGCAGAGAGTGGAAGCTCTCGGCTATCAACCCTCATGATAGACGTACCTGGAGATCTGGTGTGAGATCTGCCATGCGTGCAGCAAGCCAGCTATCTGGAAGGGGGCCCACTGATATGGATGTTGCCCCTGTACCTGCACGTTAATCAAAAATCCGATTATGATATGATATGATATGATAGGGCAGGTCGTGTTCAGCAAGAGAAGGGTTAATAGAATCCCACATTTGGAGTCCACTTTTCATATTGTCACAGGCTCAGTGCCCTGGCCAAGTCATGACAACAGTTTTGAAGAAGTAGCCTAAGAGGAACAGTTAGCTGAAGGTATTCTAATTCAAAACTCCAAGTAACATCACAATTATTTTTGCCATAGATTTCATCCTGTGCGTACATAGTTAACACAAACACGTCCTTTGAAGTTTTTTCAAATGTCCCCAATTGATTGGAAATATATTTTATCTAATGGAAATCAGAGGCCCAAAATTGAACTTGCCCAAGCTTGTATGCCTGTCCTGATTACTAGCAACTTTGATGATTTGATCAAAAATGAATACGCTAGCATGGATACACCATTTTCCCATTAAAATCAAGTCGCTATCATCGGCACAACATTTTCCGAGTCTATGCGACATTCAAGGGCAGGTACCTATAATGCCAATAGTCCAAACCTCACTAAAATTGAACTTGTCAAGATTTTATGTCTGTTCCAGTTATCTACAAGTTTGATTAAGATCCAATCAAAACTGGTCGCTATCCTTGCATTTTCCCCATATATCTAACGGAGACTAAATGGCAAGTAACTTTCATGTGAATAGTTCAATTTGCCCCAAAATCGATTGGCTGTCCTCATTACCTGCAAGTCTGATGAAGGTTCGATCGAAAATGAAATTGCCATCGTCTGGAAAAAAATTTCCGAAGTCTATGGGTCCCTCAAGGGCGGGTAAGTCTCATGTCAATAATTGAAAGAGGGCTAAAATCAAACTTGAGATTTATGCCTGTACTCATTATCTGCAGGTTTGATGAAGTTTCAATCAAAAATGAAGTCGCTATCGTCCGGTCAACATTTTTACCCATTATATATCTGGGAGACTAAGGGCAAGTAACGCTTATGCGAGTAGTCCGATCTGCCCCAAAATTTTATGGTTGTCCTCATTACCTGCAAGTCTGATAAAGATTCCATCAAGAATGAAAACACTATCGTCCAGACAACTTTTTCCTTAGTCTAAGAGGCCTGAAGGGTGGGTAACTCTTATGCCAATAGTTAAAAATCGGCCAAAATTGAACGTCTGAAATTTTATGCCTGTCCTTGTTATCTGCAAGTTTGATGAAGATCCGATCATCAATTAATGAATTCGCTATTGTCTGGATAACATTTTCCCATTATATGTCAATGAAACCTTTTGGTTGTCATGGAAACTAGAGTTTTGATCTGCCTTAAAACTTAATACAGCCTTTCCCCAACCCAAAAGATACTACTGATAAATTTTGACTAAAACTGGGCAACTGGTTTTGGAAATATATTTGTTCAGAAGTGTGGCCAACAATGGATGCTAGAGCCTTGGGAGCCTTCAGCTCAGGTGAGCTAAAAAGGGCCCTAGCTGCTCTTTTGCTTAGTGTTCTGGAGATTGATAAGTAGAGCTGGGAATCAACTTGTTGGCCCAGTGTCAGTATATTAATACATTCATGCCTAGCATCCCATAAAAGGGACATTGGCAAGGTGCAGACCCAGATCAGACGCCGCAGAATGCGCATCTAATCTGGGTCTACACTGTTTGCATTACAGGAATTTCTATAAAACGTGGTTATAGTAAAGTAACCAGACACCCTTCTATTAGAAATAAACCTGTCCAAAGCGTTGAGGTAAAAGAGTCCATTTGGCATAAATGGGTTAATGTGACTGAAGGGTATAGTCAATCCGTTTTTAACAGCAGTCAGCCCTCTTTATAATAGCATTCATTATAACAGCAAAATTCTTTCATAATGTCATATTTATACCCAGCCACACAATAGTGGCAGGGTATTATGGTTTCACGTTGGACGTCTGCGTGTCTATTTATTTCTAATATGAAATAAGGCTTAGCCTAAATGCGAGCACAGCACAGACCTATCTGTAGTCTCTTCAAAAGTCCTTCACAGCAACAATAAAGAATGAATATCAGTATATAAAAAATATATGTACATCAATAATAAATAATAATGTTAATCAGCAAAATATGTTCGTGACACTTATTGACACTCGTTTCTTGTCACTTCGTGACGCTTATTAGTGTGACCCAAATTTTGTGACTAGCGGTATAATCAAGTCCGCCCCAGTTCTGCCAGCTTCCGGTGAAACTTCCGGGAAGAAAACGGGAAGAAAATTGGTTAGAGCGATTTCTGCTGAAAGTATATATCGTTGTATGTTACTTTTCCTTGATCATATTCTCTACCGTAGAGCTCACTTTGTTCGCGACGAGCGTCGCGAGCTGTGCTCGCTATAAATGCATTCTACTGTTAAAAATTTACATTCTTTACAACAGAGTTGTGGAGTTATCAAATTTTATTACTTGTACATGGGCAAGTACATGTAAATGGTCAAAATCCACTTGTCCAACCATGTCATGCTAACCTGAAAACTGAAGTTTTTCTTATTTCTTGAAGAAAGCATTTGTTGTTGGTAATGAGTACCCAAAAGGTTTTCTTCGAGGAATAAGAAAAATACACGCAAACTTATAAATAGGAGCTATGAAGTCCTTGTCCCAGGACAAGTAAATTGAAATTTCTTGCTTGTCCTCAGGAACATGGGACAAGTTGCACATGGTATTTCCATAGCCCTGCTTTATAACACTAATTTTAATTTCATTTCAAAATATGGGGGAACATTGTACCTAGCCCTGAAAACTTAGACACGTTAACTATTCTTATTTCCGTATGTGTTCATTGTTCTCAAGGGTCATTACTTTTAGAATCTATTGAGGTTTGCTCTTCCACATGAGGGAGGTATCGGGAGAAATGTATTTTTTCTATGTCAAAAACATACGAAATGTATTATGCTGTGATTGAAGCAAAGCACAACTACATGTGTAAACCAGATAGTGGAAGTTTAAGTTTGTAATTCTAATGGTGTTCCATTGTTTGAAGGCATCATTTCTATTTCAAAATCTGTAAAACGTCAATGGCTTGAACATCTTTGGGACCATGGACATTTATTCGAGACATGGGTAGTTTGAGCCATTGAGGGTTAATCATGGCGCCATGTCAGGAAGCAAATAGTGATAATTTAGGGAAGTTTTTTTGATCTCCTAAACAATCCTGGTATGTTGTGTGTACTCATTAGAATTGCCTCGATTATTCTAATGAGCACACACAACATACAATTTAATGATATAATAAGAAAATTTCCCTAAATATTGATTTTCTTTAGCTATTGGAAGAATTTACCACATCTACCATTGACATATCATTTTGTTTGTGAATAAAGCCTATACTAAAAGCGTCTTAAGCCTAAAATGCCAAGCAGAGTTGTAGCAGGTGACAGTCCATTTTTCCTTCCTTTTCCACTTTTCTGAGGGATAAAAGCTAGACATTTCATGTTAATCCTCTGCCCTAGCAGACAATTCACGTAAATGTCAAACCTTATTTTCTCTGAAGAAAAAAAATCAGATGTCACCTGCTGCAGTTGTGACCTGCCCCTTTATCAACTCTTTCACTACCACAGGAGATAATAAAAGGCTTTTCCAAACAGCACAGATCTAGATGAGATGGCTCATCATGAGCCATCTCATCTAGATCTACGCTGTTTGACATTCAGTCTTTCAACTTAACATATAAACTTCTTTCCAATCGATAGTTTGTTGCAAAAAAAAAAACAAAAAAAAAAAAAAAAAAACAACAAAAAACAAAGCAGACGACAAATGTAGTCTGAAATTCGGCGCCAAAAGAGTTAAGGGTACAGGTAATTTTTGACAATAAATGCTCTGTATACTCTGTATTGACTTATGAACATAAATTATTGAAGAGTGAACTTTGGTTTCTTGTTACTATAGTTATCCTAAATACTGGTTTTAGATGATACTCAAAATTACTGATGGATCATACATGTACTGTTGTACAGTTCAGTGCAAGCTTGATGTCACAGACTTAAGGGGAGTGGCTACAGATTAACAAGGTAGATAACTTATAGAACTTCTGAATACATTCCTTCAAACCAAGTTTATTGTGAAAAGAAGTCTATTCTAAAAGGAAAGAATTTGCTCCCTTTGGGAGCATATTCTTTCCTTTAAGAGTAGACCCCTTTTTCAGAAGGGGCATGGTCTGAAGGAAAGCAAACAGGACGTCAATATGGTGGTTTTGGTTGTAAAATGCCAGAAAATCTACCCAGTGTGTCATGTCCTCTTAAAATGGTTTGAAAAAAAAAAAAAAAACAAAAAAAAAAACACACAAACAAAAAAAACAAGATCCTCAGAAATTTCTCATTTTCTATTTTTGCACAATATATAAGGACAACAACTGTACACATACACAACATGGAAATCTACTACTGCTGTCAGTTGGCCATTTCAATAGGTCTGGAACAAACCATAAAACAGGCTAATACTCCAAAACAGAGGTATAGTTTTATGACATTAAAATACATTGGCGGATCCAGAGAGGGTGCGGGTTGTTCTGTTGAACCCCTATTTTTTGACAAAATTTTTTCATATTTATACAAAAAATAATTCAAAATACATAGAACCAGATGACCAGCTCATGTAGTCTGATCAAGGTCTGCACATTTTAACATTCGGAAATTAAATATATGCAAGCCATCCCATGTAAAAATGTTTCTTCCTGGAATATGCAAAGCCACATTCTTATCAGCCTTTGCTAAATTGTGATACATTTGACTCTGGTTATCTGGACTTGGCTTCTCGAGGTGAAACTCTGGTCCCTGTTTAAACACGAAAATCAGCAACTGGTGAGAAAATATTGTGGAGAAATTGTTCCTTAGGAGAAGGCTGATCAAGGCCATCATTATCTGCATATGCCTCGAAGGTACAGTTTCACATGGTGTTGCTCATGCAATATACAATGTAAAACCCTGATTGGATCCCATATACAGTCGATTCTTGCTATCGACTTCACTTATCTTAAATAACCGCTTATCTTGAAGTGAAAATCTGGTCCCTAATTTAACATGGAAATCTAACAACAGGTAACATAATATTGTGGAAAAAAGGTATTTGCTCCTAAGGAGCAATTTCTCCTCTTTTCTACAATATTTTCAATTTATCTGTAACTTCAGGAGTCAAATTACATATTAATTTGCGAAATGTGGCTGTTTGATTTATTTTTTCCTCAATTCTGCAAATATATATCGAGGTACGGATATCTCGAAGTATTCCAGAGAGTCCCTTGGACTTTGAGATAACAAGAGTCGATTGTATATGTTTGTTTGTTTGTGTTGAGGTTTTACAGTCCAGTCAATCCAATGGGGTCATGTCGAGCACAGCCAGTTTACCTAACCTCACTTTTACTGGGCAGGCTTAGTCCTCTAAGTGGTTAACCAGTATTGTGCGCATTCTTTCGCCAGAAACTGACAACTGCCTTTCTTAAATCAGCGGAAGGAAGAGAATGCTCTTAGAAAATATTTCATGATCAATCTCCCCGAAAATGTTGCTGACCCGGCCGGGGTCAAACCCGCAACCTCCTGACTACCAGTCGGATGTACATCCAACTGAGTCACCGAGGCCGGCAAGACATATCAGAGCTTGATTAGACTACCTGGCAGCATAGGCCAGTATGGGTCTAAAAAAAGTTATAACCATTTACAAGTTTCTGACATAAGAATGTGCACAAGTACTAGTTAAACACCTAGAGGATAAGCCTGCCCAGGAAAAATGTGGTTAGGTAAACTGGCCGGCTTGACATGACCTTAATAGTGTTGACTGGGCTGTTAAACTCCAAACCAACCATTTACAAAAATACACTACAACTCCTTTATAACACGGTTTATTATAACACGGTTTCGGATATAACACGGTTCAAAGATGGATCCCAAAACTGTATAAATAGTCATTTTTCAATATAATCTATACATTTTGTTTAGATATAACACGGTTGTTTAACTAACACGGTTTATGCTATGGACCCCAATAATAGTGTTATAAAGAGGTTGTGGTGTAACATTTTTGCAGGAAGCAAATGTTTTTACTCCAAGAGTACCCATACTTTGGTAGGATTTATATACTAGGGAAGGTGTCTTGTAAGCAAACGTTGTCTCACTTGGAAAAATGGAAAATTTGCAGATGTACATATATACATTAAGGCTGGCTAATCGAAGCTGAAAAGATAATCGATTATCAGTCCTGCCATTGTGATTGATAATCGATTAATAATCACTGAAGATTTGGTCATAATTTTACCTGTCTGAGCATGACTCTTACCATATGTTATACTTTATTGCATATATTCGGTCAGACAGGCCTGAGCAAACAGTGTAGATCCTGATGAGACTGAATGTGGCGTCTCATCAGGGTCTACACTGTTTGCCACCCATCCAGTTACTTTTAGACACAACAATGGGTAGTAAATTGTACTTGTTCAAATTTTAGATTATGTATGGTAAGGAGCTGAGGTGTCTGAATACTAAGGGTAAATATGTTAAAGTGACAAACACAGAAATCAAATGATCGATTATTAGCAAATCAGTAATGATAATCATTTTTGTGGAATTTATCGATCATTTAATCGATTTTCCGATTAATTATGCCAGCCTTAATATACATTCAACATAAAGTTTACATACAATGGTACTGTGCTTGAATAATGAATGTTCTGACAATATGTGGAAGAAGAGCATGTTCAACACAATAGTGGTTTGCACATGGCTAGTTTTCAGGTTTTGTTGTGCCTCTGCTCAAATGTAGAAATCCCTAATTTTTATTTCCTACATCTAATACAAATCTAACAAATATCAAAGAAAAATTCATCCACAGGGTTCCAGATAAGATTTATCTTGAAAGTAATAAATTAAAAATATTCCTCAAAAAAAAAAAAAATAAATAAAAAATAAATAAATATAAAAAAATAAATAAATAGAAATAAATAAATATTATGTACTGGTATGGCTGTAGTGGTACATAAATTTAGATATTTTTACACTTAGCAAGCTATGGATAAACTCAGACAAATGGGCAGATAGCAAGTTGATATTTTTCTATTTCTTCCTAGAAAACAAGATTTGACAATTCATGAAAATTGTCTCTTTAGGAAAAAATAAGTGAAATATTTCAAAATGTTTGGTATCCCAAAATTTGAACAAGCCCACTTGACTACCTACTGATGTGTCTGAACAGTGTTGGCTGAATGGCAAACAGGGCAGACCCAGATCAAAATGCTTCTTTAGGAACATTTTGTCTACATAGCTCTTGATAAGGCACTTTTTTCAACAAAAAAGTATATTTTTCTTATTTCTCGATAAAAAACATATGTTGTGGGTACTCATTAGAAGTGCCTCGGCAAGGCGCTTCTAATGAGTACCCACAACGTATGTTTTTGTCCAGAAATATGAAAACTATTTACTCGATACCCATTCTTATCTAGACCTATGAATATTGATCTGGTCTACAGTTTGCCTGAGCATGACTATCCAAGTGCTAGTAAGATAATTGGATGTACATTGTATGTATGTTGCCTTGGATAAATAAAAATGCATTGTGCCATGTGAAAATGTTCCCTTAGGATATACAACAGACACTGAAGGTCCAGATCCAGTCTGTTCAAGGCCTTTGCTATCTGCATATGGAATCATATGATATTGTAGATTATATTGGTTTAGCAAAGGTGCTTGACAGGCCATGTAGCTTTCCAGATTGATCTGGAGCTCTACTGTTCGCATATGCCCCCATGACATAGCTACAGATAAGGGGGTATCCACATATTTTTCTTATTTCTAAACAAAAACATATGTTGTGGGTACTCATTAGAAGCGCCTCGCCATGGCGCTTCTAATGAGTACCCACAACATATGTTTTCATCGTGAAATAAGAAAGATATCAGCAGTTTTCGGATGAAAAAAGTGCCTTATCTGTTGCTATGCATGACTCATTTTCTCATAGCATGCTTTAGTATATTCATCTGAATGGCCTGCTTATCTGGAGCCTTGTTGCAATAATATAATACAATGACTAGATTTTCAAACAAACTACCCTGTTTACCCTAAGTATTTGGACACGTCAACTCCTTTAACGTTAACCCTTGTCCTGCTGAACCCAGACATACCCTGCCTTTGCAAACAGTGTAGATCCAGATCAGTTGGCTTCTGCACTGTTTGTATGTGAACTTGTATCAACAACCTGGATCAAATAATCTGATTGGCGGAAAATTAGAAGTGGGCGTGGCATCTTAATTTATTCAGCAGGACAAGGGTTAATAACATTCTTGTTCTAGATTTTGAGCAAGTACAATTTATCACCCAATGTTGTGTCTAAAAATTGCTGGACAAGTGGCAAACAGTGTAGACCCAGATGAGACACCCTGTTCTGCAGCATCTCATCTGGGTCCACACTGTTTGCTCAGGTCTGTCTGTCCAAATACATATACGGTAAATGCGGTGCCGTATTTACTCTAAATATTCAGACAAACAAACCTAGGCAAACATTGTAGACCCAGATCTACAATGATCAGGGTCTACGTTTTCCATTCAGTCAGCATGTTTTGACTATCACCAAGTAGGCAAGTAGGCAAATGGATGTTCAAATTTTAAGATTAAGATTAATACAGTAATGTAAGGCATTGAGGTGTCCAAATATTTTGGGTAAATATGGTGTGTGTATATATAGATTTCTTCCAGTTATGATTTTGTATATACATAAAAATACAAAACCAGTTTCTTATTTATCCATAATTAAGTCACAGGCTCCTAGAAATTTTAATGAGATTCTTTCACACTTTCATGAATAGAAAAATATTCATTAAACCCACTCATAGCATCATTAACTTAACAAAGTCGTAAAAGTGATTCTAACATGACATTAATGTTATCCCATAGTGCCTTATGGAAATGTTACTGTGATCAAATTACAATAGTTCACACCGTCAATGTAGTGTCTGCAAAAGGGAGCATTTGGTAACACTGCATGTAAACATTTACATCTGTTGATACTCGGTACTCAAGGCTCGGTACTCAGCCCCATGCTCTTCATCATTGTGCTTGAAGCCTTGTCATGCGAATTCTGCTCAGGGGTCCCCTGGGAGGACCTCTATGCCGATGACCTTGTTATCATCGCTGAACCGCTCGAGGAATGAGTCAGGAGGCTTTTGACTTGGACAGAAGCAATGGAGGAGAAAGGACTCAGAGTAAAAGTGGTACGGGCCTGGATCTCTTACAGAGTTCAGGTGAATGTGCAGTCTGTTGGACTGGAGTGGGCAGCAACAGCTTCTTCTGCAAGCACTGGGTGCACAAGAAATGCAGAGGGCTAAAGCGCTTGACAAAGGACTCTGACCACAGATGTACAAGCCTCGGTGGCTCAGTTGGATGCACGTCCGACTGGAAACCAGGAGGTTGCGGGTTCGACCTCCTTCGAGGGCGGCAACATTCTTTCGTAGAGATCATGAATTATTTTCTACAGTCATTCTCTCCCTTCCCATGAGTCCAGAAGGGCAGTTGTCAGTTTCTGGCGAAAGAATGTGCACAATACTGGTTAACCGCTTAGAGGACTAAGCGTGACTAGGTAATTTGACCGTGCTCGACATGACCCCATTGGGTTGACTGGGCTGTAAAATCTCAACACACAAAAAATACAGATGTACACAATGCCAGGAAACTGCACGCCCGTTGTACTGCAGACTTCAGAGGGAAGTCAAGTCGGACGTGACAAGCTGGAGGTGGAAGCTTCCTTTTGCTACCTAGGAGACATGTTCTCAGCAGCCGGTGGCTTTGAACTTTCAACCACAATGTGTGAAAACCACCTGGAAGAAGTTCAAGGAGCTGCTACCAGTTCTCTCTTCCCGTCACCTCTCTTTCAAGACATGTGGCAGTGTGTACAGCTCTTGTGTGCAGAGTGCAATGCTCCCTGCCAGTGAGACTTGGCCTTTGACAAAGCCAAACCTCCAACATCTACAGCGGAATGACAGGGCAATGATCAGATAGATCTGCAATGTCAAGCCGCAAGACATTGTCACCATCAGGTCTAATGAGCTACTTGGTGGCTTGGCATTGAGGATCTGGACCTCATTCTGAAAGAGAAGGCTTCGCTGTGGAAGGCTCCAATGGTGCAGTCATGACAGCCTGTGACATACAGGTTGATGGAAAGAGTGGGCCTGGGAGGCCCAAGATGACATGGAAACAGCTGACAGAGAGAGATTGCAGAGAGTGGAAGCTCTCGGCTATCAACCCTCATGACAGACATACCTGGAGATCTGGTGTGAGATCTGTCATGCGTGCAGCAAGCCAGCTACCTGGAAGGATGCTCACTGATGTGGCTGTTGCCCATGTACCTGCCGCATTAATAAAAAATCTGATGATGATGATGATGATGATGATGATGATGATGTCAGCTGCAAAAGAGTTCTTTGGAAAACATTGCAATGATGTTGTTTTCCTTATGTATCATGTTAGAATCAAAATAATTTTTCTCTGCTGTGAATTATCATCAAATAACGCAATGTGTTGTCAGGCAGATGCGAATATTAAATCACTCTGGCTTTACCGTAGTGAATTAATATTTCGCAATCTGCCCTCCAACACCATGCGTTATTTGACGAAAATTCACAGTACAGAAAAATTTCTTAAGTAACAAATAATTTTAGATATACATAATTTTACTGAAAAAAAAAAAAAACTGATAGCTTTTGTGCAAAAAATAGTATTTTTATTGGCAAGTGATGTAGACCATAATCAGATGCCGGGTTCTGTGGCATCTGATCATGGTCTACACTGCTTGCATTAACCCTTAAAGCACCAATCACAACAATTGTCGTCTGCTTTGTCTTCTGCCTGTTACTTTAAAAGTCATTATTGCAAACAGTGTGGACCCAGATCAGACTGCTCCTTTAGGAGCAGTCTGATCTGGGTCCACACTGTTTGCCTATATGTAAAATGTAAGTTTGAAAAGTTTGCAAGAAGATGCAGCAGACGACATTTTCAGATGCAGATTTTCTTGGCGCTTTAAGGGTTAAATACATGAATATCTAAAAACATAATACTAAAAACTAACCCAACACCCCCATCTACTGGAAATGGACCTGTCCCAAGAGCTGGTGGTAGAGTTCACTCAGCATAAATGGGCTAAACCTCATTCTTGGTTTAAAGCATAGCTCTAGATATGGGGCTGTTTTTCATCCAAAATGAATTGAATGTAGAGATTAAAGTTGAAGTTTTGTTTCCGGGCTGATGAAGGCCACACAGCTGAAACGTTCCCAAGAATTGCGTAAACAATAAACAAATTAGAGTATTGATTTTTTTCTTATATCTTGAAACATGTGTTGTGAGGACTCATCACAAGCTGAAGACACTTCTAATGAGCACCCATAACATGTTTTTGTGGAGAAATAAGAAAAAATAGTGCAGTGGCTAACCCTCTTATCTAGAGCTAAGGTACTGTGTTTGTTTAGTTAACAATGCCTTGAACAACTGGGCCCTTAATCACTCTGAGCAAATTCAGCAGATGACAAACATATTTTTCTTATTTTCCCCAGAATTTGGTTTGGCACTTCATGCAAATTGAAGACAATTTACATAGAATGTCAAATCCTGTTCTGGGAAAAATAAGAAAAACAAATTTCAAAATGTCATCCATTGAAATTTTTACCTAGCATGCTAAATATTAGTATTCTGCCTACCATATTTACCCCAAGTATTTGGACAGACAGACAGACCTAAGCAAACAGTGTAGACCCTGATCAGAGCCACCAGCTTTTTAGATATACCAACAGGTAGTAAAATGGTCTTATTTAAAGCTTAGAACAGGTATGATAAGGAGTAAATGTGTGTCCAAATAATAGAGAAAATGGTATCAAATACATGCTACAAAGACTTTGATTCTAATTTCAGTGGAAGATCTGACATTTTCTCTGCTCACAGGACAGTTTTCTCTGCTCACTGGACAGTTTTGAAGTCTTTTCAGTGACAAATCCCTTTTGTCTGTTAATATCCTGGCTGGCTATAATCCTGCAAGAAAAAAGCAACTGTCACTTGATGTTCTCATAAATTCAGTCATAAAAAAATATTAGAGGCTACAGAAAGCTCTGAGGTGTGTTCAACAAATTGAGCGCTCACTCAAATGGCTGAAAATTGTGTTGTTGAACTGCAGTGGGCGCTCGGTCAATACTTTATTTTTACTTATTTGTTTTTAGCTCACTTGACCTATGCTCGGGATGAGCTTTAGTTATCACTTTTTGTCCTTCTTCTGTCTGTTAACACTTTAAATGTCAACTCCAAAGCCACTGAACCAATTAGTTCCTACTTAGATAGGAATGTAGCTTTTATCGGAGTTTTTAAAAATAACAAAAATTATGGTGTTCTGTCTTTTGTTTGGTTGCTATGACAATTAAAGGTCTCATAGACTTATAATGGGAAAATGATTAAATTGCATTTTCTCCATAACATGGGAAGTGGTATTTGGCAGTTACGATCATTTGATGATCGTCTACCTACTTTATGTTTTATGACTAGTGGCCGTTCTGTTTGGTTGCCATGGCAAAATTTTAAAGAAGATAATTTTTTTAACCCTTGTCCTGCTGAACCCGGATATGCCCTGCCTTTGCAAACAGTGTATAGCCAGATCAGTTGGCTTCTTCAGAAGCTAACTGATCTGGATCTGCACTGTTTGTCATTTAGTATGTGAATTTATATCAACAATCTGGATTAAGTAATCAGATTGGCTGACAATTGGAAATGGGCGAGGCATCTTAATTTATTCAGCATGACAAGGATTAAACAACAACACACCATCAGGGAAAGAAGACCCTCACACCAGCAGGGAAAGAAGACCCTGTGGAATTTGCCTCTTGTCTGGCCCTGTAAAGGGACATAGGACGTGTAGCACAGGTGTGAGTGCAATATGCAACTGAAGTACTTCTACTCCCATCATTCCTTTACTTATTCAATGAAGATGAGAGCTTGGCATGATAGATTTTAAAAAGAGTGACCCATGAGAACAATGAACACACACACACACAAAGACAAAAATAGCTGAAGTATATAAAACTTACAATATATGACTGAGGTAGCAAAAGCTTTCAGTTACAATAAAAATTTCATTCTGCGAGGGTTATCTTCCCCTGCCCCATTTGCTGTATTCATGTGTAAAATTTTGATATTGTTAAACAATTTCTTTGAAACCAACTGGCCAATTTTCACCAAATTTCATGTTGATCCTTCTGTTGAAATGGGATTGAGAGTTTGTTCAGATGTCATGCTCCAATGACTGTCATGCCCATACATGGTAAAAAAAAAAAAAAGATAAAAAAAAAAAAAAAAAAAGATAAAAAAAAACAAAAAAAAGATAAAAAAAACAACAAAAAAACAACAACAAATGGTTGTGCCCCATTGACTGACTGTTATGCCCATATATGGTGAAAAATATAGATTGAACATTGGTGAAGTTGATGTTGCACCTGCCCAACCTCCCTCCCCACCCCCTCCCCCCCCAAAAAAAGTAATGTTTATTTCAGGTAAAAGAAACTAATATAAGAATTTCATCAAAAGCACATGCATATTCTCATATGATGCATGATAAATTGCACTCAAAAGGTAACCTCAGTCTATACACTTTCATAAAATCTGAGGTAAGAAAGTGACAAAGTTAAAGTGGAAAAAGTGACAAAAATAAATTTAAAAATTTCCAAACCACGTGTTCTTCTACAGACCCTGGAGAAAATATGTGCAAAGTTTCAAAAAGACCAATATAAAATTATATGAAGAGTTGCAATCACAAGGTATCCACTGTCTATACATCTGAGATCGAAACTGACAAAGTTCACAAAGCAGATAAAAGTGACAAAAATTAATGCAAGGATTTGTCAAAAGCACATGCACAACTTCAGACTATGGAGAAAACATGTGCAAAGTTTAAAAAAGATTGGTATAAAATTGTATGAGGAATTGTGCTCACAACATACCCACTGTCTATATAATGAGGATGAAAAAAGACTAAGTTCACAATGTGGAAAAAGTGACAAAAAATTATCTAACAATTATATCCAAACCACATGCACATCCTCATACCATGAAGAAAACACATGCAAAGTTTCAAAACAGTTGGTACAAAACTTTAAGAGGAGTTGTGCTCACAAGACATCCAGGGTAAATGCTGACAAATGGACGAATGGAGGGACAGACGAAACTTGCAAGCCTATGTCGCCCTGCTAAAGCAGGTGTGACACAAGAGTGTCAAGTGGGCCATTATACGCCCATGGCAAGTTATAAGATGTAGCACATAAACTGGCTCATGCATAATTCAGTGCTCCGGATATCAACTGGAAGTGGAATTACAAAAAACTTTTAGGGGCTTTTGTATGAGAAAAAGGCAAACAGTGGATTTTTCTGATGCTATTGTAGCCCATGACATTCAAAGTTGATGCATTCACCTAAATGAATTTTTATAAATACCAAAGGTCATGGTCATTTATTGACCTTTGTCCTGGATGCCTCAGGTTGAGTAATTTTTTTTCTTCTCCTCTAAAACTGCTGGCCTAATTGAAACCAAATTATATGTTGAGCCTCTGTTGGATAGGGGAATGAAAGTTTAATCATGTCAAATGATCAAGAATATGATCAGATGAAAACTATAGGAGGAGAGAACTATAAATGAAATTATGCTTGAATAATCTTAAAAGGGCCA
This sequence comes from Anodontia alba, assembly GCA_964016985.1. Taxonomy (NCBI): domain Eukaryota; kingdom Metazoa; phylum Mollusca; class Bivalvia; order Lucinida; family Lucinidae; genus Anodontia; species Anodontia alba. Next base: position 57,020,030 of record OZ024832.1, on the reverse strand, counting down.
TAACAATTTCAAAATTTGGTGTATTGTAAATAGTATGTGCTGCATCACCTAATAGTCTAACTCTCCACCAAGTTTCAATGCCATCCAATGAAAACTGTAGGCCCTAACGCTGCATATTAAATTTCACAGTCATCGGCCATTCGGTTCCTGAGAAATTTTTCAAAGGTTTTTAACATATATGGGCATGGTGGCCATCTTGGTCATATGACCCAGACATTATGAATAAACTATGTTCCTCCGATGCTCCGGCGGGTTCAGAGGAGATGTCATTTGAAAATGGTGATGACACCAATGTCGACACCAACAATGGACCACTGCCTATCATATAAGCTCCCCCAGAGCCTTTGGCTCTGGTGAGCTAAAAAACAATCTGGGCAGCACTCGTGTTTAGAAAGAGAGCAACCTGTCACTCAGCAAGCGCTCACATTAATGAATACACCTCTGATCAACCTCTAACACAGATTGAACGAGAAATAAGGAGCCAAGCACAAGACACTGTGATAGTAAAATGGGTCAGAGCAACCAGACAAAACAACCGAAATTGTTGATATTTTTCTAATTTTTCGAACATACATTGTTGGTACTCATCAGAAGCATCTCATGAAGATTTAAGAAAAAATATTTTTCTGATATACCTCTTACCTGGAGCTATGTGTTGCACAGTATACAGTGAACCCTCGTTACAATGACAACATTTATTTCCAAAGACGTTGCCAGTAAAATGAATTGTTGTACAGAATACTTAATGAGCAGACTGATACGTAAGAAAGGTCATGTTGTGTTCTTATTTCCTCTTAGAACATATGTTTTGGATATTTGTTAGAATTGCCTCACTGAGGCAATTCTAACAAATATCTAAAACATGTTTCTTTAAAGTATTAAATACAATATTCTTGCATAATTTGTGACTAATCTTTACCTCTTAAGCAAAAGTTTCATGAGTCAAATTGTCATTGTATCGAGTGTCGGTATAACAAGGGTTGTCTGTACATATATGAGCAATAATTTAGATTATGCTGTTAGAGCTATACTAAGTATACTTGTTGCATCAAATTGAAAGGTGTCTTTGGGCTTAAGCTCAGATAATATCCTCCGCCACTCAGTCAGTCCAATCAGAGTACAGAAATGTATGTGTCTTTACTATCCACATGGTGTATTTGACCTAATTACTGCACTGTACACTTAGGTTTTCAAAATTACTGGAAAATAAAAGCATCACAGACAATGCATGATGTCCCGCCACTGCAGGGTAACAAAACATGTAGAGAACATGGCTGTGTTTGATGTATAATAACTCTACCAAAACATTTGTGTGCTGTAACCTCGAAACAATATGTGCTGTATCATTTCATAGTCTCAACTGATACTTGTGAAAACTGTAGGAGTTAGCTTGAAACTAAGTGATGATGCTTAAAAGTATTAACTCTTACGAAAATTATGTGTACTCTAACCTTGGAAGAATATGATCAGATGAAAACTATAGGAGGAGAGAACTGTAAATGAAATTACACCACAACCTCTTTATAACACTATTGTTGGGGTCCATAGCATTAACCGTGTTAGTTAAACAACCGTGTTATATCCGAACAAAAATGTATAGATTATATTGAAAAATGACCATTTATGGTCATTTTTCAATATACACTATACATTTTTGGGATCCATCTTTGAACCGTGTTATATCCAAAACAGTGTTTTAACGAGCCGTGTTATACAGAGGTTGAAGTGTATGCTTGAATAATCTTTAAAGGGCCATAACTCTTTCAAAATTTGGTGTATTGTAACCTCGAAATAGTATGTGCTGCATCACCTAATAGTCTAACTGTCCACCAAGTTTCAACGCCATCCAATGAAGACTGTAGGAGGAATTATCTGGGAATGAAATGCGGACGGATGGACAGAAACTAAAGGGTATGCCATAATAACCTGCCACAATCGTGTGGCAGAGTATACAATCTGTAGTAAAATACATGTATCCACCTAATATAGGCACACTTTAAAGAAAGATCAGCAGAGGATTTCATATTTAATGACCGTTATGCAATATTTTTTTCTGATCTGATTCTTTGTAAAAGTATATGTTGTTGGTATTCACCTGAATTGCCTTGACTTGTTGAGGTAATTCAAATGAGTATCCAAAACATGCTTTTATAAAAAAGGAGATGAAGACTACAAAATTGCTTGACTGTGCGCTTATAGGTATATCAGCGGTAATTAGGTCATATTTGGTATATCCAGAAAACATCTTTTTTCATTAGATGACAATAGCTGATTCTGAGCCTTTGCATCAGGTGAGCTAAAAAAATCTTAACCCTTGTCCTGCTGAATAAATTATAGATGCCACTCCCTTTTCAAATTTTCAGCCAATCAGATTACTTGATCCAGGTTTTTGATACACATTCACATACTGAATGACAAACAGTGCAGATCCAGATTAGTTGGCTTCTTCAGAAGCCAACTGATCTGGATCTACACTGTTTGCAAAGGCAGGGTATATCCGGGTTCAGCAGGATAAGGGTTAAAAAAAACAACAACACATACACAAAAAAAAAAAAAAAAAAAAAAAAAAAAAACTACAAAAAACAAGACTCAAGTATGTCCTCAACCAGAGTCACTGACAAATGAGCTAGCACACAACAAAACCTACAAAAAGACCTGTGTGACTAGCAATGGTTCTCGTTTATCCCTCTTTGGATAGGCTGGAGGCTGTAGAAGGCACATGCAATCAGCAGACTCTGATCAGACTGCGTGGATGAGCAGGGTGATCTGAGTCTTTGCTGGTCACACAAGTCTTATTGCATGTTTTGTAATGAGCTGGCTCAAATGACTATATACTGAAATTGTATAAAATGTTCGTGGGGATAAATGTTTGCAATTTTATAATTTTAGACAATTTAACTGGTATTAAAATTCGTGGATTTGTAAATTGGCCTTATTATTTCTATACATTAATATAAGTTTCGCGTGTATAAATGTTTGCAGATTTATGCTGACCGCAAAATTTGCAAACATTAATACATTGCGAACATTTATACATTTACAGTAAATGGTTACCAAGAAGACACCATCTTATTTCTGTATCTGTGTGTCCATATGAGATTTAAATACATCCAAAAGAAAAGAAAGAAAAAATATCAATCGGTTCAAAATGATTACAGGCTATGTACCATACAATAAGAATATTTTCCATACAAACCAGAGCACAGCATTTCCTACTTGACTGCATAAGCGTCCAGTGAAGACTCAGATCAGCTTACCTGAAGATGCTTTTGATCCTTGGCTTGCCAAAGAGTGCCATGAACACTCATACCAGCATGTGCATCCATGCAGTCTAATCTGAGTCTGTGGTTGTGCAGGCTGATCTGAGTCTTTGTTGCTGGGAGCATATGCAATCTTGTAGGAAATGCTGTGCTTCGGCTCACATCAAACATTTTGAATACTGTATTTACCGTATATTCTAACAGACAGGCCTGAGCAAACAGTGTAGACCTTGATGAGATGCTGCAGAATCTGGCATCTCATCAGGGTCTACACTGTTTACCACTCATCCAGCAATTTACTAGACACAACATTGGGTAATTAATTATACTTGTTCAAATTTTAGAAAGGTACGGTATGGAGTTAGGTGTCCGAATAGTTACGGTAAATATGATAGTGAATATTCAGACAATCATGCAAATCTACCACATCTGACCATAATTTTCTAGTGTATTTATCCTAAAAATTTGGACAGGCAAGCCTGAGCAAATTGCAGATCTAGATCACACTGTATTGGAGTAGTCTGGACTGTTTACCATTCTGCCACCACCTTTTAGACATTAATGCTTAGAATGCTGGGTAAAAAATTCAGCAGATGACATTTTCAAATATTGTTATTATTTTTCCCAGAAAACAGGATTTTACATCTCAAGCAAATTGTCTTCTCATGAAACAATTTGCATGAAATGTATGTAAAATCCTATTTTTATCGAAATAAGAAAAATATCATCAATTTGTCATCTGTTGAATTTGTCCATAGCACTCTAAGTGTTAATGCTTAGCCTGCTGGGTAAAAATTCCAGCAGCTAACACTCTGAAATATTTTTTCTTATTTTCCCCAGGAAATAGGCTCCGACATTTCATGCAAATTGTCACACACACCATCCAGCTCTGTCATACAGAAACCAAGCAGCCCATCTATTTCTCTGGGAAAAGTTACGGTGCTCATCAGTCTGTGTGAATGCAAAATAAACTGTCCCTTTGTATGTGTGACATTTTTGCTTCTTTTTGATTTTAATTTCCTACAAGACTGCATGTGGGCACAGCAAAGACTCAGTTCAGGCTGCATCAGTCTTTGCAGGGCACTCTGTGGGTAGGCAAGGGTCCAAAGCATCTACAGGCAGACAGCATACTGATCAGCCTGGGTGGATGCACAGGTTGATCTGTGTCTTTTCTGGATACATATGCAATCTTGTAGAAAATGCTGTGCCCTGGCTCATATTTGAATCACCAAAACTTTACCCAGTTTAAAGCTCAACTACATTCATAGTTCCAAGTAAGTGTGGGATCCAGATATTTCTTTTTTTTTTATTTCTCCATGAATATGCAGCTGCAGTCATTCATTAGAATTTGCTTGGCAAGGTGACTCTAACCCTTGTCCTGCTGAACCCTGATATACCCTGCCTTTGCAAACAGTGTAGATCAAGATCAGTTGTGAAGAAGCCAACTGAGCTGGACCTGCACTGTCTGCAATTCAGTATGTGAATTTATATCAACAACCTGGATCAAGTAATCTGATTGGCTGAAAATTGGAAATGGGCGTGGCATCTTAATTTATTCAGCAGGACAAGGGCTAATAATAACACATGCTTTCATGAATAAAAAATAATGGTACACCAAAATCTCTTTATGATACTATTGCTGGGATCCAAAGCAAACAGCCATGCTGTATCTGAACAAAAATCTATAGATTATTATAGAAACCAGAGGACCAGTGATCCTGTAGCTCGCCTCAGACTATTTGCCCTGAGCAAGCTTATGGTACGACCTGTTCCACTTTTTATTGACAATTTTATCCTGCAGTTTGTTTGTGTTGAGGTTTTACGGCCCAGTCAACCCAATGGGGTCATGTCGAGCGCGGTCAGTTTACCTAACCACACGTTTACTGGGCAGGCTTAGTCCTCTAAGCGGTTAACCAGTAATGTGCACATTCTTTCGCCAGAAACTGACAACTGCCCTTCTTGAATCAGCGGAAGGGAGAGAATGACTGTAGAAAATATTTCATGATCAATCTCCACGAAAGAATGTTGCCAGTATATCACAAATTTATAATGGTTGGATTGTCAAAATTTGACAAGCGTTAATGGTTTCAAAGATAACAAAGAACATGGACATTCCTTTGAACTGACCAGTTTTGTTGCTGTATCGGGACAGATATATTGGCCCAGCTAGCATTCTACATAAATCTACATCGGGCTGTCATCGGCCCGTCAGCTACCCTGACGGGCCGATGACGGACCGATATAGATTTACATAGAATGCTGACTGGGGGGTTACACAATCATTGGAAGATTCGTTGACAGGAAAGTATTAAGCTCTGCCCAGTTTTGTTCTCAATGCAAAGACTTTCATCAAAATACTTGACCTTAGTAACATCTTTTTTATGCAATACATCTAACATGAAAAACGCCTAATCGCATTATAGACGGGTTTTTCAAAAAGGTTAACCAAAAGGTAAACCTCAGAGGACACCCGCCTGCCCGGACATCGCAATTTTAAAGGACGGATTTTTTAAAAACCCGTCCAAAATGCTTGCAGGTATTGCAAATTATGAGGAGTAATTCTGTCCACAGATGGCCTGACAAGCATTTTCCGGGTCGCATTCTTCCGAAGATAATGACAAATAGATTGTTTTCCCCTTGCACAAGACTACTTGATGTGGGCAAACACTGAACTGGGAATTTCATGACATATTATAGTTATATGAATGAAGAAACAAAAAGGCCTGTAACCTTAATGTAAAAGTCATTTATAACCTTGACATTAAGCTACAGTATTGTAAACATTCAGATTTTCAGGTTGGGAGAGATTAGATCTCACATGATAGAAAATATTTCAGTCATGCCAACCTTAACCTTGAGCCCAGGACCTGAAAGTTGAAATTGCTCAAGATATTATCATACCCACAAATGTGTGAATATTAAAATCCATTGATAAATGTAGGGGCTAGAACAATGACAGTTTTTTCTAAAAATAGCCAGTTACCTTGACCTTGAGCCCAGCAACCTCAAAGTTGAATTTGCTCAAGATTATAAGAATCTATCATGGGTGTGAGGTGTAGATAGAAAATCTGTCCCGAGGGTTACTGTCTGGCATTACAAGGCTTGCCGAGTGATGTCAGATTGATCCCGAGGGATGGATTTTTCTATCTGTCCCTATCACCCATGATAGATTCTTTTTCTTGCATACCTTTCATTTCAAATGGGTTTTTGATAATGTAGTCACTTCGATTACAACCAATGTATAACATTACAACCAGTGTATATCAAACACGTGAAATTCCTCGATTTTTATCTTTCCCACGGGACGGATAAGGGCGTGTGAGATAAGATTTGCTAGCACCGGTGTAATCTGCGGAAATCCTTATCCCATATGCAAGAAATTATAATTCCCAACAATTGTGTGAAGATACATTAAAATCCATTGATAAATGCAGGGACTTGATCAAATGACAAAGTTTTTTTTTCTAAAAATGACCACAATTACCTTGACCTTGAGTCCAGCAATCTGAAAGTTGAACTTGCTCAAGATATTATCAGAACCAACATTTATGTTACATTATATTAAAAGCCATCAATAAATGTAGGCACGAGAGTGATGACAATTTTTTTTCTAAAAATAGCCACAACCTTGAGCCCATGACCCTGAAAGTCAAAATTTGTTCGAGATATTATCATAACCAACATTTGTGTGAATTTACATTAAAATCCATCAATAAATGTAGGTGCTAGAGCGATGACAAAGTTTTTCTTAAAATAGTCAGTGACCTTGACCTTGAGCCCAGGATCCTGAAAGTTGAACTTGCTCAAGATATTGTCATATCCAACATTTGTGTGAAGTTATATTAAAATCCATTTATAAATGTAGGCACTGGAGGGATGACAAAAGGTGAACATACATACTTACGTATAGGACAAACCTATATCCCCTCGACAATTTCGTTGTGGGAGGGGAAAAAAAGGGCCATAACTCGGCCAAAATTTTGCAGATGATTACTGATATCCATCTTGGCCTGTACTTTACAATGATATACCCTTCTGTAAATTTCTGATGAAATAAATGCATCCCTTCAAACCTTATTGGACTGAAAAAAATATCTTAACCCAACAACAAAAACTAAGATGAAAAAGGGCCATAACTCAGCCAAAATTTGACAGATGATTATCAATATCGAACTTGACCTGTATTTTTACCATGATATAAAGGTCTGCAGACTTCGAAAGAAATAAATGCATCCCTTCAAAAGTTATTGAACAGAAATGAAAAGTGTGATGACGACACTGCTGACGATGATGGATACATGATCCCTATGTGTCTGCCATGCTAAGAAGGCGACACATTAAAAAGCACCTTATCTGGAGGTACCTACAAATACAAAAACAAATGAAATAAAATGACAAAGGTACACACTTTAAAATAAATATACTGAAAGCAAGAAACATTTCTGGGCCCAGCTGTTTGAAACTAACGATGTCGTTAGTTAACGAATCGTTAAAACTTTGATCATTAAATATGGCATATATGCTAATACTTTTGCTGAAAAAATGTGAGTAGCTTTTGCTTTAGCTACTCACATTTTTTCAGCAAAAATACCTGTGAATTAGATAGTGTACTTACTAGAAGATTTAACATTTTGACCACTACGAGCTCGTTAAGCTAACGATGCTTTGAACAACTGGGCCCTGATTTTTGCGGTTTTTCCTCTGCAAGTAGAAAATTAAGCAGATATCAAAAGTGACTATGACCAACTGTGACCACAAAAGGGTTCCTAGCTTATATGTACATGTACTGCTTATTTTCAGAGTTGAAATAGTCTGGTTCCAGCTGATAAATCTGGGTGGGACACCATTTCATACATGTTTTATCAGCAGGAGGGTGTGGAGGAGTGTAAGGGGATATGTGTTAGTGCAGAATTATTTTCATGATCCTGCTATCTTTCACAGCACTTTTGATGATGATGACTGGTTTTACGTCCCATTCAAAATTATTTAAGTCATATCGAGACAATGTAAGGGGGATAATGAAAGGCTCCGCGCTGTAACATGAAAACAAATAAACAAAAAACAACAACAAAACATTGTATATATTTTAGTAGCCCATTATTTGTAGCCATGGATGCCTCCGGCCCTTATATAGCTAACACAAGATCATTTAGACCTATTTTAACAATTAGCACTATCTAGGCTAACTCAGCAGACAACAAAACAATATTTTTCTTATTTTTCCCAGAAAACAGGATTTGACATTTCATTCAAATTGGAGACAATTTGCAAGAAATATCAAAACCTGTTGTCTGGGAAAAATAAGAAAAAAAAAAAAATTTCGATACGTCATCTGCTGAAATTTTTACCCAGGATGCTAAGCATATAAGAGCCTATGCTGAAAACAAATTCCTCATTTTCATGTTAGGTACTGTGAAAACCCTAAATTTAAATAGCTTTTTATCAAATCCTGTACCACATAACATTTTGCGATATATATATGTGAACTTAAATGAATAAAATATTGTTTAAACCAACCCTAAATATTAGGACAGACAGGCCTGAGCAAACAGTGTAGATCCACTGCAGAATGCGGCATATGATCTGGGTCTGCACTGTTTGCCACTCATCTAGCACTATTTCAAACACATCAACAGATTGTAAAATATAATTTTTCAAATTTTAGAACAAGTATGGTAAGGAGTTAAGATATCCCAGGGTAAATATGGTAGGTACAAGGTTTACTGTTAAGCCAAGCAGTACATTTACACTGAAGCAGAGAATCAATATATCATGCCCATACTTACTCCGTGTCCATGCCCCATGTTAGGTGGCATCATGGCATGAGTTGTCATAGGGGTATGGGGCTGGTGTGGTGTCATAGGGGTATGTGGTGGGTGGGGTGTCAGGGGTCCTGGAGGATGGGGTGTTAGTGGACCTGGGGGGTGAGGGGTCAGAGCAGGGGGTGGGTGTTGTATTGGAGACTGCTGAATCATTCCTGTATGCTGTAGAAATTAAAATCAAGAAAAAAATAATTATAGCCAAATATAATAATATTGTATTCTATGTTGGTTGACATAATTCCTGCATATACAAGAAAAATGAATGAAAAAGAGTCTCTCTCTCTCCTCTCTCTCTAAACATTGCACAATATAAGGTGCTTTTAACCCTAGTCCTGCTGAACTCCAATATGTCCTGCCTTTGCAAACAGTGTAAATCAAGATCAGTTGGTTTCTTCAGAAGCCAACTGATCTGGATCTGCACTGTTTGCCATTAAGTATGTGTATTTGAATTAATAACCTGGGTCAAGTAACCTGGTTGGCTGATAATTAGAAGTGGGCGTAGCATCTTAATTTATTCAGCATGACAAGTGTTAAAACCTAAAACTATTGATATTGTTCTTATTTCTCCTTGAAAACATGTTACAGTACATATTAGAAACGCCTCCACAAGGCACTTCTAATGAGTTACAGAGTACCCATAATATATGTTTTAATGGAGAAGGAAGAAAACTATTTATCTGGATACGGCACTTTATACCTGGAGCTATGTGAAAGTTTCAAGCTGCTCTTTTATAACAAATTTCTCTCAGAAAAAAATCATTTCTTTTACCTTTATTTCTTTTTCTAAGTGGGAGACAACATACTGCCCTAAATATTCAAATAGATAAGTCTGAGCAAAGTTTATAAGCCCAAAACAAACTGTTCTTAAAGTAGTTTGGTCAGGGTTTGCACTGTTTGATATTCAGCTAAAACATTTTAGACACATCAACAATGGACTTGTTCAAATTATTTTGACATAAATGCCTCTGCAATTTTGACATAGTTGTCACTACAGTTTTGGCATAGTTGCCTCTGCAATTTAGACATAGTTTTGACATAGTTGCCTCTATAATTTTGACAGTTGCCCCTGCAATTTTGACACAGCTGCCTCTGCAATTTTGACATAGTTGCCGCTACAATTCTGACATAGTTGACTCTACAATTTTGACAGTTGACACTACAATTTTGACATAGTTGCCTCTGCAATTTTGACATAGTTGCCTCTACAATTTTGACATAGTTGCCTCTGCAATTTTGACATAGTTGCTTTTACAATTTTGACATAGTTGCCTCTACAATTTTGACATAGTTGCCTCTGCAATATTGACATAGTTGCTGCTACTGAAAGTGTATCCATTCCTTTAAGCCTATTTTTGTTTGACATAGTCTATTTTTTATGTTGGCAGCAATAGATATATAACAAGACCTGTCGCCTGAGAGGATAGCTCACCGGAAGTTGCGCTCTGACTTAGTTGCGCAAAGGCAAATTTTCAGACCCATAACAGAAACAGTCACGGTCATGGGAGCTGATGCTGCTGATAAAAATTTTAGACAAGTTTCTCTGACCTCAGCAAGTATGAACTGAATCCATCAAACGGTAAAGAAGAAATGAGCTCCTAAAAACTTTAACGCAAAATCTTTAACATTAAAAAATTCTAAGTCTGTGACCTTGACCCAAAGGTCATGGTTATAGGTCCTGATGTTGCTGATCAAAACTTCAAAGCAATATCTATCACCATACCAAATTCATCTAAAGGCAACCAAGTAATTATCTAAAATCTTTAGTGCAAAAACTAACATAAAAGTTCTAAGTCTGTGGCCTTGACCCCAAGGTTATGGTCATGAGAGCTGATGCTGCTGCTAAAACTTTGAGACCAGCATCTATTACCATACCAAGTATAAACTAAATCCATCCAAAGGTAAAGAAGTAATGAGCTCTAAAAAAATTAAAAACAAAAACTTAACATAAGAATTCAAAGTCTGTGACCTTGACCCCTAGGTTATGATCATGAGAGCTGATGCTGCTAAAAACTTGAGATCAGTATCTATTACCATACCAAGTATAAACTAAATCCATCCAAAAGTAAAGAAGTAATGAGCTCCTAAAAACTTTAACACAAAATCTTTAACATCAAAATTGTAAGTCTGTGACCTTGACCCCAAGGTCATGGTTATAGGTGCTGATGTTGTTGATAAAAACGTTAAAGCAATATCTTTCACCATACCAAGTCTCCAGTAAATTTTTCTGAACGCAACCAAGTAATGATCTAAAATCTTCAGTGCAAAAACTAACATAAAAGTTCTTAGTCTGTGACCTTGACCCCAAAGTCATGGTCATGTATGATGATGCTGCTGATAAAAACTTTTGACTAGTATCTATCACCATACCAAGTATGAACTAAATCTATCAGAAGGTAAAGAAGTAATGAGCTCCTAAAAACTTTCACACAAAAACTTTAACATAAGAATTCAAAGTCTGTCGCCTTGACCCCACGGTTATGGTCATGAGAGCTGATGCTGCTGCTAAAAATTTGAGACCAGTATCTATTACCATACCAAGTATAAACTAAATCCATCCAAAGGTAAAGAAGTAATGAGCTCCTAAAAACTTTAACACAAAATCTTTAACATCAAAATTCTAGGTCTGTGACCTTGACCCCAAGGTCACGGTCATGGGTGCTGATACTGCAGATAAAAACTTTAGCCCAGTATCTATCATCATAACAAATATGAACTGAATCCATGTACACATAAAAAAGTACTATTAAAAAACTTAATGCAAAAACTTTAACATTTGTGGATGCCCACGCTGGGGGTAGTAGAATAGCTTACCGGAACTTTTTGTTCCGGTGAGCTAAAAACTGAAATCTTACCGAAGCATCATCAATATTCTGTGAACTGTCCTCATAACTATGCTGCCGCTGCCCACTGTACTGCTGCTGGGGACTTTCAAACTCACTAATACTTGGTTCACTTGTCTCTGGCTCCAACTGTGGCCTTAAAACATAAAGTAATTTTGGACAATGGCAAAGATTAAATGCCTATCATAAGGAGATGAAAGATGATATTTGTTTTCAAAAAATATGGCTCAACATTTCATATAAATTGGCTCAACTGACATTTGAATTTAGCAATTTTTTCTCAAGATACATAGCAAAAATGTTTTTTAAATTTGATGAGCTGTTATTCAGATGAAAATACGGTATGACACTCCCAAATTTGGCAAAATTTGATAGTTGTCTATCAATTCTCTTTGAAAGACTGAGTTTAGACCCAGTCAACACTGTAAAGGTAATGTTGAGCCAGTCAGTTAACCTACTCACATTTTTTTCTTTCTCAAAATGTTGAGTCAACACATTGATGGAAATCATTCTCTCTCTCTCTCTCTCTCTCATGCACGCACGCACGCACACACACACACACACACAAATTAATGCATTTCTGAATGGACAGTTGTTTAAGGGGTGGTTCAACATCACTGTCAACAAACTGTGGGGCTCAATGTTTTTTAACAGTGCTGCCTTACTGCAGTATCGCACCCCCCCAACACACTGATGTGATACTACCTCCCATCCAGCAAATGGTCTAAGTGCCTGTGTTAGGATTTGGAGTTCGTGAGTTTGATACCCAGCTAAAACTGGTACCAGCTTCTAGTCTGCTTGGCACTCTGCATCAGGAAGGACTAGGTCTTGGTGCACCAAAGTTGGTATAACAAGATTGATATAAAGATGTGAAAATGTATAGCACATTGCCTAAACATTGTTTGTTTTGCAAGAGGTATAACCATATGGTATTTACCCTAAATACTGGGACACCTTAACTGGTTACCATATTTCTAAAATTTGAAATTCATTCTGCTACCAGTCTATATGCCTAAAATATTCCTGGAAGTGGAAAATAATGTAGACCCTAATCAGACACTGCATTCTGCAGTGTCTGATCATGGTCTACATTGTTTGAACAGGCCTGTCTATCCCAATATTTAGGGTTATTATGGTAACCATACTTACATTTCCATGTGCATTCCTCTTCCATAGTCTTGCTGATTTCTTCTCATCATCTCTTGTTGTTTTGGATTTACCCAGGAGGCTTGAGAGTGGGCAGGGGTACCACTGTATATACACACAACAAAAACGTTGTACTCATATTGTGTAACCACATTACTTCTTTTAACACATTTGCCAAGATTAAAAAAAAAATGATCTAGCTAAACAATCATGCAGTACTGGTATTTGCACCAACATAAATAAGATTATATAGAAGAATGACCATAAATGGTCATTTTCTTATGTAATCTATAAATTTTATTTTGATACAATATCTTTTTTGACCCATCTTTAAATTGTTACGTCTGAAAATGTGCTGTAATCAGCTCTGTTATTTAGGAGCTCCTGCATATATAGTTAAGCCTTTGTGTTTTTTCTCCTTTTTTTTTTTCCTGCCAACTATGCAGAAACTAAGATTTGCCATGAAGTTGTCAGACAGTTATTTCTGGCATGTATGTCTGTGTGTGAGTGCATGTAACTCAGTTTTACTATAGCAAAATCAGAACATTGTTAAAAGCTAGAAGTACATATCCACCAGGTGGCGAACACATCAATGACGGCTGTCCAGGATCATTGCAGTTGTGCTTTTTATGATGTATGTAACAGTAAGTGTTCCCCTCAGAGGATGGTGTATAACAGCACATTTGCATGGGTCCATTTCTACATAGAAATAAGCTTGTTTACTCCTAGTGGCCTTCATGAGAGGGAGGGGAAAGGCACAATAACCCAGGGAATTGGACCAATTTAAAATATCTGTATCTGTGCTTTATACAAGTGGCTGTTGTCCCTTGGTAGCCTGTGACCAAATGTGTAATATCCTTAGATGTAGCATAAAACTTCTAGAAAAAAAAAAAATCAGAGGACACAACTATGTCAACATTGTTTTAGCCTTCTAAAAGGCAAATATTTGTTCTGTCTTGTACCTTTATAGCAACAGAGGCAAGCCACATGTACATACCATATTTGACCTAAATATTCAGATGCCTGGACAAATAGTAGAGCCAGATCAACTAGAGTCTATAAGCAGTTTAATCAGGAGCTGCATTGTTTGCCATTCAGCCAGGGCCCAGTTGTTCAAAGCATCGTTAGCTTAATGAGCTCGTTAGTGGTCAAAATATTAACTGTTCTAGCAAGTACAATATCTAATTCACAGGTATTTTTACTGAAAAAATGTGAGTAGCTTTTGCTTTTGCAAAAGCTACTCACATTTTTTTTCAGCAAAAATAATAGCATATAGGCCATAATTAATGATCAAAGTTTTAACGATACGTTAACTAATGACATCGTTAGTTTTGAACAACTGGGCCAAGGACTTTTTGACATATCTACAGGTCGAGGGTTGAGTGCAAGACTGTAGTACCTCAAACATATTTTTGAAACCCTTGTTTAGGGGCAACTTTGACCCCTTTGTAAACAATGCAAATTTAGTCTTGCACTCAACCCTCGAGGTAGTGAAATGAACTTGCTAAAAATTAGTGTTAGTATGATATGAGGTTATATTCTGAATATATATAATCTGAATATTTAGAGTAATTTGTAATAAGAGCCAACGCAGGACAAAACCTGTGACCAGCAAAGATCAGTCTGTATATCCACACAGTATGGTAAGAGGTTTTGTTTATTCCTCTTTGGACAGCCTTGAGGCTGGAGAAGGCAAATGCGATCAGCCAAGACAGATCAGACTGCATGGATGTGCAGGGTGATCTGAGTCTTCGGTGGTCGCACAAGTATTATTGTAGGTTTTGTCGTGCGATGGCTTTAATATGGTACAAGCTATCTGGAAAGATAAGTATTCGGAACAGGGAGTTTCAGGCTGCTCACTCAGTGGGATAAGTGTGTTTTTGATTTTTTTGGGTTTTTTTTTTTTTGCAGAATCAGTAGTTTTTGTTAACTCCTATTTGAGAGACTTTGGGATGACAATAATGTTGTGCAACCATAATACACTTGAGAAAAACAACCCAAGCAGAGTTCAAATTTACAAGCTCACATCAAGCAATTAACTTTTACTCTGGTTTAGTACTCAAAAGTAAAATGTTGCATTCTGAAAAACTGAATTACTGTTTGTCTTTACAAGGTTACTACTGACAAAAACATGCTTCTGTTTATTTTCTCTTACTTACCATACTTATTCTAAAATTTGAAATGGTCCATTCTATTACGTTTTGATGTGTCTAAAATCTTACTGTATGTAAGGCAAACAATGTAGACCCAGATCTTATGCTGCATTCAGCAGCATCTGATCTGGGTCTACACTGTTTGCAAAAGCCTATCTGTCCCAATACTTAGGGTTATTACAGTAAGCTACAATCAGGGTTCATACATTTAGGACTGACAAGAATTCCCTGACAATTCCCCGACATTTCTTTGACACAAACTCAAATTTCCCTGGCAGTATTGGAGCTGAAAATTTTATGAATTTAGCAAAAAAGATACATAGGGACCAAACATTCCAGCTTCATCAGGTTAAAATGTAAAATTCCCTGACATTTCCCTGATATTTTTGCAAAATTTCATTTTTCCCTGACACATCACAGAATTCCCTGACCTTGAAAAAAATTAAATTTCCCTGACGTGTATGAATCCTGTACATCAAGTCAAACATTGGAATGAATTTCATTTTTGAGTATTTCAATTATGTGTTAAGGTCAGCAAATCACTTTCAAACTGAATAAAACCTGAATAGCTTCATGTTAAGTTTTTGAGTGATTTGCCAGTGTTTACACATCGATACAATCCACAAAAATGAAATTCATTTCTAGTAATTCCAACTGGGCCTTCTTTACATTGAACGCACTAGTTAAACAGCTTATTTTAAATAGCTACACAAAGAAAATAGTTCCCAGAGTCTTGCTCAGTGGACCTATCAAAGTATAAATGCTGGTTTGAATTTATTCCAGACCAATCCAATTGCATCAAATTAGTGTAAACCTGTTAACCCTTGTCCTGCTGAACCCAGATATATCCTGCCTTTACAAACAGTGTAGGTCCAGATCAGTTAGCTTCTTCAGAAGCCAACTGATCTGGATCTGCTCTGTTAATCATTCAGTACCTGAATTTATATCAACCTGGATGAAGTTATCTAATTGGCTAATAATAAGAAGTGGGTGTGCCTTATTAATTTATTCAGCATGCGAGGGTTAAGAGGGAATTACACTTTCAAGGCAAACTATGGGTTTATGGCACACACACACAAACAGTAAAAGTCCGGAGAAGCTTGCAAATAATTCCGTCCTTAACTTTGCACCAATAGTTTCCACAGTATCAGATCTATAGATGAATGGAGAAGGGCGATAAGGCAGTACGCAAATTGCAAATGTGTCTTCCTCTTTTCTTTCTACTATTACTGCAGTCAGTCATATTGACCATTACTCGCACTGCACAGGGCCCTCCAGTTAATTTCCCAATCCGAAGGAGCATGGACTGAACCCGGGACCTCTAGCCCCAGAGGCCAATACATTAACCAATGCATTACCATGCTCCACTGTCAGCTGTTATGGGTCATATCAATACATCTCTGGGTGAATTCAGCAGATGACAATTTAATATTTTTTTTCTTACATTTCCCGGAAAACAGGATTTGACACAAAATGTTAACTTTTTTCTTGGAAAAATCAGAAAAAATATTTAATATGTCTGCTCAAAATTTTACCTATCATGTTAAGCGTTAAGGGAAAAGACATCTTTACAGATATGCAAACAGTGAAGGCCCAGATTAACCTGCATACCCATGCAGTCTGATCAGGGCTTTTGCCATCCGCATACTGAATTATATTGTGTCCATGTCTTAGATGGTAAAATCCCTGTAAAGAAAGGGTGGATGGTGCAGGATATGTTTGTTTTATTCGGGCTTTACATCGCTTTCAACAAACTTTCAGTCATATCGTGACTGTGTCTGGATGTGGAAGGAGCTCAATGCTCACTTTTAGAGAGCTGCCCAACTGAAATATCAGGTCCCAGACACTTGACATGATATTCCATCTAGTCACATTATACTGACACCTAGCTGACCAGTTCTGATTCCTAGCTCTACTTTCTTAATGCTGCGCCAAGAGAAAGAGAAGTTAGGACCATTTTTAAAGTCTTTG
The DNA here is from genome assembly GCA_964016985.1 of Anodontia alba. NCBI lineage: Eukaryota > Metazoa > Mollusca > Bivalvia > Lucinida > Lucinidae > Anodontia > Anodontia alba. Next base: position 57,002,838 of record OZ024832.1, on the reverse strand, counting down.
GTATGACTCGGCAGGGGATCAAACCCGCAACTTCCCGGTCACAAAGCATACGCTCTACCAACTGAGCCACTGTTTCAGTTCACAGGATATGTTTGTCACCTGACCATATTTACCCTACATACTGGAACTCTTTACCTTAGTTGTCTTAATATTGGAAGGTCATTTAACTATCTGTTGATGTGTATACAAACTGCAGGATGAGTGGAAATTGGTGTAGACTGATCAGACAGTGTTATGTGATGTCTGATGTATATCTACACTGCTTGGTCAGTCTTGTCTATATCATATTTCATAGGTCTAAATAAGAGTGGGTATCAGGTAAATATTTTTCTTATTTCTCCACGAAAATGTATATTGTGGGTACTCATTAGAAGCGCCTCGCCAAGGTGCTTCTAATGAGTACCCACAACATACATTTTCATGGAGAAATAAGAAAAATATCAATACTTTTTGATTGAAAAAAGCATCTTATCATGAGCTATGAATTATTATTTACCCAAAATATTGGGACACCTTCACTCCCTTCCACATTTCTAACATTTTAACCAGTCCATTTTACTGTCTGTTGATGTGTCTAAAAACTCCTGGATGAATGGCAACCAGTGCAGACCCTGATCAGATTCCATATTCTACTGAGTAGCATCTGATGTAGATGAACTGTCTGCTCAGGCCTGTTTGTCCCAATACAAATGGTAAATATGGTACAGTAAACCGGCCACAGCTCTTGATAAGGCGCTTTTTTCAACCAAAAAGTAGCTATATTATTCTTATTTCTCGACAAAAACAATGTTGTGGGTACTCATCAGAAGCGCCTCTCCGAGGCACTTCTAATCAGTACCCACAACATATGTTTTCATCGAGAAATAAGAAAACTATTTGCCTGATAATCTAGACCTATGAACCCTCATTACAATGACAGCATTTGTTCCTAAAGATGTTGCTGTTAAAATGAATTTGCTGCTGTAAAAAAGCCTTAAACACTGCAGAATGATATATAAGAAAGGGTTTGTTTTATTTGTATTTCTTCACAGAACATATAATTTGGATATTTGTTTCCTGAATTATTAAATACATGATTCACAAATAAAATCTGATTAATTGTCACCTTTTGAGCGAAGGTTTCGTTTCCGTCAAATTATCATTACATGTATAATGAATTTTGTCGTTGTATCGAGTGTCGGTATAAAGAGGGTTGACTGTATGTTACATAAACCTCTTTATTTCCTTCATGTTGCTTAGACAAGATTTTGATTTTGTATTTGGATTGTTACCACTCAGTCAACACTATTAGGGTCATGTCAAGCTGGTCACGTAACATACTAAAGACTTTTCCTGGGCAGGCTTAGTCCTCTAAGCAGTTAACCAGTACTTCACATATTTTTTTGCCAGCAACTGACAACTGCCCTTCTTGAATCGCAGAAGGGGGAGAATGACTGTAGAAATTATTTCGCAATGAATCTCCAGGGAAGTTATGTGGCTGAGCTGAGACTTGAACTTGCGATCCCTGGATCAGCAGTCAAGACACCTTCAGACTGCCCTGTGAAGCCCAGCAGCTCAAACAAGAACCAACAGGAAGGAAAAGCTAATGAGATAGAAAGTATACAACTAATTTGGCAGTTTATTCTACAACATATGTTGATATATACATATAATACAAGACTTAACACTTACCATGCTATGGGCAAATTCAGCAGACAACATTTTAAAATATTTTATTATTTTTAATTTTTTCTAAAAAATTGGATCTGATATTCCTTAAGTGACAATTTGCATTAAGTGTCAGATTCTATTATCTAGGAAAAAAAAAGAAAAATATTTCAAAATGTCGTCTGCTGAAATTTTTACCCAGCATGCAAAGTATTAATATCAATTCAAAGCAAGTCAATCATGATTCTAGGGATGTAGTTCTTCTATAAAATGGTTAGTAAAATGCTTTTCAAAATATTGTCTGTCTGACACAGACAGTAAAAACAATGAAAAATGGAAACTTGCCTTGAAATTCAAATACCTTTTTACCCTAAATATTCTAAACTCCAAAACCATTAATGTCCTTAAATTTGAACAAGTCCATTTGATTATCTGTTGACATGTCCTAAACTTGCTGGACGAGTAACAAATAGTGTAGAGCCTGATCAGATGCCACTTTCTGTGGCATCTGATCTGGGTCTACACTGTTTGCTCCGGCCCATCTGAATACTCACTGATAATATGGTTCAATACACATTCGCCACCCCCTTCCCTCCCCACCTCACAAGGTCAGGTGATAGTTTTAGGGGAGGGACTGAGCATATTTGGTATACTTTCTGCCATTTTTACAAGGGAGACAACTGCTGTGATTTCTGTTCATTTCCTGTTTAACAAGCCCATTCTGAAAAAGAGGTCTACTCTAAAAGGAAAGAATTTCTGCTTCCATTTAAGACAAATTCTTCTTTTAACCCTCGTCATGCTGAATAAATTAAGATGCCACGCCCATTTCTAATTGTCAGCCAATCAGATTCCTTGATCCAGATTGTTAATATGAATTCACATAGTGAATGGCAAACAGTGCAGATCCAGATCATTTGGTTTCTTCAGAAGCCAACTGATCTGGATCTACACTGTTTGCAAAGGCAGGGTATATCCGGATTCAGCAGGACAAGGGTTCATTAAAGTAGTCCCTTTTTCAGTAATTGGCTCTTACTGTAATTGCTGAGGTGAATCCAGTAAGTACTTGCAATATATAAAATACATTAAAAAAAGATCTCCTAAGTACTCTTCTTCTCTGGACCTATGTGCTTAAAACAAGAACTTTGCAGAACAGCTGTGTTGTGACTGCTACAGAGCTAAATGCACAGATTAAACGTTCATTGTTCAGCCAAGCGTGAAAAGCAGGTCAAGGTCAGTAACGGCTGATGGTAGTGGGCAGGGTGCATCATGGTGGATGTGTTTATGAAATTTCATTACCCTAGAAGCTTTGGTATTTGAGAAACTGAGCTAAATGCACAGACTTAACATTGTTCATGCTAACTCAACGACGATGCGGGAAAGTGATCCCTATATCGCTCCTGCTTGACAAAGTAGTTGCGACAAAAATGACAGAACTATGGAACAGAACATGGGCAGTCAACTGTACAAGTACTTCTTTTCTATATGATTTTGTTTTGTCATCATAGCAGCAGGTAAGCCACCTTTTCCAAACAAGAAGCATCAATATTTTTTCTTATTTTTCCATAAAAACATATATTGTGGGTAATCACTGGATTTGCCAGGAAGTATTTGTTTTCATGCAGAAAACAAGAAAATTATTAAGCAGCTACTCCTCTTATCAAGAGCCCTCAATGCCCTGATTTATTTCAGCTGTAAGCACTGATTTGATCAGTAATTAAATATTATTAAAGTTTTTATTGCTGTTTCACATTATCATTTTTTTCCACCTAGTATCTGACAAGATTGTTCAGGTGACTTGATACAGCTGGTATTTTCTGCCATTATTTAAAGGGAGACAACTTTTGTGACTTCCTGTTTGCTTTATTGCACACCAATCTCCTTCTGAAAAGGGGTCTACTCTAAAAAGAAAGAATTTGCTTTCCCTGGGAGCAAATTCTTTCCTTTTAGAATAGACCCTTTTTAGAAGGGAGGTAAAGAATTTTAACAGTTGCCTCTCCTGAAAGTGTCCATTCCCCTTAAACATTATCCAGTCATTATTGCCACTTCAGTTCAATTTTTCTCCTAGCATCAGATCTTTCAGTTCCTCCCTTGCTGTAAACATCTGACTTCATCTTTTTACTGTGTCCATTCCCAATTCTCTCTGCCGCATCACAACATATCTAAAGCCACACTATACAAAGAAAACAAAACAAAAAAGCCAACTTAAAATATAACTAAAACTAAAACACAAAACTCACTAAATCAAACACCATATAAACAAGAAAAACGCCTCACACATGCTTATCAAAAAGGTCAACCAAAAGGTATGTGGACGACGCCCAGCTGCCTGCTTGATGCCCGGACATCTCTACAAATTTTTTAAAAACCCATCAAAAAATCACAAATTGATTTTGTATGAATGATAATTCGGTGTTTTACATTCCTTCAACGGTAGTTAAATTATATTGAGACAAATGCAGGGATGGTACTGAAAGGCTCCATACACTGAAGCCCATAGTCATAAGCTGAATTCTGCCTCTAGTGTGATTTGAGGATGACAATGATCTTTTGGTGTTTTAGGTATTTTTCAACATTCTTTTTTGCCATATTAATACAATGAAGGTGTGATAATGAACGGCTCTGTGCAATAAGTGTCATATAATCAGGAGTTGATCTTTGAGGTCAATATATAGGGCACAGTGACACAGGCTTCATTAGTTGTTTCAGTATCCATATATCAACTCTGGTTGACCAGGCCATACAACACATGAGACCCCCACTCCTCCCTCCAAATCACCCCCAACCCTCCAACCATTTTGCATGGATGCAAGTCAGTGGTCAAGATACAGGTGACAGTGACCTAGTTTTGGCATGTGACACAAGGTGATGTAACCATATACCACATTGACATGTCAGCTTAGGCCATACAGGAGATGCATACAGGGATATTTTTTTCTGTAATGCAGGTCAGCAGTCAATGGATAAGTCAGTCGATGGTGATACATTGTCTTCAACAGATGCACCTGATATAACAATTTGGTTAGCCTTGGTGCATGTACAGGAAATATGCCTCAGAAATGATTTGTTTGTTCGTGTTGAGGTTTTACGGCCCAGTCAACGCGATGGGATCATGTCAAGCGCAGTCAGTTTACCTAACCACACGTTTACTGGGCAGGCTTAGTCCTCTAAGCGGTTAACCAGTAATGTGCACATTCTTTCGCCAGAAACTGACAACTGTCCTTCTTGAATCAGCGGAAGGGAGAGAATGACCGCAGAAAATATTTCATGATCAATCTCCACGAAAGAATGTTGCCGACCTCGGCTGGGGTTGAACCCGCGACCTCCTGGTCTCCAATCGGACGGCGCATCCAACTGAGCCACCGAGGCCGGCACCTCAGAAATGATCTTGGACAGATGTGAGATTAGATTGGAAACTGTAGTCTCCCTCCAAAGAACTGATGGTAATGAGTGGATGACCAGACATAGGTAAGTGGGTGGGATAAATGCATGTATGTATCAAAATAGCTCCAGATAAGGCGCTTTTTTTTTTTTTTTTTTTTAGCTGAAAAGTGCTGATTTTCTTCTTATTTCTCCACAAAAACAAAGGTTTTGGTACTCATTAGAAGTGCCTCACTGAGACACTTCTAATGAGTACCCACAACATGTTTTTGTGGAGAAATCAGAAAAATATTTAGCTGGATACCCACTCTTACCTGGAGCTATGTTTTTCATAATGCAGCTGATTTATTTTATGTAATTTAACTGAAACAGATTTCATACATGCAAAACTAAAGCACACAACAGTCATGCAAACTGAATTACAAATTAGAACTCAAAGGGAATAAAATTCAAAATGTGGCATCTGATTAGGGTCTACACTGTTTGCCATAGATACAGCAATATTTTAAACACATCACAACAGGTAGTAGAATGGACTATTTCAAATTTCTGGAGAAATACGCTAAGTAGATAAGGTGTCCCAATACTCAGGGTAAATACGGTATTTAACTCTAGACAATGTGATTTTTTTTTTATTTTCAACCAAAAATTATTGATAGTTTTCTTATTTTGATATGAAATCCTATTCAGAGTACTCATTAGAAGCGCATCGGCAAGACACTTCATGACCACTCACAACATATGTTTTTGTAGAAGAGTATGTTTTTGTAGAGAAATAAGAAAATATATTTATCTTGCTATTTCTCCTATCTGGAGCTATGAATGTCACATGTACATTGTTTCAAGCTGCTATATGCAATCTGAATGGACAGTACAACTATCAGTTAATATAGCAGACAGTGAGCAAAGCTCAAATAACCCCGGCCATAGCCATCAGATGCATGTTGAACAAACATAGCTGAGAAATCTGTGGCGAAAAATTTTAATGGATAGAAAGAAAAATGTACAAATAAAGGAAATGTTCAGTATGAGGATGCTGAATCTCTCTTACACAATACTAAGTAGTCATACTCAGTATTTGAACCAAATTTCAAAATCCTAGGTAGAGTAAGTAGTTCCTGAGACATCTTTGACGGAAAAAGAAGTTTTGCACACAGATACATACACAGACAAACATTGTTACAGAAAAGACAACAAGAGCTGTCGGAGGACAGTGAGCTCGCCTGCTGGGTACATTTTATATTGTAACATTTTTATCATTAAGCCATATAATATAGGTCACACTGACCTAGATGTATTTGTATGTAAATCATTTTGTCACATAGATATAATAATCCAGGTATGACAATTCTCCATGAAATAGTAATAAAAATAAAAGGCAAAATCACTGAAGCATGAAATATAGGTCACAATGACCTAGATATAGTAAGTGGTCATTCATTGGGTCACATGGAACTAATATCCCAGGTGTGACATTTGTCCAACAAATAGTATTCAAGATATAAGGCAAAATCACTGAACCATGAAATATAGGTCACACCAACAGAGATATATTTTGACGTCAATAATCGGGTCACAAGGAACTAATATCCCAGGTGTGACATTTATCCAACAAATAGTATTCAAGATATAAGGCAAAATCACTGAACCATGAAATATAGGTCACAATGACCTAGATATAGTAAGTGGTCATTCATTGGGTCACATGGAAGTAATATCCCAGGTGTGACATTTATCCAACAAATAGTATTCAAGATATAAGGCAAAATCACTGAACCATGAAATATAGGTCACACCAACAGAGATATATTTTGACGTCAATAATCGGGTCACAAGAAACTAATATCCCAGGTGTGACATTTATCCAACAAATAGTATTCAAGATATAAGGCAAAATCACTGAACCATGAAATATAGGTCACACCAACAGAGATATATTTTGACGTCAATAATCCGGTCACAAGGAACTAATATCCCAGGTGTGACATTTATTCAACAAATAGTATTCAAGATATAAGGCAAAATCACTGAACCATGAAATATAGGTCACAATGACCTAGATATAGTAAGTGGTCATTCATTGGGTCACATGGAAGTAATATCCCAGGTGTGACATTTATCCAACAAATAGTATTCAAGATATAAGGCAAAATCACTGAACCATGAAATATAGGTCACACCAACAGAGATATATTTTGACGTCAATAATCCGGTCAAAAGGAACTAATATCCCAGGTGTGACATTTATCCAACAAATAGTATTCAAGATATAAGGCAAAATCACTGAACCATGAAATATAGGTCACACCAACAGAGATATATTTTGACGTCAATAATCGGGTCACAAGGAACTAATATCCCAGGTGTGACATTTATCCAACAAATAGTATTCAAGATATTAGGCAAAATCACTGAACCATGAAATATAGGTCACACCAACAGAGATATATTTTGACGTCAATAATCGGGTCACAAGGAACTAATATCCCAGGTGTGACATTTATCCAACAAATAGTATTCAAGATATAAGGCAAAATCACTGAACCATGAAATATAGGTCACAATGACCTAGATATAATAAGTGGTCATTCATTGGGTCACATGGAACTAATATCCCAGGTGTGACATTTATCCAACAAATAGTATTCAAGATATGAGGCAAAATCACTGAACCATGAAATATAGGTCACAATGACCTAGATATAGTAAGTGGTCATTCATTTGGTCACATGGAAGTAATATTCCAGGTGTGACATTTAACCAACAAATAGTATTCAAGATATAAGGCAAAATCACTGAACCATGAAATATAGGTCACAATGACCTAGATATAGTAAGTGGTCATTCATTGGGTCACATGGAAGTAATATCCCAGGTGTGACATTTATCCAACAAATAGTATTCAAGATATAAGGCAAAATCACTGGACCGTGAAATCTAGGTGACCTTGACCGTAAAATGTAGGTCACCATGACCTTCACTCTCTTACACTTAAACCGATGTCACATAGTTAGCTGATGTATAACCAGTTGTGTCTACAACCTGTAGGCATATAAGATTTTACAAATGTGTCCTAGATTTTGACCCCTAGCCCCACCCCAAGGCCCACCCTGAGGTATGAACCCAGGGGTATGTTCTTTTGGAATCTCAGAAGACTCGTCCAGGTACCCAAATTCTAAATATGAATGCTCTATGAGGAGTGAAAGTCAAGATATAAGAATTTGAAAAACTTTAACACAGTATTACAAAGGTGTCCTAGATTCTGACCCCTAGCCCCACCCAGGGGCATGAACCCAGGGGTTTATTCTCTTGGAATCTCAGAAGACCCTCCAAGGTACCTAAGTTCCAAATCTGATGCCTCTGTGAGGAGTGACTGTTGAGATATAAGCATTTGAAAAACTTTAACGCAGTGTGACGGGAACGGGAACGGGAACGGGAATGCAAATGCAAACGCAAACGTGGACGACCGGGGTGACTACAATAGCTCTCCTTGTACTTCGTACAGGCGAGCTAAAAACTGGGCATTTGCTCTCTATTGATACATTCTGTAATGGCTAATGATTCTATTAGCAGACAGTGAAGGCCCTGATCAGACTGCTGATGCACAGGTTGATCTGGGCCTTCACTGTCCACATAAGCCCAAGGACATGTTTTCTCATAGGGTGGTCCATATAATACCTAATTTAACCAATGGTGCAAAAAGAAGCAACCAAATTTGAAAAGGGGGATAATTTAAATGTTTAATCCTTTTTCCTTCATCAGTACCCATGTGTTTTATGCTGCTGACAACATAAATGAATACTTAGTTCTGTACCAATCAAACTTCTGATGGATTTCCTTTCTAGACAATAGTCGCCTGATAAATATTTTTATTTCTCCAAGTTGATTTGATTGAGTTAGGGTTTTACAGCCCAGTCAACCCATTATAGTCATGTCATGTGTGGTCAGTTTACCTAACCACATTTTTCCAGGGCAGGCTTAGTCCTCTAAGTGGTTAACCAGTACTCGCAAAAAACTGACAACTGTCCTTCTTGCCTCAGGGCAAGTGAGAGAAAGAGCATAGAAAATATTTCAAGATCAATCTCCATGAAAGAATGTTGCCAGAATTACCAGTCGGGCGTGCATCCAACTGCGTCACCGCTTCTCCATGTTGAAGCACTTCTAATGAGTACCCATAACAGGTTTTTGTGGAGAAATAAAACAGATATTCATAATTTTGGTTGAAAAAGTCCACTAACTAGAGGCTTGCTGAACTCATCTTTCAAAATAAAATCATAAACGACTACTTACGAGTCCTGGAAGTCCTGTTCTGACCCAACTTCTGATGGATTACTTTCTTCATCAACCCGTCTTCTCTTCACAGCTGTCGACTGATGCTGGGGGAAACCAACATGAGGAGCTGGAGTAGGGGCTTCAGACCAGTGTGAAGCATCACTAGCATTGGATTCATCACCTGTTATAGAAGATAGTAACACTGAATTTCTGAATAGGACGTCACATATTTCGACTGCTAGGCTGACAAAATCACGGAGTGACAAATGACATCAACTTTCAAGACGGAAGATCAACTTCATAGGGAGTGCTGCATTTAAAGCCAATGAAAAGATGGACAAACACTAGAAATTGAAAGGTATGCAAGGAAAAAGTAACTATCATGGGCCTTCAGGGGATATAGAAAAATCCATCCCTCAGGATCACGGGTTGGCATTACTTGGCAAACCCTGTGATGCCAGATAGTGATCTTTTATGACAGATTTTCCTGAAACACTAAACACCCATGATAGGTTCTTCTAGCCTACTGTGCCCTAGATAGGATAAATAGCCTAAGTAATCAGACAGACAGGCCTGAGCAAATAGTGCAGACCCAGATCAGATGCTGCATTCTGCAGCATCTGATCTGGGTCTGCACTATTTGCAACTCATCCAGCATTATTTAAACACATCATCAGATAAAACAAAGGATTTGTTTGTTGTAGGACCAGTATGGTAAGGAGTTTAAGTGTGAAAACTTAGGGTAACTAGTAACAATGTTTTCAGAGAAAACAGATGTACCCCCACCGTGAATTTTCAATTTTTCTACTGCTGTGACCTTGTAAATTAGGTCAAGGTCACCAAATTTAATCTATTCTTTGTTATGTCCCAATTATATATTCATGAAAATAGGTAAGAATCCAAGCATTGGTTCAAAAGATATTGTGCAGGCAAGAAAGCGTCACAGAATTTTCAGTTTTTCTACTGCAGTGACCTTGACCTTGTGACATTTCTTTGTTATCACCCAATCACATATGCATGCAAATTTGGTAAGAATCCAACCACTGGTTCACAAGATACTGTTCAGACAAGACAGTGGAACGCCAATGCAGACATCAAAGGAGATTGGCACCAAAATCAATATGACCCCCTCTCCCTAGGTGGGGGGGATGTAACTACATGTATATTAATCAATTAAATATTTGAGCATGAAAAATAAAAAAAATGAGAGATATTATGAGAAAAAGATACTTATCGGAGGAGCACTTTTTTGATTGGGTTGAGGTTTTACGGCCCAGTCAATCCATTAGGGTCATGTCAAACCGTTTAGTTAACCTAACCTCACTTTTCCTGGGCAGGCTTAGTCCTCTAAGTGGTTAACCAGTACTTGTGCATATTCTCTTCTTGGGAGAGAATGACTGAATATTTCGTGATCAATCTCCACTAAGTCTAGATCAGTATGTTCATCATGTCTGATTAGAGTTCCAGTAGACTGCCAATACATTCTACAGTGTATTAATGATTCCACAAGCAGATGCAGGGTGGTGCGAATGTGTCATGTAGCTTACGTCATCGGGGCGTCCAACTGATATTGGCTTACAGTTGGGCAAGGCTTGCTATCCTTGTAGCAGGTTAGGGTAGAGGGGGAATGTTTTTATTTCTTCTGTTTCTTTACTTTCATTCCTGTTCTTCTTTCTTCCCTGTCCCTCTCTTTAATCTCTAATACCTCTTCTATCTTTTTTCTCCCTTTCTCTGGGAAACGAAACAAAATGACCCACAAGGATTGGCATGTCGTTAAACCCCAACACAATCACTCCATAAGCAGAAAGTAAAGGCAGGGTCTACAGTTTGCCACCCATCCAGCAGTTCTAGGCAAACAGATTTGTTCAAATTTTAGTAGTTTGTGGTAAGGTGTTATCATGTCCCAATATTCAGGGCAAATACATTAATGCTTAAGCAAACAGTGTAGACCCAGATCAGATGCCACAAAAGGCTATATTGTTTGTTACTCGTCCAACAGTATTTTAAGACACATCAGTTGACTGCACTCAGGACTTTTTGAAATTTTATGAAAGTATGATAAGGAGGAAGGAAAGGTGTATTTAGGGTTAATGGTTGATTTTACAAGGTTCAGAGACTGTTTGCTATGTCATGTATATTATAGCTCTAGATAAGGCACTATTTTTAACATAAAAGAATTTATAGTTTTCTTATTTTTTCACAAAAACATATATTGTAGGTACTCATTAGAAGTGCCTCTGTGAGGCACTTCTAATGAGTACCTACAATGTTTTCATGGAGAAAGTCAGGCACTTCTAATGAATGCCCTCATTTTCAGGGAGATGAGGCCCTTCTAATGAGTACTCACAATATGTTTTCATGTGGGTAAGGCAATTCTAATGAATGCCCGCATTTTCATGGAGGAGAGGCAATTTCAATGAGTACTCACAACATATGTTTTTGTGGAGAAGAGAAATATTGTCTGGATCAGCCTGTTATCTAGATCTATGTAAAGTTGCTCATTTACATTTGTGATGCCTTACCTTCTTGCTGCCCCATCTGTTTACGTTTTCCGTAACGTTTCTGTGCTGCCTGTTTTAACGTGATGGGATGAATCTCATGCTCTCCTTGTACTAAACTGTTTCTGTATGTCAGCAGGGCCTGCCATTCTTCTGTGTTTCGTTGGATCGGATGAATATTGCCTAGCTGCTTGTCAAGGTAGTTCAGCCTGTAATTGTAGTTTTATCTTGTTTTAATTTTAACTTGTTGCATGCTGGGTAATTTTGCATGCTTTTTTGTCGTCTGTGGATTTTTTTTAACCCTTAAAGCGCCAGTCACAACTATTGTCGTCTGCTTTGTCTTCTGCCTATTACTTTAAAAGTCATTTCTGTAAACAGTGTGGACCTGATCAGACTGCTCCTAAATCTGATCAGGGTCCACACTGTTTGCCTGTATGCAAAATGTATGTTTGAAAAGTTTGCAAGAAGCAGACGACATTTTCAGATGCAGTTTTTCTTGGCGCTTTAAGGGTTAAATTATCTTTTTTCAAAAAAATCTTTCAGGAATACCATCAGAGTGTCAAAGAGTTTGGATCCAGATCAGGCCCGACGTTTTGTCGGGCCTGATCTGGGTCTAAACTGTTTGCAAAGGTTATCAGCAGACGACAGTCGCCACCAGCTGGGAAAGAGTTAATTGACAGACCTATAATTGATTTGGATATGAATAAACTAAATTTTCCGACAATTGACAATTGTATTTATCTACAGCTGGATTAAGAAGGACCGTGAAATATCTACAGAAGCCTCCACCTGGGGACTTTTACGAAATAAGAACCATAAAATATAATATGAATGGAAGGAACATTGTTACAAAATGTTGGCAGCGGAATAAGCTATAACTGAAGTATCAAATGAACTGTCACTGAGTGAAGGCAAAACATGCAAGCATATTCTAATCAGTCCACACATCTCGCAATCTTGATCTTGGACATAACTACAGATAATGTAATACGCGTATTTACCATATGTATTTGGACAGCCAAGCCTGATCAAATAGTGTAGACCCAGACGAGACGTTGCAGAACTTGGCATCATTCAGGGTCTATACTGTTTGTCATTCATACAGCAATTTTTAGACACAACATCGGGTAGTAAATTGTACAGGTGGACGGGAAGACGGGTGGACGAAGAAAGTAATCCACCAGAAGCTGGGTCAGAACAAGACATCCAGGACTCGTAAGTAGTCATCTATGATCTTATCTTGAAAGATGAGTTCAGCAAGCCTCTAGTTACAGGACTTTTTCTACCAAAAAGTATGATATTTGTTTAAATTTTAAAAAAAGTATGGTAAGGAGTTGAGGTGTCCAAATACTTAGGGTAAATACGGTAGTTTCTGATAACCTTCATTTTTGCACCAAAATGTATACTGTGGAATTAAGTGGAATTGTCTCATTGAGAATTCCATTGAGTACCCACATAGCCCCAGATAAGACGGGTATCCACAGAATAATTTTCTAATTTCTCCACAAAAACTTGGGTAATCATTAGAAGCGCCTCACCTAGGTCCTTCTAATGATTTCCCACAAAGTATGTTTTTACAGAGAAATAAGAAAAATACAGAAAAAAGCGTCTAATCTGGAGTTATGGTACCCATGATACATTTTGGAGCAAAAATAACAAAGAATACCTTTTGAATACTACCTTTATCTGTTGTAGACATCACGAATACAGTTGACTTATTAGAAAATGTTTTCATGTAGACATGTGAAAAAAACAAATAAATACGTACACTGTCTTCTTGTCCTGTTTCATCAGTTTGTTTGTGAACTCACACAACACCTCCAGGAAAGCTATGTTTGGTGGTGATTTGTTAGCATCATTAGGATCTGTTTCACTAATGCTAAACAATATTCCCTCCCTGCAAAGAAACTTTTTTGTTTGTTTGTGTTGAGATTTTATGGCCCAGTCAACCCAATGGGGTCATGTCGAGCGAGGTCAGTTTACCTAACCACACATTTACTGGGCAGGCTTTGTCCTCTAAGCGGTTAACCAGTATTGTGCACATTCTTTTGCCAGAAACTGACAACTGCCCTTCTTGAATCAGCGGAAGGGAGAGAATGACCATAGAAAATATTTCATGATCAATCTCCACGAAAGAATGTTGCCGACCTCGGCGGGGGTCGAACCCGCGACCTCCTGGTCTCCAGTCGGATGGCGCATAGCTCCAGATAAGAGAGGGTATTAGGTAAATATTTCTCTTATTTCTACTGGAAAACATATGTTGTAGATACTCATTAGAAGTGCCTCCTTGAGGCATATGTTATCCTTGAGGTATTTCTAATTAGTCCCCGCAAAGTATGATTTCCTGGGGAAATGAGACAAATATCAATACTTTCAAAATCTAGGCCCAATTGTTCAAATTATCATTAGCTCAATGAGCTTGTTAATGACAATTTCAAATACATTGATATTTTTGCTGCAAAAATGTGAGTAGCTTTTGCATTGCAAAAGCTACTCTCACATTTGTTTCAGCAAACAATATCCATGTATTTGCCATATTTCAATGTCACTTTAGCTAACAACTTTGTTAAGTTTTGAACAACTGAGCCCTGGAGTTAAATGTACTTTAATACCATGATTTCATGTAATAATATAGTTAAAGGGGAATGGATGCATCACCCATGGAAATAACTCTTGACATAGAAACATTTACCTCCCTTCTCATTTGGGTTATTCTTAACTGTCAGAATGATTTTGCTCCCTCCAGCAACCATTTTTGAAAGGTCTCAAATACTAGAAAGGCAACTTCCTGTTTGCAAAAAGTTGTCTCCCTTTGCAAAATGGCAGCAGAACCTTTCAGGTATACATATTCACCTTAAAATGTAACTTTGATCAAAACAGTACATAAAAAAATGTAAGAGCTGACGCAGGACAGCGTAGCTTGCCTGAATCGTACTGTGCCTCTAAAAATTTTCACTAAAACTAATTGTTTTTTCTGTGACCTTGACCTCAAGGCCACACGTGGGTTGGGATGGTGCAGCAAAGAACTTCAAACCTGTATCTAATATCTGGGCAAGAACAAACTACATGTACTTCCATCCAGAGGTTCAGGAAATACAGCCTTTTAAAAATTTTCACCAAAAACTTTAACCAACACCAACGCCTTAGAGACTGCTATACCTCTACCTATATTTTCATCTAAAACATACAGCAAATATAATCTTATAATTCCAGTTCCTCATATTTATGTACATTTCACACAGTTTGATTGGTTGAAGGAAAAGTATTACACTTCAATAAAATGCAGAGCAGGAATCCGTCAGATCTGTTTTCCTTCCGCTATCTCAAAAGACTGACATTTTTTGGCAACATTTGTAACATTCTGATGACAAAGTTGGAATTATAACAAATGATTTAATACTATTTTTGTGGATTCATATCACTCTGCAAATGACAGCTAATCACCCACAAACCTAACACTAAGCCCTCTGGGTTCTACTTAGTTTGTGAGTGATTTGCTGTAGTTTACACATCAACATAATCTACAAAACTAAAATTCAGTAAAAATATGCATATGATAATCTGATATTTGAACCAGCACACCACAAAACCTACAAAACGGCATGTACGCCCAGCGAAGTCTCAGATTGGCCTGGGCTTTCATCCAGTCTGATCAGTCTTCGCTTTCTGCATGAAGAAAAAGCTTGGGTCCTTAGCTATCCGTTGAGCACACAGGGAAGACTCTGATCAGACTGGGTGGATGCCTAGGCTGATTGATCTGAGTCTTTGCTGGGCACACATGCCATTTTGTTGGTTTTGCCGTGCGCTGGCTCATTTTTCTACTGATGTGTTTTGAAAATACTGTCTGAGTGAGAGTGGGGACCCTGATCAGACTGTGTTATGCAAGGTCTGATCTGGATTTACAATATTTATTAAAGTCTGTTTTTCCCAATTAAGTGGGATTCAAAACCATTGTGTCCAGAGTTGTTTCATTTGTAGTTTTAAGGCCCAGTCAACACTGTAAAGGTCATGCCAAGCTGCCCAGTTAACCTAAAAACAGTTCTTCTTGGCAGGCTTAGTCCTCTAAGTGGTCATTAACCAATGCTTTGAGCACATACTCTTGCCAGTGACTTACAACAGCCCTTCTTGAATCAGCGGAAGGGGAGGATGACCCTAAAAATGGTTAATAATCAATTTTTCATGAGTTTTGTGGCTGAGCTTGGATTTGAACTTGCAACTTCTGGATCTGCAGTCAGACATGCTACAAACTGTGTTATGGAGCTTGGTGTCTAGAACTGGAGGTATTAAAGTCAACTGTGTTATCGGCAGTTCTGGGGTTATAGACTGATCAGCAATGTAATCTTGTCTACATTTTCAATCCTGATAAGACTGCTTTCAGCACAAGTTGCACAAGGCACAGTTCACAGTAACTAATCTTTCCTCCATCTAATTTTACTGCTAAAAGTTTACCTATGCATGGCTGCCACTGCATCTCGGTTCTTAACTTGATCGAGACCGAATGAGAGAGAAAATCTTCTTGCCAACTCCTGTAATAAATCATAAAGAAAATTTCTACCCTAGCGTTTCATTTGGACCACCTTTTATGACGGCGAGATAATTCTAATGAAATACAATAATATATGAGATGGGGCACACCATTTCCTGCAAGACTGCATGTTCTCCCTACCAAGACTCAGATCAGCCTGCACATCCAAAGCATCTTTAGGAGTACAGTGAAGACTGATCAGCCTGTATATCTGCACAGGCTGATCAGTCTTCACCATAGCTACAGATAAGAGGGGGTATCCACATAATATTTTTCTTATTTCTCCACGAAAACATATGTTGTAGGTACTCATTAGAAGCGCCTCGGCAAGGCGCTTCTAATGGGTACCCACAACATATGTTTTCATGGAGAAATAAGAAAGATATCAACATTTTTCGGATGAAAAACGCACCTTATCTGTTGCTATGCTTCACTGTACTACTTCAGATGCTTTGGAACCTTGGCTACCCAGAGAGTGCCTGGCACCTGAACCTTTGCTGTTCACATATGCAATAATGGCTCTTTTCCACTGACGAGACTCATTTTGATCAAAAGCAGACTCAATACATCTGATGATAACAAATAACATGCTACAGTCGAACCTCAATGGCTCAAACATCTTTGGGACCATGGAAATTCATTCGAGACATGGGTAGTTCGAGCCACTGAGGATGGTTCAGGGTCATGGCACCAGTTCAGGATGCAAATAGCGATAATTTAGGGAAATCTTTTCAATTTTCTACACAGCGATTGTATGTTGAGTGTACTCATTAGAATCCCCTTGAAGAGGTGATTCTAATGAGTACACACAACATACAATTTCACGATAAAATAAGAAAATTTCCTTAAATATTTGTTTTCTTGAGTTATCGGAAGAATTTCGTCGGGACTCAAAAACGAGTTCAAATTAGCCATGGTAAACGAGCCATCGGTGTTCCAGCCATCGAGATTTGACTGTATCTTTATGTTTATGTTTGTGTTGAGGTTTTACAGCCCAGTCAACCCAATGGCGTTATGCCGAGCGTGGTCAATTTACCTAACCACACTTTTACTGGGCAGGCTTAGTGCTCAATGAAGTTGACCAGTATTGTGCACACTCTTTCACCAGAAACTGACAACTGCCCTTCTTGAATCAGCAGAAGGGAGAGAATGACCATTAAAAATATTTCATGATAAAATCTGCACAGAAGAATGTTGCCGGCCAAGCAGCGTTTCTGTTCACCAGTCGGACGTGCATCCAACTGAGCCACTGCGGCTGGATATTTCTCCTAAATCCCAAGCAGCAATTTCTCCTCTTTTCCACAATATTTCTCTACCTTCAGGAGTCAAATTACATATTCATTTGTGAAATGTGGTTGTTCGACTTATTTTTTCCTTAATTCTGCAAATCTACGTCCAGGTATGGATATCTCAAAGTATTTCAGAGAGTCCCTTGGACTTAGAGATAACGAGAGTTGTCAACAGATTCATTTGAAATCTTTGAGTCTTCAATACAAGATCTTGAACAATTAGACCTACATGCAAGTTTCTTTACAGTTTATGGGTCAGCAAAAAAGAATTAAATTTAAACACTGCTGTAAAGTGCAGATAAACCAACATTCACTGTTTCAAACCATTGTACAATTCTACGGGAAAAATGTCTTCATTTACACCAGAGTAGTTAATACAAGTGCTGTGAACTATGTTTTTGGCTTACAAATACATGTTCAAAGAACTACATGAAGGCTGCATCAAGGGAAATAAGCCTTCGAACATGCACAAAATGTGCAGATTCAGATCATCCTGCATACGCACAAAATATCAGCCAGGGCCCAGTTGTTCAAAACTAAAGATGTCGTTAGTTAACGATTCGTTAAAATTTACGAGTGATACGCAAATATGTTGAAATTTTTTGCTGAAAAAATGTGAGTAGCTTTTGCAGTAACTACTCACATTTGTTCAGCAAAAAATATCAGAATATTGTATATTGAATCCACTAAAACAGTTAACGAAATGACCCTTAACGAGCTTGTTAAGCTAACAACGCTTTGAACAACTGGGCCCAGGTCTTTGCTCTCCATTCATACATTCTGTAGTATCCAATGATTCTGTTAACGGACGGTGAAGGCCCTGATCAGACTGCGCACATGCGCAGTCTGATCTGGGCCTTTGCTGTCCGCATATGCCCGAAGACACGTTTCACACGGCACGGCCTATATATAACTAGTTTTGTAAGTTTCAAATCAAGTGTCTCGATTGATACTTCCATACTCACCTTAATGGACTGGAAGGCATCAGCTGATCTGTCTATCTGTCCACCCTGCTCTGCATGCAGTTCCTTGTACAACTGAAATAAGAAGTCAGATAAGCCTCTCCAACATGGACAACCTAACACACGAGATTAATGTAAAACTGGAACATTTGTGTATTTTTATCAGCATAAGACAAGTTTTAGTATAACTGGTGAAAATGGCCCATATCTCTAGATATGGTGCTCTTTTCAACCAAAAAGTAGTGACACACATTTTTGGGTCGATTGTAAAGGAGCCAAAGCGTACAAACACCAAAATTTCCTTAAGGTAGTTGTTTTGCATACTCATTAGAAGTCCTCAGAGAGTAGCTAATAGAATCTTTTTTATGTGAATACCTCTATTTTCTAGAATTACAGATGGCCCTTTTTTCTTTTTCTTTTCAAATCCAAATATTATTCCTACCATACATACAAAAGACTTTTCCATCCAAAATAAAGTATATGTAAGTGATCTGTTTGTATTGGGCATATAGAAGTGATAAGGTCTAGATGAGAGTGGGTATCAGGTAAATATTTTATTGTTTACCCACGACCTTCTGATCACCAGTCAAGACGCGTATCAGATATGTCTAAGCCACCGAGGCTGTCTGTTATCTACAGATATGAGTTCACAATGTTGCTCATATTTTATCATATCTACCTGCATTAAACTTGTGGCTAGTGTCTTTGCTGTTGCCACTTTGTTGATTTCTCTTGCTTTACTCAATGTAGCCTTGATAATATCGCCGTAATCATTGTAGAACTGAAATACACAGAAAAACATGTTTACCTATTGCTTAGCATCCCATGTAAAAATTTCAGCAGACACCATTTTGAAATATTTATCTAGTTTTCCCAAGAGACAATTTGCATGAAATGTATCATCACTATTTTCTGGGAAAAACAATATTATCAATTTGTCGTCTGCTGAATTTGCCCTTAATCCATTTATGCCTAGTGACCCATAAAAGGGCAAACTTGGCAAACAGTGTAAACCCAGATCAGACTCCACAGAATGCAGCATCTGATCACAATCTACACCGTTTGCATTGAGTACAGGAGTCACTATAAAAGATGGTAATAGTTAAACTAATCAGACATCCCTTCACTTGGAAATGGATCTCTGTCCAAAGACTAGGTAGAAGAGTCCACTAGGCATAAATGGCTTAGTATTCCAACAGACATGCCAGAACATAGCTTAGTGTACATACTGCTGCATGCTATGATGATGATGATTGGTGTTTTACATCCCTTTCAATAGTATTTGTCATATGGAAGGGTGATGATGGAAGGCTCTGTGCAATGAAGGTCCATACAGTCATGAGCTGATTGGAAATTGAGACCTCATGGTCTAGAGTTGTGAGTCCTAACCACGCAGATACTTCACAACCGCAAGAAATTTAATATATAGGACTTTTTTTTTTTTTTTTTTTTCCTTTTATTTGAACAGCATCTTCATTCGTCAGTGCAGGGAACATTTAAACCCACAGAAAATAACATGCCATATCGTATTTTTATAGAGGAAGATGAACTTTACTTTTAAGCATACATACAGTAAATGTCCTCAAATTTTGTATACCAAAGTTTCTGACAAAATGGCCAATGCAAACAGGGCAGACCCAGGTCAAACTGCTCCTGAAGGAGCACTCTGATCAGGGTATACACTGTTTGTCTCTTTGTGTTGAGGTTTTAGGGCCCAGTCAACCCAATGGAGTCGTGTCAAGCATAGTCAGTTTACCTAACCACATATTTACTGGGCAGGCTTAGTCCTCTAAGGGATTAACCAGTATTGTGCACATTCTTTCGCCAGAAACTGACAATTGCCCTTCTTAAATCAGCGGAAGAGAGAGAATGACCGTAGAAAATATTTCATGATCAATCTCCACGAAAAGATGTTGCCAACCCGGCAAGGTCAAACCCGTAACCTCCTGATTAACAGTCACACACAGTGCTTTAAGAAACAACTGCATAAAAAGCAAAATTTAGGCCAAAAAGGTATTAATAAAGTGTTCCAAATTTTAGGACACAGATATAGTATACAGATTTCCTTTACAATTTATCTATTATTATTACACATCTCTACAATCACTACCTCAGTACAAGTCAATATTATGACTTCCAAAAGATGGGTAGAAAAATCATTGTGGTATGTCTATATCATACAATGAACTTGTTTTTATGTACTATTTATCTGGGCCCAGTTGTTCAAAACTAACGACGTCATTAGTTAACATATCGTTAAAACTTTGATCATTAAATATGGCATATACGCTAATGTTTTTGCTGAAAAAATGTGAGTAGCTTTTGCATTTCAGCAAAAATACTTGTGAATTAGATATTGTACTTAGTAGAACAGTTATTTTGACCACTAACGAGCTCGTTAAGCTAATGATGCTTTGAACAACTGGGCCCTGTTTTCCTGATGGCTTGTAAAGGAGGAGTGGTTGATGATAATTCTGGGATAAGTTTCAGGATTTCTTCATAGAAACTTACATTGTGGGTAATCATTAGAAGTGCCTTGGTGTCCCACTATTTATGTTTTAATGCTTCTCATGAATACCCATAACATGTTTTTATGGAGAAATAAGAAAAATTGTTCTAGATTGGCTACTCAGTAAATGCATTAAACAATTGTTATTGGTATCCATTGGAAGCTTCTCGACAAGGCGCACCTAATGAGTAGCCATAACGTGCTTTTATGGCGATATAAGAAAAAAAAATCATTCCAGAATTATTTCTTCTGAAGAAGATGTCTATTTTCTTACCTTCATATAATGTTTGAACATGGGTGCTGCTACTCTAATACAGATGACATTATACACAATGAGTTTACAGAAACAGGCAAGGAAGTTGCGTCTTTTGTGGAGTTCTTCAATCTTTACATTTTCATCAACTTCTTCTGTAAACAAATACAATCAAAATAATGTGTAAATGAACAATTTCATAGCCATTTCATGGACACAGGCATGCCATAGCACAGACATGGGTCTAACTGAGTTATCAATGTTATACTGCTCTTACATAATACTGTAGGCAGACTTCAATAATTTCAGTAAGCAGTAAAGAATCTGATCAGAGAGCTACAGCACTAAACATTTTTTTTTTAAGTTAATGTTGGATAAGGAAAGCCTGTCACTGGTAAACTGAGCAAATGTCATATTGCAATTCTTATTTTTTTCCATACAATAGGGTTTGATAGTTCCAGGGTGTCAAGTGAAGGGTCTAAAATTATAGGTATTTCGGCAATGAAAATACAGGAAATTACAGGTGAAAGTTGATGGGAGAAAAACTATCACAAAGTTTATTTCTTTAAACCATTCAATGCATTTAGCTATTTTTTATTTGAAGAAATACATGGAAAAGGCAATGTTTCCAAAGTATACGAATGAACCTGCCTAGAGATTTGACTTCAAGCACAGATTGTCAGAAACAGTAAGGACAGTTTTCTGAGAATATGCATTAGTAATAAAAAGGATCTGATAACATATTATCAAAGACTGTTTTTGTGGCTTGCTTTAAAACTAAACAGACTGCTTTCTGGAAAGCCGAGTCAGCAAAGCGAGCAAGGAAAACAATGCTAGTTTTCCATTCCCAAGAACTGTTTTTAATGAAAATTAATTCTTTTGGGTGGCCAAAGTATACCATTTATAGGTATTTTGCTAAAATATAGGATAATATTGGTATTCATTGGTAGACCTCTGAAATATAGGAAAATATAGGTAATTATAAGTAACTTGACCCTCTGTATTTCATGCAAATTGTTTCATTAGGAGACAATGTGCATGAAATATCAAACCCTATTTTCTGGAATTCCTTAGGAGATAATTTGCAGGAAATATCAAACCTTATTTTGTGTGAAAAAATAAGAAAAATATTTTAAATTATCATTTGCCGAAATTTTTTTCCCCAACATACAAATATTAACCATATTTTTGCCTGTAATGGCTAATTTCAACAGAAGTAAGAGAACTTTTATTAACCCTTGTCATGCTGAGCCCGGATATACTCTGCCTTTGCAAACAGTGTAGATCCAGATCAGTTGGCTTCTGAAGAAGCCAACTGATCTGGATCTGCACTGTTTGCCATTGAGTATGTGAATTTATAGCAACAATCCAGATCAAGCAATCTGATTGGCTGAAAAGTACAAATGGGTGTGGCATATTAATTTATTCAGCATGACAAGGGTTAAAGCTCCAGATAAGGTGCATTTTTTCACCCAAAAATATTGAATTTTTCCTGTTTCTCCACAAAAACATATTTTGTTGGTACTCATAAGAAGTGCCTTGCTGAGGCGCTTCTAATGAGTACACACAAAATATGATTTCATGAAGAAATAAGGATTTCATGAAGAAAATATTTACCTGATACCCCCTCTTATTTGGAACTTTGTTTTATTAATAATAATAATAATAATAATAATAATAAAAGACTTTATTTATAGAGGGTAATACATTTAGTAATCTAGTACTAATCTTCCATGTGGCCCTCTTTTTTTTTTTCTTACCATCATCATCGTCATCCAAGAACACCTTGTCTTCTAGGAAATTACTAAGCTGCTTTTGTAAGCCCTTATCTGGTTCATAAACAAGAGGCTTCAAGCCCTCCTTCTCGCTGAGATTTTTACTGTAAACAATGAGCGAGTCACAGATAGTGACGTAGGCCTCCTCGCTGATCTTGGACAGGGGATGGTTAAGTAACTGACTGCAATACCTCATCAGATCATTCTGACATTTCTTGAACTTTTCCAGCTGAGTCTGAAACAAAGATTAGTTAATTTATAGCTGGCCTTACATGATCAAATGTTATTGTACTTACTCAACCGTAATAACCCTAAGTATTGGGACAGACAGGCCTGAGCAAACAGTGTAGACCCAGATCAGATGACGCAGAATGCGGCATCTGATCAGGGTCTACACTGTTTGCCACTTGTCCAGCAACATTTTAAATCCATCAACAGGTAGTGGAACAGACTTTTACCAGTTATAATACAAGTATGTTAAGGTATCCCAATATTTTGAGTAAATACGGTAAGTAGTTTGAAGACAGGCGTAAGGAAATAGTACAGACCCAATCAAAATGCAGTATCTAATCAGGATCTACACATCCAGAAGTTTTTAGAAATAGAAACATCAACAGGAGTAGTAAAATGGACTTGTTTAAACTCTAGGACACGTATTGTAAGTTTTGATTTGATTTGGCCCAGTCAAAACTGTTCAGGTCTTGTCCAGTTGGTCAGTTGACCTACTCATACTTTTTCCTGAACATGCTCAGTCCTCTAAGCAGTTAACCAGTACTTTGTGCAAATACATTTGTCAGTAACTGACAACTGTTCTTGAATCAGCTGAGGGATAGAATGACCCCAGGAATTATTTCATGATCTCCAAAACAAAAGCTGTGGCAGAGCTGGGATTTGAATTTGCGACCCTTTGGTCAGCTGTAAGGAGCTAATGTGGCCAAATATTTAAGAAAAAATGCAGTAACCTAAATTAGTCTGCAAAGCATGATTAGGAGTCTGCACTTGCATGATAAATAAAGGCACTGAAAAATTTTTTAACCCTAGTCCTGCTGAACCTGGATAAACCCTGCCTTTGCAAACAGTGTAGATCCAGATCAGTTGGCTTCTGAAGAAGCCAACTGATCTGGCTCTGCACTGTTTGCCATTATGTATGTGAATTTATATCAACAATCCAGATCAAGTAATCTGATTGTCTGAAAATTAGAAGTGGGTGTGGCATCTTAATTTATTCAGCAGGTCAAGGGTTAAATTCTACTACAGTGGAACCTCGGTAATTCGAACGCCAATTTTTCGAAACTACCGGCTTTTTTGAAGACGACTGATGGTCCGGAATTTTTTCACTATAATTTATTGCAAAAATATCACCGATTTTTCGAATTTCAATTTTTCGAAAAAATCAATTTTTCGAACAGATTCGTCGGTCCCAAGCAAAGAAATTCATATTAAAATCCCCTGCTAAATTCGAAATTCCAAACTGCCAATCAAGGTCACGCATGATGATCATGATTTCTTTGTGCGGCGAGTTCGATTGTTACACTCTCGAGTGATTTCACGGGTTTATTCGCTACAGGTAATTGATACCGGATTAACGGTGAATATTCCGAACAGATTCGTCGGACCCAATCAAAGAAATTCCTTTTAAAATCCCCTGCCAAATTCGAATATTCCAAACTGCCAATCAAGGTCACGCACGACGATCATGATTTCTTTGTGCGGCGAGTTCGATTGTTACACACCCGAGTGACTTCACAGGTTTATTCGCTACAGGTAATTGACACCGGATTAACGGTCACACTATTGAGTGATGATCCTTGATTGAGTAAAGGGTGTCTTTATTTGAGATCGTTAGCAATGATGTCTTATTTGATGTTTTTTTAAGTATGGGTCATTAATGAACTTTAATGATTTTAAAGATCAGTGATTCATGTAACGTGTAAATACGAATGATCTGTAATAGTACGGTTAAAGCAAAAATAACAATTCTGAGACGAATTTCCTGAATATTTATGGACGTTTTTTAAAGTGAAAGCAGGGACAAAAAGGCGAAACAAAATTGGCTAGAAACGTGGAGTTTGCCCTTTCAGATCTGTATCAGCCAGTTTTTTGCAGACTGATACAAAACTACGCTATCTGTCAACGTTTGTCGTTTTTGCACCTGTTTTGCAAGGTTAAATATTTCGTCAGTAAATTGGTTCGTTACTTTACATTTAACCTTCATTTTCGTTATTGTAAATAGCTGTAAATAAAACTGTAAGTTCATGTTTTCTTTTTTTTATTTTCTGGTTCCGTACGTAGGCCTGTCAAGCGATTAGCTCAACCTTCAAGCAACTTATTATTTTTAATGCTTAGGCAGATGTTCCCATTACTTCAACGATATTGAATAAAAAAAATCCGAACATATTCGAAAACTACCGATTTCGGAAATTCGAACTACCGATAATTCGAAGAAATTCCTGCAGTCCCTTGCACTTCGAATTATTGAGGTTTGACTGTATTATCTATCCAAAGTGCATGTTTCACACACATTTTAATCCTCAACAGTCAAAATAAGAGCTGTCACAGAACAGCATATCTTGCTTGAATCACATATTTCGTCTAAAAACTTTAACCAAAAACTTTAACGTAATTTGTTTCCAAGTCCATGACTTTGACCTTAAGGTCACTCATGTGCGCTGAGATGGTACAGCATAAAACTTCAGACTAGTATCTAACATCAGGGCAAGTATGAACTACTTTCAGCCAGAGGTTCAGCAGATATAGCCTTTTAAAAACTTTAACCAATGTCGACGCCATGGTGACTGCTATAGCAAAGTTTATTTGTCATATAAAATACAAGTTTACAACTGAAATAAATGTATAATAAATTTTTAATGACCGCTATCCAAAAATAAAGTATATATAACTTTGCAACTGTTTTTGCATATGACCTCCTGGATACATTTACCATTCTTACTGCTTTTATTTTTTGCTGATTTTCAGATTTTCAGACCAAACACCTGTAAAATATGGCCAAAGAACTCTGCATATGAGGTGTTTGGTTTTCTGAAGCGGCACTGTATCATACCAGAAAAAAAACAACAACAACAAATTCATTTTAACAGCAACATCTTCGAGAACAAATGCCATCCTGGTTTTTGATTGACTGTTGGGGTCTAACGACACGTCATTTTGTGTCGTCTCCAAGAGAAAGGCAGAAGCTTGAAGAGATAGTAGAGGAGATGAAAGGGAGGGACAGAAGAGAAAGAGGAAAATGAATGAAAGTGAAGAAACAGAAGAAACTAGAAAAAGTGTCCATAGGACACGGATGCCCCCGCCAAAATGCCATTCAGAAAAAGTACATATGTAATTGTGACAGGTACAGCATGAAGTTATTATTATGGTTCATATGGCCCACACACGGTTAACTATATGGAACTTAGTCAAGGGCAGATAATTAATAAACCAAATAAGCAAGCGTTGTCTTCCATGTTCATTACACATCGCCTCAATGTCATGCATGCATCTGCAAATTTTCATAAATATATTCCATATAGTTTAGGAGTTATGGCCCACACACTGTTTACTATATGGAACTAAGTCAAGGGCAGATAATTCAAAAACCAAAACAAGCAAGAGTTGTCTTCCTTTTTCATGACACATCATCTCAATGTCATGCATGCACCCGTAAAGTTTCATAAATATATTCCATACGGTTAAGGAGTTATGGCCCGGACACGGTTCACAATATGGAACTAAGTCAAGGGCAGATAATTCAAAAACCAAACCAGCAAGAGCTGTTTTCCTTGCTCATGACACATCGTCTCAATGTCATGCAACCACCTGTAAAGTTTCATAAACATATTCCATACGGTTTAGGAGTTATGGCCCGCACACGGTTTACTATATGGAATTAAGTTAAGGGCAGATAATTCAAAAACCAAACAAGCAAGAGTTGTCTTCCTTTTTCATGACACATCGTCTCAATGCCATGCATGCACCTGTAAAGTTTCATAAATATGTTCCATACGGTTAAGGAGTTATGGCCCAGACATGGTTTACTATATGGAACTAAGTCAAGGGCAGATAATTCAAAAACCAAACAAGCAACAGTTGTCTTCCTTGTTCATGACACATCGTCTCAATGTCATGCATGCACCTTTAAAGTTTCATAAATATATTCCATACGGTTAAGGAGTTATGTCCTGAACACGGTTTACTATATGGAACTAATTCAAGGGCAGATAATTCAAAAACCAAACAAGCAAGAGTTGTGTTCCTTGTTCATGACACATTGTCTCAATGTCATGCATGCACCTGTAAAGTTTCATAAATATATTCCATACGGTTAAGGAGTTATGGCCCGGACACGGTTTACTATATGGAACTAAGTCAGATAATTCAAAAACCAAACGAGCAAAAGTTGTCTCCCTTGTTCATGACACATCATCTCAATGTCATGCATGCACCTGTAAAGTTTCATAAATATATTCCATACAGTTTAGGAGTTATGGCCCCGACACGAATTGGGACGGACGTACGTACGGGACGGACGGACAGGGTAACACTTTATGCCCTTCCACTATTCTTCGAATAGGCGGGGGCATAATAAAAACATTTCCCTTCTACACTTACCTGCTGCAAGGCTACCAGGCCTTGCCCAACTGAAAGCCAATCTCAGTTGGACGCCCTGGTGACATAAGATTCACAACACCTTTGCCTCACCCAACCACCCCCAATGAGGGTCCACTGTAACAGTGTAGAAAAAAAATTTCAACAAACCTGGTCAGGGTGGTCACCCATCTGTTGTAAGTTCCATAATAATAGTGTATGGCACGTTGTCTGGGCTTTACAAACAATCTGAAAGGGATAACACATCACATATATATGTGTACAAGTCATGTCAAAGAAGGAAAGCAGTTTATTAATCTGCAAACAGTGAAAGCTCAGATCACTCTGTATGTTCACACTGTCCATTCAGGAGGATTCATATTGCATAGCTCTTGATAAGATGCGTTTTGTCAATCTAAAAGTATTGATATTTTTCTTATTTCTTCATGAAATAATTTGAGGGTACTCATTATCAAGAAGCGCCTTGATGAGGTGCTTCTAATTACTCACATGTTTTCGTGTAGAAATAAGAAAAATATTTACCTGACACAAACTCTTATCTAGACCTATGCAATTGGCAAAGAGGAACTGAATACTGTACTATATTTACTCTAAGTATTTGGACATACAGGCCTGAGCAAACATGAAATGATTTTTTTATCGTATCTCTGAATTAATGTTGGCAACATTAATTCAGAGATACCATAAAAACTGTTTCATTTTTTATCCAGTTCAAGAACGAGAGACAAACTGAAATTTTACAGGCTGTCAGGTTTATTTTTTTTTCTGAGAAAATAAGACTTGACATTTTATGTGAAATGCCTGCTGACATTTCATGTGAAATGTCTGCTAGGCAAACTGTTCACATGAAATGTTAAGCCTTATTTTCTCTGAAAAATATAAAAAGAAAGTTTCAAAATGTCTGCTGCAGTTGTGACTGGGGTGTTAAGGTAAAGACTTTACCTCATCCGGCAGTTCCACATTATCAGCTGCTTGTTTCACTATGTGTAACATGTCTTCCCAAAGCTCCCATGAACTCAGATCATGACAACTGAAATGAGAATAAAAATGAATGCTGCCTCACTTGTACCAATAAAAAGGCAAAAACAGGTTATGGTCGTAAGATGATATCAGACTGCTTGAAGGAGAAAGTGTATGTCAGGAAATATAGTAGATATTAATACAAGATATGGAACTAAATGCTAGAGCTATTTGTGTTGGGGGTTTAATGACACGTCAACCCTTATGGGTCATTTTGTGTTGTCTCCCTTAGAAAGGGAAAAGAGAGATAGAAGAGATAGTAGAGATGAAAGAGAGGGACAGAGGTGAAAGGAAAAATGATAGAAAAGGAAGAAACAGAAGAAAACAGAAATGTGTCAGTATGACACAGATGCCCCTGCCCAGGGCCATCCTCATCCACACGCAGGCATTTTGCAAAAAAATGAATTTGAAAAAAGGACCATCTCTCATAATAATTGGCAGATTTTACCCTAAATCGAACTTGACCATATTTTATGATTATATACCTGTTTATAAAATATGAATCCAATACACCAATTAATCTTTTTTAAAAAAATATTGTGAGGAAAACATTTTTTGAAGGTGAAAAAGGACCATAACTCCCTTAATAATGGGTGGATTTTACCCTAAATCGAACTTGACCTCTATTTTATGATTATATACCTGTGTATTAAATATGAATTCAATGCACTAATGTTTTCAAAAGATATCACACTGAAGCTATTTTTCAACATTGAAAAAGGGCCGTAACTCCAAAAATAATTGGTGGATTTTACCCTAAATCAACCTGGACCTATATTTTAGAATTATATGCTTCTGTATAAAATATGAATTCAATACACTAATCTTTTCAAAAGTTATAGAACGGAAACCCTTTTTCAAAGTTGAAAAAGGGCCATAACTCCCAAAATAATAGGTGGATTTTACTCTAAATCGAACCTGGCCTACATTTTATGATTATATACCTGTGTATAAAATTTTAATCCAATATACCAATCCTTTCAAAAGATATCGCAAGGAAACCATTTTTCAAAGCAGAAAATTTTTCAAAGTCGAAAAAGGGCCATAACTCCCAAATTAATTGGTGGATTTTACCCTAAATCGACCTTGACCTACATTTTATGATTATATACCTGTGTATAAAAATTCAATCCAATGCACCAACCCTTTCAAAAGATGGAAACCATTTGTGTTACATACGCAATGTACGGACAGGACGGACATATGTACAGACAGTGGTGATACTTTATGCCCCCCAATTGAAAATGGCGGGGGCATAATAAAAACATTCCCCCTCTACCCTTACCTGCTGCAAGGATAGCAGGCCTTGCCAAACTGTAAGCCAATATCAGTTGGACGTCCCTGAGACTAAGATACACAACATCCCCAAATGCTAGAATGTTGATGGATGAACAGATAGAAAACCAGACGTAACAAATAGGTGTCTTTGGGGTTATATTCAAACAGTAATTTGTCAGTCCAAATCAGGCAGAGATGCTGCACAATCTGATTAGGGCTTTGTATAAATGTTACTGTATTCTGCAATGATTCAGAAAGTGGACAGTGAAAGCCCTAGTCTGAATCTCCACGAGTGGAGATTCATTGTTCAAACTCCTCCCTGGATCTGCAGTCAGAGGCGCTACCAACTGCACTATGGAGTCCAGTTGGTATAATGTGTATTTTTAAAGAAACTTTGTAAAAAAAGAATGCGTCTCTTACCATGAGAAAGCATACAGTCTTTTTAAAGCAGCAATAAGGGCATAAATTTCATCATCATCTGGTTGTTCCCCCTGAAAAAAGTTGAAGACACACAATCTCTATACATGATAAATATAAACAAGAGGGCCAAGATGGCTCTGTATCCCTCATCTGTTTACCAGACAAGTTTTGAGTCAATTGGCCTTTGGTTCAAGAGAAGAAGTTCAATATAGCTTTTCAAGACGCAGACATCTTGGATTTACAATCAGAACAATTTCAGCAATTTTAGATCTAAAAATCACCTCGATACTTCAAATGAAGTCTCAAGTCGACTGGCCTTTCGGTTAAGGAGTTGAAAAATAGAAATATATGTTCAAGATGGCGGGCCATGTTGGTCATCTTGGATTTGCGACTGGAATGATTTTAGCTATTTTAGATCTACAATTCACCCTGATACTTCCCACCAAATTATGTTTCAACTGGCCTTTTGGTTCAGGAAAAAAAGTTCAAAATAGATTTTCAAAGAACTCAAAGTATCATACTAAGCAATGTCATCTGTTAGCCTTTTTCATTTTGTCATTGTTTGCCATTTTATTTTCAATTTTTGTCTAACACTCCTTTTCAAGATGATGGACTCATCCAATTTGAAGCTGGAAGAGTTCAACTTCACAGTTGAAAGGTAAAGAACAATTGCTAATGAACAGAGAAAATTCTCACTAGACTGTCTATTTGGTACTTTATATTTATTTCTCACACATAATACTTGTTTGTTGTTGTTTTTTTGTTTTTTTGTTTTTTTTCTGTGCTCCCTCTTTAAAGCTCATGTAATAATCAGAAGAATTCATACCTCTGCAAAGTAGTCCATCATGGCTTCTTTGAACTTTACTACGAGACCATCGATAAGTGTCTTCTTAGCGACATCACATTTACCACTGATTGCATATTCTTCATTGCACAAACATTCAAAACACTTTGAACATGCTTCCAGCACCTGTAAAATACAGACTGTCTCATAACTCTTTTTTTTTTCTCAATATATATATATATATATATATATATATATATATATATATATATATATATATATATATATATATATATATATATATATATATATATATATATATTTTTTTTTTTACTTATTTCTTAATGAAAATATGTTGTCATTGAGGTGCTTCCAATCAGTACCTTCATGAAGACAAATATTCATCTGCATTTATATGGAATGCTGTACCACGGGTCAATTTATACATGTATTTGAAGGCATTTTTCCCCTAGTAAGATCTGTATGTGAAACCTGTGTCTATGTTATGGTACATGTTGTGGAGAGGTGACAGCTGTTAGTAGTGGTTCCACTGTATCTCTAAAACAAAGTAAAATGATTTCACATAAAACCAATCATATTTTCAGGCCAGTTTTAACCCTTAAAGCACCCACGTCCTTCAAAAGAGTACCCACAACATATATTTCATACTAAATGAAGAAAAGTATGAGAAGCAATGTCTGAAAACGTACCTTCATAAATGTGTGCCCAGCAAAGATCCAGATCAGCCTGCATTTTTGCGCAACCTGATCAGAATTTTCAGTGTGCTTTTTGGATAGCCAAGTAGGCAAAGTTTCTTCATGCAGATCATGCCGACTGATGTGTAGGTTGACTTGACACCTTGTTGGGTGCATGTCAGAAAGTGCTTTTACTCACACTGCGGCTCACGAAATATTTATCAGGGTCCAGCTGTTCAAAACTTAACAAGGTTGTTAGCTAAGGTGATGTTAAAATTTCTATTTTGAAATAGGGCAAATATATTGATATTTTTTGCTGAAAAAATGTGAGTAGCTTTTGCATTGCAAAGCCTCTCACATTTTTGCAGCAAAAATATCAATGTGTTTGAAAATACCTTATCTACAACAGTTAAGGAGTTTGTCATTAATGAGCTTTGAACAACTGTGCCCTGGATAATTCTAGAGCTATCTGAGGTAAGGATGTTAGTAAAGATGTTGTACAAACCTCCTGATCTGTGTGTTTCTCCACAATTTCATGTAGGTATCTTAACAGGCCTTCAAGATTCTGGAAAACAAAACAAATTATAGAACAGCTGAGATGTAAGGCAAAACTTCACAAATAAATCTAGCGGTATATACTATCATAAGACTGATTTTAGTTTTCCATCAAAAATGACCACTAAAACACTGTAATCTGATAATCATAGTAATGGCAATTTTAGAAACTGTACATGCGCAAAAAAGCTTATTACTTAATGTCCCTAAGTAGATATGTATCAGCCAGAATCAACCATCGGATATTGTTTGTCTGAGTTCTTGTTTAACAAGTCAACCCTTCTGGGTTATCTTAAGTTATCTCCCAGAGCTACATGTAGATGAGGAGAGGAAAAAAGTGAACTATGGGAGAGGCATAAGTGAACTAGAGGAGAGGCAAAAGCGAATTAGAGGAGAGGCAAAAGTGAAGTAGAAAAACATTATGCCCCCAACTATATGCTTATCCCTACAAACGCTAAATTTTAAAAGGGGCATAACTATCATAAACTTAGTATGACTGTTTTCCAAAAGTTAATCAGGCCATCTACTCCTCAGCTCCAACACGCTTGCTAAATTCAAGGCCTTAGTTCAAATAGATATCTTGCTGGCATGAAGAGTGAATAACAAACCAAAAGCAATATGCCCCTCCATAGTTGGGGACATAAGAAGAGGATGAGTGAAAAAACAAATGACAGTACAGCAACGAGTACAGCTGGCCCTCATCACCACCCAACTAGCCACCAACCATCAGATTCACTGTCTGATGGAAGAAGTAACTGTCAAGATACAACAAAGGCTACAATAAGGATGTGCCAAAACATACTATTTGTATGTCATGATGGGGAATGCAGTTGTTAATGAGGAGTATTTGATGAAAATTTTAAAATTTTCTCTAGTTCTCAATAAAACCATATGTTGTGGGTACTCATCAGAAGTGCCTCAGTGAGTCACTTCTAATGAGTACACACAACATGTTTTTATGAATAAATAAGAAAGCTTATCCAATAATTTTCACCAAATACTGCTCCTTAGCAACTCCTCTAGTCCGATTGAATACACATTCAAAACTCTGAAAAGGAGTCAACCAATGGGAGCAAAGTCTTTTCTTTCAGAAAGGGCTTGGTGTGCAGGAAAGCAAACTGGAAATAACCAATTACCAAAGTTGTCTCCCTTGTTACAAATGGCAAAAAATCTACTGAGTGTACTGTAATAATGCTAAGTATTGGGACAAATCGGCCTTTGCAAACAGTATAGACCCAGATCAGATGCCGCAGAATGCGGCATCTGATCTGGGTCTATACTGTTTGCCATACATATGGCAATGATTTAGATACATCGAGAGATAGCAGAATGGACTATTTCAAATTTTAGGACAAATACGGTAAGTAGATAAGGTGTCCCAATACTTAGTTATTACTGTATCCAATCACCTTAAGTTACTTTATTGTTCATAATCAATTTGTTGAGATGAGGTTTACAAACCTAGATGTCAACAATATTTCTGTCATGCTAAAACCTTTGACTTTGACTGTGCAACATTTACCTAATTGGAAATAAATGACAAACTCAAGTCCTGACTAAAATTACTAGGAACTGCTCACAGAGGCTCCAAGCTGTTCATCTATTTAGCAAGCATTAATCGGCAAATGCCAAAAGGCCAATTATTGTTTTCACAATGTGTTAACATAGCTTCAGTTAAAGTGCTTTTTATTTCAACTACAAAGTGTTTACATTTTGTTATTCCTCCATAAAAACATTATAAAGTGCCATACATTACATGTTTCTATCATGAAATAAAAAGATATCTGGCTGCACATCTTTGAAGAGCTATGTGGAAGGAGACGTTACCTTCTCTTGTCTACCAGAGGTGTAGATTTCGAGATCAAAGTACTGGGGTATTAACAATAGGTTAGCAACCTTCTCTGGGTCCATTAAATACTGAAAATAGACAAACAAATATATTTACTATCCAAAATAATGTTCACCAAAGTTTCCCATTTTATGGGAAATGGTAAAATACTATCAGTCTATTGTCTCTTAAAGAGTGTATGTATGTCCTAAAAGTCTGTGTATGTGTCCATTTGGTTTCATGTCTCTTTCAGCATTTGCCAAAACATGGCTCAGTATAATTTTGCAGCACTGTCTCAATGAGATGTCATATATAGGTATGTCATGGTACTCAACCGACATAAAACCTTTCAAAGAAAGTCATTGTTTGCTTGTCATTTTGTTCAGATACAAATGTGCATAATTCTGTCATGAATTAATGCAAGACTCAGAAACACCTCAATCAGTGAAAATCAAATTAATCACTGTGATGAAATAAGGATGATGGCAAATACTTTCCCCAATAACTAACTTGTGCAATACTTTCCCTAATAACTGACAACAGCAGAAGGAGGGGGAGAATGACTGTAGAAATTATTTTGTAACCAATTTCCGCAAAATTATGTGGCAAAGCTACAGACTGCGCTATGGAGCCCGAGACCAAGAGGTCTCTGATGTGGGCCTTCACTATCTGCACAGTCTGTCTGTCCAAATACTTAGGATAAATACTGTTACAGATTCTGTAAAATCGAGACTGTATGCAAATAAATATGTTCATATTGATCTTGGTATTATATTTTGCATTTTTGAGCTGCACTGTCAGAAAACGTACATTCCCCCACCAGCACAGTCCAATCAGACTTTGTTTCAGCACTGTTTGGATAGCCAAGGATCCAACATTTTTACAGGAGGGAGCAAAGATAAATAAGACTGCACAGAAACACTAGCTGATATGAGAAATCGTTGAGAACAATGCTTGAAAGTGTAATTTCCTCGTTAAGTTGCTTATTTAAGATAGTGTTTCCTTGTGGCTTATTAGCAGTACTTTCTGTTAGAACTTTTGCTGTTAAACCTTTAAGCTTTTGGCAACATCAGTAGATGCTCTCATTTTACCAGTTCTTGACTGACTTCAAATTGTTTCCTAAGATACAGATAATCTGAATGAAAAGCCAAGTGCTATTTTTTGAGAATAAAATGTCTGCTGATATTTGAATTTCGCAAACTAAACTAAAAACAAAACATGAAATGATAATAACCCACCACTATTATGTGGCGGAGAAATAACTCTGTCAAAAATTGATGAAATTTGCCCATTAGCAATCCCAGACCAGATCTCCAATATCAATGCACATACCAAGTTTGGTGAAAATCCATTGACATTTCCTCAAATTATCATCTGGAAACTGAAATATGGATGGATAGATGACCAACCTGAAACCACACTACCTCCATTATCATGGGCCTGGGTATGCAAAGTTACTTAGCACATATTTACCTTGAGTAATAGTTGTGGTAAGGCAACAATGAAATGTTCTGTCAGTTTTGATTTATCCTCTGAAACTGCTTTGTTTTCTTTGGCTGTCAGCTACAAAGACAAAATAGCAAAACCATTATTACAGATATGTTTTATCATAAATATTGTAACAATGTTGGAAGTGCCTCACCGAGGCACTTCTATTAAGTACCCATAACAGAGGTTTTCATGGAGAGATAAGAAAAATATCCGTAAATTTTGAGGAAAGTGTCTCCTCTGGAACTTTGGGTATGGGTCTGATTTGAGAATTTTCTAGTTGTTATGCATTAAACTGGGAAAATTTTGACAGATGATGATGATGATGATGAGTTCAGGTTTAACAATGTGTCAACCCATGAAGGTCATTTGCCTCAAAATGTATATCAACTTGGTTTGGATTGAAACGCTATAATGGTAGGTCATATATGCACAAAAACACAAAACTTGAATAAATTTAAAAATTAAAATGGTTATATTTTGATAAAAAGGTTAATGTGTTTTAAAAACTTTAGCATGTTATAAGCTGGTACATCCTGAAATAAGTATCTCAAGTCATTAGTTTGGAAAAAATTGACGCCACATATGAAAGAATTCAAAATTTTGATAGATTTTACCTCTTATCAGTCAATTGTAATCCATTATTCATAATCATTTGGGACACTTCAAGCAAACATGTCTACGAACAGTATTCAGTGTTTCTGCTTAGGTCTAGGTAAAAGTGGGTATCAGGTAAATATTTTTCTTATTTCTCCACGCAAACATGTTGTGGGTACTTGTAACAAGAGCCTCGCCGATGCACTTTTAATGAGAACTCACAACATATGTTTTCGTGCAGAAAAAAGAAAAATATCAATACTTTTGGACTGAAAAAAGCATCTTATCAAGAGCTATGTTTCTGACTGCTGAAACTGGAAGGCTGTGATCAGTCACGGCAGAGACATGCTTATCTGGGCCTAAACTCTGCATACGCCTATTTGAGACACTTAAAAAAAATCATACCTTTTTGTTGGTTGGCCCTCTTCCTATAGGAGATTCTCCAGTGGCCGCTTGTTTAACACAACACACCATGATTTCAATGAGACTTGTCTCTTGTCGATCATCCAAAGCTGCAATACAGAAGCTTAACTCAGCCACAATTGAGGTTGCCTATTTTGTTTCTATTCAATATTCCTGATGCTTGCTTATTTCTTGATAATAAAAATTTTAACGAGTTCCAACAACATAAGTTTTTTCTGTGACATGAAAATTATTTATCAGGGCATTGTCATCTTAACAAGCTTGTTAGCAGTCAAAATGTTTATTGTTCTAGTAAGTACAATATCTAATTCACAGGCATTTTTGCTGAAAAAAAAAATGTGAGTTGCTTTTGCAAGCAAATACATTTTTTTCAGCAGAAATATCAGCATATATGCCATATTTAATGATCAAAGTTTGAATGATACGTTAACTAATGACACCAATAGTTTTGAACAACTGGGCCCTGGATGGATATTTTTATCTAGAACTATATTCAAAACATTTTACTTCCTGAATATCCCAGAAAAACTTTAGCAAAATTGATACATTATGATACTGACAAAAATACTGAGCAACCAAAGATCCTGAGCAGTTTGTTTGTTTGTGTTGAGGTTTTAAGGCCCTATCAACCGAATGGGGTCATGTCGATTGTGGTCAGTTTACCTAACCACACTTTTATTGGGCAGGCTTAGTCCTCTAAGCGGTTAACCAGTATTGTGCCCATTCTTTCGCCAGAAACTGACAAATGCCCTTCTTGATCAGCTGAGGGAGAGAATGACTTTAGAAAATATTTCATTATCAAATCTCCATGAAAGAATATTGCCGACCTGGCTGGGGTTGAACCCACCCACCAGTCAGACAAATATCCAACTGAGCCACTGAGGCTGGCTAACTTGTTTTTGAGTCCCTAGGAAATTCTTTCGATAGCTCATGAAAAAACAACAAAAAAAACTGGGGATATTTTGAAAAAAATGTTCTTATTATGAGGTCAGGTGCTATTATTAACCCTCAGTGGCTCAAACTACCCATGTCTAGAACACATTTCCATGGTCCCAAAGATGTTCGAGCTATTGAAGTTATACTAAATTTTAAGGCAGATTTTGAGTACTAGAGGCATTCAAATTATTACCTTCCTCTCCTTTGCCAGGTTCTTCAAGAAGCAGATCTGTCATACACTCCCAGTCCTTCATCATTTCGTTGATGTCCCACAGACTGTCAACTAGGTACGCTCCATGTTCATGTAACTGAAATCGTAAAAATCACTATATAACCATCAAAATCATACACGAAAAACATTCTAAAATATTTATTTTTTTCTTGACATTTTATGTGGATCATCACATCTTGTAACCATCTTAACAAGATGTTCATGTAACTGAAATCGTAAAAATCACTATATAACCATCAAAATCATACACGAAAAACATTCTAAAATATTTATTTTTCCTTGACATTTTATGTGGATCATCACATCTTGTAACCATCATAACAAGAGCACCGCATGCGGGTGCCAACGCTCGGCTGCAGTTTCTTTTAGAAATATATAGGGCATGTTTGATTATAAGCAACAGAACTACTTAAATACATTAAATTGGAAGTGGCATAATTATGTAATACCAAACATGATCAGAATTCATCCATCAGTTCTTGAGAAATCGCAGTGAAACCATTTTTCAACAAAAATTCTGTCGAAAAAGGGGCATAACTGTGCCAAAAATATTTTGAGGGTTACCTCCCCTATTGGTATGAGTTCCCCTTTTCATAATGAACAACTAGTCCGAGTTTCAAGTAAATATCTTCAGTAATGACAGAGATATTACAAAATGTCCAAGTTTTTGCATGACGACGACGACGCAGAACAAAAATTCTAAGTCGAAAAAGGGGCATAACTGTGCCATAAATATTTTGAGGGTTACCTCCCCTATTGGTATGAGTTCCCCTTTTCATAATGCACAACTAGTCCGAGTTTCAAGTAAATATCTTCAGTAATGACAGAGATATTACAAAAATGTCTAAGTTTTTGCACGATGACAAGGCAGACGCAGACGACGCCAGAGCTATGACAATACCTTGTCGTTTTCTTTGAAAACAGCCGAGCTAAAAATTCAGCAACTTGGTTGCCATAGCGATATAAAGGAAACCACTACTAAGAAAATTTCAGTTCAGTAAATTTTGTGTATATTCAAGTGCATTTTCTCCCACCTTTGCAAACTGATATATACAAGTTATAGCGTCACTCAAAAGACCTTGAAGCAAAT
This sequence comes from Anodontia alba, assembly GCA_964016985.1. NCBI lineage: Eukaryota > Metazoa > Mollusca > Bivalvia > Lucinida > Lucinidae > Anodontia > Anodontia alba. The sequence goes on along the minus strand of OZ024832.1, from coordinate 56,963,779 downwards.
GTCATGATCTTAGTAATATTTCATATAATGAACAAGTGAAAGTTCAAGAGAACTACCATCCTGAGAGATTTTTTTTTTATTTCATGATTAGAACAAGTTCAGGTGAGCTACTGTCTTGCTTTTTACAAGATTACCTTCATATCAAGCCCTAGGGGGAAGAGGAAACAGATAATCTAAAGCTGAAGACATGAGCTCTTTTTAGAGGGCTGAGGTAGAGTTTCATACATAAGATCTCTTTTCCACTCACCTCACTTTCTATGAAGAACTGGACAAGATCTCTTTTCCACTCACCTCACTTTCTATGAAGAACTGGATAAGATCTCTTTTCCACTCACCTCACTTTCTATGAAGAACTGGATAAGATCTCTTTTCCACTCACCTCACTTTCTATGAAGAATTGGACAAGAACTCTTTTCCACTCACCTCACTTTCTATGAAGAACTGGACAAGATCTCTTTTCCACTCACCTCACTTTCTATGAAGAACTGGACAAGATCTCTCACCAAGGGAGTGTTAATGCTTCTCTTTTTACCCTTGGCTGTCTTGACGGGTGCGGAGTTCTCCTCATCATGTTTGAACAGCTTGGCATTTAAGAACTCACCGGCAGCTTGCGCTACCTGTCTGTGGGATGAGTAAACTAACTCGTACACATTCTCGCAATCCTTGTCGCTCAATACAACATCACCGAAACTGGAAAAAGAACAGAATTCTACAGTCTAATTCAGTTTTTGTGGGCATGCATTGTTTATAAGTGGTAAATTTGTTATTGAGATCTGCATACGCAGATCTTAATAGATCTGCATACGCAGATCTCAATAACAAATTTACCAGTTATAAACAATTCACCTTCATTTCTTCAAACTTTCTTGGTGACATTCAGAAAAAACCTGAACTATTCTTGAATGGCTTTTTCAAATTGTACAACTTGAAAATGTTGTTCAAGAAAGTTCACCATTTTGAATGATGTTCTATAAGCCTAATGCTCATGATGTCATAAGCAGTTGCGGTCATGGTACCAAAGCCGTAATTCAAAATCATAAATCCATAAACGAATGACGAATCAGAATGTTCAGACCAACAGACATGGACCCCAGAACAAAGGGTGTAATCAGGCGTCCGCGGATAGTAAGCATTACTTGGTAAGCAAGCTTCGCCCACCATGCCCATGGGCCTGAACGAAGGAAATATCGGTAGAAGCGTATGTCCGGGATTTGGGAAGTCTACTTATGGCGCGTCACTGGCAAAAACATCAAAAACAATTCTGGAAACTGCCACATTGTAGGGATTGACTAGATCATGATGTCTCCCATAGAACTTCTTAAGTGTTGCTACCAGTTTGGTTTTTTGATACCCCTGGCTCAACAACTTTTGAGTGAGCACTTTCCCACGCTCCATGAAGTCCTGATAATTTGAACAAGTTCTGGCATAACGGATTAACTGTGAAACGTAAACGCCGTATGCTGGTGCAGAAGGGATATTACTGCTCAGGAAAGGAAAGTTAACGATGGGAAAATTGAAGTCATCCCGTTTGTCGTAAAGCCTAGTAGTAAGCTTTCCATTGTCGATGTAGAGATAACAATCCAAGTATGAGGAGGAGGCTGAAGTCTCCGTTGTTTCCTTTATTTCAAGTTCACGTGGGTAGATGAATTCTAAATACTCTGCAAATTTTGTGTTTTTCAGAGACAATACATCATCTATATATCTGTAGGTGAAATTGAATTGTTGTGCAAGGTGTTTCTTGCCTGCTTGGAGGAGACTTTGTACAAACTCCGCCTCATACGAGTATAAAAACAAGTCGGCAAGTAACGGTGCACAATTAGTACCCATCGGTATGCCGATTGTTTGTTGAAATATCCGACCGCCGAACTCCACAAAAATATTGTCGATTAGATATTCCAGCATCTTAATGACATCTGCATCTGAGTATTTTTGTGGTGCATCAGAGTGATCCCGAATGAAGTATGTGTCTTTGTAGCCAATGACAACATACTGAAATCGACGGTTACCATTCTTGTGGAAGAAACACTGGTTGATAATTGCCTTTAATTTAGATTTCAATTTATCATGAGGAATAGTAGTGTAAAGAGTAGAGAAATCGAAAGATTTTATACTGTTGACGGAATGAAGAGATTGTGCCTTTAGGTTTTCTAAGAGCTCTTTGGAGTTTTTCAGGATCCACATCTGATTAACACCACTTCTGGCATATGCAGTGTCACAATACTTCTGAAGGCCTTCAAGTGAACAATGATATTATTCAACTACTTGGAAATAATTGATTACTGGTAGTATAATAATAAGCAAATATTTGCCTAATTACTGCACATATATAACATCACCGAGTAAGTCCTTTGCTGACTTTCTTTTTTTATAAAGTGTACCCTTAGTAGGTAGATACATATTTTACTATAAGTTTTCCCAGTAAATTTGAAGAACGGTGCGGCAATTAGCTCAAATACCACAAAGAACAATCATTTTTTACATGTAGCTACAGCACTTATAGTTTGTGTAAATAACTGCTCTGAATCAGAATATATATAGATAAGCTATATTAACCCTTGTCCTGCTGAACCCGGATAAACCCTGCCTTTGCAAACAGTGTAGATCCAGATCAGTTGGCTTCTGAAGAAGCATTTAGTATGTGAATCTATAGCAACTAGAGCAAGTGCCCAGAGGGTCACAAATACCCCCGGTCAGCGCCATTTCTTAATTTTAAAATATTTTAAAGTTAATGACAATGATATAAGGCAAGATATAGTTTACAATGTCAGCTCTGAGTGACACTGATCTATCATCCCAAGTACAACTTTCCTGGAGTAAATAGTCTTAAAGACATGAAGCAAATTTGCTGGGCCATACAATATAGGTCATTGACCTACACATACTTGAGAAATTAATCTGACGGTCACAATCTATTAAATAATCTAAAAGATATTAAGCAAAATCACTAGACCATGAAATGTAGATCATACTGATTTATATTTACTTTAAGGTGAAAGTTTGCGTCACACTGCATCATTATATGTAAATATGACATTTAGGTATCAAACAGTGGGAAATCACAGGGCTATGAAATATAGGTCACATAATCCCAAAATATGATAGTAATACATCAAATTGTCTTCAAGATGTACCATAAAATCACTGGACCATGAAATACAGGTCACAGTGACCTACATTTACTTTTAGGTCAACTGTTGGATCATACTAATTCATAATCCCAAATAATGATGTTCATACATCAATTAACATTCAAGATATGGGGCAAAATTACTGGACCATGAAATATAGGTCAAGGTGACCTACATTTGTTATGCTGCCAATTGTGGTATCGCACAGAACCAATATTCCAAGTATCACATTAATCCATGAAATAGTCTTCAAGATATAAGGCAAAATCGCTGGAGCATGAAAACATGGTCACAATGACCTTGACTTTATTATACTGAATGTTGATGTGATAAACATGTCTGATGCCCATCCTCCTTTAAGAAGTTGTTTGTATAAACAAACTGCAATATACTACTTTATTGAGGCATTAATCCATGAAATAGGCTTCAAAATATGTCAAAATCACTGAAGGATGAAAATAAGGTCACAATGACCTTGACATTATTACACTGAATGCTGATGTGATAAAATGCCTGATGCCCATCCTTCTTTAATAAGAGGTTGTTTGTATAAACAAACTGCAATATACTAATTTATTGGGGGGTGTCCTAGATTTTGACCTCTAGCCCCGCCCTGGGGCATGACCCAGGGGTCCATAGATGTAAATGGAAGAGAACCCTCCCAGGTACCCCCATACTAAATATGAAAAGTTTTTGATCAGTGGCTGCAGAGTTTTAAGAATTCAAAAAACTTCGAAGTAAAACTTGGTTATAGAATGGGACGGACGGAAGGAAGGACAGACGGATGGAAGAACAGATGGCCAGATGGACGGACGGACAGACAAACGGACTAACAGAACAGACGAAAACTATATACCCTTCGGCATACTTTGTATGCCGAGGGTATAACAAGCAAAAGACAAAAACTTTGTGTAAAACTTTGACGTAAACATCATTTTCTAAGTCCGTGACCTTGACCTTGGGTCAGCAGCATCAGCAGAATGATGTCAGCTATTCTGTAATCATCTAGTAGTAACACTAACCACACATCAACATTCTAAAGTGTAAGCTTTCAAAAATATATGCAAAAGGAAAAAACTTCACGCAAAACTTTGACACAAAATGTTAACATTCTTATGGACGCACGCACGCACACCTGGATGGACGGACGGACAGACGAAAACTATATACCCCTTGATATATTTCGTATGCCGGGGGTATAATAATCCAGATCAAGTAATCTGATTGGCTGAAAATTAGAAGCAGCTGTGGCTTCTTAATTTATTCAGCAGAACAAGGGTTAACCTTTCTTACAAACTTAACCGTAATCATTCTCTGGGATAATTCAGCAGATGACAAACTGATGCTTTTCTTTTTTTTCCCAGAAAAAGGGCTTTTACATTTCATGCAAATTGTCTCCTTAGGAGACACTTTGCATGAAATTTCAAAAGCTAGTTTAAGAAAAAAATATTTTTAAATGTCATCTGCTGAAATTTTTACCCAGCATGCAAAGCATTAAATGTATTTTCAAATGCAAATACTAATTCAGTGGAGGACAATCTGATTATGTTTTTCTTATTTTTCTCTCAAAGTAGGTTTTGACAGTTCATGCAAGTTGTCTCCTAATGAGTACCCACAACATAAGCTTTTGTGGAGAAATAAGAAAATACTATCTGGATACCCCCTCTTATCTTTTGTTATAGGGTAAAAAATGTCCCCTTACGAATTCTCTTGCACTCATTTATCCTACGTATTTGGACACCTTAGTCCATTGAAAACTGGAGAATGCTAAAGGGGTAATCAGCTAACAGTGCAGACCCAGGTCAGATGTCGCAGAATGCGGTGTCTGATTAGGGTCTCCACTGTTTGCAATAGTTCCTTTTTTCTTTAGGAATATCTAAATCATACAGCCTGACATATCTAAAATTGAAAATGGACTCTTCCAATATATAGTGTGGCAGAGTTTATTCAGTCTTTAATGGGTTAACTCCTTACCATACTTCTCTTCACCCTTGTCATGCTGACTAAATTAAGATGCCACGCCTACTTCTAATTTTCAGCCAATCAGATTGCTTGATCATGATTGTTGATATAAATTCACATACTTAATGGCAACCAGTGCAGATCCAGATCGGTAGGCTTCTTCAGAAGCCAACTGATCTGGATCTACGTTGTTTGCAAAGGCAGGGTATATCTGGATTCAGCAGGACAAGGTTTAAAATTTGAATAAGCAGTTTAGGTCTTACTAGTTTGTCTAAGGGCTGCCAGCAAATGGCAAACGGTGTAGACCTAGATCAGGTACAGTGTAGCTCCTGATCAGATGCTATATTCTGCTACATCTGATCTGGGTCTACACTGTTTGATAAAGTCTGTCTGCCCAAAGACGTAGAGTAAATATTGTATTGCAGAGTATGTTTTCAAGAAGAAATAAGAAAGGTATCAGTCTTTATTTTATTGTCAGCAGTGAAATCAATGTATATCTGATGATAATAAAAGTGGTATCAATCACTAGTGATTTGATATTGTATCATTTCACTAGTGACTGATACGATTTATATTTTCACTCCTCGCTTTGGGCAACTTCGGTTTTCTTCATTGTTTCAGAAGTGGATGTTACCTCCACTTCAGATTTTTGAACACCTCTAACTTCTTTGTTTCTGAACTAAACTATCAAGTGTGGGATGCATTTTCTTAGTTAGAATGTAAGGAACATTTTGGTGTCAAAATTATTTTGATTCACCGAAACTTTTTGTTTTTGTCTATCCAGCAGTTCACATGTTAAGCACTGAGCGTCGACGCCATGACGTTTGTTTTGTTTGGTGATGTTACTTATGACGTCAGAAACGCGCACTGACGTGTAAACAATAAAATAAAAAGAAAATTTATTCTTTTTCAGTGAATACCATAAAAATTTTCATCTCATGTAATGAAAACATTCAAATTTTCACTCGTGCTTCGCACTCGTGAAAATACTGATGTTTTCATTTCACTCGATGACAATATTTATGGTATTCACACCAAAAGAATAAATATCCTCTATGTACTTGTAGAAGAAAAAGTGTTATATAGAGCTATGCTCCACTGCTGGTATGACCAATGTCTTGGGTTTACTATCATGCCAAACCCTTGTCCTGTTGAATAAATTAAGAAGCAATGCCCATTTCTAATTTTCAGCCAATCAGATTACTTGATCAAGGTTGTTGATATAGATTCTCATATTTAATGGCAAACAGCGCAGATCCAGATCAGATGGCTTCTTCAGAAGCCAACTGATCTGGATCTACACTGTTTGCAAAAGGCAGGGTATATCTGGGTTCAGCAGGACAATGGTTAAGACTATCAGAATACTATCACTATCAGAGAAAACCCTATCATGACTATCAAGGGTCTACCATCACGATGTACCAGGATCATCTCAGCATTACCAAATCAAAAGAATTTTATTGGTTTTATAAAGACCACACTGCTTGCAGAAATACCTAACATTACTGCCCTCTCAAATATCAGCTTTGCCTTCATTTTAATAAACATTTCTTGCAAAGCAGAAGTCCTTTCTCTTCTCATACTTTGTTAATTTAGACAAAAAGCTTCAGAATGGTATTATAGAAGGAGAAACTGTATTGGAACAAAAACTATCAAAATTATTGATAGTTGAAGAGACTATCGGGGTTAGCTATGGATAGTTGAAAACACTATCATGATAGTGCTATCATGGTAGTCACTATCATGATGCACTGATATTTGATGTATCATTACACCCCTACCAATGTCCCATAAAGGCTGTGGAATATAGTTCAATTGTAGCCTCTGAAGAGATAAAACTGCCCTGTGGGACACTGTGGCAAGTGAACACACATATTTTGATTTAATCTAAATAAATAAATTCCAGCAGAATTGTTTTATCCCTGTATTCCTACACAGCCACAGGCTGGTCTTCCGAATTTTTATGAAACACATAAACAAACACAGAACAATATAGATTTTGCCTCGGGTGATATCATTTATTTATGAAAAGATCACAGCTGCTCACCTGTAATACATTCAACAGTTAGCAGACTAGAGAATAATTATTAGGTATTTAACGCTTAGCAGGCTAGGGCAAATTCAGCAGATGACAAACTGATGAAATTTTTTTTATTTTTTTTTCCAGAAAATAGGAGTCAACATTTCATGCAATAGTAGGAGACAATTTGAATGAAATGTTGAATCTTATTTTCTGGGAAAAATAATTTAAAATGTTGTCTGCTGAAATTTTTACGTGCGCTAAGTGTTAAAGAATGTCTTTATACATTGTCATCCAGGAAAATAAAAGCAGAAGATGCCACACGCCTGACACAGTAGATTGGACTAAATTTTAGAAACAGGTAAGACATTTCAGGAAAATTTTGTATCTCATAACTCTAGATGTATCTGTAATTTTTGTTTTCGTTGAGAAATAAGAAAAGAAACAAGTTTTCACTGAAAAAAAAGAAGTGCCTTCACTGGCATTATGGTAGTTTTATCAAAAAGCCCTGGTTGACCACAAAGTCATGATCACAGGTCTAGTTGACAGTGGGTATCAGGTAAATATTTTTCATATTTCTCTTTGATAACATATGTTGTGGGTACTCATTAGAAGTGCCTTGCTGCTGGACCCAGATATACCTAATGTTTGCAAACAGTGTAAATCCACATCAGTTGGCTTCTGAAGAAGTCAACTGATCTGGATCTGCATTTGCACTGTATGCCATTCAGTATGTAAATTTATATCAACAATCTGGATCAAATTATCTGATTGGCTGACAATCAGAAGTAGGTGTGACATCTTGACAAGGGTTAAGAACTATGCATGATGCATTAATGCCCGGCATGCTGGAAAAAAAATTCAGCAGATGACATTTGGAAATATTTTTCCTTACTTTTTTTCAGAAAATAGGCTTTGACATTTCATGCAAATTACCTCCTAAATAAGAGGGTGACAGTAAATATATTTCTCATTTCTCCACAAAAACTAAAGTTCTGCGCACTCATTATAAGCGCCTCACTGAAGGGCTTCTAATGAGAACCCACAACATATATTTTCATTAAAGGGACAGGCCCACAAACTATAACTATCACTTCAGTAAAAAGGGATTAAAGAGTCAAACATTTTGCCACAAATTTTATGTAAATCGGTTGAGCAGTTTAGGAGATATGGCCTTTTGTACATTTCACAATAGCTTTCTATGGTGGCCGCCATTTTGTCAGTCATGTGACGTGACGAAATAAGAAATTGCTAATTTCAAGCATTAGGAAAAGTTGTTTTCTCTTAAAAACAGTAAAGTTTCATTACATGCAATACAAGAGGACCATGATGGTCCTATATCACTCACCTGAGCAAACAGATTTGCATACTTACTATTGAAGTTTCAGCCAAGTTCACTGCTCTAAGATTTTTGCATAAATTTTATAGCCGTGCCCCCTAGTGGCCATGTTTTTTTGATGCATCATGACAGCTTGAACTGAATCCTGACAGAGGGTCACCAAGGAAACATTTCTGCCAAGCTACATTGAAATTGGTCCAGTGGTTTCTGATAAGAAGATTTTTAAACTGTTTTATATAGATATACACTGGATATAAGCCCCGCCCCTAGGAGCCATGTTTTTGTGACAAATCATGACCACTTGAACAATCTTGGTAAAGGGTCACCAAGGGAACATTTCTGCCAAGTTATATTGAAATTGGTCCAGTGGTTTCTGACAAGAAGATTTTTGAAGTTTTCTATATAGATATATAGGGAAAATAAGCCTGGCCCCCTGGCGGCCATGTTTTTTGATGACTCATGATGGCTTGAACAATCTTGGTAGAGGATCACCAAAGAAACATTTCTCCAAAATTTTATTGAAATCGGTCCAGTAGTTTCTGACGAAGATTTTTAAAGGTTTTTCCTTTGGTTGCCATGACAACCAGACTTCTGCATGGATTCCAAATCTTTTTATTTTCAATTTTTAGTCAGTATTCCCCAAGGATCAATCCTGTGAAATTTGGTTAAAATTGGCTCAGTGATTTAGGAGGAGATGTTGTTTAAAGATTGTGGACAGACGGACGGACAACGACGACAGACGGTGAGTGATCACAATAGCTCACCTTGAGCCTTCAGCTCAGGTGAGCTAAAAAGGGATATAAATTGACCATTCACTGAAATTATCTTACATCAGAATGGCTGTAATTTGATATTTTTGATTGTGAGTTTATGACGTCATAAACTCACAGCCTCGTTCTGGACTCACATTACCTTTTTTTTTTTTTTTTTTTTTTTTTTTTTAAATCTTTATAACTTTCTTATAGATTGGTCGATTTTCATGGTCGATTTTCATGAAACTTGTTGCAAAATGTTAAGCTACTGTCTTATAGATTGGTCGATTTTCATGGTCGATTTTCATGAAACTTGTTGCAAAATGTTAAGCTACTGAATGCCTTCCTTCTAAACTACAAGTACTAGTCCATGGTCCCTTCGCTTTAAGAAATAAGAAAAGTAACAATCTTTGGTTGAAAAAAAAAACAACAAAAAAAACAAGAAAAATGCCTAACAGCATTATGGTCGGGTTTTTCAAAATGTTTAACCAAAAGGTAAACTTCCGACATCAGGAGAGATATTAAGAACATAATGAAGAAAGTGACAGTTGTCCCTCTTGCACATGACATGCCTACTGGTCCTCCTCTTCATCCCTATCAAATATGAAAGCAATCGACTGAAGAATAAAGGTAACATACAACTTTGAAAAAAGGTTAACCAAAAGGCAAACCTAGGACAACGCCCGCCGCTTTTTAAAGGACAGATTTTTTGAAAAACCCATCCAAAAAGTGCCTTATCTGGAGCTATGGAAGCTTGTAAACGCTTTGCATGCTGGGTAAAAATTTCAGCAGACGACACTATGAAATATTTTTCTTATTGTTCCTAGAAAATAGGATTTGACACTTCATGCAAATTGTCTCCAAAGGACACAATCTGCATGAAGTCTCAGATCCTATTTTCCAGGAAAAATAAGAAAAATATCATCAATTTGTCGTCTGTTGAATCTGCCCATATAGTAAGAGTTAAATAGCCCTGTGGTTAACCAAATCAAAATGCGTAACTTTAACCACTCGCTCCAGGCAAATTCTGTAGACGACAAATTGATGACATTTTTCTTATATTACCTAAAAAGAAAATTTGATATTTCATGCAAACTGTCTCCCTTTGGAGTAAATTTGCCAGAAATGTCAAAACCTATTTTTTGGGAATAATAAGAAAAAATATTTCAACATGTTGTCTGCTGAAATTTTTACCCAGCATGCTAAGTATTTAAATATATAGACACATTATATCCTCTCTATCTGAAGCATACCTAAGCTGCAACATTTCAGCAATTTATTTCCCATAATAAATAATACTCATTAACCTCTTTATAACATGGTCCATTATAACACAGTTTTGGATACAACACGGTTCAAAGGTGGATCCCAAAAATGTATAGATTATATAGAAAAATGACCGGTCATTTTTCTATATAATCTATACATTTTTATTTGGATACAACACGGTTGTTAAACTAATACGGTTTATGTAATGAACCCCAACAATAGTGTTATAAAGAGGTTGTGGTGTAGTTTTTTTTTTTTTTTCCTTGATGTTTTTAACTGCTTAGCTTCAAGATCAGTAGACATCTTTAAAATATCTTTTCCCAAAATACAAGGTCTGACATTTCATGCAAACTGTTTTCTTAAGAGACAATTTGCAAGAAATATCAAACACTATTTGCTGGGGAAAATATGTAAAAAACATCAATTTGTCTAGTTCTTTATTTCTTTCTTTTTTAGGGTGCTGAGTAAAACATTTCTGCAGATGACATTTTATGAAGTTTCTAATGAGTACCCGCAACATATGTTTTTATGGAGAAATAAGAAAAATTATCCCATAATTATCACCAAATACTCCTCCTTATCAAGTCCTCTGTATCTTACTGGATTCTAACATTCACCAGCTGTGCAGGTTTCCAGCTGTAGTGACTGGAATATCAGGCTATCAAGTACTGTGGTAGGTTTTATTAATTGAGCCAGGGCACTGCATTTCCTACAATTCACATGTGCACCCAGGCAAGACCCAGATAAGCCTGTACATCCATGCAGTCTGATCAGTTTCTTCGCTGTGCATTGTATGAAAAGCTAAGGACCCTATTTTCTTCCTGCTGCCAGTGGCGACTGATCAGACTGCCTTGATGTGCAGGCTGATTTGAGTTGTCACTGGGCGCACATCTAAATTACAGGAATTGCTGTGCCCCAGCTTAATTATTATTTTATTTAGAAAACAGCAATTCCTACCATTTACATGTGCACCACATATTTAGCTCAATATGCATACCCTCAAATCTGATCAAGAGACTGTGTTTTGATTGATTGTGTTAGGGTTTAACGACACGTCAACCCTTGAGGGTCATTTTGTGTCGTCTCCCAGAAAAAGGGAGAAAAGAGATAGAAGAGATAGTAGAGGAGATGAAAGAGAGGGACAGGGAAGAAAGAGGAACAGGAATGAAAGTGAAGAAACAGAAGAAATAAAAACATTCCCCCTCTACCCTTACCCACTACAAGGATAGCAGGCCTTGCCCAACTGTAAGCCAATATCAGTTGGACGCCCCGGTGATGTAAGATACACAGCACCTTCGCACCACCCGACCACCCCAGATCCTAACTCTGTAGCCTCGTTCGCCAGGCGACCACTAAAGATAGACGCCTGGTGTGAAATTTACTAAGCAGTCTATTGTTAGTATCGAAACTGCCTTAATTACATAGAAATTCCCACGGCTGATGTAACACGTTCTATATTTAACTCAGTATTAACCCTTGTCCTGCTGAATAAATTAAGATGCCACACCCTTTCAAGATTTTCAGCCAATCAGATTACTTGATCTAGATTATTGATATATATTCACATACTGAATGGCAAACAGTGCAGATCCAGATCAGTTGGCTTCATAGAAGCCAACTGATCTGGATCTACACTGTTTGCAAATAAAGGGTATATCCAGGTTAAGCAGGACAAGGGTTAAGTTCTTGAAGATAAGCAGATGCATGCTGACAGATATTTATACAAATAAAACACAGCAGAACATTGCTATCAGATTAACAGAATCTACAAAAATATTTTACTTTCTATTTCACTGTTTCTTGTGCTTACACTTAAATCTGAGACTTAAATGAGTTCTATAAAATATAGCAGATGCTAATGTAATTACTTATTCGAATTCATATTTGTTCTAGAGTCTCTTAACTATTTAAGAGGACACAGAAAAAAATCTGTATCACTGTCCTAAAGATTCATATTCCCTTATATAATTCACAATTTATTTATCATAGCACTTCTAAACATTTCTGTAAACATGACTTGAAGGGCAACATACTTAAACAAATGTCAATTATATCTGTTTGTTTATTTTATATGTTACTGGAGTCCTGCTGAAATAATTTGTCTGCAGTGTAGAATATTTATAGATGAGGTATTTTCCCTGTAGTGTTTTCCCTCCTATATTGTAAGGATACTGATATACCGGTAACCAGTCTAACAGAGAGAAAAGTGTCTGATAAATCTGGAACTAATGCTTGACCCTGCTATCGAGCTGCACAAGGAACTGGACTACTAACTCCAATGTTTAAACAAATCAAAGTGCATAAATTAGGCAGTATTATTATAATAATATTGAGTTGGGGCTCAGCAATTCCTACAATTTACATGATTGCCCAGTGAAGACTTAGATGAACATGCGCATCTGCAGACTGATCCGTGTCAGCTATCCATAGAGAACAGAGAAGACTTGATCATACTGTACAAATGTAAGGCTGGTCCGGGTTTTCACTGCGCACTTATATAAATTGTATAAAATGCCTTGATGTTATATACTAAATTGTATTTAAATACATTACCACTTCACTCTATCCACCGCATGGTAAAATAAATTCAATTTCACAACTTGGCTGAGATTTGTAATACATGCATGAACAATAAGACTACAAATTACTGTACACGGAAATGTGTAATGAGCACATCAACTCCAGTACCATATATGGACCTGCTCCATAATTTGGTCCCATATTGTTCTCTGTATGCTTCACCTCAGGATATTCCTAAATAGAGATTATTATATGGCAATTTTCATATCATACCCCATATCAACCCGAGACACCCATATCAGCCGGAGGGCCGAAGGTGTTGATACAGGGTATGATATGAAAACTGCCATATCATAATTTATCATACATTTCTTTTTCTGACAAGTTTCCCTATTTGATATAGTATGCGGAGTCAAAGGCAAGACCGCAGAGTGCTCTGAATGTGGTGATATGGGATTTCTGCCCGAGCAAAATAAAAGCACCGCAAGCATAATACCCCATCATAGCAATTATTTGTTTATGTATGAAAGTTATTGTTGCGAAAATGTCTGCAAAGAAAATGACAGAGGGACAGATAACAAACCTAAACCAGATCTTGATAATATCAATGGACAGATAACAATCCGAAAACAATGCATATAGCAAATTTGGTTAAAAGGCCTTGTTGTTTACTCAAGTTATCGTCCGGCAAAGAAAATATGGGCGTGTCTCGGGCAGATAACTCAGTAAAAATTTGACCAAATTTGCCCATTAGTAATTCCAAAACAGATCTCCTTAAGGTCAATACATATAGCAAGTTTGGTTAAAATCCTTTGTTATTTACTCAAGTTATCGTCTGGAAACTAAAATATGGACGTGTCTCCAGCAGATAACTCCGTAAAAATTTGACGAAATTTGCCCATTAACAATTTCATACCAGATCTCCTTAATGTCAATATATATAGCAAGTTTGGTTAAAATGAAATTTTTAAAGTAAAATTAATTTCAATTAAAGCATACTCACCTCAAGATATTATAAGCCTTATTTGAGCGGTTCACCGCGAGATCGACCTTCAAAAGAAAGACAACTAGGAAAAAAAATTGTTTGAAACAGACTATAGCTCGTCCTAGTTGTCCCCCCTACCAAGCGTCCTGTTTCTAGGTGACCAAGATCGGGTACCAGTCACGCACTGGTTCCCTTCCGTCCACGCCACCGTAAGCAACCAATCAGGACGCGCCAGGTATATTCCCGCCAAAGCACGCACCAAGCGTGTGGCACGCCTAACGCATGCGGTAGACATTGTTACTATAAAGGGTAGACGCAAGGTAGAAAACATCCCTTTTTTTTGGGAGCAATAAAATTTAACAATGAAAGCGGGGTGGGAGGAGGGACATTTGATAATATCTTGAGGTGAGTATGCTTTAATTGAAATTAATTTTACTTTAAAAATTTCATTTCAATGTCAGCATACATCACCTCAAGATATTATAAGCCTGAATAATAAGCATAGGTGGGAAGGTAATAATAAAAACAATATAAATCTCTACTCACCCATGCTGGAATCCGGTGAAGTTCAGCAGTCCCCTGGTAATTCATAGTATTTTTAGGGGAATATTTTTGCATTGTAGGTATGCTTGCGGGTCGAATGCCAATATCCGTTGATGGAGAAGAATAAGACAGACCCTTTGAAGAAAAGTTTCACACCGGATTCAAGCAGGCTTAAAATATTGTGAAGAGACTTAAGATACAGAACGATGGCAGCCAGTAATAGACTGCGCCGCCACGAGAGGTCCCAATGACGATGTATCCTGCCTAATTGGGGCCAAATATCTAAAGTAAAATGAAGAAAAATTACTATTTGTACGCCAATATGCAGCCCTTACCACATCCTCAAGGGCGACAGAATTCCAATAAGCCCAAGACGAAGACAAAGCTCTAAATTCATGAGCCGAGATTTTCATGAATGACAGATCCGAAGATGATAAATCTGCATAAGCCAGTTTGATAACGTCACAGATCCAACAAGAAATAGTGGAAGGTGAAATATCTTTAGAGCCCTTCAGTGGTAAAAAACAGTCTCTTCCTTCCCGATCTCTTAGCTTTCACTCTGGACAAATAAGCTCTAACAGCTCTGACCGGATACAAAAGTCTAATATCCGTATCAGAACCACAAAACTGAGAAAGACCTGGAATAACAATAGGTTCTGGTAATGACTCTGGAAGCTGGTTTTTTTGCTAAAAACCCAGGTTGTGTGAGGAGGGTAATGGAATCAGAGTTGCGGTCATACCTAAAACAGCCTTCCTCAATTGACAGAGCATGAATCTCACTTCTTCTAGCAGCCGCAAATGTAAGAAGAAACACTGCTTTAAGCGTGATGTATTTGATGTCAGCAGTCTTTAGTGGTTCATAAGGAGCTTTATTAAGAGACCAAAGAACACAAGTCAAATTCCATTTGGGCGTAAGAGATCTGGAAACCGGTTTTCTCAGGGCAAAACCTTTAATAAGATCTGAAATGATTGGGTCCGCCGTACAGTCTGCTGATTTGAAAAAATTCAGTGTATTTGAGATGGCGGAGCGGTAGCCTTTAATAGAAGCTACCGATAATTTCAGGGTGTTAAAAAGGTAGCAATAAAAAAAAAAAAAATCTACCAAATCATTTTAAAGCGGGATCGACAGGATTAACTTCCCTTTGCAAACACCAATCCGAGAACATCTTCCACCTTGCAGAGTAGACCTTGAGCGTAGACTCTCTGCGGGGTTGAGAGATACACTGGGTAGCGAATTCAGAAATGTGTCTACCTCTGATTTGACTCCTGACAACTTCCAAGCGTGAAGATGCAACATAGCTGGATTCTGATGGAGTACTTTTCCCTGATGTTGTGATACCAAACCCCGATGAACCGGAAGTTCCCTGGGAAAGTCTATTATGAGACTCAAAATGACTGAAAACCAGCTCCTCTGAGGCCAACACGGGGCTATGAGAATGAACCGACTGTTGGAATCCCTCATCTTGTTTAGAACCAGGGGAACAAGTTTGAATGGAGGAAATGCGTATGCGAATAGGTTTTTCCATTCTAGTGACATAGCATCCACTGCACAAGCCCTGTGGTCCGGTACTGGAGAAACAAACAGGGGCAGAAGATGGTTTAATCTGGTGGCGAAAAGATCTATCTGAGGTGTACCCCAAAGACTGAAAACTTTGGGTAGCTATCTCCCGATCTAGAGACCATTCGGTGGGGAGAATTCGGTCTGGGCGAGACAGGCTGTCTGCCAAAACATTCAATTTCCCTGGAATATGCCTGAATTGAATGTGAATATTCCTATGATGACACCAGTAAAGAAGCTCCCACACTAGCATGCACAGAGATGGAGAGTGGGTCCCCCCTTGCTTCTTGAGGTAAGCCACTACTGATGAATTGTTTGACGCTACCATCACGCAAGAATTGTAAATGTGACTCTGAAAATGTTGGAGTGCTAGGAAAACTGCTCGTAACTCCAAATTGTTGATGTGAAGGTCTTGGGAAGCAACATCCCACAGTCCCTGAACCTCTAGACCTAGGGGTTCTAAATGTGCGCCCCAGCCCGAATGGCTGTCATCTGAAAACAGATGGAAATCTGGGGCTGGTATAACAATGGGAATTCCAGCCCCATAAATGGAAGGATTCATCCACCATTTGATTGCTACACGACATGAATGGGATATTGGAATAGGTTGGACCAAACTGTCGCGGTGAGGTTTCAAGTTGGCCAGAAGATGGAACTGAAGAGGTCTCATATGAAGGCGACCCAAATGAACTAAATCTGCTGCAGCATTGAGTGATCCCAACATGGACAAAAATTCTCGGGCGGTAATGAATTGAACCTGTAGAACCCGAAATAGAAGGACAAGAATTTTGATGACTCTCTTCTGGAACTCTGACAATGCCAATGTGAGTCAGGAACCTCATTCCTGCATACACGAAGTCCTGAGATGGAACTAGGTCTGATTTCAGAGGATTTGGTATTAGACCCAGACTTGTAATGATTTCCCAAGCTACTGAAAAATCGGACAGTAGGGACTCCTGCGAAAGACTATGGACAAGCCAATCGTCGAAATATTGGTAAATGTTTGGTCCTAGAGATCGAATATGTCCCGCCACAATCTCCATCAAGTTTGTAAAAACGAAAAGCGCTGTTGAGATTTTGAATGGAAGCGCCCGAAATTGGTATATAGTGCTTTCTAGGGAAAATCTCAGGTACTTGCGAGACGCTGGATGAATAGGAATATGGAGGTATGCGTCCATAAAGTCTATAGAAACCGCCCAAGCCCCTGGAGGAATAGCTCTCCGAATGGAGGCCGCAGTTTCCATTTGAAAGTAATCTACCTTCATCCTTTTATTGAGCGATGATAGGTCTATAATGAGACGAAAAAACGGCCGGTTTTCTTCTTCACTAAGAAAATCCGGCTGTAGAGAGGTGGTATCTCTCACAATCTCTACAGCCTTCTTTTCCAGTAGAATCTGCACCTCCTCCCTCAAGAGATTTAAATGTTGTTGAGCTACAGGGAACAGAATTGGAGACAACGATAATGGAGGTTCCCTTGCAAAAGGAATCCTGTAGCCCTTCCGGAGAATAGAAAGGGCCCAGGAATCCCGAGTTATGGCTGACCAAGCCTCCACAAAAATTTAACGAGCTCCCACCGGAAGAGAAGGATGAGGTGCAGATGGAAGGGCCCTGATGATGTCATTTACTCCTCCTAGCGGGCCCCCCCCCCCTGAAAGAAGATGATCCACCACGGCCCCCCTTGGTGGATCGAAACCGTTTGAAAGAGACAGCAGACGAAAAAGTGGAAGTGGGAACCCGGTTAGCTTTTGGTTCCCACCTAGACTTCTTCGCTGGATTTGAATTAAAAGTAGAGGAGGAAGGTCTCTTTCTGTTGGCCGATACTCCTGAATAATTTGCTCTCAGGAGGGAATGATGTCTATCGTCTAAATTTGCTCTGAAAACTTCCTCTATTTTACACCCAAAAAGAGAGGAAGAATTCAGAGGAGCTGCTCTAAGATTGTCCTTGTTATGAGATAAAAGTAAATTAGAGGTATTTAGAGCAGCGTTACAGCGCTGATGCAACAGCACAGCAGACACAGATAGGCCTAGGGCCATGATGTGCTTAGCAGAGCGGTTCACTGCTAGAAGTAGACTACGCAGAACATCCGGGTCAACATGCTCTGCGCAGAGGGCCTGAAATGCAGCCGAACCAAAAATCACAAAGTGAACTTCACAAAGTGAACTGATGGCCACCGCTCTCCTTGCTAACCGCTCCAGGTACTCTAAATGAGCCACTGGTAAAGAGGCGAATCTGCCCACTGAGATGCCCCGCCTGCCAGCGTCAGCATCAAGGGTGGGTATCCTACTCGGCCAAAATTCCGTATGACAAGCCTAAGAATGTGGTCGAGCAAGGTAATCAATTGTTTTCTTAGGTACATACCAATTTGGATTATTTCTAGCCTCTGCGGTGTTGTCAAACAGCTTCCCCATCAACTAATTTCACTGTTGAGGATTCTGGAAGTGTTGACCTGGAGGAAGTAGGCTGGTCCAAAATAGACTCAAGCAGGGAATGGACTCGCGCGCTGTCTTGAGTTTGGTCAGCCTTGGGGCAAAGGTCTCCCAAAAGGGAGTAAACTTCCTCCAGTGTCTCATGGTAGTTTGTGGCAGGCTCATGAGACTGGCTCTTTTGAGAAGAACTTAATGAACTCTCTGACAGAGCCTGGTCCGGGACATAATCACATTCATGATATGGAGCCCGGGGGTCTTGGCTAATGGTCCGAACATGGTCGCGACCATTGCCAGTGGATCCAGACTGACCCGTGAAAGTTTGCCCCTCCCCTTCTTCAGCAACAGAAGGGAGATCCACTGACGAAGCCAAGTTGCCCAACCCTGATAGAGTCCTCAATACTGCCTGGGATATGGCTGAGGCAATGTCAGGGGTGCTACGTGAGGGGTTGGTTACCCTCAATGGCGTAGCTGTAAGACCTAAAGAACTATCCCTGCTCAAAGCAGGAATAGCCACAGAAGGTCTGGCTGCAGAAACACTAGGACCTATAGGGACATCGTCCTCTACAGATCCCAGTGCGCTTACAGATGAATAGTCAGCCAATGGAACCCTGCTGCTATTCTGTACCTCCGTATACAAATGCCCGAAGGCTTCATTAACATTCTGACTTACCCTGACTGAAGGAGGAGCAGATGATGTGGAAGAGGTACCCAGTCTATTCTTACTATTTCTACTTCTACCCAAGTTGGTAGTACTAATAACTGGTTCCGCTATCAAAGAATCTGAAAATGAAACTTCCTGAAACATAGTACCCGAGCAAGTCGGAATGGCTATAGTATTATTATGTTGAGAAGCCTTACTAATAGTAGGCACAGTGGAAAGAGATACTTTGGCCTTACCACTTTGAATAGGTTTTGGATTCCTAAATGAATTCACCGCAGGAGAAGTATGAGAAACAGATCCTGTTACCTGGATATTTGGTGTGGTACGAATGCCAGCAAATAAAGGGAGAGAACCATTCTCCTGGGAAACAGCCTTAGTAATTGAACTGGACGAGCTAGGAATGGCTTCAGGACAGGGCAAATATAAGTTTGGGTAATAACCATACCCACTAAAGCCATCCCATGAACCCCAGGGATAAAAATAAGGCCAATTAAAGGCCCCCTGATCTGCGCCTTCCTGCCAAGAAAATTGAGAGGAAGGCACAGTTACATTACTTGGGAATCAGCCCGCCGTATTAAAGGCCGCCGAGCTAATACACCTATAAGGTGTACGATAACCCGGCAGGTACCTAGGTTCGGAATTTCCGCCGGAACAGGGGTTCGCCAGCGCCCCCTGCGTTGCCTACCATCGGGAAGCATCGCTGGGGGCGGGGCGAGGTCCCCTAGTCAAGCATTCATTACTAGTGACAGTAACGGCGACCTGGGGTCCCCTACGTCTGTTTTCCAAATCTGGAGCAGGCTCAGAGTTCAACTGAAAATTATTCACCAGAGTACTAGAAGGGAATCCCTGAGCCTGCCCCCGACCAGAAGATACATAAGAGGGGAAGTGGGATAATTCTTCCCAGATCTCTGAAGCCCAATTGGCAGACCTGGCACAAGGAGATATTTGCGGAAACCCGCAACATCTAAAACATAAAACATGGCTGTCTGCCGGAAATTTAGTTTGCTTGCAATTAATGCACAACATCTTACTACTGATATGGGCTACAAAGAAAAGCTTTAGTGAAAATAAAGATACAGACTTATCTGTTCTAGCGAAAAATACTTCTTTCCAAATCCAAACGTCGTAATCTATACAGAAGGTGCTGACCTCGCAAGCGACCAAAAAATAGTGATGTTTTCTACCTTGCGTCTACCCTTTATAGTAACAATGTCTACCGCATGCGTTAGGCGTGCCACACGCTTGGTGCGTGCTTTGGCGGGAATATACCTGGCGCGTCCTGATTGGTTGCTTACGGTGGCGTGGACGGAAGGGAACCAGTGCGTGACTGGTACCCGATCTTGGTCACCTAGAAACAGGACGCTTGGTAGGGGGGACAACTAGGACGAGCTATAGTCTGTTTCAAACAATTTTTTTTCCTAGTTGTCTTTCTTTTGAAGGTCGATCTCGCGGTGAACCGCTCAAATAAGGCTTATAATATCTTGAGGTGATGTATGCTGACATTGAAATCCCTTGTTATTTACTCAAGTTATCGTCTGGAAACGAAAGTAAGGGCGTCTCGGGCAGCAAAAATTTGACGAAATTTGCCCATTAGCAATCTCAAACCAGATCTCTTTAATGTCAATGCATATAGCAAGTTTGTTATTTACTCAAGTTATCATCTGGAAACGAAAATATGGGTGTGTCTCGGGCAGATAACTCTGTAAAAATTTGACGAAATTTGCCCATTAGCAATGCACATACCAAGTTTGGTGAAAATCCATTGATGTTTACTCGAGTTATCATCCGGAAATGAAAAACGGATGGATGGACGGACATACAACGGACGGACAGACAGACACATGGACGTCCAACGTGAAACCATAATACCCCACCAATATTATGTGGCAGGATATAAAAAACAGTATCATCCATGTGACCTGGTGATATGGGTTTTTTGCCAGGGCAAAAACGCCATATCATCCACGTGACCCATTATCACAACTTTTGCCCTCCACAAGACTGATATGTGCTTGAAAGCCATGTTAGTATCACATATGCAAAATGAACAATTTTCTAGTAAATGTATGATAAGTGGTATTATCACACATTAGACAGACAGATAAAGAAATCAGTCATGTGGACCTTTAACCCTTAAAGCGCCAATCACAACAATTGTTGTCTGCTTTGTCATCTGCTTGTGATTTTATGTCATTTCTGCAGTGTGGACCCAGATCAGACTGCTCCTTTAGGAGCAGTCTGATCTGGGTCCACACTATTTGCCTGTATGCAAAAATAGGTTCAAAAAGTTTGCAAGAATATTCAGCAGACGTCATAAACAGACGACATTTTCAGATGCACATTTTCTTGGCGATTTAAGGGTTAAGACAGATCCATCAGTACATTAACCTTCACCCTAGGCTAATTCAGCAGATGACAAATTGACAATATTTTTGTCTTATTTTTCCATTGGAGACAATTTGCATGAAATGTCAAAACCTATTTTTCTGGAAAAATAAGAAAAAAATATTTCAGAATGCTGTCTGTTGACATTTTTAGCCAGCGTGCTAAGCATCAATACAATCTACTAGTACTCATATACAGTCAAAAGAGAAGTCCAATAAAGGAATTTTTGTGAAAAGTAATGTCAAATTGTACAGGACAGATTGTATTGTGTAATGATTTTTAGTAGAACCTCTTATCTGAATCATCTGTTACATGATTTATATTGACCCTTAAACTGCTTAGCAAAAAAAAAAAAAAAAAAAAAAATTGCAGCAGATGACAGTCTACTTATTAGTGTTATTTTTCAGAAAAAAAAAAGAAAAAAAAAAAAGAGACAACATTTCATGTGAATTATCTGCTGGCAGATAATTCCCATAAAAAGTCATGCCTTCTTTTCTCTGAAAAAAGAAATAAAAAAATATATAACAAAATATTCTCTGTTATGCTTCTTAAGGGTTAAGGTACCTCTGACCTACAAAGTTAACCTTTACAGCTCTGGGCTAGTTCAGCAGATGACATATTGGTGATATTTTTTTTTTCTTCCAGAAAATAGGCTTTGACTATTTTAAACAGATAGTCTCCAAGACAATCTGCATGAAATGTCAAAGCCTATTTACAAGGATAAAAATAAGATTTTTTCCCCAAAATGTTATCTGCTGTAATTTTCCCAGCATGCAAAGCCTTAAATTTGTCATATTAGGAGAGCTTATTTTAATTTTGTTCTATATTTATACTATTCACATCATTTTGTGTCACTATCATTAAGCCTTAACCTTTAGCATGCTGGGAAAAATTTCAGCTGATAGCATTTTGGAATATTATTACTTATTTTTCCCATAAAATGAGGTCTGACATTCCATGAAAAGTGTCTCATGAGAGTTTATTTTCTGGGAAAAAAAAAATAAATAAATAAATAAAAAAATAAAAAAAATCAAAATGTCAGCTGATTTTTTTTTTCCAGCATACCAAGCTTTCAAGTAATCACAACAATTGTCGTCTGCTTTGTCATCTGCTTGTGATTTTAAAAGTCATTTTTGCAAACAGTGTGGACCCAGATCAGACTGCTCCTCTAGGAGCAGTCTGATCAGGGTCCACACTGTTTGCCTGTATGCAAAGTAGGTTTGAAAAGTTTGCACGAATATTCAGATGACATACACAGACGACATTTTTAGATACAGGTTTTCTTGGCATTTTAAGGGTTAACCCATTGTTGTCTGAATGAATTTTCCCACACTACATATTTGAAGATTCTTATTTCAATTTCAGGTATGTCATACTATGTGGTTCAGATATTCCAAGAGAAAAATGGTTGAATTGTTTGCAAACTGTGGAGACCCTAATCAGACGCCGCTTATTACTGCATCTGATCAGGGTCTGTACTGTTTGCCGTTTACCCTTTTATGGGTATCCCGACTATAATGGGTTAAAAGCAAAATTGTAACAGATAACATTTTATTTTTATATATATTTTCAGAGAAAATGAGACTTGACATTTCAAGTGACTCCTCTGCTAAGCAGATGATTCACATTAAATGACAAGTCTTGTTTACTCTGAAAAATACAAAAAAAAAAAAAAAAAAAATCAAAATGTTGTATGCTGCAGCTGTGATCAGCGCTTTAATGGTTAAGACAATGCAGTGAATTATGACATTTTAATGGCCACAAGTGTTTAAAATTGACTGGATATTAGAGGATCTCAACTAGCAACTCAGGTACATTAACCCTTATCCTGCTGAATAATTTAATTAGCCACACCCATTTCTGACTATCAGCCAATCAGATTACATAATATAATGTTTTCATTCAAATTCACAAACTAAATGACAAACAGTGTAGATCCTGATCAGATGGCTTCTTCAGAAGCCATCTGATCTGGATCTACCCTGTTTGCAAAGGTAAGGGTTGTCGTGAACAGCAGGATAAGGGTGGCATAAAAACTTGAGCAGACACCATTTTGAATTTTTTTTGTTTGTTATTTTCCCAAACTGGGATTTGACATTTCATTGTCTCCAATTTGCATGGAATGTCAAATCTTGTTGAAGACAATTTGCATGAAATATCAAATCCTGTTTTCTGGGAAATACTATTAAGAAAAATAATTCAAATTGTCATCTGCTGAAATTTCTTACCCAGCATGCTTAGCTTTAAAGTGCGAATCATTACTGCAGCAGATGACATTCTGAATTATTTCACAGTAAATAAGGCTTGTGAATTACTGACAATTATAACAATTATTATTTTCTTTAAAATGTTGCCAGCTACAATTTTACATGCCACTTTAACCCTTAGCATGCCAGGAAAAAAATGAATCAGGCCTGTAAGAGGAGAAGTCATTACTCCCTTAATTTTTCGTCGATTTACATGGAATTTTCACATATAAGGTGCCGATCGTAGGTGGCCACTTTACAGGCGAGAGGATAGTAACTTGACTAGAAAGTCACGATATAGTCACATGTAAACCAGGAACCGTTTAAGTCAATTAAAAAAAAAAAAAAAGTTGCAAGAGACTAGCGCCTACTGTGTACTATTGCGAATGAAACGAGTGACATACATAGGTTCTACTGTTAATCCTACTTCTTCCTCACTGGAAAAGATTTAGGTGTTATGGGCTTTTTCTCCAGGAAATCATGATCAATCTGTTGAAGTGAGTGCTGAAATTACTGGCAGCTTCAGATTCGGTATTCTCCATCTTTATTGGTGTGGGTAAAATCCAGCACCCGACTATCTAATGAAAAATGGGGTGTTTGTATGAAAGTAGGTTCACACCTTTATGAGAACACTTGCTCTGAATGGTTGTATGTTGTGTATAGTAAGTATGACAGGCTTTAGAGTTGGCAGACCCCTCCAGGGCAACCATAGTTGCCTGTAGCAGTCTGGAGGTGAAAGTTAAAATACATACATAATATGAAACATGTCATATAAAAAAGGCTTCAGCACATGTGAAGACTAGAAACTGCTTGTCTGTAGGACCAAATCGGTATTCTACTGCATCTGGTCATAAAAGTGTTGCCTCTGCAGCATTATACCGCCCAAAACACTGACAACCACTTGTAATATTATACTAATGATGATGATGATTTGGTATTTTACGTCCCTTTCAACAGTATTTAAGTCATATCAAGATGATGAAAGGGTGATAGTGAAGGGTCTTCGGCAATGAATTTGTTCAGACATACATGTAGCTCCAGCTAAGACAGAGAATCTACATAACATTTTTCTTATTTCTCGACAAAAACATATGTTGTGGGTACTCATTAGAAGCACCTCGCTGAGGCGCTTCTAATGAGTACCCACAACATGTTTTCGTCAGAAATAAGAAAATTATCAATACTTTTTGGATGAAAAAAAAAAAAAAAAAAAAAGCACCTTATCTGGAGTAAAGAGTTTTTATCAAATGACATTTTTGTTTGTGTTGAGGTTTTACGGCCCAGTCAACCCAATGGGGTCATGTCGAGCGCAGTCAGTTTACCTAACCACACGTTTACTGGGCAGGCTTAATCCTCTAAACGGTTAACCAGTATTGTGCACATTCTTTCGCCAGAAACTGACAACTGCCCTTCTTGAATCAGCGGAAGGGAGAGAATGACCGTAGAAAATATTTCATGATCAATCTCCACGAAAGAATGTTGCCGACCTCGGTGGGGGTTGAACCCGCGACCTCCTGGTCTCCAGTCGGACGGCGCATCCAACTGAGACACCGAGGCCTTATCAAATGACATGTCAAGCCTTGTGGGCCATTCTATGTTGTCTCTCAGAGAATTGGAGAAAAAGAATAGATTAGCTAGCTGAGTTGAGGAAAGAAAGAAAGAGGATGAGGGGAAAAGAAGAAAGACAGTGCAGAATACTAACATGCCCCCTTCCCCTATCTGCTGCAAGAACAACAGACTCTTACCATCACCCTATCCCCCGCTGCACCCCCCTCCCCCCAACCACCACTATGTGCCATACAAAGATGACCTGAATTTCGCCTCCAGAGGGATTTGAATCTGGGACCCAATGATCTGCAGTTGTGAACCCTTACGACTCAGTATTTACTCTATGAATTGGGACACCTTATCTACTTACCATACTTGTACT
Source organism: Anodontia alba (assembly GCA_964016985.1). Classification (NCBI taxonomy): domain Eukaryota; kingdom Metazoa; phylum Mollusca; class Bivalvia; order Lucinida; family Lucinidae; genus Anodontia; species Anodontia alba. The sequence continues at coordinate 56,938,054 of OZ024832.1, read as the reverse complement.
AAAATTTGAAATAGTCCATTCTACTACCTCTTGAGGGTAAAATGTTACTGTATGCATGGCAAATGGTGCAGACCCTGATCAGATGCCGCATTCTGCGGCATCTGATCTGGATCTATAGTCTATACTGTTTGCAAAGGCCTATATGTCCCAATACTTAGGGTTATTATATTACTTTTTGATTTTCTACTTGAAACAGGAGATACTGTGAGTGTATTCTGGGCTTGTAACCTGATAGCAAAATGAAGACAATCAGATTTAACAGACACAAAACTATTGTTCTATGCATGGTTTCGTTTGGCCTTCTGATATTCTTGAAAATGACTGTGGTACCTCTCTTGATGTCTGAGAACTGGTAAGTATAGCATAGTAACTGTTCCAGATGTGAGAAATATCCAGAAAATTAATTTTCTTATTTCTTCAGGAAAACATAGCTTCAAGGTACGGTAAAAGTCCTAAAATTTCAAACACAAAGCTTCTGACAAAGTGACATAGGTAAACAATGCAGATCCAAATCAGACTGCTCCTTCAGGATTCAGCAGTCTGATCAGAGTTTACATGTTTGCCATTCTGCTAAGTATTTTAAGGAAGAATTGCATAAAAGCAAATTTAAGCAAAAAAGTATGGAATAAAGTGTTTGAAATTTTAGTTCATTTACGATACTTATCAGAAGTGCTTCTGATGAGTACAAAGTTTTCATAGAGAAATGAAAAGCATGGATGAGAAAAAAAAAAAGTGGAGCTATGGTGAAAATCACTGATTTTTAGCTGCGTTTCAATAATTTTCTTAGTTTTCAAGATTATAAAACTTGAATTTCATGTAAATCAAGTCACTTAAGAGATGGTCTGCATGAAGTACCATACAGTCAAACCTGTACTAACAGCCACCTCTGTTTAGCTTGCTCCTTTATTAAATAGGCATTTGAAATAATCTACACTGATTCTCCACACAAATTTATCTATATTAAGCAAGAATCTGTCTAACTTGGCTAACAGAAAGGCAAATGTGCTGGCCTTGGTGGCTCAGCTAGATGCATGTCCGACTGGTGATCAGGAGGTTGCAGCTTCGACCCCCGCCGGGTCAGCAACATTCTTTCGTGGAGATTTGATCATGAAATATTTTCTATGGTCAATCTCTCCATTCCCACGATTCAAGAAGGGCAGTTGTCAGTTTCTGGTGAAAGGCCATTGTGCACAATACTGGTTAACCGCATAGAGGACTAAGCCTGCCTGGTAAAAGTGTAGTTAGGTAAACTGACTGTGCTAGACATAACCCCATTGGGTTGACAGGGTGGTAAAACCTCAACATAAACAAGACAGGCAAATGCATCCCATATCAGCCATGTCCCTTGCACATTCTGCTAAGCTGTTTTGTTTTTAGTGACTTATCATTTTTGCCAGACATCTGTCTCAATACTTAGGATAAATATGATACTGTAATTCTTTTTTTTTTCCTGTTTTTGTGCACCTGCAAAATACCTGTAATCAGTTATTGCTCTCTCATGATGAAAACACTTAATTCCCTTAAACAATAATTAACCTTGTCCTGCTGAACCCAGATATACCCTGCGTTTGCAAACAGTGTAGATCCAGATCAGTTGGCTTCTAAGAAGCTAACTGATCTAGATTGGCACTGTTTGCCATTCAGTATGTGAATTTATATCAACAATATGGATCAAATAATTTGATTGGCTGAAAATTTGAAAAGGGCGTGGCATCTTAATATATTCAGCAGGTCAAGGGTTAATTAAACTTGATCTATTTTATAACTGTATAGGTACTAGTAATATGCAAAAACATAGCTATTTACTAGTTCTTTAATCTTATTATTTTCACTTTATTTTTCCACGGATCTCAATAGTTTGTGAGGTTGTTCCCCATTCATGCATTGGTTACTCTAGCACTCATACTATTATAGAAACAAAGGGCCTTGGTTGTACCAGAGTAAGGGTCCATTCATGTACAGTCGAACCTCAATGGCTCGAACATCTTTGGGACCATGGAAATACGTTTGAGACATGGGTAGTTCGAGCCACTGAGGGTTAATCATGGCACCAGTTCAGGAAGCATATATCCATAATTTAGGGAAATCTTTTCGATTTTCTACACAGTGATTGTATGTTGAGTGTACTCATTAGAATCGCCTCGATGAGGTGATTCTAATGAGTACACACAACATACAATTTCACGAAAAACTAAGAAAATTTCCTTAAATATTTGTTTTCTTGAGCTATCAGAATAATTTCGTAGGGACTCAAAAACGAGTTCGAATTAGCCATGGTAAACGAGTCATCGGTGTTCGAGCCATCGAGATTCGTCTGTATATATACTAAACTTTGATATTTTTGATTGACAAATAATAACAAAATAAGTCAGAATGACTGAGGATGCTTACAGTATTATGCCAGAACTCTATACAAAGTGTTTGTAATCACAAATACATTATCATACAATCCGATCAGACCAAGTATGCACATAACATGCATATTGTTTAACTCCAGCACATAGAATTACTGCCCTTAATTCATGTCTGTCTGTCCAACGAACAGACATGAATTAAGGGACAGTAAGTCTATGTGCAAGAGAAATCTAGACTGACTGTCCCAAAACTTGCGGTTATTACGGTATCTTGATTTCTTATGATTTCAGGTCTGAACCAAAACTGAAATTACTGGCGAAGAAGCATTATACTTTATCAAGAAAGAGTGCAGGATTGCTCAAACCAATTTATACTTTATCCAGGAAGATTGACAAGCTCACTACAAGGGAAACAACCATGACAATTCAACCAACACCAAGAAAAACAACTATAAAACCAACACAGACTGTTCAAAGGGAAATAACCAAAGAATGTTTGCCAAAGTTTGACCCTTCAAATATCAAAACTTCATTTAAATTTTACATATACGACTTGCCGCCTATGTTTAACAAGGATATCTTTAATTGTATGACAGGAAAAAATTTCGCTTATTGTTATAATTTGTTTTATTGTGGAATGGGTGAAGAATTATTACAATATTCTGGGAAAGAATTAAAGAAAGTTTCTAGAGACATATTACGCATGAATCAAAAGGAAGTAGGTTTTTATAGCTTCTTTAATGCACTAAAGTACACAAATAAAGAGACAGACAATAATGTTACATCAGAGGATGGAACAGCTCCAAAATCCTATAGAACTAGTATCAGAAACACACACCAGTTTGCGTTGGAGGTAATAATACATTACAAATTGTTGCATAGTCGTTACCGAACATTAGATCCATCAAAAGCAGACTTATTTTACATTCCAGTCTACAGTGGTTTAATGTGCCAATGTGACAGATATAAGTCCTCCGAACTTGTCCAGAAACTCTTCAGTCATATGAACACACTACCGCTATATAAAAGCGGAAAACCCCATTTTTCTACACTTGGCAAAATTCAGCGAGAGCAGGGATCAGAGTACTGCCCGATATTAGCTCATAAAGATACAGCCAATATAACTTTTATAGCCATTGAAAAAGAATCCAATCCATCTTGGTTACTTTATCAAAAACCTCCTGTTTATGGAAAGACAATACTTGTTGCTCCATATCCTGCCTATGTACATTTTTTTGATACCACAAGAGACTCAAACTTGTTGGAACATGACAGAAAACTAGCAAATCTAAATACAAGTCAGTTTCGTCTAAAAGTTCCGAGTCTACAAGAGAGAAATGTGTTTTTATTTTTGGGCTGCGGAGCTCGTCGCAGTAACCTGTTCCGTGCCCAAATAATGGATCAATTCCCTATTAAAACAAATGATGACTATGAAAGCTATTTTATGAGAAATAATGTAACGGCAGTAGAACAAATCATGCTATATACAAACGAATGTTCTGTCAAACACAGATATACCACAATCCCTTGGATGATGAGATCTCTTTTCTGTCTTCAGCCCCCTGGGGACTCCCCAACCAGAAAATCATTTTATGACTCAATTCTTAGTGGATGCATTCCAATTATATTCAAACAGAAGAATCCAACGGAATATCCTTTCTCTGACAAACTCAATTACGGTGACTTCACATACACGGTAGATGAAAAAGCAATTTCCAGATACAACATATCAGTATTAGACATTGTGAAAGGTATTCCAAATGGAAGAGTAAAATTCATGCATGAAAGAATTTTACAGGTGGCAAAGTGGTTCCAGTATAGTTTACCAGACGGAGGACCACAGTATGATGATGATGCTATGACGCTGATTCTTGACAAACTGAGGACAATGCATAATTTACCATGAGTTGTCCACAACTCCAAACAAGATTCCACATTTTTTCCTGGCCCCGAGGTTATAAAACTTTTTACCATGAGTTGTCCACAACTCCAAACAAGATTCCACCTTTTTTCCTGGCCCCGAGGTTATAAAACTTTTTTCATGCTCAACTGAGCTAAGCATGAAATTTTCTCTGGTAATAAATATGAAAATGCCAACAACAGTTGGCATTTTCATATTTATTAGCAGAGAAAATTTCATGCTCAGCTATGAATAGCAAGAAAGAATTTGCAATTGTTAGTAAGTTGAGATGTATTAGCATGAAAAATTTCATGCTCATCTGAGTTGAACATGAAAAAAGTTTTATAACCTCGGGGACTGAACATACTGTTATCACATAACACCAGGTAAGGCACTTTTATAACCAAAAAGTACTGCTATTATTATTTCTCCACAAAAACGTCTGAGATACTCATTAGAAGTGCCTCATCAATTCAGAAAAATCGCTGAAAAAGCGTAATAACTCTATCAAAACTTGGTGAACTATAACCTTGACACAACATGCCCTGTATCACCTCATGGCCTAACCATCCACCAAGTTTCAATGCCATCCAATGAAAACTATAGGAGGAGTTATCCGGAAACAGACAGATGGATGGACAGAGTACACCATAATACCCCACAACTATCGTGTGGCGGGGTATAAAAATGAAGGAAAATACATTTTCTCAGGCTGGCTTCCCAATCCCATGGGACTAGAGGCTTATAATTCTACCAAGTTAGTAGAATCATAAGCCTCTGCATGAGACCTATTTAGAAATTAAAGCACTTAGAGTGCTGATGGGGATGGTTGCCTGAATATCTACAGGCCTCTAGAACTCACTGGACTGAAATAAAAGTCCTATTTGGTACTCAACAGCCCCTTTTCGGTCTTTAGTAGGACCCTGGCTCTGGTTACAGTTAACCCAATGCTGCAGATTTGGCAAGTTTTACTGCAGTATTCACATTCATCTGCAGATATTGTACTTTATATGAATAAAATATTATTTCTTCAAAAGTTTGAAGTTTTCCTTGGTTTTGTTCATTTATTCGCTATTTCTAAGCATCAGTGTGTACAAGGCCAATATGTTTGAATGCAGAATTTAGCCTATCAGCATAAGCGGGAATTATTTGTTAGGTAGTTACTTGGTTCTAATTGGGAAATGAATTATCGAAATGTGGTAAGTTCAATTTGGTGATGGTTTGGCAACCGCACCTAAAAAACATCAGCGCTATAAGGCAGGCTAAGGGTTAAAGTGACCATTCTTTTCAAACATGTTTCTTTTTTGTTTTTTTAAGCCTGTTTACCATATTTATCTTAACCCTTGCCATGCTGAATAAATTAAGATGCCATGCCAACTTCTAATTTTCAACCCATCAGATGACTTAATCCAGGTTGTTAATTCACATACAATGACAAACATAGCAGATCCAGATCAGTTGGCTTCTGAAGAAGCCGACTGATCTAGATGTACAGTGTTTGCAAAGGCAGGGCGTATTCCAGTTCAGCAGGACCAGGATTAATTGCTCTGACACCTTAACAATTTACTATGTATTCTGAAAACCAAAAATTTTCTAAAATTTAGATAAGTCTGTTGTATTGCCTGTTGATGTGTCAAACAAGAGCTCTGCCAAGCGGGGCATTATACGCCCGTGGCAAGTAAAAAGATGTAGCACAAAAACTGGCTCCTGTATAATTCAGTGCTCCGGATATAAACTGTGAGTGGAATTACAAAAAAAAAAAAAAAAAAAAATAATAATAATAATAAAAAAATTTCATTGGGCATATCTCTGCTGATATTTGGTGAACTGTAACCTAAGCGACCAAACTGGCCCAGGAATTAAGGAAGAAGTGACTTCTCCCTCCTGGGAAAATAGGGAGAAGTTTGCTGCTTCTAGGGAGAAGTGCTTTCTGATGGAGGACACACCACAGAAGCATGACTATATTATAAGCTCATATGAGCCTTTGGCTGATTTGTTTTTCCTATACTTCAATATTGGACCAAACAATAACAAAACAAAAATAAACAACCAAAAAAAAAAAAAAAAAAAAAAAAAAAATGCTGCAAGAAATTTTTTTGTAAACCTTTAACTTGTTTAATACTGATTTTATTTTTGTTCTAAAAGGGAGCCAAATCAGAAGAGTATTAAAAAAAAAAAAAAAAAAATCCCGAAAAGAATTATGTATTCATAAAGATTTAACAAGAGGACCATGATGGTCCTATATCGCTCACCTGAGCAAACAGATTTGTATACTTATATTAGTGTTGAAGTTTCAGCCAAGTTCACTGCTATAAATTTTATAGCCCTGCACCCCCCACCAACCCCCCACAGCAGCCATGTTTTTTTCTTTTTTAACGCATCATGACAACTAAATCTTGAAAGAGGGTCACCAAAGGAACATTTCTGCCAAGTTATATTGAAATTGGTCCAGTGGTTTCTGACAAAAAGATTTTTAAAGTGTTTTATATTGCTATAAAGCCCTACCCCCTAACAGCCATTTTTTTCTTTTTGACGAATCATGATGCTTTGAAAAAACTTGAATGAGGGTCACCAAAGGAACAATCTGTTTACCAAGTTAAACCATGTTAAATTGAAATCGGTTCAGTGGTTTCTGACAAGAAGATTTTCAAAGTTTTCTATCTAGATATATAGGGAAAATAAGCCCCGTCACTAACAGCCAGTTCTTTTGACAAATCAGGATTGCTTGAACATTCTTGGTAGAGGGTCACCAAAGCAACATTGAAATTGATCAGGGGTATTTGACAAGAAGAATTTCAAAGTTTTCTATACAGATATATACAGAAAATAAGCCCCGCCCCCTCTGGGAGCCACGTTTTTTGACGTATCATGATAGCTTGAACAATCTTGGTAGAAGGTCACCATTCCTGTCAAGTTACACTGAAAATGGTGTGACGGTTTCTTACAAAAAGATTTTTAAAGTTTTTTATATAGACATATAGGGAAAATAAGCCGCGCCCACATAGCGGCCATGTTTTTTGACGAATCATGACAGCTTGAACAACCTTGGTAGAGGGTCACCAAAGAAATAGTCCTGCTAGGTTATATTGTAATCGGTCCAGTGGTTTCTGACAAGAAGATTATTTAAGTTTTCTATATAGATATATAGGGAAAATAAGCCCCACCCGCTAGCGGCCAAGTTTTTTGACAAATCACGAACATTCTTGGTAAAGGGTCACCAAGGAAGGGTCACCAAGGTAACATGTCTGCCAAGTTATATTGAAATCAGTCCAGTGATTTCTGACAAGAAGATTTTTTTTAAGTTTTCTATATAGATATACAGGGAAAATAAGCCCAACCCCCTAGCAGCCATGTTTTTTGACAAATCATGACGGCCTGAACAATCTTGGTAAAGGGTCACTAAGGAAACATTTCTGCCAAGTTATACTGAAATCGGTCCAGTGGTTTCTGACAAGAAGATTTTTTTTCAAGTTTTCTATATAGATATATAGGGAAAATAAGCCCCACCCCCTTGCAGCCATATTTTTTGACGAATCATGATGGCTTGAACAACCTTGGAAGAGGGTGACCAAAGACACATTCCTTCCAAGTTATATTGAAATTGGTCCATTGGTTTCTGACAAGAAGATTTTTAAAGTTTTCTATATAGATACAAATATAGGGAAAATAAGCCCTGCCCCCTGGCGGCCATGTTTTTTGACGAATCCTAACGGCTTGAACAATCTTGGTAGAGGATCACCAAAAGAACATTTCTGCAAAATTATATATATGGAAATCGGTCCAGTGGTTTGGGACAAGATGATTTTTACATTTTTCTATATAGATATATAGGGAAAATAAGCCCCACCCCCTGGCAGCCATGTTTTTTGACAAATCCAAATGGCCTGAACAACCTTGGTAGAGGATCATCAAAGGAACATTTTTGCAAAATTATATTGATGTCGGTCCAGTGGTTTCTGACAAGAAGATTTTTAAAGTTTTCTATATAGATATATAGGGAAAATAAGCCCTGCCCCCTGGTGGCCATGTTTTTTGACAAATCCAAATGGCTTGAACAATCTTGGTAGAGGATCACCAAAGGAACATTTCTGCAAAATTATATGGAAATCGGTCCAGTGGTTTCTGACAAGAAGATTTTTACATTTTTCAATATAGATATATAGGGAAAATAAGCCCCGCCCCCTGGCGCCCATGTTTTTTGACTAATCAAAATGGCTTGAACAATCTTGGTAGAGGATCACTAAAGGAACATTTCTGCAAAATTATATGGAAATCGGTCCAGTGGTTTCTGACAAGAAGATTTTTAAAGTTTTCTATATAGATATTTAGGGAAATTAAGCCCCGCCCCCTGGCGGCCATGTTTTTTTGACGAATCCAAATGGCTTGAACAATCTTGGTAGAGGATCACTAAAGGAACATTTTTGCAAAATTATATTGAAATCTGTCCAGTGGTTTCGGACAAGAAGATTTTTAAAGTTTTCTATACGGATATATAGGGAAAATAAGCCCCGCCTCCTGGCAGCCATGTTTTTTGACGAATCCTAATGGCCTGAACAATCTTGGTAGAGGATCACCAAAGGAACATTTCTGCAAAATTATATGGAAATCAGTCCAACGGTTTCTGACAAGAAGATTTTTAAAGTTTTCTATATAGATATATATGGAAAATAAGCCCCGCCCCCTAGCGGCCATGTTTTTTGACGAATCCAAATGGCTTGAACAATCTTGGTAGAGGATCACCAAAGGAACATTTCTGCAAAACTACATTGAAATCGGTCAAGTGGTTTCTGACAAGAAGATTTTTAAAGTTTTCTATATAGATACATAGGGAAAATAAGCCCCGCCCCCTGGCGGCCATGTTTTTTGACGAATCCGAATGGCTTGAACAATCTTGGTAGAGGATCACCAAAGGAACATTTCTGCAAAATTATATTGAAATTGGTCCAGTGGTTTCTGACAAGAAGATCTTTTAAGTTTTTAGTTAAAAAATCTATTTTTAGCTTCTGTGACCTAGATATGCAATGGACCGGAACCACTTGATCAACTTTGAAAGAGGACCAACCAAGGATCATTCCTGTGAAGTTTGGTCAAAATCCAATCAGTGGTTTAGGAGGAGATGTTGTTTAAAGATTGTGGACGGACGGACATACGGACGATGACGACGGACGGTGAGTGATCACAAAAGCTCTCCTTGAGCTTTCAGCTCAGGTGAGCTAAAAATGGCAACCTTTCCTTGCAAATCTAATAAAAGAAGAAGAAAAAAAAAAAAAAAAAAAAAAAAAAAAAAATCAATATCTTGCCCATATGACCAAAACTTTAGTTATTTGCAAAAAATATACCTATTATAAAATAAAATTTGCACACTATTACCTCTAAACAATATGCTGCGAAAAGTTTACAAAACTTTCAAAGGGGCATAAATCTGCAAATATTTGGTGCACTATAACCTCGAAATAATATGTGCTGCTCCACATCATCGTGTAACTATTTATGAAGTTTCAGCTTGATCGGATGTAAACTATAAAAGGATTTAGCCGGAAACCACATCATGGTCTAACTACAAATAAAATTTCAGCTTGATAGGATGTAAACTGTAGGAGGATTTAGCCGGAAACGAAAAGTCAACTGAAATTTTCAAACGGGCATAACTCTGCTAATATTTGGTGGACTGTAACCTCGAAACAATATGCGCTACTCCACATCATGGTCTAACTATATATGAAGTTTCAGCTTGATTGATAAAAAAATGTAAGAAGAGTTAATCGGAAATGAAAAGTTTACAGAAATTTTCTAAGGGGCATTACTCTGCAAACATTTGGTGGACTGTAACCCCGAAACCCCGAAACAATATGTGCTGCGCCACATCATGGTCTTACTATATACCAAGCTTCAGCTTGATCGGATGTAAACTGTAGGAGGAGTTAGCCGGAAATGAAAAAATTTACGGACGGACGGGCGCCATACCCCGTAACATAATACGTCCCGTTTTTCAAACGGGCGTATAAAAACTGCTGGTGATGATAATTTGGCGTTTTATTAAACACCATTGCCTACTAGCAATTTTACTCCACAAAAATACTTCTTGTATTACTCTACTAGTGTTTTCCGATTCCGTATCACTAACCAAGCTTTCGCTGGTCCCTAGTTTTGCAGTGACATTACCAAACGTCATTAAATGCAATAGAACCAAAACTATGACATCGGCCACTAATGACATCAATATTCAAAACGTAAGGTCATTACTTCACGCGTTTCAGCCTAATATAAGTAAAACTATAAATTAAAGAATGCGAGATAAGGTCATAGCTCTTGATAAGGCGCTGTTTTCCACCAAAAAGTATCTATATTTTTCTTATTTCTCGATGAAAACGTATGTTGTAGGTACTCATTAGAAGTGCCTTGCTGAGGCGCTTCTAATGAGTACCCACAACATATGTTTTCGTTGAGTAATAAGAAAACTATTTACCTGATACTCTCTTATCTAGACCTATGATAAGGTATATAATAAAAACACAATTACTGTAGTAACTTGATCTGGTGTACTGTATCACTTCTCATGGATAAGCTGATATCATCACACTCAACACTTGGCGTCTTATGTCATCTGATGATATCTGCTCATCCACTTGACGTCTCATGTCATCTGATGATATCTGCTCATCCACTTGAGGTGATACCATCCCCCAGATCAAGAGCTATGCTATGACTGTATTTAGGTAATATATGCTAAGAAGGTCAAAAGCTAATACGAGATGTGACTCACTTCAAAATACTGATGACTAGTTTGACTGCCTGCACCGCCACTTCTGTTTCCTTGTCTAGTGTCATCTCTACTATACGATCCTGCAACAATAAAATAATTATTATACTGGAGTTTCCTATGAACAGTTGCTCTACCCTTTTGGTTTTTTGTTGTTTTTTTTTTTTGTTTAAAATGTGAGGCAAGTGAAGAGAAGAGGTTGATTTGATAGCTGTATTTCGAGTTGACTTGCCCTTTCCTGCAATGCTCTGCCCCATTCTACACTACCCTATCCTCCCTTTTGCTACCCCACACTACCCTACCAAGCTAGGATAGGCCAGGATAGAAGGGTAGGGTAACAATAGGGATAAGGGTAGGGCTAGGGTATGTTGGGATATTTAGACAGTGTTAAGTAAAGAGGAAGTCACGATTTCTAAGATGGCCATTTGGTTGCCATACTAGCTGACAGACTGGAACCGTTTTTTGAGACCCATTAAGGGGTTGAGAAGAATCCATATGCAAAGTTTTGACAAAATTCTTTCACTGGTTACGGAGGAGATGCGATGACAGAAGAAATCTAAGACAGACCCAAACCAAATTGGATGGGTACAACTAGATCACTTGGAGAACATCCGAGACAAGTTCTGAAAAAAAATCTGAAGACCTTGGCCAAGTACACATTTGTGCAATAGCAAGTTTGAATCCTAGCTCGGCCATATAACTTGTGGAGATAAATGTGAAATAATTTCTATGGTCATTCTCCCAATTCCAGGGTTGCCACTTATTTTCTATTTCAAAATTCCCTGACTTTTCACCATTTTTCCAGGCTTTTTCGGCAGACTCCTAACTCCCTTTACAGCCGTCCTCAGTCACCACATCTTCCAAGATAGCACTTTTATTTCATAAATTACAGAAGTTGATAATTTATTATCTTTTATCTAACTTATGAAAGCAAGGCTCGACAAAGTTAAAGCTCCATGAATAAATGAACCAAACTGAGTAAAAATTCAATAAAGTGTCTTTGCATGTAAACTGGAGTGAATGCCTTCTCAAATGAAAGAAGTCTGAATCCAAGAACTGAAGATCCAGCAAAGTTTTAACCTTTTAAGCTTTGTTGTAAACTAGCAACTTCAAGAAAGTTGTTAAAATATCTAGTTAATGAAGGGCTCCCTCTTCAAGAACATCATCAAAATCACTTATACTCAGTTTGTGCCTTTTGCATCCTTGTGAAAACCATAAGCAGATTGATTATTCAGGAGCATTCTCTTACAGATCCCATAAAATTTATGTTGAGTTGGGCCAAGCTCTGGAGGCAAGGGATGCCATATCTTTCGGTCTTCTCTTCAAACACAAAAAAGTATAACATTCTTGTCAAACAATCAAGGATGCAAAGAAATTCTGAGAATTAAAACTCATTTAACAAAAGAATGAAGACAATTTTGTAAATTTATCAGTTTCTGAAAATTAAGAAGACTGTCATGGCCATCTCAGTTTTGAGAAATTCCCTGACTTTTCCCTGGCTACGGTAAATGTCCTAAAATTTCGAACAAAATTAAATAATTTCAGTTCTTGCTGTTCGAAATTTTAGAAATCATGATTTACGAAAAAATTTACTGTTCGAAATTTTAGGACAGATTCATTTACAGCCAAAATTGACCTGGCTATTGGACGCCCGAAACGACAAAAAAGGACCAACACGACGAAAGGGTTTTCTAATTTGCTATGCGTGATTGGTAAACTGAATATGAAATTGTATGAACAAATAAATAATTACCACACTGATGTTTGCTTTCAATTCCATCCGATTAATTCTATGTTTATAATGTTTCTCATAACAAAACAATTAATTATCCGGTACACTAATTAATCGCCAGATACGTTTGTTCGGCACTCCGGGAATGTGCCACTTTCTTAAAATATGCTGGCTTAGTCCACTGTCTTCTTACGTAACAACCCTCTTCACTTTACCGCACTGACCAAAAAATACTTCAAAAGGTTACCGCACGTTTGTTCTTGTTTGAGCCACTACAGAAACATAGAAGTCCCTTTCCTCAAAGGTGAAGTGAGTACGGAGTTTAAATGTGAAAAGTGCAGACTGATTAGAATCTCCGCCGTTTTGATGCGCAGTATTCACACTGCATTCTGTTGGCGATATATGTAGACCCAGATCAGACCGCCCTGATACATAGACTGCGCGGATGCGCATGTTGATCTTGTCTATGCTGGTCTCAAATGTCATCAGGTCGTTTCTATTGGAAAGGACTCATACATAAACGAACAGTGCGGACAACCAGCTCTGAATGCAGCCTGATCAAGATCAAAGATTTTAGCTCTACACCAAACTGAACTACATATGCCAAACCTGTGAACTGCCATTATCGTTTTTAGCAATATTTCTTTCTTTAAGAAAAATGTATTGTCGTTTAAAATTCGGTAACGGAACTTATTGCAAGAATCAATTAGATCCCTGTTCAGGCGAAAATGTCCCTTTGTGCATTTTTGTAAGTCAGATCAGAGTGCGAGACGCAGTCTAGTGCAGGATGGTGTCCACTCAAATCGCCGATTAGGTCATTGGTATAAAACACTGTAATACATGAATCGCAGTCTCCAGCAAGTGCACAGACTGATCACATTTGTGACAAATGATTAGGTTCATTTTGGCTTGTTGGGACCTATCACATCTGTTGGGACCGTTACCTGTTCAAATAGGATGCACTGAGCATCATGACAATCACGTGGTCAGACAGGAAATATTTTGCTGGAGGCGTTAATCCCCACGACGAAAACGTTTTCGGCGTGCTTATTGAAACCTTTAGCACACTAAACTTAAATATTAGCAGCTTATTTTATCAAAGGACACAGTGTACGGGCGAGCAGGAACAACCCAGATCAGAATATGCGGATGTACATGCTAATTTACAATTTCGCGTGTAGCGCTTTCTTACTATTGCATGTGCGTCACGCTTTGAAGAAATGATCCGATCAACTTAGGAATTTTGGTATAGCGGTCACACGACTTACCCAAATACCGGAATACTACCGAAATACAGGAATACTCGTGAAAAATACAGGAATACATGTAAAGACACCAATACTGGCTTTAATTAAGAAACGAATATACTCGGAGGACGATCTTGAAAAGCCCAGAGACCAATTGCCCTTTTCCCCCAAATTAGTTTCATTCCCTTGTTCTCTGCGGCGTCTGATCTGGGTCTACGCTGTTGCATAGGCCTATCTGTTCCAATATTTAGGTTCTTTAAATTTTTAATATGTGCAAGTTTCTTATGCATTTCTGACGAGAAGAGGCTCGATAAAGTAAGTGTTTTTCTCCCAAAGAGGTTTCCGCCACGATTTCAGGTGACGCACCGCTACCAGCACGTGGTTTCTTAATGCGAGGCAAGGGAAATGTTGCTTTGTGACTGTTCATTTTCTGGGTATTTTAATAATTATATTGTTCTCAATATATACATAATGTAAAAGAATAACAGTACTTATATTTATTTATACCCTGGTAAATGCGGAGTAAAGCCCTCACTCTTTAGGCTTTACTGTTTAAAGGGAGCTAATTGCATACGTCTTAATAGATACTCAAGTTATAAGACAAAATGCAATTTTATCTTGCAAGAGTTATCGTTACTGATACCATTAGTTATCGTTACTGATACCATTAGTGACCTAAAACCAAAAATATATATACAAATCCATTGATCTATAAAATTAATTTGGGACTAATCATATATGCATCACTCAGGATATCCTGATTTGTTCTCAGGACAGGAAGCCCAAAATATATCAATAACTAGAAATGTGTCCAAAGGACACGGATGCCCCCGCCTGAAAAACTTAAGGCAAATTGCTAACACCTGAAAAAACTTAAACGCAAATTGCTAATGCCATCTCGGACACGGCTGAAGACGGACAGGGGTAACACTTAATGCCCTTTCCACCATTCTTCGAATGGCGGGGGCATAAAAATTCTGTAAGGCATTTACTGGGACTATTTTTTTTTATCTGACATCAAGATGCTTGCAATTCAGACACCTTCGATTCTTTTATTCTAACCAGACAAGAACGTATCCAGGGGAGAAGCAGGACTATATATATAGGGACAATGTTCAAAGATTCTTTAACTGCCTTGCAGGGGAGGTATTGGGGCCTTCTAGGATAGAAAAGGGGCTAGGTATTGTTCCCTTGGGTTATACCTATTAAAGAAACACTTTGAATTTTTACTACCCAGGAGAAAACGTATATGAGGGAGAATCAGGACTATATATATAGGGACGAAGTTCCAAGATTCTTTCATTGCCTTGCAGGGGATGTATCCCAAGTGTTTCAAAGGGCCCTTCTAGGATAAAAAAGGGGCTAGATATTGTTTTCTGAAGTTATACGTACTAAAGAAAAACATCCTGAATTTTTACTATCCGGGAAAGAAAGTATCAGGGGGAGAATCAAGACTATATATATATAAACACAATATTCCTAGTCATTCATTACCTTGCAGGGGAGGTATTCCTGAGTGTCTTAAATGGTCTAATTTGGGGCCTTCTAGGTTAGAAAAGGGGCTAAGTATTGTTCTCTGGGGTTAACATACTTAAATACATGTTGAATTTTTACTATTCTGGAAAGAACATATCTGGGGAGAATCAGGACTATATATATATAAAGGGACGATGTTCCAAGATTCTTTCATTGTCTTGCAGAGTAGGTATTCCCGAGTGTCTTAAAGGGTCTAATTTAAAGTACATCCATGAAAAAAATTAATCTGTTTATCTACCTTAAATCTGTTGGTAAAGTACTCTAGTTTGTGACAGAGGTCTGGTGTTTCATACAATGGGTACAGTGCCCTCAAACAACAAAGTCTCACATCCCCAATCTGCAAAACAACAAAACAGCTGTGTATAAAATTAGCATGACAAGATCTGTCTTCCTGCATAATACAAAGCATGCAGGATCAGATACAAATGAACATGCACAACGTTTTCTTAGAGCAAGTGAAGTTTGCCCACACCAAATACATCTCAAAGTAAGAGTACCAGAGCTCTGGGCATGGGCATAGATAAGAGAGGGTATCAGATAAAAAATTTCCTTGTTTCTCCAAGAAAACATATATTGTGGGTACTCATTAGAAGCGCTTCCCCAAGATGCCTCTATGAGTACCCACAACATAGGTTTTTGTGGAGAAGTAAAAAAATATCAATACTTTTGGACTGAAAAAAAAAAAAAAAGCATCTTATCAAAAGCTATGGTTTTGGGTGTTGGGCCTTAGCTCAAGATAGTAAGAAGTATCAGGTAAACATTTTCCTTATTTCTCCTTGTAAACATGTTGTGGGTACTCATTAGAAGCCCCACTGACAGGCATTTCCAAGTAGCAACCATGTTTTTGTAGAGAAGTAAGAAAATATTAAATCTTTTTTTTTTTTGCCAAAAAAAAAAAAAAAAAAAAAAAAAACAACAACAAAAAAACAAAAAGAAAAACACCTTACCTGGTTCTATGGTATGCAGATAATTTTTTTTTAGTTCTCAATGAAGCTCCTTGCGGAGGCACAGCTTATGAGTACCCGCATGATGTGCAACACACAAAAAGGTCCCTTATACAGTTAGCGGAAAACATAGGCCCTGATCAGATCAGCCTGCACAAATGCTGATCTGGGCCTTTGTTATCTGCTTACATCATCAATGGATACTGCAGTATATGTCGAAGAACAGAGAATGCTCAGATCAGACTGCAGGGATGTGCATGCTGATTGGACCTACACTATCCGCAAATTGCATAAGGGTCCTTTGCGTGTGTTGTGCATTGTACATCTTTGTAAATAAACAAGAACTATATCACTATTTTTTTTTATTGCCTCATATCTACAGCCTCATTTTTCTATAAGGAAAAAGATTTTGAATTCAAAGAGAGACAACTCCAACAGAACTGAATGGTTTTACAGGAAAGGTTTTACAGGAGCAAATTCTTTCATTATCATGTAGACCCCTTTGAGAAGGAAGGAAAATACTTCTAGGTCAGCAAGGAAGGCAGGCATTTTAAACAATATGTACAGAATAATTACAAAATGTACCTACAAGCAGCCTGTCCACTCTAAACTTCAATATTTGAGGTTTGCAATTTTTCCTAATTTTCCATGAAACATATACTGTGGGTGGTCATTTGCCTTGCCATCCCAATTCTAATAAGCACCAGGATGTCCAAGACCTGCCTAGAATGCCCACAAGGGCGAGAGGTTGAGAGAGGCAGTATGCTGAGAAAGAAAGAAAGATGCTTCTAATGAGTACTCATATTTTCAATCCGCTGGTTCTGATAAGTACCCACAATATATGTTTTAATGGAGAAATTAGAAAACTATCAATACTCAACAGTTGAACTAAATGTTATCTGGAGCTATGTTTTCATTTGGTAGATTTGAACTGCAAAGGCAGAAAACATACACTAGATATGTGCGCCCAGTGCAGTCTGAACTGATTCTTCAATCAGCAAATTTTGGACAGACAAGGACGCAAAGTTTCATCACGCAGGCAATGAAGACTAACCTGAATGCTCTGATGTACAGCATAGCTCTTGATAAGATGCTTTTTTCAATCCAAAAGTATTTTTCTTATTTCTCCACGAAAACATATGTTGTGGGTACTCGTTAGAAGTGCCTGGGCAAGACGCTTCTAATGAGTACCACAACATATGTTTTCGTGGAGAAATAAGAAAAATATTTATCAGATACACATTATTTTACTTAGACCGATGCTTTCGACAAAAGCAGACGAGGATTATATGAGCCACAAGGTGAGATAAAATACCTTTTGAAATGTGTCTCTTATCCAGGCCTATGCACAGGCTGATTTGTCTTTGTTGGCCACACAAGTCAAGGAGTATGAATTCTCACCCTGCGGCTCATTTAACACACGAACATATGTGTACTTACCTTATCATATAATGTCCATCCAACATATTTGAGGTAACCGTCATCTAAGAACATATTAGGATATTTCTTCATCCAAACACCTATCTCCTTCATACAGATTGATCTGATTTCAGCTTGTGTATCCCTGCAAAAATTCAATAAAAACAATAAAACAGTTGAGTCACCTTATGGGAAAAGAGCCATTATAGCAAGCCTGGGTAGCCACTTAGTCTCACCAGATTCTGTGCTGTGCTCTCACATAAGCGGTTGGCCAAAGAACTAAAACTCGCTCACAGGCCAGGCATGTGCACTGAAAGATTTATTCTATAAAAAGCCCAAAGAGCCTTTTTTCTTGTGATGCCACTCAGTTCATTGTAATGTATAAACCATAGCAGAAACCAGAAAGAATACGGCCAACAGCAAAATGTCATCTGACATCTGAAGCAGGTCAGATGTATTATAACCCTTCTCACCATTTTTCCAAATCCTCATATTGTAGAAATAAAACTTCCATAGTAAAAAATGCAGCCACAAGACCTGCAAAAGTATACAATGACAACTAGCTGTAATGATGATGTTTTGGGGTTTTACATCCCTTTCAACATTATTTAAGTCATATTGAAATGATCACAGGATGATAACTGAAGGCTCTGTGGAATGAAGCACCATTCAGTCGTGAGCTGAATTCCACCTCTGGCTCAAATAGTTATCGAGATAGTTATCGAGATTCTAATGACAAGGAAAGCTTGACAGATTAATGAACCAGTGACCTAAAAGCAATAGTTCCCTCAAACTTCTTTGAAGTTGGGGGCATAAAAAAGGTATTAATTTTCTCATTTCTCCAGGAAAACATATGTTGTGGGTACCCATCAGGTGTGCCTCAGTTAGGCACTTAAAGTAGTACCCGCAACATATGCTTTTATGAAGAAATAAAGAAACTAATGTATCTGACCGAATCAGCGTACATGCCCCTATAAGCACAGTCAAGCCATTTTGTAGTTTTCCGAATGCAACCTGTGTATCTAATTCTTCATAAAAGGCAATTCAAATGAGTACCAACAATATATTATCCTTTTATAAAGGAAATCAGAAAAAACATCGTATAAGCATCATCAAATATGTCCCTCATAAAGTCCTCTGCTGATCTTTCTTTTAGTTTACCTCTATTAGATGGATATTGTACTACAAACTTTTCCAGTCATTTTGAAAATCCTAAGCACACTTCATTATATTCTATCTGGATGTCCCTCTTATCTTCAGCCATGGTGTTTATCTTCAACCCTGTAATTCCTTCCTGCTCACCTTAGTAGTTTGCCAATTAATCAATTTACTCAATGATTACTCATTAAGGCAAATGAGTAAATAATTGATTATGATTTTCCATAATCAATTGAATCTGTTTCCATATATATGATAAGTTCCTTTCATACCACGATAAGGATCCAGAGAAAAGTTGTGTTCACTGCACAACCAGTAATTATAGCCAATTCAAAATGTATAAATTAGTTAGAAAAAATGACCATTTATTGTCATTTTTCTATATAATCAATACAGTTTGCCAACAAGCTTCCAGTTCTATTATACCCAAAACCATGTAATATCAAACAATATTCAGTTCTATTATATCCAAAACCATGTAATATCAAACAACACTCAGTTCTATTATCTCCAAAATCAGGTACATGTAATATCAAACAACACTGTAAATATTTTTAGCTTTTTTACTGATCAATGTTTAACCAATTGTAGACTGAATAGACTCTCCCATACTATATATTGGAAGGGTCCAATTTCAGTTTTTGGTTCATCCAGCTATGAGTTGGATATTCCTACAGAAAAATGGCCAAAAATATTTGCAAACAGTGAAAACCCTGATCAGACACTGCATTCTGTGGCGTCTGATCTGGGTCTGCACTGTTTGCCAATTACCCTTTTAGGGGTTTCCAGACTACAATGGGTTAACAGATCATCGGTCACTTGCATAAACTGATGACTGGCCACAAAAATTCAGCCAAGTTAAGCCACTACTCACCTGTTTGTTTGTGTTGAGGTTTTACAGCCCAGTCAACCCAATGGGGTCATTACTCACCTGTATCTGTGCACAAATACACCTTTAAAGATGTAGGTCAACATATTTCTTATTTCTGCCTGGTTCTCTTCTAATTCTTGTCGCTTCATTAGAAGCAGGTTAAGCCGGTCTGTTGCTCTTTTGTTCTGGTTCTTCTGTCTTTCAGCCTCGTACTGACGCTGAGTGTTGTCAAGATTTATACTCAGATTGAGAGCGACATCCACCAAAGCTGTCATCAGCTTCATAGCTAGAAAGAAAACAATATAAAGACACTGATGTTGCTTGTTCTCAAGGTTTATATCCAAAATGAGTGCAAATAAAAACGTTACACTATAATACACCGCCATTATCCTGTCGCGGGCAGATAACTCTGTCAACCATTGATGAAATTTGCCCATAAGCAATCCAAAACCAGATTTCTTTCATATCAATGCATGTACCAAATTTGGTTAAAATCCCTTGACATTTACTCAAGTTATTGTCTCGGGCAGATAACTCTGTCAAAATTTGCCCATTAGCCATCCCAAACCAGATCTCCATAATATCAATGCACATACCAAGTTTGGTGAAAATCCATTGATGTTTACTCAAGTTATCATCCGGAAACAAAAATATGTGCGTGTCTCGGGCAGATAACTCCGTAAAAAACTGATGAAGTTTGCCCATTAGCAATCCCAAACCAGACCTCCACAATATCAATACACATACCAAGTTTGAAGAAAATCCATTGATGTTTACTCAAGTTATCATCCTGAAACGAGTAAAGGATGGACGGACGACTGACAGACGGATGGACAGACACACGGATGGCCAATGTGAAACCATAATACCCGCCCACTATCCTGTGGCGGCGTATAAAAAAACTAAAGCTATTACTAGGATTATTCGCAATTGTATAGCCAAGGCAGTGAAAATATCAAAATTTCATTACTTGTCCACTGACAAACAAAGTCAAATCCCACTTGTCCAAACATAATTTGTTCAAAAATTGAAATTGTTTCTCCAAGAATCTCCTTATTGTGTCCACGGTACCTACAAAACTGATACTGATTTCTATAAAAAGTATCTATAAAATGGATACAAACAACAAAGACCTGTCCTGAATGTGCAGGCTGTCACAGTTTTCAATGATTATTAGTGTTGTTATTTTTACCTCTTGTGACTGATCAAGAAGAATTTCTTCATAGTTGACTAATGAGAAGATTCTATACATTAGAGGAATTGTAAGGTAGAGTATTTGATGACAATTATGGGATAACTTTCACCAGTTCTCCATATAATATTCATTAGAAGTGTCTTGAGGAGTGCAGAAATGAGAAGATATATCCCGGAAATATCACCAAATATCCCTTCACAATTCCTCTGATACATATTTATTATTTTCTCACTTTTTATTTTAATAGGCAAGTTGTAAAAAAATGAGATACACATGTACTATATTAAAGTAGTCTGTTTGGGTCATTTTAGTTTTGTGGTGAATTAAAGTGAAGAAATTCGATAAAAATAGCCTGAAATAAGTCATTGCTCCAAATATGGAACTTTTTCAACTGTAAAATACTGATATTTTTTCTTCTTTCTCCAAAGACACACATTGTGGGTACTCATTCGAAGCATCTACCGAGGCACTTCTACTGAGTACTAACATCAGGGCTGTGACTTGTCCTTCTTGTCCCAATTCCCAGACGGGGGTGGTTTGGTAAGGCAAAGGTGTTGTGTACCTTGCATCACAGGGGCATCCAACTGATGTTGCCTTACAGTTGGGCAAGTCCAGCTATCCTTGAAGCAGGTAAGGCTACAAGGGGAATGTTTTTATTTCTTCTGCTTCCTCACTTTCATTCATTTTCCTCTTTCTCCCCTGTCCCTCTCTTTCATCTCCTCTACCATCTCTTCTATCTCTTTACTCCCTTTCTCTGGGAGACGACACAAAATGACCGACAAGGGTTGATGTGTTGTAAAACTCCAACACAATCAATCAATCAATTCCCTGAGGACAAGTAAGAAATTTTGTTTTGTTTGTGTTGAGGTTTTACGGCCCAGCCAACCCAATGGGGTCATGTCGAGCGTGGTCAGTTTACGTAACCACACGTTTACTGGGCAGGCTTAGTCCTCTAAGCGGTTAACCAGTATTGTGCACATTCTTTCGCCAGAAACTGACAACTGCCCTTCTTGAATCAGCAAGAGACAATGACCGTAGAAAATATTTCATGATCAATCTTCACAAAAGAATGTTGCCAACCTCGTCGGGGGTTGAACCCGCAACTTCCTGGTCTCCAGTCGGACGGCGAATCTAACTGAGCCACCGAGGCCGGCTAGTAAGAAATTTTAATTAACTTGTATGGGGACAAGGGTTTTATAGCTGAGCTAAGAGTATCCAGAGTATGAGATCTATATTTTTCTTATTTCCCACCAGGCACTTCCAATGTGTACCCACAACATTATGTCATACACTTCTTCCAGAAATAAGAAAATGTCAATTTTCGGGCAAGTAAATCTTGGTTGGACAGGTGGATTTTGATCATTTACTGGTCTGTGGATCAGAAATAAAATTTGATAATTCCACAACCCTGACTAAAATCATACGGTTTTATGGAGAAATAGGAATATGTGGATTTCCCCTCTTACCAGAAGCTATGAACAAGTACCTGAAAGAGGGCCTAAATAAGAGGGAATAAATTTTCTATAAGTCAATTATTAGTTGATGATCAGTCGGTTTTACAAGACCAAGATCAACAATTATGAAATTGTGGCCTATTCCAAATACTAGTGTTATACACTAAGGCTGGCATGATTAATCAGATAATCGATTAATTGATCGATAAATTCCACAAAAATGATTTTCATTACTGATTTGCTTAAAATCGATCATTTGATGTCTGTGTTTGTTAATTTACCATATTTACCCTTAGTATTCAGACACCTCAACTCCTTACCATACTTTATCTTAAATTTGAACAATGACAGTTTACTATCCAGTTGTGTCTAAAAATAGCTGGATGAGTGGCAAACAGTGTAGACCATGATGAGATGCCGCGTTTGCAGCATCTCAACAGGGTCTACACTGTTTGCTCAGGCCTGTCTGACCAAATACATACAATAAAAAATAACAAATGGTAAGAGTAAATTACGATGAAATTTTCAGTGATTACTAATTGATTATCGCTCACAATGGCAGGACTGATAATCAATTATCTTTTCAGCTCTGATTAGCCAGCCTTATTATACACCATCTTCAAATTTTGTTCATAGCGCCAGGTAAGATGATATCCGAATTAATACTTTCCGAATCCTATTTTTACCCTACATATTCAAACAACTCCTTACCATTCTTGTCCTAGCACATGAACCAATGCCTTGAACAACCTACTAATGTGTCTAAAAATTGCTGAATAAGTGTTAAACTGTACACCCTGATCAGATGTGGCATTATGCTGCATCTCATCTGGGTCTACATTGTTTGCTGAAATATATCTGTCTGAAAACTTACCAGGGTATTTTCAACAAAATCATATATTGTGTGACACTCATCAGAAGCACCTTAGTATGGCACCTTAGTATGGCACTTCTAGAGAGTTTTTGAGTTGAGGTTTACAACCTAGTCAACCCATTAGGGAAATGTCAAGCATGGTCACTAAACCCACCCAAACTGTTCCTGGACAGGCTTAGTCCTCTAAGCGGTAAACCAGTACTTGTGCACTTACTTCCGAGACAACCGTCTTTCTAGAATAAGCAGAAGGGGGAAAATGGCCACAGAAACTATTTCATGATCAATATCCATGAAAGTTACATAGCCGAGTCCCAGATCTGCAGTCAGAAGTAACCAACTTTGTTATGGAGCCCGGTGCTTCTAATGAGTACCCACAACATAGGTATTCATGGGGAAATAGTAAAATATTAAGTTTTGGTTGAAAAAGCATCTTATATAAAGGTATGTTTTTTTAACCACTACCACTGAGTCATACTTACAGGCCAACGTGCTGGTGTGTCTGAAAGCTCTGACCTGGGAGTCTGTCAGTCCAGTGAGAAGTGAGATCACATTATCCATCATATATTGATCATAGATGATACTATACTGACATTGCCTTACTAACACTTGAACAAATTCGCAGTAGTTTGTCTTAAACTTCTTCCAGTTTGGTCCCGTCATAATTAATGGATAATCTCCACTTTCCTGCAACAGAATACATGCAATGATTAGCCTTGTCATAAGCGGGTGGCAGGTGACTAAATTGTCTTCTACTCCTTTTTTTAAGCACAGCTTTCTATTTTGGGGTCTTTTCAGACTAGTCCTATGCACTCTGAAGACAAATGTCAAAAATAAATGTCATCAAAAAAGGTCTACTCTTATAGGAAAGAATTTGCTCCTAAGGAGCAAATTCTTTCCTTTAAGAGGAGGCCCCTTTTCCAGAGGGAATCAATTTACAACAATGCAAACAGGAAGTCACAAATGTTGTCTGTCTTGTAAAAATGGCCAAAAAATATGGCAGGCATATTCATTCCTCTAAATGCCTTTTACTTTCAGACTCTAGCTGCCTAATTCTTAATTTAATGAATAGGCTGAGTGATAATAAATTTTGGATATGTCAAGCAAAATTGTGTCTTTGGGCATACATTTGTGTACATATGTGCATACAGCTAAAGTACAAGTATTGTGTGAATGCATTTCTGAAAGCCGCATATTAGTCCACTAAGAATAACACAGGGTTTTTATGATCCTGTTTGAAAAACAATCTGACAAATTTTATACTCTTCGTCTTGTTTTGAAAAAAAAAAAAAAAAATGACCCACAAGGTTGACATGTTACACATCAACCTCTTTATAACACGGTTCATTAGAACATGGATTTGGATATTACACGGTCCAAAGATGGATCCCAAAAATGTATAGACTACATAGAAAAATGACCATAAATGGTCATTTTTCTATATAATCTTTACATTTTTGTTTGAATATAACAAGGTTGTTTAACTAACACGGTTTATGCTTTGAAACCCAACAACAGTGTTATAAAGAGGTTATGTTGTATTTGTTTAAGCTGGAGTTTTATGACCCAGTCAACATTGTTAAGGTTATGTCAAGCCAGTCACTTAACCTACATGAACTTAAGTTTTCCTGGGCAGACTCAGTCCTCTAAGCTGTTAATCAGTACTTGTGTACATATATTAGCCAGTAACTGACAAGTGCTCTTTCTTGAATCAGCGGAAAGGGGAGAAAGACCTGACCATATACAGTACAGCTCAGGTGGTTTTTCAAAATCCCCCCCGAGCCGGTGGGGAGTGGATTCGGGTGGAAAGGATTAAATTTTAGTATCCCACAGTGGTTTCACCCGGGCCGGTGGATCCGCTGCGTTCCCGTGGTAAAAATCGCCTTATAAAATTACTTTCGAACAGGTAAAATTCGATGCGATTATGACAGGCAATTGAAACAGCCGCGGGGGCCACGCGGTGTTTCCGCAATGAAGTGAGAAAGCTGTTTCCAAAGGGGTGTGGCTAAAGCCAGTCGTACTTTTTCGGCATGCACGGATGAATAGGGCCAAACTGCCTACCTGATCAAATCAGCCTTTTCGACTCATTGTGCGACAGCAATTAACGAATTTTGATTGCAAGCATTCCCATTCACCATGAGCGTACAGAATTGTTGGTATTTGCGTACACAAAACGTACCGCAAATTCGGTGCATATTCGAACGTCCTGCTTGAGTCAGTTTTCGCTCATCAGCATCCTTTTGAATATTAAAAAAGCATCGAAATACTGCGATTGCAGACGGACAATAACGAATGCGTATGGCCAATGCATAGAAAAGGATGAGTTTTCCAAATTGCCACTTTCCGATCCCCAAAAATTAGGTTTATTCCCTTAATTGTTCTCTTGAAATATTAACCAATGCTGCCCTGTTCCTTGAAATATATTTGGGTGTTCCCTTGGTCCATAGAAAATCCCCGGTAGCCACATTCACTGTTCGAGCAGGTATCATGGGCAGCAACAAAGCTCCATATGAAAAAGTACCGGATTCTGTGGCTTAGTTTGGTCCGGCCAACAAGTGGGCACGGCATGGTCATTTTTACATAATGTGCCGTAAAAAACAAAACAGACACTCAAAAATCTCAAAGAGAATCAAACATCTGCCTCGAATCCACGAATTACGTATTTATGTTTGGTATTCCTGTAACTGCCTTTTCCCATGCAACAACCGCACGCGCTCAATATAAATGACGTAATGTGGTAAAAGACCGGGAAATTCTCACTGGCGTGCAGCAACCGCACGTGTCAATATAAATTTACTTAAAGGGGCGCTTCTGCTATCAAAGAGACATTGAATCAATGAGACAGCCAAAGCAAAAATGGTGTCTGTCATACAAAAAAACACACATAACGAACAAGGGGCCACAGAAGTTAATGACAATTCAAATGAGTGAGAGAGTTTTTTAACGTCCCACTAATAGCTAGTTCATACGGAGGTGTGGACCTTGGTTTAAAGTCCCATATGAAAGAAGCCTGGATCGAACTCATGACCCCTGGGTGACAAGGCGCGCAGCTTTACCACTACACCACCGAGGCACCCTTTCCCAATATTTCATACTGTTAAATATCTAATAAAAGGGCTGCAGACATTTCACCATGCCCCACCACTGCACTTATATCAAACAAGTACCATAACTTTGTTAATAAATTAATTAAATTTCAAGAAAATATCGTAAACAGTTTTCAAGTTACAGAGCGGACACAAATATATTACAGAAATCACTAAAATAGTTTCGGTGTTCAAAGGGCCATAACTCCAAAAGTAGGCTCTATCGTCAAAGTATATGAAAGAAAAGAAGGGCAGTTGTCAGTTTCTGCTGTAATAGCTTATGAATAAGCCAGCCCGGAAAAGTGTGGGGGCTCGATAAATAGTATTGACTGGGCAGTTTAACTCCAGTTCAAACAAAAATTACGTCGGTACAAAGTTCTCATGTCTGAAGTATGATTTACAATGTACGAACTTTGAACCGGATAAAACCTACAATACTACAATGTACGTGCGACCAGCAGACTCAGGTTAGTCTGTGCATCGACCCACTAGATAAAGCAAGCTTCTTGCATACTGTACGATCAGCGAAGGGTCTGAACAGAATGTGCTGTTGCAGTCACACTATTTATTCAGCTTTGGACAGCCCGGCTATCAATGGTAAATACGATCAGCGAATGCTCTTATCAGAATGTGCAGGCGCGTACTGACCCTAGTCTTCGCTCGTCGCACAAGACATTTTGTTACACCCAGTAATCATAGGGGGTACTTACGAT
Source organism: Anodontia alba (assembly GCA_964016985.1). NCBI lineage: Eukaryota > Metazoa > Mollusca > Bivalvia > Lucinida > Lucinidae > Anodontia > Anodontia alba. Next base: position 56,910,814 of record OZ024832.1, on the reverse strand, counting down.
TAGCGAAGGCTCTGATCAGAGTACTGAGATCTGCTGATGTGCAGTCTCAGAGTATGCAGGCTGATCCGTCTCTTCGTACAAGTTTTATTGTAGGTTTTGCCATGCACAGACTCATGCGGGCGTTGTTTGTGCAAACCTTAACGCTAAGCACCCTGGGTACAATTTTCAGCAGACGACATTTTGAAATATTTTTCTCATTCTTCAAAGAGAACATTATTTGCACTTCATGCAAATTGTCTCTACTGCATGAAACGTCAAATCCTGTTTTCTTGGTAATGAAAAGAAGAAAAAAAAAAAAAGAAAACGAATTCAATCTGTCGTCTGCTAAATTAGCCCAGCCGATGCGCTAGGTTTATACAATGCGTCTCTTTTACTCGTTAAATAAATTACGGTCTTGGTTTTGCATATCGCATATATTGAAGCCACAAAAAACAGAACACTTTACATGGAAACGAAAGTTCTGAAGATTGTTGTATAAGCCAATAAATATAATGTTATTAATGTATTATACTGTAAGAGAATAACGTAACAAAGTATTCATTTGTACCCTGATAAATGCTGGGTAAGGTACTCACACTGCAGGTTTTTACTGATTTAAGGGAGCTAACTGTAACTGACTTAAAAGGAAGTTAACTGCAATTGCTTTACGCGTCTGATCTGTGCGAAATGGAATGTTTGTTTGTGTTGAGGTTTTACGGCCCAGTCAACCCAATGGGGTCATGTCGAGTGCGGTCAGTTTACCTAACCACACGTTTACTGGGCAAGCTTAGTCCTCTAAGCGGTTTAACCAGTATTGCGCACATTCTTTCGCCAGAAACTGACAATTGCCCTTCTTGAATCAGCGGAAGGGACAGAATGACCGTAGACAATATTTCATGATCAATCTCCACGAAAGAATGTTGCCGACCTCGGCGGGGGTTGAACCCGCGACCTCCTGGTCTCCAGTCGGACGGCGCATCTTACTGCGAAATGGAATGGGGAAGAGCATTTTTTATGAATCTCGCCAATACTGAGGGGGGCATGCTTATACAATAAGTGGTTAACTAGTACACTGAACTCCCGCCAGAAACTTGTAACTGCCAATCTTCAAGCAGTGGAAGGAGCAAATGACCGTAGCAAATACATGTGTTTCATGATAAATCGCTCAATCTGTGAGGATCGAATGCACGATCCTGACCATCGGAGATTAATGCGTCCTCCTAAGTGGCATTACTCGTATTTTTTTCCCGGGACGATGCTCTTTGGTCTCCAAAATAAAAGCCTCTAAGATAGCAGAAGCGCCCCTTTAAGTACCCGGGTACAAGGTAAGAAATGAACAAACAGAAATACGTTATTTTTTATTTCTTGTTTTATTCGTTATTTTTTTTTTTTTTTTTAATCTCTAGGTAGAAATATTTATTCAGCGGCAAATCAGCCGAATGATGCGTAAGCAAAATTAAGGTTCCGATTTCCTTCCCATGCAAACTCGGAAAAATTCGGAGCTGTCAATCATTCTGACGTCACTAATCTTTCATTGTGAGCTCGCCAGGATAAACTTTTGCCCACCGCGGAGTTCTACAGGTAAGTGGGTGGTTTTGCGGAGGGAACTCGGCAGAAACGCGGCAGACGAAAAATCAGTCGCAGTGGGAATAGGAGTGGGGTATCAGGAAGATCCGCGGTGGGCTAAAAAATCAACCCCACCGGTTCGGGGGGGATTTTGAAAAACCACCTGAGCTGTACTGTATATTATTTCATGATCAATCTCCATAAAAGTCATGTGGCTGAGCTGAGGTTCGAACTTGCAACTTCTGGATCTGCAGTCAGGCACACTACCAAGTGTGCTATGGAGCCTAACTTTGACCTGTTGTTAAATAATTCATTTAAACCATATTGACAGCCCCACCTAGTAGGCCATTTATGATGGACAATACCCATGTGAACTCACAATTCTGATTCTGTCATATACTGTGTCTCCATATTTTAGTTGACCCAAGATTTTGCCTCCTTTGTCACAGAAGAAACTTTTATACCCCTGACAAACAAAATACACTACAACCTCTTTATAACATGGTTCATTATAACACGGTTTTGGATATAACACGGTTCAAAGATGGATCCCAAAAATGTATAGATTATATTGAAAAATGACCATAAATGGTCATTTTTCAATATAATCTATATATTTTTGTTTGGAAATAACACGGTTGTTTAACTAATACGGTTTATGCTATGGAGCCAAATAACAGTGTTATAAAGAGGTTGTGGAGATGTACAGTCTTACTCATTCTATCCATCTGATTGCCAGTATGTCAGTCCTCCCATCCAGATGATAATTTGCCAAAAATAAAGATTTTCTAATCAACTTACAGGTTTTTACAGGTGTTTCGGCAAAATTAAATGGTTAAAAGGATTTGAAACAAAGGTTTAAAAGGTTCCCCCCAGGGGTGGTGGTGGTGGTGGTGGTGGTGGTGGGGTGGGGGGGGGGGGGGGGGGCTGTATTTACCATAAATAACTCCTTACCATACTTGTTCTAATATTTGAAAAAGTTCATCTAAAAATAGCTGCTTATGTCGTAAACAGTAATGATGCTGACCTGCATTCAGTGATCTGAATTCTATACACCATTTGTTCAGTCCTATCTGTCTCAATACTTACAGTACATAAGGTACAAATTTAGTGATTTTTTTTTTTTTTTATACTAAACCATACCTCATCAAATTCTTCTGTCATTTTCCTGATAATTTCTGCATGCTCCATGTTCGCATACATATGAGGAGTTATCTTCCCCTTACAACCTGAGCACTGTATGAAGAACTGTATTAACTCCAGGAGTGATGAGTCTCTGTCTGATTTATAGTTCTCTATCCAATCATCTACAACAGTCTGAAATATGAGAACAATAATGAGGCATTCTGACAGAGCTCAGCTTGACAGTTCTGCAAATTGCTGCATGACTGACAAACATTAATACAATGTATGAAATAAATAGGTGTTACCTATGAAATAAGCTTAAGCATTTTATGCGTTTTTTTTTTTTTTGTTTTTTTTTTATCCGGTATGCAAAGTCGCTGACCAGACAAAACCTGTTTAAATGTAGGTCCAAGGCAAAGTGCACAACATCGAACATTTTTTTTTCCACAAAATTTTGTAGCGGACGGCCCAGGTTCAATCCCCAGTAGTGGCATATTTTTTTTTCACCTGTTGTTACAAATGTATAAATAAATATTTAGTCTTATAGTAATTAGAAATTATGCATGTACCCCGAAACTTTATTTTTATAGGCTGATTTCGCCAAAAAAATAAAAAAAACCCAAAAACAAACAACAAAAACTTGATTTCTCCTTTTAGATATATACCGCGACTGATCAGCTGATCACCAGTCAACTGAAATCACCGCATATCCTACCTTTATCAAGTTGGCAGTGATAAATTCTTCTCCATGCATAATTCCTGTTATGTACTGTAGGAATGTATTCGATTATTTTACGGCAAAACTTCAGTATTTACACTAACGCGAAAATGTTGTTTAATGTGAGAGAAATCAGAGATTCAATATGGCGGCTAAAACGCAGATCAGTCACACATTTATCCGCGTCAATGTCGTAAAAAATGTATTCTATTTCATTGGCTATACGATTCATTATAGCCAATAAGATCGCTTGCAGCGGCTGACTGGCTTTCCATGTTTGCAGTGGAGCGTATCTGATTATTATATTTTTGGAAACCAGGCTGGCAATGGACAAATTAGCGTTGGTTTTCGGGTTCACCATTAAGCCGATACACTCCGCTGTAGATTTGGGAAACCAGTCAGCCGCCGCATGCGAATTCTTCTGCATAGTATGTGAGAGATTCACAATACCTACAGTACGAGCTTAAGCTTCGCCACCTGCTGTGCAGGTGGCGACCTGCTTTGTAGGTCGCTTAAGTTTGTTATAATATATATACTGCCATGATCAGTCATTACTCTTTGCGCCATCTGATTGGGATCAACATTGTTTGCTCAGATCTTTCTTTCCAAATATTTAGGGCAAAGACAGAAGCAGATATTATAAAGGAGATATTCTGATAGGAATCAACATAACTTATTAACCTAAACATGACAGACACCCTAACTCCTGTTTCATATAGCCAAGTGCTAACATTGTAATGCCATACCATACTTGTCTTAAAATTTATTTTAGTATCCAGTGATTTGTTTAAAGGCTGCTGGATGAGTTGCAAATATTATAGACAATATTATAGACTCTAGTCAGATACCATTCTGTAGCATCTGATCAGGTCTGCAATATTTGTTAGGGCCTTTTTTCGGAATACTGTGACAGGCATTGTTTGAGGTAAAATTCTGAGATTTTTTTTTCACTTGTTAATCCAGGTTCCGCCAGCCAACAGTTAAAGTCCCAAAATACAAATATTTTCATGGAAAAAAATATGACAAATCTTTATCTGAATATTTCTCTGGAGACATACATGACAATACTGTGATTTTGTAGTTTACCTGCAGAGCGGCTCTTCCTGCTTTCACAATCTCAAATAAGGACCCAGTTGCTTCTTCCTCTTCAACTGGGGCTGCTCTTGCTCCTCTTCCCCGACCACGACCACGTTTTGGTGCCTAAAGACAAAATAATATTGAAGTATCATAGCGCCAGATATGAAAAAGTATCTACATAAAATTTTAAGCGCCTCACTGAGGTACTTCTAATGAGTGCCCACAACATACATTTTTGTGAAGAAATCAGGAGTTAAAATTCCACTCACCTGCTCGCATATGTAAGTACAATACGAACTCGGGTGAGTAGAACTTATACTGAGCTTGTGCTGTAGGGCGGGTGCATTTTTAGCCAGCAATATGCACTAATTCCGACATTTATCCTTTATTTAGTACTTCTTATCTACAGTTCTAGATTAGGCCAAATAAAAAAATATGTGTGTTTAGGGTAACCCTACCCTACCTAATTTTCTTTTTTTTCATGTTTTCTCAAAAAAAAAAATATTTATGCTAAACATTCAGACAAGGAGGGCTGAGCAAACAGTATAGACCCAGATCAAACTGCTCTTAAAGGAGCAGTTTGATCAGGGTCTACACTGTTTGCCATTCTATCAGTACTTTTAGAAACATTTAAGGATAATCAAACAGACTTGGTAAAATTTTATGTGAATTGTGTGCAAAGACTAAGTGTATTTGGTAATTATGGTATTATTTTTCATAAAAATAATGTAAAAAAAAAAAAGAAAAAGAATCCCTACCTACCCTACCTATTTTTTTCTAACATGTTACCCTAAATATACATTTTTATTTGACCTTACATGGGTATCTGTATAAATAGTTTTTTTGTTTGTTTTTTTTGTTTTTCTCAAGAAAAATGTAAAGTATGCTGTGTTTACACATATGAAATATAAAGTGCCTGAGTAGGATGCTTCTAATGATTAACCACAACATATTTTTCATTGTAAAATAATGACAATTGTTTTTTGCTGGAAAGTGCTTCATCTAGCTCTGAAATTTAAATTTATTTAGAAAAAAAAAAAAAAAAATGGGGAAAAAAAAAAAAAAAAAAAAAAAAAAGGGAAAAAAAAAAAAAAAAAAAAAAATGATTTTCTCATTTCCACACAAAAAACATGTTGTGGTTTGTCGTTAGAATAACCCGAGTACTGCAGGAAAACAATTTATAGTTAAAAGCATTGGGTAAAGACTGTTCTAGTTATCCCATAAGAAGCACCTCGCCGAAGCACTTCAAATGAATACCTAAAATATTTGTTTTTGTGGAAAAACAAGAAAAACATGGCTTGGATACCGTCTCTTATTGCGAGCTATGGATATATAATTCATGGAACTGCCTACTGATATATTTACATGTTAACTCAGTGCTTGCATTAAAGGAAGTCTGGGAGTCAGAGACTCCCAAAATTTGCCCTGGGACCTCCAAAAATCAATGCCAGGAAGTCTGGGACTCCCAACTTTTAAAGATATTTAGTCATTTATAACAAAATTTTAGAATGAATTTAGGTGTTATATAGCTTAAGAATGGTGGTTTTACTCCATAAATGAGAGTTTAAGAATACTGAGGTTGAATTTCTGAAAGAGAGTGAAAAAATTTGATCACCAGGACTTCCAGATATTGGAGCTAGGAAGTCCTAGGACTTCCTGATTTTGACAGTTAGTGCAAGCACTGTTAACTTTTACATACTATTTTTGTCATCTGTGGATTTTATTTTTTTTAAATTAACTGTTTCAAAAAAATCTTTCAGGAATATCATCAGAGTGTCAAGCAGTTTGGATCTAGGTAGGCCAGAGTTTTGTCGGGCCTGATCTGGGTCCAAACTGTTTTCAAAGGTTATCAGCAGACAACAGAAGTCACCACTAGCAGGGAACTAGTTAAGTGTTAGCAAAAAAAAAAAAAAAAAATGTATACATTCCTAATATGTCTCATGTTAGGAAATGTTACTCACCGAAGCTTCCCCTGGAGTTTTCCTTTTCCTGCCACGGGATTTCTGAGGAGCTGGTTCTTCAAAATCACTATCATGGTCATCACCCCTAAAGAAGCAATTGTATGATCAGGTATTAAAAAGAAAATTCTCCCATTATATGAAATTTAATGCTTAGCATGCAAGGTAAAAAAAAATCAGCGAACATTTTGAAATATTTTCTTATTTTCCCCAGAAAATAGGCTTCACCATTACATTGAAGATAATTTGCATAAAATGTTAAATTCTATTTTCTGTGAAAAAGAAGAAAAATATCAATTTGCTATCTGCTGAATTTGTCCATTGAATAGTGAAGCTTAAAGGCAAACCTGGACTATACAAGATAGATTAAGACCCCTGAGTTGGATACCAGTTTTCAATAAGTTGTGCAAACTCATTAGAAGCCCAGGCCTGAGGCTCTCATAATGAGTACCACATCATGTTTTTTTGTGGAGAAAAAAATATTAGCATTTTTTGGTTGAAAAAAAAAACAACAACAAAAACAAACAAACAAAATAAAAACACACACATAATCTGGAGTTGTGAAGTGGATTGTACTTACATTGAGACTTCTGAAGCAGGCTCTGCCATACTCTGAACTGCCTCTTGAGCAGCTCTCTTTGGACGAGATGCTGCAGGCATTTTGATGTCCTAGTACCAACCTGTAATTAGAGAAGAAATGTTGTAAAGCATTAACCTGAAATAAAACTCTTTATCATACTTATCCTAAATTTGAACAAGTCCACTTTACTTCCTTTTGATTGACCAGGGTGTACACTATTTGCCTCTCATCCTAGAATTATCAGACAAATCAACAGGCAGTATTGTTTGTGAATGGAATTTTTATATATACTGCATTTTGGTTATCAAGATATGCAATTAAGTTTTGTAGGTTAGGATAGCTCAGTCATAGGGCTGCAACGATACACTCAACTCACAATACGATACGCATTGCGGTACTTGCTTCATGATATGATACGTATCGCGATACGCTTTTCAGACTTGAGATAATCATTAACTGCATGAGGATTATACTATGGTGGTCAACTAAGGTGCTCACCATACTTCAAAATTTGTTTGATATAGTTCACAGTCATAGTCTTAATATCATATTTGTAAAAGTTTGATAATGTGAAAAGTTTATTCCTTTTCTTATCTTCAGTGAAAAGAACCTAGTATAAGTATCCTAGATCAAGTACATGTACTAAAGCTTCCTAAATATACAATGTTCGAAAACGGGTAAAACAGGTTCTGTCCAGAATGCTGTTTCTTTCATTCAGTGTGAGCCAGACTTACTGACTTTATAGAAAATCGCTACTGCAATATGGCATGAAAGACTGAAAATTCTAAGAAAAGGTGTTTGACAACATTTTCCTGGGTGTTTTGAGGGCTTTTAATATTCATAACAGTGTTTACTGACTGAATAATTAAACATTTTTTTTTTCGGGAAATTTGGAAGTCGCGAAAACTATAAAACACACAGATTTTACGGCAATAAAAAAGTGTTTGTTGGTAACAGTTATTAAAAACTTGCATAAAGCAGTCAAGCAACAGTACAACTATCTTAAATTGATGTAAATGAAGTAAAATATTTCTTTTGCATGCAGTAATTACCGATGTAATTGGCAGCTAATTGACAACTTCTGTTTACACTTGAATAAACCAAGCCGTATCGAAACTCTCAGAAAAAGAATCCTGAACCGAATCGTGACCACTGAACCGTGATGCACCATTTGGTGAATGGTTTCACCTCTACTCAGCCAGTAGCAAGATTTGTCTACAGCTAAATGCACACCTTTGCCATGTAGGTCCACCTGGGGACACAAGGATGTGATTATGTGTGAATGGTTGGCAGTTCCCTACACAGGAGCTTGACATCAGAACTACAATGAAAACCTCAGAAAGCCCAAAATTGCGGGTAGAGAACTAGTCGCACAAGGACTGCAACAGCAATTTTTATTTCTGGAGTCAGAAGTTTCCATTACGAAAACACGCCTATTCAAATATTTATAAAGTTTCACCTCCAAAAACTGAAAATTTTCAGATAAAAAACTCTGATATTTTTCATATTTCTGCTCTAAACATAGATTGCGAGTACTCGTTAGAACCGCCTCTGCAAAAACAAAGATTGTGAGTACTCATTAGAACTGCCTTGCAGAGGCAGTTCTAACTAGTACTCACAATCTATGTTTTTGAGCAGAAATAAGAAAAATAATGTATACCCCTTTAAACCCCAGTTTTACCATATAAAAGTGGGGTTTAAGGGGGTCAAACTAGGCTTGTTTTTGTGATGTGTGGTTCCTTTTCAGTTTGAGGTGCTTTCAGAGGGGATTTCTCAGTGCCTATAAGCACGAACTACCAAGGCTTTCTTCCACCAAAGAAATGTGGGTAAGAAGACTTACCGAAACGAAACCGAAATACCGGAACGAAACCGAAATACCGAAACGGACTATTAAACATATAGGGAAAGAGTCCAATTTACATTTATGGTACTGGTTTCTGGTTTCCTATCGGTATTCTTAGTAATTAAAATGCATATGTGCATAAAGGAGACACAATGGGACTAATTTTGATATAATGAAACAGAGAATTACGTTAACAAGCGCAAGGACAATAAGTTTAAATAGCATGTAGCTATTATGTAAAACATTTATACTGGGTATCAAATCAGTCTTATGATATATCGCTCTTAAATTTGTGTCTTAAGGAAATAGTGTTTACCCATATCAGATGCCGCGCTTTGCAGAGTGTGGTCTGTGTCCACACTGTTTGCTAGTTTCCCAGCATTTATTGGTCACGTGGACAATCGCAGGGAAGCTTCTGGATCTATTTATAAACAGTCGACACAAAAATTAAGTTGTTTTTTTTTATGTATTACTTTCAAATTTCTAGATTATTCTAATATTGGATCATTCATTGAACAATACACGACCAAACCGAAATCTTTAGCATCACTTGTCTACATAGCTTTTTCTTCACTAATCTAAGTAATTAAATAAACATGTTTATTCACGCCGCCTTAGGATGTTAAAGGCACACGCTAATCCCCTGTCATAAAGGCATTGAAACAGTAGTCTTTATGTAATGCTCAATTAACTGAATGTGAAGTTCATATGAGCCATGATAGGAGAAGCCCCCGCTTAACTGCCTGCGAACAATATAGGTACAAATCAGTTAACCCATCTGCGCACACTGATCAACACCTTGCAGTTCGCTATACGTCTAGTTTCTCTGTCTAAAATTTCAGGTAAGGATCAAGTGAATGTGAGGTAAATGCATACGAGCCACAGTATGAGAAACCCTGCTTTACTATCTGCAAACAAAAGAGGCACAGATCAGCCTATGCATCCATGCACTCTGATCAGCACCTAACAGTTCTCTATACTTCTAGTTTTTCTATGTAAAATGTCTCCTAAAATCAACAGAATGTATTCATCATATGAACCACGGTTTGAGAAATCCCGGTTTACTATGTCTGCAAACAACAGTCGTGCAGACCAGCCTGTGCATCCGCATAATATCTAAATTTTAATGTGACGGTTCATATGTGCCACGTATTAGAAAACCTGCTACGACAGAGGCGCAGATATATATAAGCCGGTACATGACAAAGCGCGCACTAAGACATCTCGGTTTACTGTCTGCAAACAACAGTGGTGCAGATCGCCGCAAAATCATTGACAAACAGCATTTTCCCTATATTTTTAATGGTCCGTTCCGGTATTTCAGAGGCGTTACATTAATGAGTTTTAATCATCTGTCATTAATTTCCTCCTTAGCGCAGATTTTATACTGTACGTATGTTTATATATTACCGTATTCGCCCCATTTAGCGCCCCGGGCGCTAAAAAAATTGGAAAGAGGGGGCGCCTATTAGGAACAACAATGTTGCAAGAACGGCGATTTCTTAAATCCAGTACACGTGGTAGCTTCATCATCAGAATATGTGTAAAGGTATACTGTGTACACACGGTGTAGTAAACACCGTCATAGTAGTTATTTATAGATCAGGGGTGCTGACGCATATTGTAAAAAAAGGAGTTGATTAAACACGCGGCCACTATTGCAACTGGGGTCTGTAAACAGCCTGCAACCATCCGGTCGCAGGTATCGTTGATAGAGTTTATAGGCTGATCGGGCATGTCGCTGTCTGCAACAGTTTACTGATGCGAGTGACTTTTTTTCTTCTGGGTACGTTATTTTCCTTTCCGAGAGCCCCATTTGTAAAACAGTCAGTTTTGGACGAATCCAAATTCGGAAGGGTTGACAGCGTCCGTTTCTTTTTTTTCTTTCTCTTTTTTTTTTTTTTTTTTAAAGTAACTAACTGGGCTGTGCGAAGTGAAATATCAAGAAAAGTAGTTTTAATTTTGAGGCTTGCTAAAGAATTATTAGCGCGATATCGTTCGGCAGCAACGCTCTCTGTTGTGAAAGTGGGAAGTCTGCTTCCACAATGTGGGAAGCTGATTGTTTTGACCGCGAATTTTGAATACACAAGTTGTGACATTATAAAAGACGTTTGGACCCAAGTGGAAGGAGAAATTCTTTACACTGCCAGGAAACTTAATAACCGACATGATAAATATGCAGGAGAAAAATCTCCGTTGGATATGTACCGCGTGAAATTAGTAAAACTGTTGCTTTTTTTCTTGAAACATAGTGGAAGCGTAAACGTGTAAAGTGACAAGCAGTCAACACAGATGCATTGAGATAGTGGAGGGCTTTAAAATGCCTTTTGTGTTTAGCTTTACAGCAGATCCGGCAATGACTGGAAGGCTGAAATCTTTACTTTCGGTAAGTGAAAAATATTTTTCTCCGACTGCAGAAGGGGGCGCTAATAACATTTTCTTGGAAAAACCGTGAGGGGGCGCTTATTGGGGCAGGGGCGCTAAATGGGATGAATACGGTATATTTATTTAGGAAAATACTTCGTTATCCATTTCGCCCAAGCATTTACTAACATCATTTTCCCTTTATTTTTAATAGACCGTTTCGGTATTTTCTGTTTTCGATTTGGTATTTCGTTTCAGTAAATCTAGGTACCGAAGAAATGTTCTCTGATAATAGTCAGGTGTGACAGTTTCAGTATGTGGACAGGTGGAAGAAGGCGATAGAGCTTTCAAAAATCCTTGGCTGCCATTCCTGGACTGCATCTCACTTGATCCTGCAATGACAACAGCATCTTCATGTGTATGCTGTACTGTAAAACTGTATACGATACACAAGTCAACGTATATACTACAAAACCTGAGAAAATCTGAACTGTGAACTGCAGACGGTAAATTATTCCAGTATTCGCACTGCTGCGATTCGTCTCAGATTGCATCAAAATGATTGTTATGATGTGCTGGAAATAGTGCGTAGATATACGGGACTACTTTAGCAACCATTTTTAAAGTTAGTTTCATCTGCTAAACTTACAGTTTATGTAGAATTTTCTTAAATAACAGAAAGAAAATTTCGATGGCGGGAACAATAAAATTTACATTTCAACCGGAAGTTTATATCACGTGACATTCCAGAACCAAACGGGCTGTATTGAACTGAACTGGAATAAGAGCGCCCGATGCACTTAAATCCAACTTATGGGAGACAGTAGCTGATGAAGAAACTGTCCTGTTGATATAATTTAATTATTTAATTATTAAATATAATTTAACTATCTGGCTGACATACTAGGGGTGGGCTCAGCGGGTGAGGGTAGGGATATTGGGTTTTCAAAAAAAAAAAAAAAAACTGTTCTCACTTATCAAAAACAATAGGCAGGATTCTGGGGACATATCTACTTTGAAAGATAAAGAAAACAACACACTGCATAGCGACAATGTTGAAAAGGCAAACCTTCTTAACCAACAACAATTTCAGTCTGTTTTTTCACGCTTATCTCCACTTAGGTTAGGGCAATTGAGCGCTCAAATTATTCAGAAATTATTTCATGAAAATATACCAGAAAACTTACAATCTTTATGCCCTCCTATGCCAGAAATCTTTATCGATCCTAACGAAATAATTAAACTTTTGTCAAATCTCAACCCTAATAAAGCTGCTGGACCAGACTCTATCAAACCCATAATATTGAAGGAACTAAGATTAGAAATTGCTCCTGTTATCTGCCTGCTGTTTGAGAAATCGCTCAAAACTAGCCAGTTGCCTTCAGAATGGACCAAAGCTCAAGTATGTCCCCTCTATAAAAAGGGTGATAGACCCTGCCAATCACAGGCCCATCTCATTGAAATGCATATTGTGCAAGGTGATGGAGCATGTTATTGCATCCAATATCTCCAGACATATAACCCAACATAATATCCTTTATGAACTACAACACGGCTTTCATGAAAAACGCTCTTGTGAAACCCAGCTTACTGAACTTGTGGAAGATTTAGCAAGGCGGCTGACTTTGGGAAAACAAACTGATTTAATCCTTTTGGACTTCAGCAAAGCCTTCGACAAAGTCAATCACCTAAATTTACTATATAAACTTTCAACTTTCGGCATAACAGGAAACACTCTAAAATGGATTGAATCTTTTTTAATTGGTCGCTCTCAAACTGTTGTACTGGAGGGGGAGTCTTCCAAAGAGGTCCCGGTCACCTCCGGGGTACCCCAGGGTTCTGTACTGGGCCCACTCCTCTTTCATTTGTACATTAACGACCTCCCGGAAATTATCAAATCACAAGTTAGACTCTTTGTTGATGATACCGCGGTTTACTTGACAGTGTCTAGTGCCCATGATAGTCAAATACTTCAATCTGATCTTGACACCCTCCAGCACTGGGAACGAACCTGGGATATGGTATTCAATCCAAGCAAATGCCAAGTCATCAGTGTCTCAAGGTCCAAGAAGCCCCCAAAATCCCGGTACTACTTGCACGGTCAGGAACTAGAGAGTGTGGACACTGCCAAGTATCTTGGGGTAAACATCAGCAAGGATCTGAGATGGAACTCTCATATTGAAAACATTACAGTCCGTGCAAACAGAACTTTAGGCTTTGTGAAAAGAAATATTAAAACAAAAAAAAAAAAAAAAAAAAAAAAAAAACAAGAAATCCGGACTATACCTTACAATACTCTTGTTAGGCCACAAGTGGAGTATGCTTCGGCTGTTTGGAGCCCTTACACGAAAGCAAATATAAATAAAATAGAGATGTTGCAAAGAAGGGCAGCTCGTTGGGCTTGCAATGACTACTCACCATATAGTAGTGTGACAGACATATTGAGTAATCATGGATGGCGGTCGCTTGAGCTTCGGCGTTATGATTCGCGTATCGCGATGTCTTATAAAATCGTGTATGGACTGGTCGCTATACCAGTTCCTCCATATTTTGAACGTACCATGGTACAAACACGCCATCATCCTCTTGCTTACAGGCATATCCATACTTCTGTCAGTTATTACTACTATTCATTCTTCCTAATGACGGTTATTCTCTGGAACAGGTTACCAGCTGATCTCGTCCTTGATTCAGATCTTGACTCTTTCAAATCAGAGTCATCAAGATCAACCATACACTCCCTTAGGTATATACTGTTTTTATTTTGCTTTTAAACTCTTCTTCCTAACACTAACTCTATCGTCTATGCTCACCATAATTTTACACTTTTTATGCTGCACTATCTCACTTTTTCTTCTCTTACTAACACACCATGCGCAGCACATTCAAATAATACTCGTAAGAGGGTTTTGAATTATGAGAAGATAGATAGATAACAGTGCTTCACTATAGGACATCACTATTGATCTTAGGTGATCCTAGATACCCGTTACTGGCCCACCATTTGCTACATTCTAAATTTAGTGACTCACTTACCCGAGGCTGATCGACTCCCAGAGCTATTCAACACGCTTCTCTTACTTACATGGCTAAGACCTTCCTAGGCTTTTGGGGAACAAGGGAAAAAAAACATGCCCGTTTATTTTCAGGGAACAAGGGAACATTGGCAAATAATCTAATGGAACAAGGGAAAAAAACTAGTTTTGGGGAACAGGGAACGTGGAAAATTTTGAAAATCACTTTAGGGAATAAGGCCGATTATTTTTAGTGAACAAGGGGACATGGACCCCCTACACCCCCCCCCCCCAACCCCCCACACACACTGGGAAGGCCTCCTGCCTTATATGAACTAGACGTCAACATGCTTCTCGATGTGAAGTGTTGTCCAATCAGTTGCAAATATAGAAACTGCGACAATATAAAGTACCAGGGGTGTGCGTGGTGAGAGCTGTATCAGGTGAAAGAAGTCTTCAGCTCTTAAGTTAAACATCTGAATCTGGTCAAATTTTAATAAATCTTCACAAGAATTCTGTGTTTCCTAGGGAGTTGTGATTTTTTTCCAGTTTGAGTAGACTTTCAAATGTTGTTCTTTATATAAATCTATTAATTAATAATTCTTTTAATGTACAGATTGTATTTAATGTTAATAATTTCCTGTGTCTTAAATCTTTATAATTTTATCTTTGTTTGTTTGTTTGTGTTGAGGTTTTACGGCCCAGTCAACCCAGTTGGGTCATGTCGAGCGCGGTCAGTTTACCTAACCATATGTTCACTGGGCAGATGGACAGGCTTAGTTCTCTAAGCGGTTAACCAGTATTGTGCACATTCTTTCGCCAGAAACTGACAACTGCCCTCCTTGAATCAGCGGAAGGGAGAGAATGACCGTAAAAAATATTTCTTGATCAATTTCCACGAAAGAATGTTGCCGACCTCGGTGGGGGTCGAACCCGCGACCTCCTGGTCTCCAGTCGGACGCGCATCCAACTGAGCCACTGAGGCCGGCAATTTTATCTTTAAAAGTCTAGTACAGTAAACCCTCGTTACAACGACAGCATTTGTTCTTAGAGCTGTTGCTGTTAAAATGAATTTGCTGCTGTAAAAAAGTCTTAAACGCAGCAGATTGATATATAAGAAAGGGTTTGTTTTATTCGTATTTCTTCACAAAACATATGATTTGGATATTTGTTAGAATCGCCTCACTGAGGCGATTCTAACAAATATGCAAATCATGTTTCTTGAATTATTAAATCCATTATTTATAAATAAAATCTGATTAATTGTCACCTTTTGAGCGAAGGTTTCTTTCCGTCAAACTATCATTATAATGAATTTTGTCGTTGTATCGAGTGTCGGTTTAAAGAGGGTTGACTGTATAAGTTCAATTAATTAATGTTTTAATATATTTGTAATGTGCTATGTGATCTCTTTAGTATTTACTACTTTTTGTTATATTGTTTTTACTGCATGAAAATCACTCTCACTCACTCACTCACTCACTCACTCACTCAATCAATCAATCAAACAACCAATCTTATGTAAGAAGGATAAGGAGATCAGTTCTCTCGGGCTTGCAGCGTTGGCAAACATGTCTAGCAAAGCTGTGGCGAAAGATAACCCACTGCCAGCTACGTAGAAACCCAAAGGTTATTGTGGCGTGTCAGTCTTGTGTAGGAAAAGGATGATCTTGGTTACTGTAGAATTATCGCAGTGCATTACTAAAAACAAACACGCTTATTCAAATATACTGAAAATTTTACAATCCAAAATTGAAAAAAAAAATCAGATAAAAAATTCTGATATTTTTCATATTTCTGCTCAAAACATAGATCGTGGGTACATGTTAGAACCGCCACGTGGAGGCGGTTCTAACGAGTACCCACAATCTATGTTTTTGAGCAGAAATAAGAAAAATAATGTATAGCCCTGTAAACCCAGTTTTACTATATAAAAGTGGGGTTTAAGGGGGACAAAATTATATAGGTATGTTTTCGTCATGAGTGATCGCATTATCACCACCCCTGTGTATCTCACATAACCTTTATATGCCAAGTCGCAACACAAAGGGAGAGAAGGATTGAGATGGGTTCAAAAATCCGCCTTGACCAACTTGGAGAAGTAAGAGTAAGATCCATACTGTTCTGATTATTGGCGATTTAAATGCATCACTGGTCATGCGGAAAGGGGCCCAGCAGGATATGTTGTTAACCCTTCTCATGCTGAATAAATTAAGATGCCATGCCCACTTCTAATTTCCAGCCAATCAGATTACTTGATCCGAGTTTTTGATAGAAATTCAGATATTTAATGAGAAACAGTGCAGATCCAGATCAGTTGGCTTCTTCAGAAGCCAACTGATCTGGATCTACACTGTTTGCTAAGACAGGGCATGACGTGCTTCGCAAGAGAAGGGTTAAAAGAATTTGTAGAGCAATATGGGTTGTCTCTGGAAACGAAAAGGGGAGTGAACTTTCTTCCATCCAAACAAAACTTTACAGATATAGGAGAGAGGGATGCGTTGGCATCAGTGACTGCAATGTCTAAAGCTACAGAGAATACACCAGATCCTGTTCCAGTTATATAAAAACTCAACCTAGAAATAAAGCATGATTATTATTAAAGCAACTACAATTTAATGAACAGAGGATCAATTGGTTTAACAGAAGATCAATTGTAAACCACAACGGGACAGATGTAAAACAGGCATTTATAAACAGCCGGTAAAGCAGAACCTGCGTCCCTTTGCATCGTTTCAGCTAACTTCAAATTCGAAATAGACATCCAACAACCCCTTGAACATCTGAGTGCCGTTCTCAAAATATCTACTTCAGACAGTCTACCCAAGCATTAGTCAAAACTCTAGATAAAGAAGCTAAAACAAAGACCGTGGTCAGAGGAAATATACCAGACTGTGAGCAATTGATGACTTAAATTGGTGGAGTGGCGGTAAGGGCTACTCGTTATCCTGAAGGTCAACACTATACGCCATGACACAGGCCAGGGAGTCCTTAAGGAATGAACAAAGACAAAAGGCTGCTAGGTCGAGGTAAAAGAAAGTAGAAGAAATTATGGACTACGAAAATGATACAATTGGTAAGACAGCAAAGAAAGAGTGCATCAGCTGAAGATATTATTCGGAAGATCATTTATGAAAAGTAGCAACAGACTGGTCCCAGGACTGAATTTGGTGGACTCCGGATAAGACGGGCTGGATATGAGGCTTAGCCGTATAAAACTGCACGTTGACAGCGCCCAGATAGCCACAATATTCTAACTTGTTTATATGCCTTCTGTGTGGTTTGTCAAAGGCCTAGGCAAAATACAAAACTATCAAATCTGTCCGTTTATGTCCGCTATTTACGTAGAGACAAACTGGACCAGTTGGGTTTCGCAAGACATCTGACTGCGGAAACATTGTAGACAGTCAGCAAGAATACTTTCAAAGGTTAAGTGCTTCTTGTTATCTCTGACAAATATGTACTCCAGGGTTTTGCAACCATGGAAGGTGAATGACACCTTCTATAATTTGCTGGGTCATATTTTTCATTCTGTTTGAAGATGGGACTACATTTGCTTGTCGCCAGTCATCTGGTACACAATTCTGAGGAGAAGACGTTTGAAGTATTTTTTTTTTTTTTTTTTTTTTTTTTTTTCAATATGCGTCTATGTAAAATAAGTGACCCCTGGGACGGGGCCAATTTTTTACCCCAGGGCATAATTTGAGCAATCTCGATAAAGGTTCACAAGATGCAGCATTATACCAAATATCAAAGGCCTGGAGCTTCTAGTATCTGACTAAAAGATTTTTAAAGTTTTGCCTGTAGGGGTCTATGAATTAGAATTTGACCTTCCCATAAAAAGGTCAAGGCCAACTATTGTTGGGCCCATGTCCCAAATGTTGCATGCCAAGCCCAAGGGTCACAGGCTCTTTGGTTCCGGAGAAGAAGATTTTATTTTTTTTTTACCATATATGGGCGTGGCGGCCGTTGTATTGGCGGCCATCTTGGTCATGTTGCCTAGATGCGCTAAACAAACTTTCATTCCCCCTATCCATTGAGATTCCGTATGAAATTTGGCATCCCAAATGTTGCATGCCAAGCACAAGGGTCACAGGCCCTTTGGTTCCGGAGAAGAAGATTTTATTTTTTTTACCATATATGGGCGTGGCGGCAGTAGTACTGGCGGCCATCTTGGTCATGTGGCCTAGATGCGCTTAACAAATTTTCGTTCCTCCTATCCACTGAGATTCCGTATGAAATTTGGCTTTGATTTGCCCAGTGGTTTCTGAGCAGAAGATTTTTGAAGAGTGTGGACGACTGACGGACGACGGACGGACAGACGGCGGAGCCTGCCTATACTATAAGGTCACCGAAAATAAAGAACAAACAAAAGTTCAGTTTAAAGAAAATTCCCTTTATCTGAGTTTGACAATTATCATTTAAATATCATTTGGTGATATACATACATACATACATACATACATACATACATACATACATACTGACTAGATAGTACTATTTTTATATTTGCATTTCCTGATATCCGATAGGCCGATAAAACAATGGTTATTACATATGTTACATGTGTTATTTGTCAAATTATACAATGAAATAATAAACAATAAACAATGGACTTACACAGAACAATGAGTGTTAAACGTGAATTCTATAACATCAAGAAAACATGCCTATATAATATTGACCCCCTTAAACCCCACTTTTACATAGTAAAACTGGGGTTTACAGGGGTATACGTTATTTTTCTTATTTCTGCTCAAAAACATAGTGGGTACTCGTTAGAACCGCCTCGGCGAGGCGGTTCTAACGAGTACCCACAATCTATGTTTCGAGCAGAAATATGAAAAATATCAGAGTTTTTTTATCTGAAAATTTTCAGCTTTTGGAGGTGAAATTTTCTATATATTTGAATAGACGTGTTTTCTTAATGAAGAGATATACACTGAAATTCGAAATAGCCGGATTTTTACTGCATTTTCAAATAACCAGAAAACTGAGGCGTTGATAAAACTCATGACATGGGAAAAGGGATCTTTGGGGCATATACAGACAGCTAAAAATAAACCTATAAAGGTTGCCTTGGAAACAAAGAACACATATTAGTTCGAGTTGGTAGACTTTGTGGTGAATTGCAGTCTTCTCCGAGTTTCACTATTTGTGAACACCATATCTAAATGTAGTGAAACCCGTGCTTTTTTTTAAATTTTGGTTTTACGGTCCTTTCAAGAATATTTCACTTATATTGAGCCGATCGTTCATCAAAGGTGGGCGAAAACCGGAGAACCCTGGGGAAAAACCACCTGACCATCCGTTGCAGAACTTGGCATTCCCACATGTGACCCGAGCGAGGCTCGAACCACAGCGGTGAGAAACCTAATGGTTTAAGAGTCAACTCTCCTATCCACTAGGCTACGTGGGCCCGCTTCACTAGGGTGCTACCTATTATCAGCACTACTGCAGTGCCGAGATAAGCTTGCAGCCCACGCCCTTTTCTGTCGGCTTACAGAATTACAGTATATAACAGTAAATAAGCCAGTGCAAGACAAAACCTACAATAAGACCTGTGTGACCAGCAAAGACCCAGATCAGCCTATATATCCACCCGGTATGGCAAGGGTTCTCGTTGGATAGCCTGGCGGCTATAGAAGGCACATGCGATCAGCGAAGACTCTGATCAGACTGCGCGGATGCGCAGGCTGATCTGAGTCTTCGCTGGTCGTCTGTCTTATTGTAGGTTTTGTCGTGTGCTGGCTCATATACAATTGACCAGCAAAGTCACATGTTTGCGCGTGCCCGAAAACCATGCTCCACATTTTGGGGCTCAAAATGTTCAGCCGGCAGAACGCTCTGTATAAAATGAATTTTGGACCCCTTCACGGAAAAAGACTCGTGGCCTTCTCTGTCCATATATTTCATTTCTCATGTTGCGGTTTCAACAACGGTTTTATGAAAATAGAAATAGTTATCCAGGAAAAGACAGACAGGCAATCTAAGCTCCCAGCGGACACACACCATTGAAACAACGCCGATTCCATGTTGATTCAATGTTGTGTGCTTGCTGGGGAGGGTTTGAGAGACAAGATGAAAACGGTTGTTAACATATTAAGGGGGCAGGGGTGGGGTGGTTGATACACTTCCAGGGGAGTCAACTCTGCCAAACTGTTTGGCATCTCTCCTGAAAAGGGGTCTACTCTAAAAAAAAAAAAAAAAAAAAAAAAAAAAAAGAACTTGCTCCAATTGCTTTCCTTTCAGAGTAGAACCCTTTTCAAAAGGGGACTTATGTGCAGGAATGCAAACATGAAGTTACAAAAGACTCCTTTTCAGAAGGGGATTGGTGCTCAGGAAAGCAAACAAGTAGTCATAAAAGTTCTCTCCCTTGTAAAAATGGCAGAAATTTGCCAAGTGTACCGTTATAATCGTATAAAAGTATAAGGACAGACATGCCTTTGCAAACATTGCAGACCCAGATCAGACGCCGCGTTCTGCGGCGTCTGATCTGGGACTACACTGTTTGCCATACATAAAACAATATTTTAGAAACATCAAGAGGTAGTAAAATGGGCTATTTCAACTTTTGGGACAAGTACAGCTAGTTGATACGGTGTACCAATACTTAAGGTAAATACGGTATCAGATCCCCTTAAGCGACAACACGTCCCCCTCCCCCCCTCCCCCCCTCCCCCCCAAAAAAAACAAAAAAACACAGAACAAACAACTGAAAATGGAACAGCAACAGATGCGCCACCTAGCATTTGATTGATTGTGCTAGGGTTTAACGACACGTCAACCCGTGAGGGTAATTTTATGTCGTTTCCCAGAGAAAGAGAGAAGAGAGATAGAAGAGATAGTAGAGGAGATGAAAGAGAGGGACAGGGAAGAAAGAGGAACAGGAGTGAAAGTGAAGAAACAGAAGTAAAAACGTTACCCCTCCACCTTATCTGCTGCAAGGATAGCAGGCCTTGCCCAACTGAACAGTCAACCCTCACCGTTTGTCCATGAGGTTCCACTTGCACATAACACATACGGTTCATTTGTTCACGTTGCGGATTGTTTGTGTTCCTGCTCCTTAGACTTTCGAAAATTTATGGTCGTACTTTGGAATGTAACGCTTCATTGCCATACTGTTTGGTCCACAAAGGGGTTCCACAAAGAGAATTGAAACAGGAAAAAAAAAACAAAAAAAAAAAACAACAACAAACAAACCCCCCCCACCCACAAAAAACAAAACAAAACAAAACAAAAGACTGAAAACACACACACACACACACACACACACACACACACACACACATAACCACACACACACACACACACACACACACACACACACACACAACAAAACAAAACAAAACAACAACATATAAATTAACTAGCAACACAACGAAGAAAACAAAGATGAGGATTCGACTGTTGACTGACAGCCAGAGCAAACGAGAACAACGGCAAACAAAACTGTAGTAGACATTTTTTTTTAATTAGGCCTACATGTATTATTATTTTTCTGAGAAAATGAGTTAATCATTTAATGAAATGTCAAGCCTTATTTTCTTTGAAAAATAATAATAAAAAACATTCAAATGTCGTCTGCCTCAACTGTCATTGGCTCTTAATGGGACTGGGCTGCGTTCAGTTAACGCTTAGCACTCTGGGTAAAATTTTCAGCAGACGACATTTGAAATATTTTTCTTATTTTTCTCAGAAAACAGGATATGACATTTCATGCAAATTGTCTCCCGAGGAGGAGACAATTTGCATGAAATATCAAATCCTGTTTTCTGGGAAAAATAAGAAAAATATCATCAATTTGTCGTCTGCTGAAAATGCTCAGTGAGTGGTAAAGGTTAACCGAGAGGTTCGCGGTCACTCGCAAACGAAAGTAAAATTTCCGTTCATTTGTGACAGTTTTCGGGGAGGGTAGCGAATATCCGAAACTCATCCTCAAGCTGTCTTTTGGTACAATGCGAATAAAATGTTTGTATGCTTGTTCATAACAAGAAACAAGGAAATGTTTACTCGGTTAATATTATGCATTTGATCCCTTATGAAATTATTAACTGTTCACATAATTCATTCGATCTAATATCAAGTCCTCAACGAGAATAACGGTTATCGTCACATATGACGAGGTTTACAGACCGTTCAAAAGATGCAAAATAGTTTTTGAAAAACTCTCGCGGATTTGCTTTACTGAACGCAGCCCTGGATACACTTGTGAATTCTGTTTGCTTTTCTGCATGTCAAGCCCCTTCTCAAAAAGGGTCTACTTTAAATGGTAAGAACTTTCTCCAAATTCATCATTTTTAGAGCAGACCCAGTTTTAGAAGGGAGGCAAAATAATTCAGTGTTGCTTCCCTGAATTAGTAGAACCACGATGGCTCCGATCGTAAAAAAAAAAAAAAAAAAAAAAAAAAAAAAAATAAAATAAATAAATAAATAAATAAATGCGATGTTCTGGATAGTTGAAAATGAGCTTGGACGGAGGTATTGTATATAGCGTCTAAATGATCTTGATTTTAACGCTCTGCATGCTGGGTAAAAAATCAGCAGACGACATTTTGAAATATTTTTTTTCTTATTTTGTTTTTCCAGAAAATAGACATTGGTATTTCATGCAAATTGTACAATTTGCTTGAAAGGTCAAAGCCTATTGTCTCCTTAGGAGACAATTTGTATGAAATAGCAAAGCCTATTTTCTGGAAAAATAAGAAAAAAATGTCAATTTGATGCCTGCTGAATTAGCCCAGAGAGTGATAAAGGTTAAACATTATCAACGGCAGACGTTGGAGATATCTTAAACATCTGTTCGTTCTCTGGTATTGCTGGATGCGGAGTCTCTTTCTTTTTCCTCCTAATGCACATACAAGTTATGGTAAATGCCCCTGCAAAGGCTAGTATAGCTACTACTGTCAGGATCAGCCAAAGCAAATTAATCGTTGATTGGTCAACCGCAAGTTCTGAAACAGAAGGGGATATGAACGCTTAGCTCTCTTTTGTAAAATTTTCAGCAGATGACATTTTGAAATATTTTTCTTATTTTCTCCAGGAAACAGGATTTGAGATTTCATATAAATTGTTTCCACTGGAGACAATTTGCATGAAATGTCAAATCCTGTTTTATGGGAAAAATAAGAAAAAAATATCACCAGTTTCACGGTCGTCTGCTGAATTAGCACAGAGGGTGGTAAAGTTTAATCATTAATACTCAATTCCAGCGATTTTACTAATATGCGAAACGCTATTTTCTAGAAGACAATTTTCATGAAATGTCTAATCCCATTTTCTGAAAAAAGTATAGGAAATTTATTTCAGAAGGTTGTTGTCTGCTGAATATTTAACCAGCATGCTAAGTGATAACTATTAGATTCAATATAAATCTTACATTCACTGATGTAGGATTGATACGATTTCATGGGAGGCAACTCTATTAAAATGTTATTGCTTTCCTTCTGATAAGGTCTGTTCTAGATAGAAAGAATTTGCTAAACGCTTAACCCTCGCCTTTTGTTTTGATCTCATGGGGAGCAAATTCTTTCATTTTAGGGTAGACCGCAAAGCAAACAGGAAGTCTAAAAAAGTTGTCTCCCAGGTAAAATTCCCGTATTCAGTACCCTTAAAGTAAAAAAAAAAAAAAAAAAAAAAAATAAATAAAATAAAAAAAATATGACATTGGCCCAGATAAGATAGAGTTTTAAGATAATATTTTTCTTATTTATCCATGAAAAATATGTTGTGGGTACTCATTAATAGAAGCGCCTCAGTGAAGCGCTTCTAATGGGTGCAACAACATGTTTTTGAGGACTAATATGGAAATTATAACTATTTTTCGGTTGAAACAAAAAAGTGCCATATCTGGAGCTATGATATGAAGTGATAAAACCTGTCTTCAGCGCCTGAGAACTGCGCATGTCCCGACGGAAAAGGACTGTGCACGTGCGTCAATGCATGTGCTATTTTTAGGTCATGTAGATTTGCGAAGTCAGATTTGGGCATGACTGAAAGAATCCTTTTGACAAAACTGAATCATATCCGCGGTCAAACCTCCAAAAGAAATCAACACATATGCGACCAGCGGAGACCAAGATCAGTCTGCACATCCGTGTAGTCTGATCAGGGTCTACGCTGTTCGCTAAAAGACTCTTTGAACCTCACACTTTATGACAGCGACCAATGTAGACTCTGATCAGACTGCGCGGACGCACAGGCTGATCTGGGCCCATGCTGGTAGCATATGTAATAAGGTCGTTTTTCTATGTGGACGGATTAAAAAATTGCAAAATGTAATCATACGATCGTATCTCTAGATATCACAGTGAAATCTGTTTATTTAAAGAATAAAATACTTGAATTGAGGAAGGTTACACCCATATATATTTCCTGTATCACACATTCTCAACGCCCACCGCATACCATATATATCAGAATTGAGCCGGGGCACAGCATTTCCTATAAGATTGCATGTGTGCCCAGCGAAGACTCGGACCAGCCTGTGCTGACTGGATCAGTCTAAATGTCCGCCTGACAGCGCTTTGAATACTTTCCCTGTTCTTAGGAGAAAAAAAAAATAAGAGCAGTGTTTTAAAACGTTGTCCGCGTCCTCTCGGGGGGAGGGGGGGGAGGGGGGGGGAGTGGAGGGGGAGGGGGGGGGGGAGGGTAACTTAGGGGTAATTTTGGTACGGGTGTGCGAGCCAGTATTTCAAAACCTACCCCATTCATATACCTGGCCTTTGAAAAAACGGACCCATTCATATACTTGATCATCCAAAATGTTGACCTATTCATATACTGGCCTTTGATTTTTTGTACCCATTTTTTGCTGGTTGTTAGACAAATATCATAGTCAATTCATGTAATATCAAGAGGATAAGCAGCCTCGAAAAATCTCTGAGCGAAAAATATGTGCATATACCAGGATGTCAGAAAAATGGGGCCTTTCACATAGGAATCCAGAAAAAATTGGGCCATTCATATACTTTTTGTTGAAAAAAGGGGGCCAATCATATACCTGGCAGTGCTGAAAAAGGGGGCTATTCGGCACGCACATCCGTACTATGCCATATATAGGAAGTTACACCCCCCCCCCCCCAACCCGAGTCCGTGTCTAAATTGTGCTAAAAGTAATAGTTTAGTTACCATCATCTTTCCTTTGCCTGTGTTCTAAACGGACTACCAGTTTTGTTTCACCATGGATGATTTGGGGCGTCGAGAGAATGCACATAAATTTTCTGTTTAAATCTGATAGCTGGACGTTTGTAATGGTTAGATTTGCCCCTAGTTCCGAGTTTCCGTTTCTGAAATAATATAAGCACAAATGAAGAATGTTGCATGCTTGCTGGGCCGATCTCTAGTAGGATATACAGTATACCCTCAATGGCTCGAACACGGATCGCTCGTTTACCTTGGATGATTCGAACTCTTTTTTCAGTCCCTACAAAATCCTTCCAATAGCTCAAGAAAACAAATATTTAGGGACTTTTTCTTATTTTATCATGGAAATGTATGTTGTGTGTACTCATTAGAATCGCCTCATCGAGGCGATTCTAATGAGTACACTCAACATACAATTCCATGATAAAATAAGAAAAAAATCCCTAAATTATCGCTATTTGCTTCCTGAACTGGTGCCATGATTAACCCTCATGTGCACAAATAATTGTTCTTTAACATCATTAAACAATTTTTAATTGAGTCCCCGTGTTTTTAAACATGGTCGCCGAATACATATTTTGAAAAAAAAAAAAAAAAAGATAAATATGTAAGTATTACCGTTGGAAATTTTTAATCTGGTATCTGTCACCCATTTCAGAAATTGGTTTCCAGTTAGTGTCGCCATTAACATTTGCTGCAAACCACGTGACACTCTTAAATTCGTCATTTCCGCAGCCAAAATAGCCATTACAGGACAATGTTACAGCGCCAGTTGGCGTCACAAGCGTTGTATCACATGGAATTGGAGCTATTAGATACGGACCACGTGCGAGCTCGTCACACTCTGGAAGAGAAATACAGATGACATTTTGACAGCTGTCACAGAACAGAATATTCTTCTGCTAACAAAGAAATAAAAAAGAAACAAAAACTTGAACAAAAAAAAAAACAAAAAAAACAAAAGTAGCCATCAGAGGAGATGGCAAATCCCTGACCAACCCGCCATTTCTAAATTTAGTGTATTTTAATTGATCTTAATTGATATCATGGAAATATTGAAACAGGACAAGTAAAAAGATGCAAAGATAGTATGAAATGTGATCAAAATAATAAGTGAAAACAATAATAGGTGTACTGCTAATGATTTTATTTTTGCGTGTTCTTTTATTTTTTTTATTTTTGTCAAAATCATCTAATAGTTACTTCTGATGTGATAATTTGTACAGGATACACAATATTTGCAAATACTTTGAATTTGTGAGTGTACATATTCAGAAATAACAGCAAAAATAAATGCTCTGTAAAGGTAAAGGAACTTGTTGTATGTTTATTGGGGTAAAAAATCAACAGAGTAAAAGTTGTCCTTCTTGTATGCTACAAACCTTCTTGACCTGATATATGTCCCTACCAAAAATTATCAAGTTATCTCAAACAGTATGGGAGTTATGGCCTGCACAAGATTTCGGCATCAGGGGAGATAAGTACATAATAGAGAAAGTGAGAATACACTTGAACACGACATGCCTACTGGTCCTTATCTTTGCCTCTACCAAACATTAACAGGGTATTTCCAACCACATACTCAAGAATTTGGCTTAGAAATTCATTCAGGGGAGGTAACTAGAAAACAACCTCAGCAGAGTTTGTCTCTCTTGCATGTGGCACACCTACTGGTCGTTACCAATGCCTCTACCAAACATTATCAAAATATATCTAAGGGTATCAAAGTTATGGAGCGCACAAGAATTTGGCTTCAGGGGAGATAACTACATAATGAAGAAGAAAGTGATAGTTGTCTCTATTACACGTGACACACCTACTGGTCCTCCTCTTCATTTCTACCAAATATTATCATATTATCTCAAACAGTATGGGAGTTATGGCCTGCACAAGATTTTGGCTTCAGGTGAGATAACTACATAACGAACAAAGTGAGAGTTGTCTCTCTTGCACACGACACGCCTAATGGTCCTCTTCATTTCTACCAAACATTACCAAAATATGTCTAAGGGTATCAAAGTTATGGAGCGCACAAGATTTTGGCTTCAGGGGAGATAACTACATAATGAAGAATATGAGAGTTGTCTCTCCTGCACAAGACACGCCTACTGGTCCACCTCTTCATTTCTGTCAAACATTATCATATTACCTCAAAAAGTTTTGGAGTAATTGCCTGCACAAGATTTCGGCTTAAGGGGAGATAACTACTTAAAAAAGAATGTGAGAGTTGTCTCTCTTGCATGTGACACGCCTACTGGTCCTCCTCTTCATTCCTACCAAATATTACCAAAATATGTCTAAGTGTATCAAAGTTATGGAATGCACAAGATGAGTACAATTTCTGCTTCAGGGGAGATAACTACATAACAAATAAAGTGAGAGTTGTCTCTCTTGCACATGACACGCCTACTGGTCCTACTCTTTATCCCTACCAAATATTATCAAATTATCTCAAACAGTATGGGAGTTATGGCCGGCACAAGATTTCGGCTTCATGGGAGATAATTACATAACGAAGACAGTGAGAGTTGTCTCTCTTGCAAGCGACACGCCTACTGGTCCTCCTCTTCATTCCTACTAAATATTACCAAAATATGTCTCAGGGTATCAAAGTTATGGAGCGCACAAGGATGAGTCTACAATTTCTGCTTCAGGGGAGATAACTACATAACAAATGACATGAGAGTTGTCTCTCTTGCATGCGACACACTAACTGAACCTCCTCTTTATCCCTACCAAATATTATCAAATCATCTCAAACAGTATGGGAGTTATGGCCTGCACATGATTTCGGCTTCAGGGGAGATAACTACATAACGAAGACAGTAAGAGTTGTCTCTTGCACTCGACACGCCTACTGGTCCTCCTCTTCATTCCTACCAAATATTACCAAAATATGTCAAAGGGTATCAAAGTTATGGAGCGCACAAGGATGAGTCTACAATTTCTGCTTCAGGGGAGATAGCTACATAACGAATATAGTGAGAGTTGTCTTTCTTGCACACTACACGCCTACTGGTCCTCCTCTTCAACCCTGCCAAATATTATCAAATTATCTCAAACATTATGGGAGTTATGGCCTGCACAAGATTTCGGTTTCAGGGGAGATAACTACATAACGAAGACAGTGAGAGTCGTCTCTCTTACACGCGACATGCCTACTGATCCTCCTCTACATTCCTACCAAATATTATGGAAATATGTATAAGGGTATCAAAGTTATGGCGCGCACAACGATGCGTCTACGGACGGACGGATGCCATGCTGATCGCTATATCCCCTGAACCTATCGTTCAGGGGATAAAAACAACAACAAACAAACAAACAAAAACAAAAACACAACAACAACAAAAAACAACAACAAAAAAACACACACACAAAAAAAAACAAAAAAACACACATACAAAAAAACAAACAAACAAAACAAAACAAAAAACAAACAAACAAACACACACAAAAAAAATCAACAACAACAACAACAACAACAAAAAACAAAACCAAAAAAAACCCCGCAGAATGATAAATTGCTAACGGTATCCAATTTACCCTGAATATTCGGAGAAGCAGGATAGAGCAAAACGATATGAATCAGCGCATAACGAAACCAACAAAATGGCACGTGCGCCCAGCGAAGACAGATCAGCCTTGACATCCTCACAATCTCAAATTAGAGTCTTTGCTGTGCGCTCAGTGGGTAGCTAAGGACCCAAGCTTTCTTTATGCGGACAGCGAAGTCTCTGATCAGACTGGGCGGATGCCCAGGCTGATCTGAGTCTTCGCTGGGCGCACATGCCATTATGTTGGTTTTGTTATCCTCTGGCTCATATACTGTAGGAATGTCATTTGGAAATACATGTATACTGAACCTAGAAGAAACGTAAAGCGTCCGGGTGGCCGACTGGTTAGCGCTACCCACTTCGGATCACATGGTCCCGGGCTGGAATCCTGCTAGAGGCGGAATTCAACTTATGACTGAATGGCGCTTTGCACAGAGCCATTCGTTATCACCCTTCCATCATCTTGATATGACATATATAATGTTGAAAAGGACGTAAAACACTGAACCATCAAATCATCATCCAGCCACATAAAAAATCTGTGTGTTTAGGGTAACCCTACCCTGCCTAATTTTCCTGGTGAAACCCAGCATTTTTGTCATGTTTTCTCAAAAAGTAGGTGGTGCTGGGATAAAATATTTATGCTAAACAGTTGGACAAGGAGGGCTGAGCAAACAGTGTAGACCCAGATCAAACTGGGGCAGTTTTTTCAGGGACTTTTCAGTTTGCCATTCTATCAATACTTTAAGAAACCAAGGAAACAGACTTGGTAAAATTTATGCGAATTATGTGCGAAATCCATTATGATACTTTATTAATGTAAAATTGATCTGTTGTGAAAAGCGTGTTTGTAAATCAGTAACTGATAAACATGCGACTTTTTTATTCCTCGGTATAAAGTATACATTCAAGAAATTATGGACCAACACGTGCAGAAAAATTGTGGCAACAGAAAAAAAGGCATTTTACTTTTTTATTTATTTATTTATTTTTTTTTTGCAGCTTAGAAATTTTTGCGTTCCTTTTGTTAGTGGCCAGGTTAATATATATTGGTCAGAAGTTCTAAGTGAGACAAGTTCTTAGTGCGAGTAGAGACAGAGAGAGAGAGAGAGAGAGAGAGAGAGAGAGAGAGAGAGAGAGAGAGAGAGAGAGAGACTAACCTGCAACACTCAATGTAATTTTCCGTTTATCAACTTCCATTCCATCTTTTTCGAGAGCACACATGTAATTCCCCTCATCCGATATAGCAGCGCTCTTTATAACAAGAATCTGTCCGTCTTCCACGAGTATTGGAGCCAAAGGATTGAACTGTGATGGTTCAGGTACAAAAGGATTCCAGACAGCCCCTGTCTCTTTGTACCAGTTGATTTTGTTGAAATTTGTGGCACAGCAGCGTAACTCCGTGTAGTGACCCAGTCTCACATAACTTGTTTCTGTGTCTGCCCCTTCTTCCGTTGTAAGGACTAAAATTAATTAAATAAATGAATATTTTAATGAATATTTAGTAGATAAATATTTAGATATTTTGGAGTCGTTCCCTGAACATTTTTCACCAAACAAATTAAAGGGAACTGATACACTTTCCAGGTGGAGGTAACTCTTTCAAAAGTTGTTTTGCATCCCTTGAAAAGGGTCTACTCTAAAAGGAGTGTAGATCCCTTTTCAGAAGGGACTGAGTTGTGCAGAAAATGCAGGAAGCCATAAACATTGTCTCTCTTATAAAAATGGCAAAAATTCTACCAGGTGTACCCAATCTCCTTCATAAAAATAATAAATATTGGAAGAATTTGTGGAGTAACGCAAATATAGGCCCTCGTGGTATATGCGAACAACGAATGTTCAGATCAGCTTACGCATCTGCGCAGTTTGATTAAACCCTTTCAGCCCTGAAGACCCTAAAGACCAAGAAAAATACATTTGTAAACAGTGTAGATCCAGATGAGACAGCTCATAATGAGCCGTCTCATCAGGATCTACACTTTTTGCCATTCTGTCATTGATTATTGTAAGAAACCCCTATTTGCAACAAAGGATGTGTCCAAATTCAGAGATGGAAGAGTCTATTTCAGAAACTCAGGGTGAAAGGTTAAGAATATTGATACTGAAGAATAATTCCAGCTCAACAGGCTTCACTAATTTAGCGCAGTTTGATTGGTCGAGAGCAAATTCAAACTCGCAAAGAACACTCGATAGAATCTCGGAACTATTTTCTTTGCGTAGATTTCTAAAATCTTTGCTGTTCGCATATAGTATTAGGTTTTCTTCTTGTGCGCAATCTGGTTTTTCCTCTTCTCCGACTTAAAATTACCAACCGCAATTATTTATGCTATTAAATAAACTTTCGGATGAACAGTTGATAAACAACAGGCGTAGCCCCTATGTGACTGTAGCCCGGCTACGTTAAAATCTAACTGATTCACTGACGATAAACAACAACAACAACAACGCAGAAACAACAGTGGAATGATTCCCTTTTACAATAAATATTATTTTCCCATCCATTATACATTTATTGACCGGCGCGCGAATCGCGCCGGTCTCTTAATATAGCTTTAGATTTTTACATATGGTAGACTACTCGATTAGCTCAATAAGGACGTTTTATATTTGCCGGGACGTCGGTTTGTGACGATCCCGGCAAATATAAAAAAATATTAAAACAAACTGTGTTATAAATAGATTAATGTCTATTTTATTTTCATTTCAATCAAGAAATTTCATAAAGCTTTATAAAAGCAAACATTAAAGAATCACATCGTTGTTCTTTTTTACCTGTTACATTGAAAATTTACTAAACATTAGTATACCCTTGTCCCATATCATGGGGTGGTCGGGTGGTGCGAAGGTGTCGTGTATCTTACGTCACCGGGGCGTCCAACTGATATTGGCTTACAGTTGGGCAAGGCCTGCTATCCTTGTAGCAGGTAAGGGTAGATGGGGAATATTTTTATTTCTTCTGTTTCTTCACTTTCATTCTTGTTCCTTTCTTCCTTGTCCCTCTCTTTAATCTCTTCTACTATCTCTTCTATCACTTTTCTCCCTTTCTCTGGGAGACGACACAAAATGACCCACAAGGGTTGACGTGTCGTTAAACCCCAACACAATCAATCAATTGTCCCATATCAACAAAATTTGCACTGGTACTTAGACGTTTACGTCTAAATATTTTGTCTTGTTTCAAACATTAAAATGCTATGCAAAATTGTAGCAGACGACAGTCTCAAGTATTTTTTTTATCTGAGAGGCATGATATTTTATGCCAATCGTCACGCCTTATTTTCTCTGAATAAATTGTATATATAAATGTCTCCTGCTACTGATGTGATTCGCTCTTTAGGATTAATACTTACAACGATGAACCGAAGTTTCTTTGTCTGGACAAGACTTCGTTAAACGTTCTCCAGCATTTAAGTGCAACACCACTAGGAAGACGCCCATCAATAGCTGCTTTTGATACAATTTCATCCTGAAAGTAAGTATACCGTATAAAAACTAAATATTGGGACATCTTTACTCCTTACCATAAATATGCTAAAATTTAAATAAGTCCATTTTACAAACTATTGATGTTCTTAACGCTTTCACTGCCACAGGCGATAATAATAGGCTTTTGCAAACAGCCTAGATCCAGATGAGACGGCTCAATGAGCCGTCTCATCTGGATCAACACTGTTTCACATTCAGTCTTTCAACTTTACATATAAACGTCTTTCCAAGCGATGGTTTGTTAAAATAAAAAAAAGCAGACGACAAATGTCGTCTGAAATTTGGCAACAAAAGAGTTAAAGCTGCTAGATTAGTGGCAAATAGTGTAGACCCTGATCAGACGCCGCGTTCTGCGGCGTCTGATCTGGGTCTACACTGTTCAGGCCCGTTTACCCCAGGGCCTGAGCAAAATGTGTAGACCCAGATCAGACGTAGGAGAAAGCAGCATCTAAACTGTTTGTCACTCATGCAATAGTTTTAGACACATTGACTTTCAGTAGACTAGACTTGTTCAGGGCAAGAATGTTGAGGTATCCAAATGTTTATGATAAATAGAATAGAACAGAATAGAATAATAAAATAGAAAAAAAAAAAAAAAAAAAAAAAAAAAAAAGAAAAAGGAAAAACGATACACACACAAAACCTAAATGCGATTTTTTCAGTGTACCTAACATCACCAAATCCGAATAAAAATACCTAGTAATTTGTCCAAAGGAAACGGATGCTCCCGCCTGAAAAACTTAAACGCAAATTGCTAACGCCGGACGGACGGAAGGATGGACGGACAGCGGTAACATTATATGCCCTTTCCACCTTTCTTCGAATGGCGTGGGCATAAAAAATAAAGAAAATTACGTAAAATACATGGATGTCATGGATATAGTTAGAATTTTACTCTAATAAATTAATACCTGAATCATGTTCTATGGTCGAATATATTTAACAGAAATTATATATCTGACAATCAGGGCCCGGTTGTTCAAAACTAACGATGTCGTTAGTTAACGATTCGTTAAAATTTACATCGAGTGATACGCAAATATGCTGAAAATTTTTGCTGAAAAAATGTGAGTAGCTTTTGCAGTGCAAAAGCTACTCACATTTTTTCAGCAAAAATATCAGAATATTATGTATTGAATCTGCTAAAACAGTTAACGAAATGACCCTTAACGAGCTCGTTAAGCTAACGACGCTTTGAACAACTGGGCCCAGGCCTTAAATACAGAATTGCACAACATATGAAAAAATGGGAAATTCCTTAGTAATCAGTTAAGTGGATACGTTTTCAGGGGCGGTATCTATTTCAAAATTGTTTTGCATCCCTTCTAAAAAGGAGTCTACTCTAAAATAACGGATAAAAAAAAAAATAAAAAAATAATGAGATAATTATTTACTGATTAAAGAATATCACACCCCCACCCCAACCCCGCCCTTCCACCTCCTTATTCAGGTCCCTCATTTTTCTTTTACCTGTGATGCAGTTTAATTCCTTTTCAGTTAAATAAGTCACGAGATATCAAATTCAGTGAAAATAAACACTGTAGCTGATTTGTTTGGTCTTTCTCTCTTCTATTTCTTTTTATAAGAAATTCATTACTATAGTTACCCTAATTATTCAGATTCCTTTCATTCTCACTGTTCTAAGCTTCAACTTAAAAAAAAATCAATTCGACTGGTGATATCTGCTGATATGTCTAAAACTTCATGGCTGAATGGCAAACAATGCAGCTTCTTTTAGGAGCAATTTGCGTCAGGGTTTACGGAATTAAGAATTAGGGTATATATGGTGGCTGAGGCTCTGATTAATAATTAAGTGCCACGTTGCCTGTTACATAATCACTTATTGTAAAAAAAAAAAAAAAAAAAAAAAGGAGCGGTCATGAAATACCTCTGCGGTTAAGCTGTATAGCTATATCCTCGGTGGACTGGCTGTCTGTCTGTCCAATTTTCTCTTCCTACGTTATACGCAGACAAACAGCGAATACACCCAGCAAGCAGTACATCGGCTCTTTCCTCAGAAAGCCTAATTATTTTAGAAACTACTAGCGATTTCTGAAAGTCTTCAGATATTCAAGATATGTCAAACTATTCCAGTCACTATTAAGTTTCGATCAACCCTCTCAGCAGTTATATTTAGCTGGTATGTTGATTAGTGTACAACTTCCTGCATTAGATCAACTTCCTAATATAGACATACTACGGTGGACCAGGAGAAAAAAAAAAGTGTCTTTGAAGAATGTGCAGACAGCGCGTCCAGATGGGCCTGCGCAGTTTGATCAGGCTGGATACTGCAGAGTACGAATTATTCCGACGTCCCTGACAATAGCGTAGCTGGGCTCTTTGCTGTGCAGTTAACGTTTAGCATGCTGGGTAAAATTTTCACCAGACGACATCCAGATCGGCCTACGCAGTTTGCTCAGGCTGGATATTGCAGAGTACGAATTATAGTCGACTCTCGTTATCTCGAATTCCTAGGGACTCTCTGAAATACTTCGAGATATCCGTACCTCGACATATCAGATTTGCAGAATGTAGGAAAAAATAAATCGAATAACCACATTTAACAAATGTTTATGAAATTTGACTCCTAAAGTTAGAGATATATTTAAAAAATATTGTAGAAAAGAGGAGAAATTGCTCCTGAGGAGCAATTTCTCCTGTTTTCCACAATTTTTTTGTTACCTGTTGTTAGATTTTTATGTTTAAGCAGAGACCAGATATTCGCTTCGAGATAAGCGGTTATTCGAGATAAGCGAGGTCGAGATAACGAGTCAACTGTATTGCAGAATAAGAACAATAGCATGGTTGGATTCTTTACTGCGCATTTAAAGCTTAACATGCGGAGTAAAATTCTCAGACGACATATTAAAATATTTCCCCCCAGAAAACAAAGTTGACATTTCATGTAAATTGTCTGCAATTGTAAAGGTAAATTTGATTGTTGCAAATTTCGCCTTCTAAAATAAATAAATAAATAAATAAATAAATAAATAAATAAATAAATATGTAGATAAATTAAATAAATAAAAAAAAAAAAAAAAAAAATACAGGGACACAATTTCAGCTAACTTGAAAGTTTGATGTTTGAATCCTATTTAAATGTCAACTGTTCTTGTTATGTAAACTTTGTCCGAGCGTTTTTTATTACTTGGTGTGTGAACTTAAAAGCCTGCTCAAGAAATGCTGTGAAATGATACATAACTGCATGGGTATTAGTGCAACAGTGTAGATTCAAAGTCATGTGCCTGCTGAGACAGTGATCCATGTCAGATAACCGTTTGTCGGATCTACATTTAATTGCCATTAAGGTAAAATGGATACACTTTCAAGGGAAGCAACTCTGGTAAAATTGTTTCTGTCCCCTTCTGAAAAAGGATCTACTCAAAAAGGAAAGAATTTGCTTCCAGTGGGAGCAAACTCTTTCCTTTTAGAGTAGACCCTTTCTCAGAAAGGGCTTGGTGTGTAGGAAAGCAAACAGGGAAGTCGCAAGTTATCTCCCTTGTGAAAATGGCGAAATATACCAAGTGAATCGAGTCCCTTTAATGTTTCATTGTAGGGAATATAAATTTGTATAATATAACTGAAAAATGAAATAAATATCTGCAACTGAATATTTACATAATCGAGTATATTTTCTGTACGTACACTCATCTTAACACTTAAAGCATAAATCACAACTGCAGACGACGATTTTCTACTTTTATTTATTAACTTATTTTCAGAGAAAATAAGACTTGTCATTTCATGTGCTAAGCAGACGATTCACATGAAATGCAAAGTCTTATATTCTCTGAAAAATAAATAAATAAATAAATAGATAAATAAATAATAATATTAATAATAATAATAATAAAATAGAATGTCGTCTGCTACATTTTTTCTTAGCGCTTTAAGGGTTAATGTATACCAGCCACGCGGGCACAAAACGTTGAAACAACGTCAAATGAACGTTGATTCTTCTTGAAGTTGAATTAACCTTGAACCGACGTTGTTTAACGTTGTGTGCCTGCTGGGATAAGTAATATTTAAAACATTCAGCCTTAAAACGATAATATAAAATGTATTTTTTTTTCGAAAAAGATCAAGCTGATATTTCATTTGAATCGTCTGCTAAGCGGGCGCAGGCGATTCACATGAAAACTGAAGCCTTCTTTTGAAAATATTATCAGAAACTTTGATTAGCGCTTTAAGGGTTAGTATACCTTTTTCTTACATATAAATCCGCATTTGATTTACCTTTTAAGTTCAAACAGTTCTATTTATATCACAAGTATATATTTATCGGTGGTTGTTCGAGTACAGATTAATCACTTCTTTCTATATAACAACATTAAAAATGAAAAATAGAAAATAAATGATTCTATAAATAGAAAAAAAATCTATTTTAGGAAATGACATGGTTTTGAAATTCTATTTGTGTCACCAATTTTCCAAACATTCATTTTGTATAAACAGTTCTTTTCCTGAGAAGGTTAGATAACAAATATAAAAATGAATGGAAAATATACCACTTGTTTTGGTAACAGGTAATATATTCACATGTCGTATTTACCCTAAGTATTGGGACGGAGAGGCCTGAACAAACAGCACAGACCCAGATCAAGCGTCTACACTATAGTGTTATTTATATTTTCTGGTCATTTATCTCGGGGTTGGAGAGGGAGGGGATGGAGTGGAGGGGTGGGGGGGGGGAGGGGGTGGGGAGGGGGGGCGCCCCCAGTCATTTATAATCATTCTCAGCTAGCATTCTTTATAAATCTGCAGCATCTACAGCGGGCCGGTATCAGCCCGTCAGTTATCCTGACGGGCCGATAACGGCCGGCTGTAGATTTAATGTAGAATGCTTACTGGGAATAGAATATTGAACCCATTCCGTGATTCTTGAAAATTTATATGTGGGTCATAGATGAGACCTTATTTGCCGAAACTAGCTAGTCTGGCCCTGAAAACTTGGACACTCCAGCTATTTTCAGTTTTGTGTGTTATTCGCTTTCAAGGGTAAATCCTTTTATAATCTACATTTGTTTACAACCCATGCAGAATATTTTAACCCAGCAAACACACAACGTCCCAACAACGTCGATACAACGTCGTGACATCGCTGCAACGTCGTGACGTTGAAGCGACATTGTAACGACGTTCCTGCGACGTTGTGTGTTTCCTGGGAACACATCAACACCCGGTAAACACCTAACGTCGCAGAAACGACGTTGCGGCGACGTTGTAATAACGTTGTTGCGACCTTGTGTGTTTGCTGGGATAAGTAATAAATGAATGGACTTGTTCAAAGTTTACGACAAATATGGTAGGTAGTGAAGGTGTCCCAATATTTACAGTAAATACGGTATAAACACATTTGGTGAGACTGCCATGCTTTTTTGTTGTCCCTTTCTCTCGAAAATCAGGACCGGTATTATAGAAGCATTCAATTCAACTCGGTATTTGGATGAATTACTAAATATTGGTAATGAATAATTATATTTTGAACAAATGGTCGATACAATTTATCCAAAAGAACTACAGTTAAATATCATTAATACCTCTGAGTGATACCAAAGCCACGCCTACCAAACGAAAGAGCAAAGAACGTGAACAATTAGAGCGACACCTGGTTAATAATTCGATGACTCAAAAAAGGTAAGCAAATTTTGCATTTTCTGTGTTTCATGAGCGATAAAATATTTTGAGGAAATTATTTAAAAAAACGGGGAATTACATTCAACAGCCCATTGATGTCAGCGTCTGTGGAGTAAATCTCAAATCACCCACTTCACGCATATTGGCTGAATTATTTTTTACGTGCTGAAGGTGTACCAAAAACCATAGAAAACACGTGGAAATTCGTGGCGTTTATTGTCCTTTACTTAATTTTGCACTTTGCTAGAAGTTCGGCATATCATCACGCACACAGGCACATATTATTCGTGTTATTGAAATTTTGGTTGTCAATGCAGCATTGTCGACAAATCGCCATGGGAAGGGTCGAAAATGGGTGGTTACGCATTAGAGCTGTAAGTTTGTTATTATTTATATAGATCCAATGCGTAACCACACATTTCTATGGCTTTCGGTAAACCTTCAGTATGTGAAAAATAATTCAGCCATTATTCGTGAAGTAGGTTCCATAGACGCCGATATCAATGGGCTGTTGAATGTAATTTCTCAGTTTGTAAATAATTTCCTCAGAACTTATATCGCTCATGAAACACAGAAAATGCAAAGTTTGTTTACCTTTTTTCAGTCATCAAGTTCCTAATCGGGTGTCGCTCTAATTGTTTCACGTTCCTAACCGATGATCACGAATTCTTTCGTTTGGATGGCGTGAAAGCACCGTTTCTGGATTTAAATTTGTCAATATCTGATGACATAATCTCTATTAAACTTTACAAGATAAAATATTTAGACATAAACGTCTAAGTACCGGCGCAAATTTTGTTCTTCATGTTTACACAGAGATATGGGACAAGGGTATACTAAAGTTTAATAAAGGGGCTCTTACACGGTATAGGAAATTTACATTGGTTTCTGCCCACGCTTGGAATTGGATGAAATTCTGCACAATGGTTGCCTAGGGTATAACACTGATGATTATGAGGCATTGGCTTTTAAATGTAGTACCATTGTAAATTTATGGTGTCTTGTACGCGGCCACTACCAAATCAGGGGTTGCCCTAATATTAACTTTCGTACAGTAAACAGGATTTCATTTTTTAGATGCTGGAATGTTTTATTAATTAAGACCATCATTAGTACATGTTTTGATACTATGGATGGCTTCATGTACTTAGCAATAGTGTTGGAGCAATAACGTAAGTTGAACGGTAGCCCCATATTTCAGCTGCAGGTTATGTATTCATCCAGATATTATCTGCAATTTTACCATGTTCCGATTCTTGTCAAGACACCATTTCAGCACAAAAAATTTTCATATGTATTAGGAATAAACACATGAAATTTCATAAAAATTGAAGACCGGTAACATGTTGTTTGAACAGCCTGAATACATATAGTCCTGAGTCGGCAAAATATGAAATTACCCAATACTCATGTATAACTAGTATCGTGTAAAGAACTTATCAATAGCTTTCAATTTGGATTACCATGATATAGTATGATTTGTATAAGAAGTTGATACCATAATTGTACATATTCATTTATAACCAGTTGACTGAATTGCACCTTGTTGAACACCATGTCCAAAAAAAAAAACTTTTCGTTTACATGATCTGGACCACGCAGACACCAAGTCCAAGTTCTCTGTATCTGTATATATAGGATTCCACTTCAAATATTTGACTGTGGAAGTATTTATCAGATAATAAAAAGCAGATAACAGTCTTGTAACTGATGATGATAATTATGAAACCTGGGTCTAGCTTTAAAGTTACTCGTTCAGGCAGATAGGCATGGTGGGCACAACTTGCTTACCAAGTAATGATTACTATCCTAGGACACCTGATTAAAATCTTCAGGGTCCATGTCTGTTGATTTCAACATTCAGAATTGTCAATCTTCAGTGGATTTATGAGTAAATACAACAATGTGGACTTCTTGTCCAAAAATCAACTATAAACTTTGATGTAAACTGGATAAATGCCTCAAAAACAACAGAGTAACAAAAAGAATTGATATAAACAGGCAATACTGTGACTACTTGTTCACGCTTAGTAAATACAAAATTTCACAATATTGTCAAAACCACAGCAGAAGATTTCACAGCTGGTACAAAACACACACGAAGACACTCAATATTGGAAAAAACACTGCAGCTTAAATACAATCAGTAATGAACAACTTAAGTCTGTGTCACATGGACACATGCAAGCTTAGTACTGTTTCTTTAGGTAAGATCTAGGCACTTGCTGACCAAATACTTTAGTACTCTTTCTAAAATGAAATAATAACTTTTCAGAAATATGATCAGCGAAGAACAACAAAGAAAGTAAGAGCAGTTGCTATTAAGAAGAATGAAATTATAGTCAGCTAAAATATTCAATGGAAGAAAGAATTTAAGTATAAGAACTAAAACAAAACTTGAATACTAAAAGCCTCCTTTCAAAACGTATTACAACACAAAAAACAGAGACAAGGTGAAAATATAATTAATTAAATACCATAGAACTGCCAGCAACCAAATGAATGAAAACTGTTCAAAAACTCTTCAATACATCCTTTAGATTCACATTAAGACCACACAAGTTAGCTGTTTTAAACTCCTGTGTTAATTAACATATGGGGGAGTTTCAAACTAGTATGGAAGTCCTTAGGCAAATGACTAAAATATGAATGTCATACAACCTTTGGAAAAATCTTAAAGCTTTAACATGAAGAACTACAGAACACCAATTTGTTGTTTAAGTCAAACTATGTGCACTAGAATAGAACCTATGCAGAACAGAAACAATTTCATATATGCTTACTGTAAGGAAGAAAGGATAGATCTGCTTTTCTGATAGCAAAAGTTAAGACCACATAAACAGTATTCTGCGCTGCTGTCATCAAACAATTCGATCGCAGGAAATACCGATTGAAGTGACACATTTGAACATGTTACAGGACAAGAAATCCAGTGTTCATAATTTCAAAATACAATATAGGCTTGCAAGCAAGCTATAGATATATCAGAAGTTAAGTCTATAGGTATTATTTTCTTTTCAAGCATTCTTAGTTTGGTTAGAGTTCACCAGTCCAGAAGCAAATCTCCAAAAATCCTAAAATCTGTTGATGGGGATGCAAATCCTTCTTCAAAACAAACAAATAAACAAACAAGCAACAACTACTTGCAATAGTACGTTTGCAGATCTTCTTAATGTGACAATGGAGATTATGGATCTCCCCGTTTTATGCCTATTTTTGTAATGGTGAGAATGGATACCCCAGTTTTACACCCATTTTAGTTTTATGCCTTTTGGGAAGTAATTATACAAAATACTCAATGATTTGCTGACATGAATTAAAGTGTAAGATTTTGTTAAGCCTAATTTGTTAATTAGAA
This sequence comes from Anodontia alba, assembly GCA_964016985.1. Lineage (NCBI taxonomy): Eukaryota > Metazoa > Mollusca > Bivalvia > Lucinida > Lucinidae > Anodontia > Anodontia alba. The sequence continues at coordinate 56,869,407 of OZ024832.1, read as the reverse complement.
TTTCTTTAGATTTAATTTGTTATGCTGTCAACATTTCTAATAGTTGGTTAGTCAGAGTCCATATAAATAGAAGGCAAGTAATAGAAAGTCATGAAAATTTAATGGGTAGCTCAATATATATTCATTCCCAGTTGTCTAAACTCTCTTTGATTTGTTAAGTGTTAGAAGTGTTTGATAACACTGCCTTTCTCTACTGTTTTTTTTTTCAATGTAACAAAATAGTCAATTTGTAAAAATCGACCTATATCCATTCAGGCCTAAAATGACAACGTTACCGGTTTTGATTTTTTATGAAATTTGGCACAGCTATAGAGGATATATGTAGCAAATTTTCGTGGTAGTATGAAATCTTGACAAAGACTATAACATATTAATTTTGAAAGTTTAATTTTTATATTTTTTTCATTTTTTGGTAAAAAAAATCAGATTTTTTATAATCAATTTATCAGAAAATGTTAACTTTAATTAAATATAAATGTTTTGTGGTACCAATAGAATTACTATGGTGTTCACCATTCAGCACAGCACAAAAATCTTAAAACTAAATTAAATGTAAGATGTATGACATACTTATTTGGAGACAGGTATCAGCTCATGGGGGGAGTGAGTCAAGGTTGCGTCCTGAGTCCAACTTTTTATTATACTGTATAATTTAATAAGCACATTTTCATAGGTTGCATATGCCTAGTTATTATTATACAAAGTTTCAGAAAAATCCACGCGTGGGCAGAAATGAAAGATGCCCTTTTCAATGTAACAGGTAAAATCGAACAACAATGTGATTCTTTAACTTTCACTGCCACAGGCAATAATAATAGGCTTTTGCAACAGCATAGATCCAGATGAGACGGCTCATATGAGCAGTCTCATCTGGATCTACGCTGTTTGACATTCAGTCGTTCAACTTTACGTATAAACTTCTTTTCAAGCAATAGTTTGTTAAAAAAAGAAAAGCAGACAACAAATTTTGTCTGAAATTTGGCACTGAAAGAGTTAATGTTTGCTTTTATTAAGCTCTATGAAATTTCTTGATTGAAATGAAAATAAAACGGACATTATTCTGTTTATAACACAGTTTGTAACATCTTTTTATATTTGCCGGGATCATCACAAACCGACGATCCCGGCAAATATAAAAAGTTCTTAGTGAGCTAATCGAACACGCTCCCATATGTAAAAGTCCAAAGCTATATTAAGAGACCGGCGCGATTCCCCGCGCCGGTCAATGACAAAAGGGGGACTTTGATTTTGATAGTGTTAATGTTCTATTTTTGGATGGCCATGTCCCTCGTGCTATATCCTATGGTGTATGTATTTCTAAGTTAATTCCTTTTGCTAAAGCATCTTGGCGAATCGTGACTTAATACTGCCTGCTTAACTTTTTAATCAAGAGTACTGTTACAATAAACTACGTAAAATATTTTCTTAGTTTTGTCGCAGTCATTCTGAATTATGTCCAAATAAAACGTTGGTTTGAAACACTTCTGCAAGAAGGTCTGCCCAAACCTGAATTTTATGGCGGCTTCGTTTATAATTTCAGAAAGATTGTTGGCAAAACTTATTTTTCGGGACAATTTAAAAAAAGGTTGCCACTCGCTACAAAAGATAAGTTACAACACGGCTATTCTGTCGATTAATTGTTAACCCAGTTATGGTTGATCATAGTAGTTTTGCTCCCCTCTTTAATTGCACATGGGTGGGTCTGTCCTCTGACTAAATGGCGGTTCAATCTGTTTCAGATGGTCGGCGCCTATCAATGTCTGTGGTCGGATCCATTGTGTTACTGTTTGTGGTTTTCTTGTGTTCTGCTTCAGGTTGCTATTGAGCCCTTTGCTAAGTTGCATCTCAGTGCTTGTGATTATGTGTTTTAATGTGGTGTTTCACAGATGAGGTAGAAGATCCCTATGTGGACCGAACATATCTTTGTAATTTGGAGCTGCACCAGAATTAACCCATTTTATACTGAGTAGACTTCCCCCTCTATATATTGGAAGAGTCCAATTTCAATTTTAGGTATGTAAGGCTATGAAATTTAGATATTCCTAGAGAAAAATAACTAATTTAAAACTATTTGCAAAAAGTGGAGACCCTGATCAGACGCCGCGTTCTGTGGCGTCTGATCTGGGTCTGCACTGTTTGCTAATTACCATTTTACTGGTATCCCGACTACACTGGGTTAAGGATGAGTTTTCGTGCGAATAAAACTGGTTTAAGCACCCCAACTCCCCGACCACCAAGTAGTTTTTCTACTGGCGTTTATAAGTGATTCCTCTGTTGTAGTTCTTCTTGGTTTTAGCGCCGGTGGTTTCAACAGTGGCGTTTTCTTTTTTTTTCTTTTTTTTTTTGTGTAATTTTAGTTCAATACAAACGACCAAGAAAAACTGCAGCAGAGGTGATGGTTTGCCAGCCTCGGTGGCTCGACCCCCACCGGGTCAGCAACATTCTTTCGAGGAGATAGATCATGAAATATTTTCTTCAGTCATTGTCTTCCTTTCCGCTGATTCAAGAAGGGCAATTGTCAGTTTCTGGCAAAAGAATGTGCACAAAACTGGTTAACCTCTTACAGGACTAAGCCTGCCCAGTAAACGCGTGGTTAGGTAAACTGACCAGGCTCGAAATGACCCGACTGGGTTGACTGGGCCGTAAAACCTCAAAACAAACAAACAAGTTGCTTGTTCCTCGCCTTCTTTTAATGCCCCAGGCTGTGCTTCGTGATTGTGCCATTTCCTGGGTATCATATTATTCAGAGATAGTTGCTTTTAATTGCGTGTTTCTTCTTTACGTTCCAACGCGGTTCCTACTTTCAAGAACTTTTGTATTAAAATCATGGAGACCAGTAGCGTAGGCAGAACGGAATTATTTTTACGCACACCAAGGAAAAATCTGTAAAAAAATTACTCTAGTATCGCTTCCAAAAAAAGGGGCTACACTTAAAGGAAAGAAAGTGAAAGGGTGAAAAAAAAAACAAAAAACAAAAACAAAAAAACAAAAAACAAAAAAAAAAAAACACACACAAAAAAACAAAACAAAAAAACCCAAAACAAAACAACAAAACAAAAAACAACAACAAAAAACAAGAACAAAAAACAAAAAAAACAAAAACAAAAACAACAACAACAAAAAACAACAACAAACAAACAAAAAAACATCAAAAAAACAAACAAAAAACAACAACAACAACAACAACAACAAAAAAAAAAAAAAAAAAAAAAAAAAACAAAAAAAAAAAAAAACAACAACAAAAAAAAAACAAAACAAAAAAAAAAAAAAAAACAACAAGAAAACATACTTAATGTGCAACATGAAAACAGTGCCCTCATGTCATATGCAAGCAACAAAACATGGTTAGATCAGGACTTTCTACCTCGGAATTTACTATTCTCGTATTTTCCTAAATCTCGTTTCAGACTGATAGGCATGGTGGGAGAAGCACGCTTATCAAGTAACGCTTCTTTGCCTTGAACGCCTGACTGCGCCCGAAATATTTTGGGTCTATGTCTATCTGTCTGTCCGAACATTCCTAATTATGTTTTTAATCATTTTTTGAAATACGATTTTGGTATGTTGAACTCAGACTCGCCAATGTTCCAGATAAGGCATTTTTCAATCAAAAACGCGCTTCTGATGAGTACCCATAACAAATGTTTTCGAAAGCATGCGTTGTGGTACTCATTAGAAGCGCCTCGTTGAGGCGCTTCTAATGAGTACCCACAACATATGTTTTCGTGGAGAAATAAGAAAAATAATACGTGAATACCCCATTTCATCTGGTATTATGACTCATTGTCATTATTTTCCACAGTCAATGATTTAGGCATGCGCAGTCTGCTTTGGGCTTTGATGTATGAAGAAGTTTAGGACCATTTTACCCTCCGGACAGCATGCGCACAGATTCAAAACAAAACATGTAGAATTAAAGCTATTAAAGCAAATGATTTTCGATACAAATATACAGGTTGTTGTTGTGTTGAGGTTTTACGGCCCAGTCAACCCAATGGGGTCATGTCGAGCGCAGTCAGTTTACCTGACCACAACGGCGTTTACTGGGCTGGCTTAGTCCTCTAAGCGGTTAACCAGTATTGTGCACATATCGCCACAAACTGACAACTGCCCTTCTTGAATCAGCGGAAGGGAGAGAATGACCGTAGAAAATATTTCATGATCAATCTCCACGAAAGAATGTTGCCGACCTCGACGGGGGTTGAACCCGCGACCTCCTGGTCTCCAGTCGGACGGCGCATCCAACTGAGCCACCGAGGCCGGCACAAATATACAGGTATAAATACAAATAAGTCACTACCTTCTGATTTTTGTGCCCCACGAATACGCAAATCAACTTGCGCATCCGCGCAGGCTGACCAGAGTCTACGTTGTCCGCATGAATTGGCTACCCAAAATGCACTGAGGGATGTTTCTGATCAGACTGCGCGAATGCGCAGGCTGATCTGAATCATTGCTAGGCGCACATGTCAGAAGGTACGGTTTCTGACGTTGCAGCTCAAATATATAACACAAACAACAAAAAAGTACAAACATTGGTGGACAGTTTAACAGAAGATATGGTTTCAGCTGGAAATAAATCATTAGTGAAAAAATCTTTTAGACCGACCAAAAAGAAAATTAGGAAAGCAAACAAAAAATGGTATGATAAAGATTGTGTAACCTTATTGAGAGAACTAAATACAATGAAAAATGCTTTCAACAGGAATGTTTCCAATGATAATTTACGCATAAGATACTATAGAAAATATAAGGAATATAAGAAGCTAGTTAAATATAAAAGACGGAAATACAGAGAAAATCTAACATATATGTTGAACGAAACAATGGAACATAATCCTCAAGCAGCGTGGAAAATTATTAATGAGCTGAAAAACGACTCTCTACCTCCTGATAAGTCAGAGAAGATAAATCGTACGCAATGGTATTCTCACTTCAAAGATTTGCTAAATAGTAATACTGGTCAGATTGATAATGTTAGACAAGAACAAATTCAGAATGAATTAAACCAGTTTGAAGCGTTAAATAAGTTAGGAAATTTGGATTATGATATTACTGAAAAAGAAATATTAAATGCAAGTAAAAAATTAAAAAAAACAACAAAGCAAGTGCATATGATATGATTAAGAACGAAATGGTCAAATCAGCTCTTCCTTTTATCAGTATTACAGTAGTTAAATTATTTACTGTACTTCTTAAAACTGGTCAGTTTCCGAGTTCTTGGACAGAGGGTATTATTGTCCCAATACATAAACAAGGCAGCCAGGGTGACCCAAATAATTATCGGGGTATTACTCTAAATAGCTGCTTAGGTAAATTGTTTTGCCATGTATTAAATGAGCGTATTACTAATCATTTGGAAGGAAGATCCTTCATTGGTAAAGAACAAGCTGGATTTCGGAAAAATCACCGAACTTCTGATCAAGTTTTTATTCTTAAAACAATAATTGATAAGTACATACATAAAAGTGGTAAAGAAAATAAATTATACACATGTTTTATTGATCTGAAAAAAGCTTTCGATACAGTTTGGCATGATGCTTTGTTATTAAAATTACTAAAATCAGGCATAAATGATAATATTTATCGGCTGATCAAATCAATGTATCAACACTCAATCTCTAGAGTGAAAAGTAAACACACATTGGCTGAACCTATAAGTATACACCAAGGGGTACATCAAGGTAATGTTCTAAGCCCCCTTTTATTCATTATTTTTATAAATGATATTTGTTCTGAAATTTTAAGTGATAGTTCACCCATTTTGCATGATACGAGGGTTAGTCATTTGTTATATGCGGATGATTTAGTTTTACTTTCGCTGACGGAAGAAGGGCTCCAAAGAAACATAAAAAAGGTTAAAGATTTTTGTAATAAATGGGGACTAGTCATCAATACAGATAAATCTAAGATAATGACGTTCTCTAAAACTGGCAGACTAGCTAACAATAAATTCAAGTTCAATATAGACAATGATGAGCTAGAATATGTAAAACAATACAAATATCTGGGAGTGATATTTTCTTCCAATGGAAAGTTTTCTGCTGCTGAAAAAACACTTAGCATGAAAGCCAACAGAGCTTTATTCTCTATTAAGCAAGGGATTTTTGACAAATCTATTAAACCGTCTTCAGTGCTGCATATATTTGATGCATTAGTCAAACCTATAGCCTTGTACAATGCTGAGATATGGGCAGCTTACAAGTCTTGTTATAAGAGTAAAACTTTAGAAGATATGTTCGACATTTCTTTAAAAAGTACTTGTGAATTTGATAAAGTTAACATAAGGTTTTGCAAATATGTTTCAAGGTTAATTACAAAGCTTGTAATTTTGCTGTCATAAGTGAGCTTGGACAATTTCCTATGTTAATTTCTATTCTGACAAGTTGCATTAACTTTTGGTTGCATACCATTCAGTCAAATAAAGATTCTTTAGTATCGAAAGCATACCAAGAGCAGATGAATGACTCAGGTGATAAATGTATGTGGTTGCAATTTGTAAAAAATATATTGTTTGATTTAGGTTTTTCTCATGTTTGGGCCAATCAGTCTACATTTAATCCGTCGGCACTTCTTTATTCAATTAAAACTAAGCTGAAAGAAAGATTTATTTCATTTTGGAAAAAACGATTGTCATCTGATGAAGAAATGAAAAAATTACGAACATATAAGCTTATAAAAAAGAACTTTGAAATAGAACCATACATAGAAATTTTGCAAGAAAAAAAGCTCAGAAGATCTCTATCCTCGTTTAGAATTAGCACTCACAGGTTAAGGATTGAACGTGGTAGATATTGTGGAGAAAGACCTGAAGAAAGACTATGCGATTTTTGTAATATAATAGAAGATGAAATTCATTTCTTATGTGGCTGTAAAAGATACCTAGAGTTAAGACGGAAAATGTTTGATACCATTAAAGATATTAACTTAAGATATCCTAGCCTTGAACATAAATTTATTTTTACTACCTTAATGACAAGTAATGATCAAATTGTGATTAAAGCTGTGGCAAAATTTATATATGAATGTGAAATTACATAAATAGAGGATATTCAAATTTTTGGAGTGAGTATGACTTTTGTTTCATCGAGTGAAGTGACAAAGATTTATATTTCATGAGTGCCGAAGGCACGAATGAAATATACATTTTTCACTTCGCGAGATGGAATTGGGGCCGTGATCACGACCAGAATTTGAATTTTCTTTCTTTTTTATTATATGTTTTGACGTCAAATATGACGTCACTAAAGTTTGATGACGTCACGTAATGTGAACGTCTTCCATAATGACGTTGCTGACGCTGCAGATAGAAAAATTGCAAAACCGAAAAGTTTGGGTGCCCAATTTGTCCTTTTGGACTGTTTTAAATGGGTATGCATACTTCTGCAAATATAAAATCTTACATTTTCACTGGTGAAAATGTAAATTTTATATTTTATATTTTCACTAGTGAAAATGTAAAATATGCGTTATATGTCATTGATAATCTTCTATATTTCATTGATTTCCATATAATAAAATACAAAATGAATTTGTTTTTCTATCATGAGTCTTGAATCTCCAAACCACTTATGAACTCAACTTTTATCATCATTTACAATTCAATAATGTGTGTATGTGGATGGATGAAAGTGTGAGAATGTTAAGGTTCATGTATTTATATTCGATGTAATTGTGTATATTGCATGTCATTTGCCTTTAACCCACTTGCTGGGTATAACTGTGCAATTCAATAAATTCTATTCTAATTATATTCTATTCTATTCAAACCCCGAGGGAAAAATGTAATGACTCCTACCTGAGAATTCTCTTTTTGCCCTTTCGTTTCATCCCATTGACAATGTGTATAAATTCTAAGAAAACTGATTCTGTGAAAGCAACGGATATAACAAAGAATGAGGAAATATAAATCGATAATGACGTAGCATGGAATTCCCATGTTTAAGATGGAAATTTTAGTATTTCCCGTGTGACGTAATGGTCAATGATCAGTCACGCAACGATAACGGTCAGTTCAAACATTCACCTGTTAATAGTAGACTCCATTTTATTGCGTCTTTTCAAGAACAGAAATGTAATCTGCAACATTTCTCACATTCTCCTAGCACCAGCTTGAGTGATGTATTCTATTTTTAAATTATTTGAAATACAAATTCTAATAGTAATGACCTTTGAGAACAATGAACACACTCCGTAACTGACTGTAAAGGCTATTATTAACTCATTTAAGCCAAGCGTCCCATAAATGGGACCTTTGAAAACAGTGTAGACCCAGATCAGAACCCGCAGAACGCGGCATCTGATCTGGGTCTACACTGTTTGCATTTAGTACGGAAATTTTTGTAATAAGTAATAATCCTAGAAACAAACCCGACATTCCTTAAATTGGAAATGGACCGGTCCAGAGATATTGTAGAAGAGTCCATTCGGCATAAATGGGTTAACTCTTTCAACCCCTTCTTTGCAAAACATTGTAGAACCAGATGAGATGGCTCGTTTCATCTTATCAGGATGTACCGTATTTGCCATTCGTTTTGTTTTGATTTTCGAATGACACCCACATCTGTAACAATGGATAAGAAATATTTCCAAAATCAAAGACATTATTAATCATTTTCATTGTCCTTGTGTTTCACATATCAAACAAACTGACGCATTCGTTAAATGCGAGCTTCTCAGATTCCGACCACCCTCCCAGCTAGCATTATACTCAAATCTAGAGTCGACCTTCAATGGCTCAAACGTGTTGGGACAATGAAAAATTGTTCGAGACATTGGTAGTCCGAGCCGCTGAGGGTTAATTATGGCGCCATGTCAGGTAACAAATAGCAATAATTTAGAGAAATATTTTCGATTTTCTACACAATAAAACAAGTCTTGATATTTCATTTTTGGCAGACGATTCACATGAAACATCAAGACTTTTTTTCTTTGAAAAACTAAAAAAAAAAAAAAAAAAAAAAAAAAATAAAACTAAATGTCGTCTGCTACAAATTTTGCTTGGCGCTTTAAGGGTTAAGGGCGCGATTTCGCCGAATAAAACTGGTTTAAAGGCCCCAACCCCTTTCCAACCTAACAGTTTTTCCACCGACCACTCCAAAGCGGTCACTCTGTTGCAGTTCTTCGTTTGTGCTTCGGTGGTTCATTATGTGGCGTTTGTTTTGTCTTCTTCGGGTGCCTCGGGAAAACTGTGCTTCAAGATTGTGGCATTTCCTCTGTATATTCTCATACAGTCGAACCTCAATAGCTCGAACACCGATGGCTCGTTTACCATGGCTAATTCGAACTCGATTTGAACCCCTACGAAATTCTTCTGATAGCTCCAGAAAACAAATACGCTCGTATTTAGAGAATTCTTCTTATTTTATCATAAATATGTTGTGTGTACTCATTAGAATCGCCTCATCGAGGCGATTCTAATGCGAACACACAACATACAATAATTGTGTAGAAAATCGAAAAGATTTCTCAAAATTGTCGCTATTAGCTTCCTGACCTGGCGCCATGATTTACCCTCAGTGACGAGACAATTCTAATGAGAACACTAAACACAGCATTATTATGTAAACGATCGAAAAAAATTCACTAAATTATCGCCATTTGTTGTCTGATCTGGCGCCATGATTAAACCTCAGTGGCTCGAACTACTCATATTTCGAACAAATGTCCATGGTTCCAAAGCTGTTCGAGCCATTGAGATTCGACTGTTCGAGTGTTAGCTGGACTGTCTCTTCATGATCTTTGCTCTCAGAAGACACAGCCTTCAGCAATTATTGATTCTATACTCGAGAAAAGGCCGATGGTCAAAATTCAAGAATGTCTAAAATATCAGAGGTTCACCAGAGTTAAGGGTGAGGATTCCCCTGAATAAAACTGGTTTAGTCCACCCCATCCTCTCTCTCTCTCATACACACGCACGCACGCACGCAAACACACAACCAGGTTGTTTTCTTCTTACCATTCCAAGGCGGTTCTTCTGTTGCATGTTATCTTTATTTTAGCGTCTGTGGTTTCATCTGTGGTGTTTGTTTCATCTTTTTTATACCCCGCTACACGAAAGTGTCGGGATATTATGGTTTCACGTTGGTTGTCCGTGTGTTCGCCCGTCCGTCTGTCTTAGGGCCGTATTTTCGTTTCCAGTTAATGACTGGAGTGAATGTCAGTGGATTTTCACCAAACTTGGTATGTGCATTGATATTGTGGAGCTCTGGTTTTGTATTACTAATTGGCAAATTTAGTCAAATTTTGGTAAGAGCTATCTGCCCGCAATATGTCTGATTTTTCGTTTGCGGACGATAACTTGCGTACATTTCAATGGACTTTCACCAAAATTGATGTGTGCACTGGTGTTGTAGAGCCCTGGTTTTGTATTACTAATGGACAAATTTGGTCAATTTTTGTCAGAATGATCTGCCCGCAAGTGAATGTCAGTGGATTTTCACCAAACTTGGTATGTGCATTTATATTGTGGTTTGGTATTACTAATGGGCAAATTTAGTCAAATTTTGGTAAGACCTATCTGCCCGCAATACGTCTGATTTTTCATTTCCGGACGATAACTTGAGTAAATATCACTGGACTTTCACCAAACTTGGTGTGTGCATTAGTGTTGTAGATCCCTGGTTTGGTATTACTAATGGGCAAATTTAGTAATTTTTGTCAGAATTATCTGCATACGACACGTTTGCTTTTTCGTTGCCGAACGATAACTTGAGTAAATATCAATTGACTTTCACCAAACTTGATGTGTGCATTGGTGTTGTAGAGCCTTGGTTTAGTCTTACTAATGGACAAATACAGTAAATTTTTGTCAGAAGCATCTGCCCGCAATACGTCTGATTTTTCGTTTCCGGACGATAACTTGAGTAAATATCAATGGACTTTCACCAAACTTGGTGTGTGCATTGGTGTTGTAGAGCCCTGGTTTGGTATTACTAATGGACAAATTTAGTCAATTTTTGTCAGAATGATCTACCCGCGACACGTCTGAATTTTCATTTCCCGACAATAACTTGAGTAAATATCAATGGACTCACCAAACTTGGTGTGTGCATTGGTGTTGTAGAGCCCTGGTTTGGTATTACTAATGGACAAATTTAGTCATTTTTTGTCAGAATGATCTACCCGCGACACGTCTGAATTTTCGTTTCCCGACAATAACTTGAGTAAATATCAATGGACTCACCAAACTTGGTGTGTGCATTGGTGTTGTAGAGCCCTGGTTTAGTATTACTAATGGACAAATTTAGTCAATTTTTGTCAGAATGATCTGCCCGCGACACGTCTGATTTTTCGTTTCCCGACAATAACTTGAGTAAATATCAATGGACTTTCACCAAACTTGGTGTGTGCATTGGTGTTGTAGAGCCCTGGTTTGGTATTACTAATGGGCAAATTTAGTCAATTTTTGTCAGAATGATCTACCCGCGACACGTCTGAATTTTCGTTTCCCGACAATAACTTGAGTAAATATCAATGGATTCACCAAACTTGGTGTGTGCATTGGTGTTGTAGAGCCCTGGTTTGGTATTACTAATGGACAAATTTAGTATTTTTTGTCAGAATGATCTGCCCGCGACACGTCTGAATTTTCGTTTCCGGATGATAACTTGAGTAAATATAAACTGACTTTCACCAAACTTGGTGTGTGCATTCGTGTTGTAGATCCCTGGTTTGGTATTACTAATGGGCAAATTTAGTAATTTTTTTGTCAGAATTATCTGCCCGCGACACGTCTGGTTTGGTATTACTAATGGGCAAATTTAGTAATTTTTGTCAGAATTATCTGCATACGACACGTTTGCTTTTTCGTTGCCGAACGATAACTTGAGTAAATATCAATGGACTTTCACCAAACTTGATGTGTGCATTGGTGTTGTAGAGCCTTGGTTTAGTCTTACTAATGGACAAATACAGTAAATTTTTGTCAGAAGCATCTGCCCGCAATACGTCTGATTTTTCGTTTCCGGACGATAACTTGAGTAAATATCAATGGACTTTCACCAAACTTGGTGTGTGCATTGGTGTTGTAGAGCCCTGGTTTGGTATTACTAATGGACAAATTTAGTCAATTTTTGTCAGAATGATCTACCCGCGACACGTCTGAATTTTTGTTTCCCGACAATAACTTGAGTAAATATCAATGGACTCACCAAACTTGGTGTGTGCATTGGTGTTGTAGAGCCCTGGTTTGGTATTACTAATGGACAAATTTAGTCATTTTTTGTCAGAATGATCTACCCGCGACACGTCTGAATTTTCGTTTCCCGACAATAACTTGAGTAAATATCAATGGACTCACCAAACTTGGTGTGTGCATTGGTGTTGTAGAGCCCTGGTTTAGTATTACTAATGGACAAATTTAGTCAATTTTTGTCAGAATGATCTGCCCACGACACGTCTGATTTTTCGTTTCCCGACAATAACTTGAGTAAATATCAATGGACTTTCACCAAACTTGGTGTGTGCATTGGTGTTGTAGAGCCCTGGTTTGGTATTACTAATGGGCAAATTTAGTCAATTTTTGTCAGAATGATCTACCCGCGACACGTCTGAATTTTCGTTTCCCGACAATAACTTGAGTAAATATCAATGGATTCACCAAACTTGGTGTGTGCATTGGTGTTGTAGAGCCCTGGTTTGGTATTACTAATGGACAAATTTAGTATTTTTTGTCAGAATGATCTGCCCGCGACACGTCTGAATTTTCGATTCCGGATGATAACTTGAGTAAATATAAACTGACTTTCACCAAACTTGGTGTGTGCATTGGTGTTGTAGAGCCCTGGTTTGGTATTACTAATGGACAAATTTAGTATTTTTTTTGTCAGAATTATCTGCCCGCGACACGTCTGATTTTTCGTTTCCGGATGATAACTTGAGTAAATACCAATGTACTTTCACCAAACTTGATGTGTGCATTGATACTGTAGAGATCTAGTTTGGGATTGCTAATTGGCAAGTTTCATCAATTTTTGACAGTTATCTGCCTGCGACACGTCAGTAGTTTCGTTTCCGGACGATAACAGGAGTAAATATCAATGGATTCTCACCAAACTTAGTATATGCATAACCATGTGGAGATCTGGTTCGGGATTGCTAATGAGCAAATTTCGTCATTTTTTGACAGTTATCTGCCCGCGACGCATCCATATTTTCGTTTCCGGACAACAACTTTAGTAAATCTCAACGGATTTTCACCCAACTTGATATGGGCATTCATTTTGTGGAGATCTGGTTTGGGATTGTTTCGACAATTTTTGTCAGAGTTACTCCCGATGACACGATAATGGCGGTTTATTATAGTTTCACATTTTTTGTTCCTCGTCTCGCCTTTTGGTGCCTCAGGAAAGCTGTGTTTCGTGGTTATGACATTTCCTGGGTATCTTCCCTTATATTTTTTCTGAGATAGATGCTTTTATTTTTTTTTTTGTTTCTGCTGAATGTTCCTAAGCGATTCCTCCTTTTAAGAATATATGTAACAGAATATGGAGGAAAGCATCTGAGCAACGCATGTGAAACAAACAAAATGGCATGTGCGCCCAGCGAAGACTCAGATCAGCCTGTGAATCCGCCCAGTCTGATCAGAGTCTTAGCTGTACGCTCAGTGGGTAGCTAAGGACCCAAGCTTCTTCATGTGGACAGCGAAGACTCTGATCAGCCTGGGTGCATGCCCAGGCTGATCTTAGCTGGGCGCACATGCCATTTTGTTGGTTTTGTCATGCGCCGGCTCAATTTTGATAACAAAATAAAAAATATCAAAAACCAACAAACGAGAAACTGTCATTGATTGAGGTGCATGGATACATTTTCATGGTGACAACTCTGTCAAAACTTAGGGAAGATTTTTATCAGACTGCGCGAATGCACAGGCTGATCTGAATCTTCGCTGAGCGCTAGTGTCCAAAAGCTCATTTTCTAACGTTGCGGCCAAATGATTTCTAATAAAAATACACAATATCATATAAATAAAAATACTCACTGAGTAAAAATGTAACACAAACCAAAAACGCCTACAAGAGAATTATCTTTTTACACTTTCGTTTTTATCCCACTGGCAATGTATATAGATTCTAAGAAAATGGGTTCTATGAAAGCAATGAACACTTGAAATAGTAAATTTCATTTCATTGAGTCGATTCATGAACAGTAATGTAAATTGCAACACTCTCACGTTCTCCTAAGACCTGCTTGAGTGATGTTCTATTTTCAATTTCATTCTCGTTATCGCAAACATTGATAACTAAAACTACCACTTATGACAAAGTAAACAAAGACAGTTTTTGTTTAGCTTGATATATGTTCATTATATTTCAACTCTTCTTATCTAAACCTACTGTTTTCTCAAACAATAAAGTTAGTCACTTTGACTTTGAGATAACGAGAGTCGATTGTATTTCAAATTATTTGGAAAGGCTAATAGTAACTCTTTCAATACTGCTGATCAAAACATATTTCTTAGCAAACAGTATAGAACCAGATGAGGTGACTCATGGCTGCCTTTCGTTTGTTGGACGTTTGAGAAACACCCTATCTGCAACAACAGTCATGTCCAAAATCAAATATAGAAGAGTCTATTTCAGAAACTCAGGTGTGGAAGGGTTAATATAAATTTTCATTGTCCTTGTGTTTCACACATCAAGCAAATGACGCCTTCAGTATATGCGAACTGCTCAGCTAACATTCTAATTAAATCTATATTGGATAGTTATCGGCCAGTCGGTCCGATATAGCTTTAAGTATAGGTGGCCCTTTCTTTTTGCAGAATCTTTGTTCTGACGCCTTCGGTAAATTTGAACTGATCAGATCAAGATCATCCTCTCAGCTAACATTCTAATTCAATCCATATTGGACCGTTATCCGCCAGTCGGATCGATAACGGCCCGATATAGATTCAAGTATTGCTGTCTTTCTCTTCTGGATCTTTGTTCTGACGCCTTCGGTAAATTTGAACTGCTCAGATTCCGATCATCCTCCCAGCTAATATTCTAATTAAATCTATATTGGACCGTTATCGGCCAGTCGAGTCAATAACGGTCCGATTTAGATTTAAGTATAGCTGGCTTTCTCTTCAGGATCTTTGTTCTGACCCCTTCCGTAAATGTGAACTGCTCAGATTCCGATAAGCCCCCAGCTAACATTCTACTTGAATCTATATTGGACCGTTACCGGCAAGTAGGGCCGATAATGGTCCGATATAGATTTATGTATAGTTGGCTTTCTTTTCGGGATCTTTGTGCCGACGCCTCTTTGGTAAATGTGAACTGTTCAGATGCCGGTCATCCTCCCATTCTACTTGAATCTATATTGGACTGTTATCGGCTCTACTGGCCGATAACGGTCCGATATAGATTTAAGTATAGCTGGCTTTTCTCTACGGGAGTTTTGTTCTGACGCCTTTGGTAAATGGGAACTGCTCAGATTCTGATCATCCTCACAGCTAACATTCTACTTAAATCTATACTGGACCCAATCGGGTCAATAACGGTCCGATATAGATTTAACTATGGCTGTCTTTCTCTTCGGGATCTTTGTTCTGATGCCTTCGGTAAATGTGAACTGCTCATCATTCTCCCAGGTAACATGCTATGCAAATCTATATTGGACCGTTATCATCCCGACAGAATTCCTGTCGGGCCGATAACAGTCCGACATAGATTTAGATAGAATGCTAGCTAGGCTGTCTCCTCAGGATCTTTGCTCTCAGCTGGTATCTTCATCAGTCAATGATTCTGTAACCGAAAGAAAGGCCGATGGCCAAATCTGAAGCATGTCTGAAACATCGGAATCGTTGACCGCTTACAGACCAATGGCTTCTGTAGTTTATGTCGGCGAGCAAAGACTGTCCAGAGCAGATTGCACGGATGTACACGGTTATCTGGACCGTCAATGTTCGCAAATCGCATAAGAGTTTTTTCCCACGTTGTGCATAAATTATGAAATATGTAGGAGCAGTTACGGGCACACGTTTCAAAGATGAAAATTCTAAGTCAGAAGGGGCTGTAACATAGTTAACCCATTTATGCCGAGTGGACTCTTCTACCTCGTCTATGAACAGCTCCATTTTCAGCAGGAGGTGTGCCCGGTTTCTTGTTATTATTACCATGTTTTATAAAAAAAATCATGTATTTAATGCAAACAGTTAAGACCCTGATCAGACGCCGCGTTTTGCGGCGTCTGATCTGGGTCTACACTGTTTGCCAATGTCCCCTTATGGGACGCCAGGCTTAAATGGGTTAAAACTAGCCGAATAAAAAAATAAAACCAGATGCTTATCATCAAACCATAGGAGGAAAATCTGCAAAACTATTTGAAAATAATCCGATGAAACTTGCAAGCAGCAACTCTCTCTGAGTTCTCCTTTCGTCCATGACGGTGACAAAAACGAATGCCTTGATCAGACTGTGTAGGCTGATTTTGGATTTGGTTGGTTAAACATATTTTATTTCAAGTAAATACAATAATTATATGAACATGGCATGCAGTCAAAATCTAAGATCAGAACGACAACAAAAGCTTATTTAATTCTTCTTCTAATATATTTATCACTTGTAATTACATCCTGGCAGTATATTATTATTACAATATAGTGAACCCTCGTTACAACGACATCATGTGTTCCCAGAGATGTTGCCATTAAAATTAAATTTGCTATTGTAAAGAATCCTTAATGAGCAGAATTTATATACAAGTAAAGGCCTTGTTTATTCTCATTTGCTCATATCACATATGTTTATTTTTATATTTGTTAGAATCGCCTCTCTGAGGTGATTCTAACAAATATCCAAAACATATGTTTCTTGAAGTGCAAATAAAGGCCTTGTTTATTCTCATTTGCCCATATCACATGTTTTTTTTTTATATTTGTTAGAATCGCCTCTCTGAGGTGATTCTAACAAATATCCAAAACATATGTTTCTTGAAGTTATAAATACATTGTCTTGCAGAATTTCTTATTAATTGTCACCCCTTTAGCGAAGGCTTCGTGCCAGTTAAATTCTAATTTAAACTAGAAATGTGTCAATATGACCCAGATGCTCCCGCCCAGGGGCTATCCTCACCCGCACATAGGCATGTTACAAAAAAATGAAGTTGAAAAAGGGCCATAACTCTCATAATAATTGGCGGACTTTACCCTCGAATTTGACCTATATTTTAAGTGCATCCAACGGGAACTGCGAAGTTCCCCGAACCGCGAAGCGGTTCGGCACGCAGACGCACTACTATAGATTACCGATGTGACCAGTGATGTGTGTGACCAAAAATGTACTGGTCCAACAAACGCTTGAGTGGTTCGATGCTTATTCTGAAAAACAATGAGCGTTCCGCGATTTGGTAGAGACTACTGACACGGCGGCCGTGCCGAAAATAGCAACAAAACAGCCAAGAAACGCCAAGTATTCCAATTGCAAGGGGTTGAATCACGAGACTTACGACATCAGCATACAAAATTTGCGATCGCTGCCATTTTGAATTTTGTCTCCACTTCGAATATTATTTCTATCCATTCTCCTTCTATTTACAAGCTGAGCATGATTCGTTTTGTGCACATGCCTAAGGTACACTTTGATGTAGATTTTTAGATAACACATAGACTTTACGCTCTTTTCACGTGATAATCTAAAAAAACTTCGGCACAATAATGTGTTTGTTTGACCGGTTTGTAAATTGTTGTTGTTTGTTTTTCCTGCTTTTCATAATGTGTAGTCTCGCTTTAAAAAAACAAGACCAAAAAGAAACAGACAAAAAAAAAAACAAAAAAAAAAAAAAAAAAAACAAAAACAAAAAAAACGCACAAACGATAAAAAAATCTTATGAAAAATCCTTAGGCAGTAAAATGGAGTTCAGGTAAGCGAACGATAGTATATTGTTGTTGTACCTTTCATCAGCATACACTAGTTTTCGGTATTCGGAAAGCATGGCCCCCGCTCATCGGGGCCCACGAAATAGATGGGTTGCCTGAAGCTTCCATGGCAGAGCTGCTAGTAACTAAGCAGGCCCCGAATTCATTGATCGGGTCGGGTAAAAGTCCCACAAATTTGGAGGCAATGTCTCTGAACTACTGAAATATTGTTGACTTGGACGTTATATCGCAATTCATGCAGCGGATTCATAAGTCAAGCGTTGTCTGAAATCAAATTCAGTTAGATCTGGCCAACCCACCTCTAAAGCATGTGATGACAATTTGGACGCACGGATATAGGTAGCACCTATTAAATTCATATTATGATTATATATATGTGTATTAAATATGAATCCAACACGCTAATCTTTTCAAAAGATATCGAATGGGAACCATTTTTCAAAGTTGAAAAAGGGCCATAACTCCCATAATAACTGGAGAATTTTACCCTAAATCGAATTTGACCTATAATTAATGATTATATATCTGTCTCTGTATAAAATTTGAATTAAATACACTAATCTTTTCAAAAGATTTCGAACGGAAACCATTTTTGTAACGCACGGGACGGACAGGATGGACGTACGGACAGCGGTGATACTATATGCCCCATACGGACAGCGGTGATACTATATGCCCCGCCCCCACCCCTTGAAAATGGCGGGGGCATAACAAATTTCGTCGTTGTATCGAGTGTCGGTATAAAGAGGGTTGGCTTATTGTCTCACAGACTATGAAAACAAACGAAAGAAAATACAACGAATTAGTACTGATGACAGGGGTGGATTCAGAAGGGGGTCGGGTGGTTCAGTCGAATCCCCTTTGACTCAAAACTTCATTTTCATGGGAAATTTTGGAAACATTTGGGACACTTTTCTTTACACTTCTCTTCAACAAGGCCATTTTACTGTGAATGTGTGTAAAATTGCTGGGGGAGTGTCAATCTGTGTAGATCCTGATCAGACGCCGCGTTCTGTGGCGTCTGATATGGGTCTACACTGTTTGTTCAGGCATGCCTGTCCGACTACGTAGAGTAAGTACGGTATTAAATGGAACACCCTCAAAAATCCTCCTGGATCCGCCCCTGGGTGACAAGAGCGCTGACTACATCTAGAAAAAAGCATAAAAACGAAAATTCATTAAAAAAGAAGAAAAAAAAAAAATGAAAAGATATTCCGGGGTGAAAGGAAGAGGAAAGGTTAGGAAAGCTGCAACATGTGGCCTAGATACG
This sequence comes from Anodontia alba, assembly GCA_964016985.1. Classification (NCBI taxonomy): domain Eukaryota; kingdom Metazoa; phylum Mollusca; class Bivalvia; order Lucinida; family Lucinidae; genus Anodontia; species Anodontia alba. The sequence continues at coordinate 56,850,274 of OZ024832.1, read as the reverse complement.
TACCATTGACATCTTAGCCATTTCATAAGTAACACTATGTACTTATATGTACACTATGTAAAACTATAAGGCAAAGGCTTAAAATCATTTGAAATCTTGTATGCACTTGTGCATAGCTTCAAAAATGATCTGATTTGTGTCAAAATAGATTCGTCACCGTACAGAAGCACACGCAGAGATGCAATGCATTACTGAGACCTTATCTGAATAACTTCTGTGCGCTGACCTCGGTAAAAGTTACAATTTAACCCTTGTCCAGCTGAACCCGGATATACCCTGCCTTTGCAAACAGTGTAGATCCAGACCAACTGGCTTCTGAAACCAATTGATCTGAATCTGCACTGTTTGCCATTAAGTATGTGAATATGTATTAACAACTTGGATCAAGTAATCTGACTGGCTTAAAATCGGAAGGCGGCGTGACATCTTAATTTATTCAGCATGACAAGGGTTAGAAAAAATGCTGGGCGTTTTCACATCACCACTCCTTTATGAGCACAGAGGGGTGTCTGAAATATTTTGGGATTTGGTTCGAAAACACCTTTTCTCTTATTGCGACTAACATGGGTATTTTGCATAGGTGTCCCTATTTATATACATTCTCTGGTTTAATTTTCATGAATCATGGAAAAGACATCCCTGTTCATATTACCTGATTAATTTCCAAGAACCCTGCATAATACAAGTTAGTGACTAACCTTAGGTTTACCTTTACCATTCTCTTTGCTAATTTAGATGATGACAAACTGATGAGACAATTTGCATAAAATGTCAAAACCTCTTTACTGGGAAAAAGAAAAATATTTCTATATGTTGTCTACTGAAAATTTTGTCCAGGACCCAGTTGTTCAAAACTTAACGAAACTGTTAGCTAACGTGATGTTAAAATTTCTATCTTGAAATACGGCAAAACATTGATATTTTTTGCTGAAAACAAACGTGAGAAGCTTTTGCAAAAGGTACACAAGCTACTCACATTTTTGCAGCAAAACTATCACTGTATTTAAAAACACCTTAGCTACAACAGTTAACGAGTTCGTAACGATCTCGTTAAGCTAACGATGCTTTGAACTACTTGGCCCTGAGTGCTCAGCGTTAATATTGCAATGATCCATCATGCACAAAATATGAGGACTGATATCATGGAAAACAGAAAACAATGTTAAACCTTCAAAAGCTAGTCACAACAGCAACACATGACCTTTTATTTTTTATTTATTTTTATTTTTTTTAAGAGTAAAATAAGACTTAATATTAAAGCTTAATAATAAGGCTTAATATTCTATTTTTTTCCTATTTTTTCAAAAAAAAAACAAACAAAAAAAAACAAAACAAAAAACACTTGGCATATCATGTGAATCGTTTGCAAACGATTCACATAAAATGCCCAGTCAAAGTAAAAAAAAAAATAAATTAAAGTATCGTCTGCTTCAATTTTGTTAAGCGTTGGCAGCCGACAGTGTTTGGAAAGTTATGTTCTGTGACCGGTTCTTCCTGGACGTCTTCTCTACTATTTTTGATCTGATTTGATTTAGAGTTTTTCGGCCCAATCAACACTGTTAAGGTCATATCAAGCCGATCAGTTAACCGACCCAAACTTTTCCTAGTAAGGCTCAGTCCTCTAAGAAGTTAACCAGAACTTGTACATTCTTCCGCTAGTAACTGACAACTGCCCTTTTTTTGAATCAGGACCTTTCCACATTTTTTATATTAAATTTGAAGCATTATTGCTCTGGTGAAGACTACCCTCGCGGGGGGGGGGGGGGGTGGTTAGGAGGGGGATCTTCCTATATGTGACATAGTACGGATGTGCGTGCCGAATGGCCCCCTTTTCCAGCGCTGCCAAGTATATGATTGGCCCCCTTTATTCAACAAAAAGTATATGATTGGCCCCCTTTATTCAACAAAACGTATATGACTGACCCTATTTTTCTTGATTCGTAGGTGAAAAGACCCCACTTTTCTGACATCAAGGTAAATGCGCATATTTTTTCGGTCAGAGATTTGTCGAGGCTGCTTTTCCTCTTGGTATTCAATGAGTTGACTGCTATATTTGTCTAACTACCAGCAATAAATGGGTATAAAAGTCAAAGGGCAGTATATGAATAGGTCAACATTTTGGACGATCAAGTATATGGATGGGCCTGTTTTTTTTTTTCAAAGGCCAGGTATATGAATTGGGTATCCGTATAGATCAAGGTCTTCCCTGTATAAATTGTCTCTGCTAATATGAAACTGTCAACAATAGTTGGCATTTTCATATTTATTAGCAGAGAATTTTTTATGCTCAGCAATGTTTAGCTAGAAAGAATTTGCAATTGTTAGTAATTTTAGATTCATTAGCTGGACAAATTTCATGCCCAGCTGAGTTGAGCATGAAAAAAGTTTTATAACCTCGGGGCCTGTTTCTGGGAAAAATAAGAAAAAAACATTTTACTATGTCCTCTGCTAAACATTTTACCCAGCAGAGTGCTCAGTGTTAAGAAGACCCATGAAGTCTCAACATTTTCACAAAAACATTTTTCGATTTGAAGGAAACAAATCACCCAAACGCAGTTGAGCCTCACCGTTAGAAAACGTACCTTCGGATATGTGCGCCCAGCGAAGATTCAGATCAGCCTGCGCATTTGCACAGTCTGATCAGAATCTTCACTGGGCGAATTTTAGATAGCCAAGGATGCGAAGTATCATCAAGCAGACAATGAAGATTTTGATCAGACTGCACAGGCTGATCTGAGCCTTCGTTTTGACGTCAGAAGACACGTTTTCTCACGACGCAGCTCATTTATCATTCTGTTCTTAAGGATTTTGATTGAATTGAAGTTTTATGGCCAAGTCAACCCATTGGGGTCATGTCGAGCCGGTCAGATTACCTAAGCACATTTCTTCTGGGCAGACATAGTCCTCTTAGCGGTAAACCAGTATTTGTGCACATTCTTTCGCCAGAAACTGACAACTGCCCTTCTTGAATCAACGGAAGTGACAGAATGGCCGAAGAAAATATTTCATGATCAATCTCTTCAAAAGAATGTGCCGGACCCGACGGAGATCGAAGTCGCAAGCCCCTGATCACCAGTCGGATGCGCTGTTCTGGAGGATGGGACATTCGGAAGCAATATTATGTCTGTTACCAATTCCTTTGAGAAATACAAATATTCATGCAAAAAAGTTTTTATGGGAATAATTTGATTTTTTTTTGTGATTCATCGATGTGTTAATCTGGTGAATCATTCACAACCTGAGTAAAGGCCAAATGGCTTAAAGAGAAAAACTCACAAAATATAAAGTATGTCTGATGTTCAAGATATTCACAAACTGTACATTTTGGTGCAAGTTTTATCAAAATCCATCAAGTTATTGGAGTTTTTAGCTTTGTTATTGTCAACATGGATACCGCCATTTTGAATATTTAATAAGGGACTGAAAAATTCTAAAATAACAACAAAACGTTTTGATAGACAGAAAACAATGCAATTTTAGGGAAAATAGGTTGCTATTATATCAAAGAAGACATATGCAGAAAGATATCATTTGATGTTTTTGCATACGCAAGTTATTCAGTTTATGCATATTTAATTAGGAGCAAATGACATCACAAACTCATGACAGGCGCCCATGACAGCCTTGTTTGAAATCTTCAAATACCCATAACTTTCTGAATTTTCAAACGATTTTGATCAAATTTGTATCAATTTTTTCTGCTAATATAGGTCTTAAACTTTAAACAGATAATCAATTTTTTGAATGTTTTCCTTTATTGCTTAATCAGTGAGTGATTCGCCGGAGTATACACATCGATAAAAGCCACAAAAAACAATAATGCATTCCTTATAACTCCACATTTGTCATCAAAATGTTACAAATGTGCCAAAAATGTCAGACGGCGGATGGGAAATAGATCCAACAGATTCCTGCTCTGCTCAAACTGTATAACTTTTCCTTCTACCAATCATATTGCGTGAAATGTGTATAAAGATCACAATATATATATATATATATATATATATATATATATATATATATATATATATATATATATATATATATATATATATATATATATATATATATATATATATATATATATATATATATATATTTTGCCACAGACCATTCAGTGGCACAATTCAATGCTCAAGTGGTATTTTCCAATGTTGACTAGCACTGCTCTCCTTTGATTTTTCTTCATCAGAAAATGAGAGAGACAGCAGAGTAAATGTTCTACAAGACCACCACCTGAAACAATAAAGAAAATGAAATTAAACATGAAGGCATATGCGAGAACATTGTTCATCACGAAAACATACCTATACGAGTAATTTTGACCCCCCTTAAAACCTACTTTTATATAGTAAAACTGGAGTTTAGAGGGGTATACATTAGTTTTCCTACTTCCGCTCAAAAACATAGATTGTGGGTACTCGTTAGAACCGCCTCGGCGCAGAAATATGAAAACATATTAGAATTTTTATCTGAAAACTCCCTATTTTTGGTGGTGAAATTTTCAATATATTTGAATAGACACGTTTTCGTAATGAAAAGTAAATTTGGTATAAACATATTTATTTCGAAACAATTAGTACAACATATAATATGATAATAGTAACAATAAGAGATTTAAGGATTGGAACGGAAGCACATAGTCTTATTTGGTTCTTCTCCTTTAAAGAAAAAGTAAATTTGCAAAAATTTGTCAAGGTGTATTGCAAAACCTTTTGTCGTAACTGTCTATGCAAATATTTTTTATTCCACTGAATGGTTAACCCATTAAAGACTGAATAAACTCTCCTACACTATATATTGGAAGAGTCCATTTTTCGATTTTAGGTATATCAGGCTATATGATATAGATATTCCTAAAGAAAAATGGTTGAACTATTGGCAAACAGTGGGGACCCTGATCGGACGCCGCGTTCTGTTGTGTCGGATCTGGGTCTGCACTGTTTGCCAATTACTCGTTTAGGGGTCTCCAGTCTTCAATGGGTTAAGTAAAAAGGGAACAATTTAGTTTTTCCAGTAGTTAAAATGGCCACAAATTATGCAAAAACCTATAGGGTAGGTAGCCTGGTTGCAGGTTATAAACAAGTTCCACTATTTCAAAATTACTGACTTTTTCATAGTTTTGCTACGGAAGATAAATAATTAAAAATCAAAGGAGAAAAGCAAAAATATTTTGTAATAACCACCCACCCCCTTCCACAAAAATCAGTATACTTTAGAATGACACAGATCAGACTCTCTTTAAAGTTACAATTGGGCCCAGATTAATATTTCCCCTGTGAACAGTATTCAACTCTTCATGTGAATTGTCTCCTCATGAAGTGTCAAACTAATCAAACCTTTTGTTTTCTAAAGACAAATAGTAATCTACTAGGTATTAGATGGAAGATGTAATCGTCACCAACAATGTCACATGTCTAGTGGCATGAATACTAATAAATAGATTTTAAAAGGAATGACCCCTGAGAGCAATGAACACATAAAAAAAATGAAAAAGCTGGTGTCAAGTAATCTGGGCCAAACTAGCTAGTTTCGGCTAATAAGGCCTCGTTGAGAAAACACTCTGCTATCCAAATCTCTTTGGCTACAAACGCAGTTTGCATTTTTTAGTAGTAGTTCTGGGCCCATTTGTTCAAAGCTAACAACGTCGTTAGTTAACGATTCATTAAAATTTACGTCAAGTGATACACAAATATGCTGAATTTTTTTGCTGAAAAATGTGAGTAGCTTTTGCAGTGCAAAAGCTACTCACAGTTTTTCAGCAAAAAAATATCAGAATATTGTATATTGAATCCGCTAAAACAGTTAACGAAATGACCCTTAACGAGCTCGTTAAGCTAACGACACTTTGAACAACCGGGCCCAGATTTTTAACGCTGCCAGGCAAATGAGTCACATAGAGGCAGCGCGAGATAAATCTGGATTAGTTTTACTGGACTACTGGGTCGGCTTGAAACGGTGCCTAGTTATAATTCATAACTAGGTCACATCGCCCAGACACGGAGTGCGTGCACGTCCAGACACGGTGCGGGCGTGACCAGTGCTCGTGCGAGATAAATAGTCTAGTCTGTAAGTTGCAGAATTTTGACTGTCAGCCAAAAAAAAGTTTGAGCCTTTAATCTCGTACCTAATGCGTGTCAATTCCGACTGCATAATGCATAGGTACATGGCTCGAGTCGTGAGTAAGATTCTTTCACTAGCCACTGTCAGTCGTCGCCGGAAAGGGTGCAAGGCCGGTGTCCTCACCCAGATGCCGAGCGGGTGTCCTCACCCTAGAGTTTGTTGGGTGTCCTCACCCTTGGACCGAGTGGGTGTCCTCACCCAGGGCCACCTCGAAGTCAGGAGGTACCAACCGGTGGAGCTTGTGTTCTGTTCCCTCTGGTTCCTTGCAGGCATCTTCTAAGAAGTCGTATCAGGAGATGAAGTTCTCGATCGTCGGGCTGGTCTCTATCTTCTTCTCGATCGCCGTTTAATACTCTTCGTAGTAAAGCTTTGAAGTTGGTCCCTTGATGATGTACCAGTTTTTGTATTCCATATGAAACATGAAGAAGACTGGTAAGTCCACGTTGAATATTTCGTCTGGACGAGGGAGCCGTTGAGCTTTTACTATCACGGCTTCGAAGTCTTCAAATGTTGGATTGTAGATTCTTGAAGGTCGTACTTGTCATGTAGAGGGAACGGCTTGCTGAACACATCGTAGCAGATCTTCTCCGGTGGTTCGCTGGGATCTCTGGTCGGCTCAGGCGGAAAGTTCAGTCTTCTTTGGCGGGCTGTCTGGAGTAGCAGGTGGTGTGGCGGTCTTCTTGATGATTGGTGATGGCTCGATGATAGCTGTCTTCTGGGTGCGGTCGTATGATATGTAGTCTCTTGCGGTGTCTGGTAGTGTCTGCGGCGATGGTGGTGTCACCTCCTGCTCCATACAGGGCTGGTGTCGATGTCGTCGTCGATCGTCTGGCTGGTGCGGGCTGGCGAGGCCACTCGCCAGCAGAGGGGCCAGGCTGCCCCCTGCTTTCGGCCCTCTTCTTGTATCTGTTGGTCGGTAGTACCTTATGGAAGGTTAGCTCCACACGAACTAGGTCCTTCCCGACTGACATTCTCCAAAGTGGATAACCGACGAAGGTGTATTCTTTCAAAGCATTCATCAAAACGGTCGGCAGCATGGTTATTCGTTAGTGTTGACACTTCAGAGGTCGAAGGTCGAATCGATGTATATTTGATAAAAAAAAATGAAAAAACATTTAACCCTTGTCCTGCTTAATAAATGAAGATGCCACACCCATTCTAGTTTTCAGCCAATCAAATTACTTGATCCAGACTGTTGATATACATTCACATACTTAATGGCAAACAGTGCAGATCCAGATCAGTTGGCTTCTTCAGAAGCCAACTGATTTGCAGCTACACTGTTCGCAAAGGCAAGGCATATCCAGGCTCAGCAGGACTAGGGTTAATTCAAAACATCATAGCTACTATGTTTAAACAATCCGTCAACATTTTAATAATACATTGTCATAAATAAGAATTTGATTGAGTTGAGGTTTTACGGCTCAATCAACCCATTAGTGTCATGTTGAGCGTGGTCAGTTTACCTAACCACACTTTTCTTGGGCAGGCTTAGTCCACAAAGCGGTTAACCAGTACTTGTGCACATTGTTTTGGCAGAAACTGACAACTGCCCTTACTGAATCAGCGGAAGGGAGATAATGACCGTAGAAATATTTCATGATCAATCTAAAAAAACAACAATAACAAAAAAACACACACAAAAAAAAAAAATAAAAAACGAATGTTGCCGGACCAAGTGGGGATCGAACTCGCGACCGGTCGGACGCGCATCCGAATGAGCCACCGAGGCCGACTATTAATAAAAAAAACAGGCCTAAATGACTTAACCCTTGTCTGCTGGACCCGGATATGCCCTGCCTTTGCAAACAGTGTAGATCCAGATCAGTTGGCTTCTTAAGAAGCCAACTGGTCTGGAGCTGCACTGTTTGCCATTCAGTATTTGAATTTGTATCAACAATCCGGATCAAGTTATCTGACTGGCTGAAAATTAGGTGGGCGTAGAATCTTAATTTATTCAGCATGATAAGAGTTAATATTGATTAGTGCGACTGGTTCGGTGTTTATAAGCAGCAGAACAGAAATACCTTGGTTATACTGTCCCCGGGCAGAATCTGTTGAATCTGAGTCCTCTGGAACTTGAATCCTGCAAACCTACCAGGCCTTCTGTCAAAAGATAAAGCACAATATCTGAAGTGAGATGCTAAAACCTCCAAGTCAGCATGCACATTTACATAAGGACAGACCTGACTGAATACAGTCGAACTTCAATGGCTCGAATATCTTTGGGACCACTGAAATTTGTTCGAGATTTGGGTAGTTCAAGCGCATTTTAAGAAACTTCTAAAAGTTTGGTAAAAAAACCTAAAATTATTAACACACACACACACACACACACACACACACACACACACACACACACACACACACACACACACACACACACACACACATTTCGAATGTTGAGTATATAATGCGTTCAGCATTTAACCCTTGTCCTGCTGAATAAATTAAGATGCCACGCCCACTTCTAATTTTCAGCCATTTAGATTACTTGATCCGGATTATTGCTATAAATTTGCATATTTGATGGCAAACAGTGCAGATCCAGATCAGTTGGCTTCTTCAGAAGCCAACTGATCTGGATCTAAACTGTTTGCAAAACAGGGTATATCCGGGTTCAGCAGGACAAGAGTTAATTAAGATTATCAAGCTAAAACTTACATTACATAGGAAACAACTGAAGATAAACATAGAAGTTTACCTAATATTGTAAGGGCATACAGGAATGAAAAGTGGAGCCTTCTGTACCATCTTGAAAAATGGTGTTGTAAGGTCTTCAAGCAATTCATCCATATCACTGAAAAAAAAATAAAATAAAAAAAAAAATAAAATAAAAAGAAACAGGATGGCGCAGGTTACTGGACGAATTCATTGACATAAACGACCGATCGTTTTCCTTATTTTATGACATTGGAACGACTGTGTTTTTATTGACTATGGAAATTTCAGGGCATCAGAGAATTTATTATTTAAACTCTTGACTTTGCTATAAATCCTGCTCCACTGTTATAACATATAAAATAAATTCTGGAATAAAAGGAGTCCTTTGGAACCAAGCACAACTCATCCCTTGGAAGTAGGAAACAAACCAAATACAGTAAACCCTCGAACATCTTCGGGACCATCGAAATTTATTCGAGACATGGGTAGTTTGGGTCACTGAGGGTCAATCATAGCGCCAGGTCAGCATGCAAATGATGGTAATTTAGGGAAGTCGTTTTGAATTTCTATACAGTAATGTTATGTTGAGTGTACTCATTAGAATCGCCTCGAGGAGGCGATTCTAATGAGTACACACAACATAATATTTCATGATAAATTAAGAAAAGTTACCTAAATATTAGTTTTCTTGAGCAATTGGCAAAATGTCAGAAGGGACTAAAAAACGAGTTCGAATCATCCAAGGTAAATGATTTATCGGTGTTCGAGTCATCGAAGTTGCCTTTGGCTCGGGTGAGCTAAAAAAACAAAACAAAAAAAACCAACTCGTTTTTAGCCTACTGATCAAGGATTTCGCTTTTTACTCGCATGTTTTTTTTTTTTTATTTACTTTAGGCCATGAACATCAAATACATTGATCGGACTGCACCGGTAAGGCCGCCATAGCTCTAGATAAGAGGAGCATTTCGTTATTTGTTTTAATATTTCTGCTTGAAAACTAATGTTGCGGGTATTCATTAGAAGCGCCTCGGTAAGCGCTACTAATGAGTACCCAATGCGTATGAATTCTAGCAGAAATACAGGCGAACCTCAATGGCTCGAACATCTTTGGGACAATGGAAATTTGTTCTAGGGTATGGGTAGTTCGAGCCACTGAGGGTTAATCGTAGGCAAACGGGAATAATATAGGGATGTCTTCGATCTTCTAAAAGAAAATTGTATGCTGTGTGTACTCATTAGAATCGCCTCGATGAGGCGATTCTAATGTGTACACACTACATGCATTTTCATGATAAGCTAGGAAAAAATTCAAAATATCCCTAAATATTTGTTTTCTCGAGCTGTCGGAAGAATTTTCCTATGGGCTCAAAAACGAGTTCGAATTAGCCATGATATACGAGTCATCGGTGTTTGACTTATTGAGGTTTTACTGTAAGGAAATATCGAAACGCTTTTGCTTAGAAGCACAACAAGGTCTCCGCCATTTGTATAGACAGATTCTAGAAGGAATAACCCGTGAGACCAATGCCAAACTGACAAAACAGATTTAGTGTCAAGCTTTCTCATGTTTCTGGGCCAAACTAGAGCCTGAAAAATATATTGCATGCTCAGTTCCTGTTGTACGAACTTTCATTGCAACTGACCTATATGCCATATCAAAAGAATCTTTAGGTTTCCTGGATTTCCTAGATCTCTTCTTCCGCTTCTTGTATGGGTGATACTGCCTTGATTCGCGACAGTCATCCTCGGTGGCTTCGGTGACAGGAACAGACTTCCGGGCAAGCTGCAATATAGAGCAAAAAATATCTCCGTGTAGTCATGGTAACAGCGCATAGGGTTATTGCACTGATATTGGTGAGTATTGGCCCGCGTTGGGATCTCAAAGGACTCATGTCCTTTGATATCCTTACTGGGGGGCAATATTAACCAATATCAGTGCAAAACCCTTCTTTAATCTAGCTTTAAATATTTTGCGTCATTTTCAGTTGTTTACCACCTTAAAATAGACATTTTTATTGCCTAGAATACAGAACCTGTACAATATGCGTGTCAGTTTTAGAGTGACGGCATTGCCCTAAAACGTCATAAAAATTGCGTCATGTAACGATAAAATTTGAAGGCATCCGAGTAAGCGTGCACTATCAAATTATTAAAAACAATTGTTGACTATTGAGGTATTGGATATGACGTTGATACCCACAAACGAATACCAATATTGACCTTGGCTATTGCCTCGGTCCATGTTAGTATTCCCTGGTCAATATCACGTCATATCCAATACCTAAATAGTCAATAATTGTGTAAAGATAAGCGTGCCGATATCGAGTGATATCTGTACGCTTGCTATTAGGATTTTATCGCATATTTTTAATCATTCAATATCTATAGCTATATAATGAAATACGTTATCTACTCTTTTATTGCGTCGCTACGTAAAATGTGTTGAATAAAAAAAATGAAAAATATAAGTAAAGATATCCAGGAAATGGCGCAAAAATTGAAGCACAGCCTTACCGAAGTACAGACACCCTCTTTACATCGAACCTCGATACAACGACAAAATTCTTTACAATGACAATTTGGCTGTCACGAAACCTTCGCTTAGGAGGTAACAATTAGTTAAAAATTATGCAAGAATATTGTACTTAATACTTTAAAGAAACATATGTTTTGGATATTTGTTAGAATCAACTCAGTGAGGCGATTCTAACAAATATCCAAAACATATGTTCTGTGAGGAAATAAGAACAAAAAAACAACAAAAAAAAACTTTCTTACATATCAATCTGCTCATTAAGTATTACGTAGAACACCAAATTCATTTTAATGGCAACGTCTTAGGGAAGAATTGTTATCGTTGGAACGAGGGTTCTCTGTACCAAAAGTATGAGGAACAAACAATGATTGCACAAACACCATATATGAAATCACTAATGCACGAACAGAGAAGAACTGCAACAGAAAAACCGCCTTAGAACAGTCAAACAACAGTCGAACCTCAACAGTTTGAACATCGATGGTATGTTTACCATGGCTGGTTCGAACTAATTTTTGATTCCCTACAAAATTCTTCCGATAGCCCAAGAAAACAAATTCATCGGGAACTTTTCTTATTTTATCATGAAATTGTTAGTTATGTGTACTCATTAGAATCGCCCCATCGAGGCGATTCTAATGAGTACACTCAACATACAATTCTTGTGTAGAAAATCATAAAGATTTCCCTAAATCATCGCTATTTGCTTCCTGACCTGGCGCCATGGTTAACCCTCAGTGACTCGAACTACCCATATCTCGAACAAATTTCCATGGTCCCAAAGACGTTCGAGCCATTGAAGTACGGCTGTACTTTCAACCAGTTTTAACTCTGAAGGAAAATAAATAAATAAATTAATAAATAAATAAATTCAACAGAACCAGTTGAATAGTTCCTTACCGTTACGTAACCAAGGGCAATATCTCCGTCAAACACTGCCTACACGTGTACATAACCTGATTAGAAGAAGTGCACGTCTTCAGATAACGGGTGTATTCAGAAGACATTGGAGCCAGGGCCCAGTATTTCCCATAAGACTGCATGGGTCGCCAGCGAAGACAGCTCAGCCTGCAGAGTCTGATCGGTCCTCGCGGGGCACCCTGTGGGAAGCCAAAGACAGGAGGACAGTGAATACTCTGGTCCGATTGCAAAGGCTGACCCGAGTCTTCGGTGGTCGCACGTGCAATCTTGTAGAAAATGCAAGCTGGGAAATGCAGTACCGGCTGGTATTTTCGGCACTAAACACATAATAATGAGCCAGAGCATGACAAAACCAACAAAATGGCAAGTGCGCCCAGCGAAGGTTCAGATCAGTCTGGGCATCCGCCCAGTCTAATCAGAGTCTTCGCTGTCCGTATGAAGCTTGGGACCTTAGCTACCGTTGAGTACACAGCGAAGACTCTGTTCAGACTGGGCGGATGCCCAGGCTGATCTGAGTCTTCGCTGGGCGAACATGCCATTTTGTTGGTTTTGTCATGCGCTGGCTCAATTATTGTGAGTACTCATTAGCATCGCCAAACTGAGAATCTGGAAGTACCACTCAATCAATGCCTTGACTTTTATTTTTTAAAAGTGATACAATTGACTCCCTTTATCTTGAAGTCAAAGGGCCTTTATGAAATATTTCGCGATATCCGTACGGACCGTACCTCGACAAATCAGACTTGCAGAATTGAGGAAAAAATAAAGCAAACAACCACATTTCACAAATGAAATTGTAAGTTGACGATATATTGAAAATATTGTGGAACTAGAGGAGAAATTAGGAGCAATTTCTTCTCTTTTCCACAATATTTTGTTACCTGTTGTTAGAATTCCATGTTAAAACAGGGACCAGAGATTACTTCCAGATAAGCGGTTTTTCGAGATAAGCGGTCGACTGTATAAGGCTTACTTATTGGCTGAAACTACCCATCTTGACCCAGGCAATTTCGACACTTCATTTGACTTTGTTACTGCTCATAATGAACACTGCTTTTCGAATCTGTCTATTGATATTTTTGTCCCCCCCCCCCCTCCCCCCATGGTTGCATACGGCATGTATTTCTTTAAGGGCAGATCCCTTTGTAGAATGGAACCTGTTTGCAGGAAAACCGACAGGTAGTCACACAAATATCTCCCTTGAACACACACACACACACACACACACACACACACACACACACACACACACACACACACACACACACACACACACACACACACACACACACACACACACACACACACACCTAACAAGTGCACACAGCCCTCAAAAGATACGTACCGTTTCCAGTCGTTTCGATACAGACTGCTTTTCTTCTTTATCCGTTATAGACAGTACTAGTTCACTACCTATTCCAGAACTACCATTACTAATGTCGTTTGGTTCCTCCACAGATGGTCTAACATTTACAGAACTGTTGGCGTGTGCTAAATCCTGGCCGGATATGCCTTGTATAGATTCAACACCCGGTCCTGAAACGTCGCCTACTGAATCACTGGTATCTCTAAATTCCAGATGTCCTCGTTCCCAATTAGGTATACAGTCTGTAAGTACCGCAAGTTCTTGAACTAATTCGTCCTCCGTGCATACAATGTTATATACTGGTTGTTGTGAAATGCTAGCATGTCCAGGAGCCTCACCAGACACACTGTTGCTATTGTCAGACACAATTATTTGGTTCGGTTTCTGACTTAATAAACTGTCTACAGAATCGCTAGTTTGCTCTAACACTTGGCTTGGTAAGTCCACAACATTATGGGATGTATGGGTGTGTCCTAAACCATGAACATGAGATAATTCTAAGTCTACCACAACTTCAGTTTTATCTACATTGATTGTTCCCGACACTGTTTGTGGGTCTTGTCCCATACAGTTTTCTCTTGGACTTGTTGATTTTAGCTGACTGTTAGATCTAGATCGAGCTTCGCTTGAGTTAGACTCTTGAAAGTCATTGTGAGCGTTGGAGAGCTGTTCAGTGGAATTAAAACTTACTTCAGTTTCACTTTCGTTAACTCCTGAGTTCTTTTGGAAAATAGCCGATTCACTTTCTGATATCTCTTTGATTTTGAAAGTACTGTTTATCTCTTGTTCAGATCCAACGGAATCTTCTTTGTTGTAATGCACATCTCTATCTTTGAGACCGATAGGTCCTTTAAGAGGTAGATTAAGATAAGATAAGTCAAGACAAGGGAAGTAGAAACTAAGACATCATATAAGCATCGCCTACAATATGTACCCAGTCAGCATTCTATGTAAATCTATATCGGGCCGTCATCGGCCCGTCAGGGTAGCTGACGGGCCGATGACGGCCTGATATTGATTTACGTAGAATGCTAGCTGGGTATATAAACATAAAATTATGAGATTTTATAATAAAAGGTAAGCATAAGTTTAAAATGGGCTTAATTTTCGTCGGCACAAGAACAGACAAAAGAGAATGTATTTGCCACACTGTGACGTCGCCGTTTAAATCAATGCATTTCCATTTTTTTTTTTTTTTTTTTTTTTAATTCAGTATTGCGCAATTATTTAAGATACCTCTTCACAACGCACAGAGAGGATAAGCAAATATATAGAATATTATATAAATATAAAATAAAATATTAAAACAATTCTAGGTTTTGTTTTGTAGAAACACACGTTTGAGTGAATAGCCAGAGGATATTTACTCTTTTGCTGTGAATACCATAAATATTTTCATCGAGTGTAATGAAAACATCAGTATTTTCACGAGTGCGTAGCACGAGTAAAAATTTGAATGTTTTCATTACACGAGATGAAAATTTTTATGGTATTCACTGAAAAAGAGTAAATTTTCTGTTTATTTTATTGTTAACACGCCAATGCGCGCTTCTGACGTCATAACTACGTCACCAAACAAAATATGAACGTCATGGCGTCAACGTTCAGTGCTTTCAAACATGTGAAGCGCTGGAGAGACAAAAACAAAAAGTTTCGGCAAATTAAAATAATCTTGTTACCAAAATGTTCCTTACATTCTAACTAAGAAAATGCATACCAACACTTTATAATTTTGTTCAGAAACAGAGAAGTTAGAGGAGTTCAAGGAAACCGAAGCGGGATAGGCATCTGTTAGTGAAACAATGAAGACAACCGAAGTAATCCAAAACGAGTAGTGAAAATAACATCAACTTGTTATTTTTCACTATTGAAAATTATAGGGATCACCCATGGTTTTTCATGCATTAACATTTGCCGGGTCCCGAGGAAGCTGTTTGAACACGAGGCCGCTCGGTCGAGTGTTCAAATATCTTCGGAAGGACCCGGCAAATGTTATTGCAATGAAATAACCATGGATGATCGTTATTCTTGCATAACTTACGATTCCAACGGCAAACTGTGATGAAAACGCCCCAAACCTCCATATAAACTCTTCTAATGCGACCGTAAAACCAAGGTGGCGGCTAGTTTAGAACGTTGCAAAGACGTTCTGACGTCATCATAAAATTTTACAATGCTACGTTCAGGGTGACAACGTTACGTCGCTCAACGTAACGTGAACAAAGCAAGGCCCCTCTTGTGATTTCAAAAGATCAAAACCCATGTTCAAACAGCATGCGAATTTCATGATTTGAACATGGGTTTGTTGTTTGAACACGACTTTTAGCCCATTTAAGCGTAGCTTCAAACAGCTATGTACATAGAATTTTATGCAAGAAATCATATTCTTGCATAAAATTCTATGAACATAGTTGTTTGAAGCTATTCTTGAACGGACTAGAAGCCGTGTTCAAACAATAAACCCCATGTTCAAATCATGAAATTCATGTGCTGTTTGAACATGGATTTTGAACTTTTGATATCACAAAATGGCCTTGCTTTGTTCACGTTACGTTGAGCGACGTAACGTTATCGCCCATGAACGTAGCATTTTAGAATTTTATGATGACGTCAGAGGGCCATTGCGCAATTGGCGTCATTGTAAACAACATTCTTAACTAGCCGCCATGTTGGTTTGCTGTTGCATTTTCTCATGCACTGATAATTCAAAATAATGGTTAAGCTGAACTAAATCAAAGGCTCCACAATCGTAAAACACACACACACACACACACACACACACACACACACACACACACACACACACACACACACACACACACACACACACACACACACACACACACACACACACACAAACACACACACACAAAAACAAAACAAAAAAAAAACAAGAAAAAAAAAAAAAAAAAAAAAAAAAAAAAACATTTTAGTATCCAGGAAAGATTTAAGAAATTGATACATGGTATAGTAAAATACAATCATAAAATGTGGCATCTGACAGCCTGTAATATTTCAGCTAGTCTCTTGTTCTTGAAATGAAATGATTTTTTATCGTATCTCTGATTTAATGTCGCCAACATTAATTCAATGATACGATAAAAAATCATTTCATTTTTGATCCAATTAAAAAACGAGAGACTAACTGAAATTTTACAGATGTCAGATGCCACATTTTATGACCGTATTAATACTATCAATTTATTAAACTTTCTTGATAAAAAAAATGTATATTTTTGAGGAATACAGAATCTTTAAGGGCAATATTGGCATCGTTTGTTATATCCGTTATAATGATGCGCAACGCACGCTCTTATGCATTTTGCGGACAACGAAGGTCCAGATCAGCGTGCGCCTTTGTGCAGTCTAATCTGATTATTTTCTGTTCGTCGACATATACCACAGTATCCACTTAGGGCCTATTCTGTAAGCGGACAGTGAAGGCAAAGATCAGCCTGCGCTTATGCGCTGGCTGATCAGGACCTGCGTTGTCCGCATATTACATACATGTATGGGCCATTTCGTGCGTTCATTTGAACTCTTGTTGTCTCAAACCAAACACTCCGGTCTTTAGTAGTTTGAGATAACGAGAGTAGATTGTCAATAATATTCCCAAAATCAAACTTTGAATGGTGCGTTTTCATTATCAGTATAAGTTTTCGTGTAGAAGAGAAATACACGTTTGGCTGAATAGCCGTGAAATAATCAGTCTGACAAAAGAGCCACAACGTGAGAAATCGTACCTTTCTGACATAAACACCCAAAGAAGACTCAAATCAGCCTGCGCATCCACTCAATCTTATCAGTCCGTTGTCCGCATGAAGAAACTTTGCATCCTTGGTTACCTAAAATGCGCCCAGTGAAGATTCTGATCAGACTGTGCGCATACGCAGGCTGATCTCTGAATCTTCGCCAGCCGCACGTATCAAGGTACATTTTCTGACACTGCGGCTCATAACATAAGTCATTGGAACGCAATGACATTCCATGAACCCCAATCATAGTGTGATAAAGGTACTGTCCAGTATATGTGGAATTGTCAGTAGTCAACCCTCTTTACACCGAAACTAGATACAACGATAAAATTTATTTTAACGATAATTTGACTGGCATAAAAGAGTCAATCAGAAATTATGCAAGAATCAAGTGTTTAATACTCCATGAAACATGCTTTGCATATTTGTTAGAATCGCCCTCACTGAGGCAATTCTAACAAATATCCAAAATAAGTGTTCTATGAGGAAATTAAAACAAAATAATGCTTTTATTAAATATCATTCTGCTCATTCAATAAGGATTATTTACAAAAGCAAATTCAATTAAATGACAATATCTTTGGGAATAAGCGATTTCGTTATAACAAGGGCCCACTGTACCAGTGAGGAGTGAAAGAAAAGACTTACCTTTTTCGTCTGTTTTAGTTGTTTGAATGCATTCGTCTATTTCAACTGTAACATTGATGACTGGAGAAATTCCAGACTTCTTTTCAGCAGTTCTGTTATCGTTTGTTTCCGGACTCTTTACAGATTTCTTTTCGACAGTTTTCTTATCGTTTGTTCCTAGACTCTTTACAGATTTCTTTTTGACAGTTTTCTTATCATTTGTTCCCGGACTCTTTACAAAAAAAGATTTCTTTTCGACAGCTTTACTACTTGTCTCTGGACCTTTCCCAGACTTCTTTTTGTCATTATCACAACTTAATATTCTAGAGTTCTTTTCTGTGGATTTACTGACAGTCTGCTTCGCATTTAGCGTCACTTCAATAACAAAAGAACTTGTATCATGACAATCCTGATTTCTTGTGTCAATATTTAAATAGGATTCAGAAGACAGGCGACCAGATTTTTCTGTCTCCAGTCTATGGATTTTGCGAAGGTTTTCTTTCAGAGCTGAGCCCAAAGACAAGTTCAAAGATTCACAAACGTTTTCCTTGTTTTCCATGTTTGTACAAGTAAACAATAATGTTTTTCGTTCTGGTGGTATTCATTCCAGGAAAACATCTAACGATAACACGATTTACATACCTATTATAGGACTTGCTAAGGAATATTTGGCGATCATTCTGGAATGTTTGTTCATTTATTCCTCCATTCAACCATATGTTTTGGGTACTCGTTAGAAAACCTAGATTAGGCACTTCTAATGGGTATCCACAGCATATTTTTTTTTTTACGCAGAACAGGAGGAAATTGTCTAGAATTATCACCAAAAACTCCTCCTAAACAAGTCCCCTTTAATATTATATTGTTCATGTACTTACTATTTGGCCTTTACTATTAGAATAGAACAGACCCAGCAGACAAAAGATGTTTACACAACATCGTCTCAACGTAGATGCAACGTCATGACGTTGCATCGACGTTGTATAAATGTAATGTGCCCGCTGGGGAATGTTATAAGGCCAATCATGGCACCCTTAAGTTGGCATAGTTATCAAAAACAAAACTGTCAATCATGTTGATTCAGATCATTGGTTGAATAAAACAAAAATAATAAAACATTTGGAAAAATGACAGGGTTGGCACAGGACTAGCTCTGATACCATGCTTGAATACACAGCAAACGCAGTGAGAACTGTGACCTCTAAAACAAAGGCATCACTACTCCCAATACATAATTAGCCATTGGGAGTCAGTAAAGTTTGGAAACCTAACAGGATGCACCATTCAGGAGTGCAGGAGGGTGTGGTGTCGAATGGTTAAATGCCTAGGCAAGGAGTGTGCTGAAATCAATCTGTGTTGACCTGGTGTAGGCTTATTTCCATTGGTTTTAAGGGAAACAGATACACTTCAAAGGGAGGCAACTTTGTCAGAGGTGTCGTTTCTCTTCTGAGACCCTCCCAAGGGGGTGGGTTTACCTGTTCCCCTGAAATATATTATTTTATCGTTCCCTAAAATCAAAATCTTGATTTTCTATGTTCCTTGATCCCCAAAATTGCCTTTGTTCCCCTGATTCCTTCATCTTTAGACTTTTTGTTCTGTAGTTCCCCTGAAATAAATGGCCTTCTTCCCCACCCCCCCCCACCCCCCGATCTCCCCTGGGAGGGCCAAAAAAGTGTCTGCCGTCTATTGGAAAGACGTTGCTCCCAGTATTCTAAAAGGACAGAAGTTGCTCGCACCCCCATCCACCCCAACTCCCCCGAAAGCAAATACTTTCCTTTTAGGGTAAACTCTTTTTCAAGCAGGAAAGCAAGCAGGATGTTATTATTTAATTATTATTGTCTACACATTGGTTAAATGGTGGCAAACCTACCACGTGTATCAATTCCCCTTGAGTCAAACCCCTATTTCTGAGGTTGCTTAGCTAGCAGCTAGGTAAACACCCGATATAAATCATGTCTTGGTCGTAGAAACGCAAATAGGAAGCTGCATTTAAAAATCCCGGGTATTTTCAATTAATGATAAGCGTAGCTAAATCTTACAGATTAATCATTACTGCAACCGCAAGTTTAGGAAAAACTGCGACTGCAATAGCTGCATGGGTTGACTGTACACAGCACAGCAAGCACACAACGCCGCAACAACGTCGTTACAAAATCGCTGCAACGTCATGACGACGTTGTAACGACATTCCTGCGACATTGTGTGTTTGCTGGGAGAATACTGTATTTGCACCCGCGGCTGACAAAATGGATTTGGCATAATCGAGCATGTGAGTGCCATGTCAGGCTAAGAAAGATAAAATTGCGAAATTAAAGGAAAGTGAATGCGTGAAAACGGTTAAAATGATAGGATACACCTAAAAATTTTGCCGCGATTTTTTCGGAGCGCCCGAAAACCTTTTAGGGAGCCACCTTGACGCATGTTTTTCTCATATTCAGATTGTCAAGAGTGATAAATATACAATTCTAATACTACAATCAGAATCAGAATATTATAGCCTACTGATGACACATCAATAGACATTCATTCAACAGGGCCAACGATTGCGAAGACTTGTCTCTAGATCTCACAATCAACTCTTATCACCGATTTCACGAATGGTAATTAATACGACAATCCTTGACGTGACGTTATCGACGTCGGCCGCTCGCTTCGTAGATCATCGATAACACTTTCCCACCCATTTTATACGGTGCTGTCAGGTAACATTGTGCACATAGTTTCATGACTGTGTGTGACTTTGCCCTGTGCATCATTCAAAAGCCACAATAAAAACTGTTGCAACCCTTCCTTTTAAAGTATCTCCAACAATTAAAGGCCTCTGATTGTGTTATCGTATAGGACAAGCATAATTTGAATAGGGGTAGCCCCTTGATAATGAACTTCCAATCTTGTCGCCCAACATTACGCATGATAAGTGTTTTGAACTAATAAAACATGAAGGTTGACTCAAATAAATTATGGATTAGATCCACTGAAATGTCAGACGTAGTAAAGTTTGATACAAAACGCTTAATCCTTTAGCCAGTAATAAACCCATCACGAAAACGTGCCTATATAATTTTGACCCCCTTAAACCCCACTTTTATATAGTAAAACAGGGGTTTACAGGGGGTATACATTATTTTTTTTTTTTTCGTTTTTGCTCGACAACATTGATTGTGAGTACTCGTTAGAACCGCCTCGCACAACCCACAATCTAACGAGTACCCACAATTTATGTTTTGAGCAGAAATATGAAAAAATATCAGTTTTTTTTTTTTTATCTGAAAATTTTCAGTTTTGGAGGTGAAATTTTCTATATATTTGAATAGGCGTGTTTTCGTAATGCCAAGCTTGCATTCGGAAATCTTCGGATTTTCCATATTTTGTTAAATTTGAAAATTCAAGGAAATTAACACATCTTTTCTAAGCTAATTTAAACAAAATGCCCAAGTGTTGAGCACAGTGAAACTGATTATGTAAGATATATTTAGAGAGGCTGTGAATGTAAGATGCGCAAAATAAACGGCCGCGCAGTGTTACTGGACTCGATTGTACCACTTGTACATTGCCGTTTTCTTCATAGCTTTGTTGTCGTATGGCTTTTCCAACATTTTCTTGTTTCTTTCCTCGATTTCTCATTTAGAACACAAAATAAAATGGCCGTTCTCTGCTCAACATACATTTTAACGCATCGGTCAATTAAAATATGGTAGCTGACAGCTAAATGACGTCAGATTTGATATGACGCCTTTAACATCATGTCACGATTTTGCGTTTGAATTATTCGGCGTGTGGTGACAGTAACTAAACAAACGCCACAGCGGGACATTATTTCCTAAACATCTTATCTTTTAATTTCTTCGAAAACTGGACCGGTTTAGCTAGGGTGACATTATCATGGTGACCACCATTCGTGTAAGAGTGAATCTTAATAAAGGTATTTGCAGTATAATTGTGGACTGTCCTTGTCGTCAATGTATGTACGCTTCATTGTGTTTTGATGATTAAAATAAAATTACAACACTTTTCCGCGAACTTCTTGAACATCCCACGTATACATGCGATATGCATATTATGATGGAAAAAAAACCCCTGGGCCCAGTTGTTCAAAACTAACGATGTCGTTAGTTAACGATTCGTTAAAATTTTAATCGAGCGATACGCAAATATGCTGAAATTTTTTGTTGAAAAAATGTACTGCAAAAGCTACTCACATTTTTTCAGCAAAAATATCAGAATATTGTATATTGAATCCGCTAAAACAGTTAACGAAATGACCCTTAACGAGCTCGTTAAGCTAACGACGCTTTGAACAACTGGGCCCTGGTATATCATGCTCTGAATTCATACGCATTTGACGAAACCACGTAATTTTAGACTATTTTAAATTAAAGATATTGTTGTGTTGACAAAAATACTGAAAACCTATTTAAAAATGAAAGAAGGCTAGAATCTTGTTTTATGTTGATGTCATGAACTTAAGCGACATATGTGCGTTAAGTTCCCGCTTTAACTCACGGGTGGTAATCTAGGGAATTAGCTCGAAAATGTGTCAATGGAATTTGTTCCCTCGTCCCATCCGGGAGCTTTCGACAGGAAAACGGTAAACAAATGTAGGTCTAGAGGAATTTTATCACTAATTATTAATAATGACGAAAATACTGTGCGAGCTAGTTCTCATGACAAAGAGCTAGTTCCATCGACAAGGAGCTAGTTCTGTCGACCATTTTTTTTCTGTCGTGATAGATCATAAGGGAAATCGAGTTTTTAATTAACTTTGGATATAAAGTTGTATGGAGGTTTCGTCCCAGTGCAAGTCCGTTCCAAAAGATTCCATTCTAGAGGTTTCGTCCCAAATTAAGTGCGTCCCGGAGAGGTTTCGTACCTGCTTAGATCATAAGGGAAATCCAGTACAGATTTATGGCGGTTTCGAACCAATGCAAGGCCGTTCCAAGAGATTACATCCTAGAGTTCTCGTCCCAAATCAAGTACGTCCCGGAGAGGTTTTGTATCTATATGCTACCGTTTTTCAGTGCAGTCGTCTTTATTTAACAGTCTGAAGGACAGCTATATTCCCCGCCGCCTTCAACTGTGACGTTGACCTTGCGTAGGCATGGTTGACATATAAGTTTTGAATAGTCTAATTGAGGTGAACATTTGACAAAATTTAATGAAAATCCTTCAAGAGGTAAAGGAGATATAGAGCAGACAGAAAATCAAAGGTTAAAACTCGTGACCTTGACCTCGAGCCAGCATGTTAAGTCATTGGTTCTGCACATTGTCTCACTGAGCCAAACATTTGACCAAAATGTTATGAAAAACCCTTCCAGGGATAAAGGAGATATGGAGTGGACACAAAATTAAAGGCTCAAATTCGTGATCTTGGTTATGGGTTCTGCACACCGTCTCACTGAGGCGAACATTTGATCAAATTTAAATGAAAATCCTTCTAGGGGTAAAGGGGATATGGAGCGGACACGAAATTAAAGGCTCGTGGCCTTCAGTTGTGGCCTTGACCTCGAGTCGGCATGGTTGAGCTATGGGTTCTGCACATTGTCTCACTGAGGCAAACAGTTGAATAAGATTTAATGAAACTCTTTCCATGGGTAATGGAGATATGAAGCGGACACAAATTAAAGGCTGAAACTCGTGACCTTCAATTGTGACCTTGACCTTAAGTCGGCATGGTTGAGTTATGAGTTCTGCACATTGTCTCTCTGAGGCGAACATTTGACCAAAGTTTAATGAAAATCCTTCTAGGGGTAAAGGAGATCTGGAGCGGACACAAAATTAAAGCCTCAAACACAAGACCTTCAACTGTGACCTTAACCTTGATTCAGCATGATTGAATTATGAGTTCTGTACATCGTCTTACTAAGGCAAACATTTGAATAAGATTTAATGAAAATCCTCCCTGGGGTAAAGGAGATACGGAGCGGACACGAAATTAAAGGCTCAAACTCGTGACCTTAAATTGTGACCTTGACCTTGAGTCAGCATGGTTGATTTATGGATTCTGCATATCATCTTACTAAGGCGAAAATTTGACCAAAGTTTAATAAAAATCTATCTAAAGGTTCAAGAGATATAGAGCGGACACGAAAGAGTTCGGACGGACAGATGGACAGAGGGACGGACAGATGAAGGCCATTCCTATAATCCTTCTCCGCCTCGCGGCGGGGATTAAGGCTCAGATTCAAGCGTATTCGTTGAAGATGTTGGTTTTATGTATCAATTCATAATTATTCAGCCCGTATAAATTTCCTGGTTCTAAAAACAACTAGCACTTTATTATGCCCCCAACTTCAAAGAAGTTGGAGGGGCATATGCTTCTGGGCTGTTCGTCCGTCCGTCCGTCCGTTCGTCACGCTTTTTGATGCATAGCATAACTTTAGAACCGTGAAAGCTACTGTTTTGAAATTTCAAATATGGATTCCTCATGAAAAAAATAGCTGACATGTATTTTTTCTTGACAGGATTATGCCCCTTTTCTGAGTTATGGCCCTTTGAAAACATACGGATGCAATCTTGTTAGCAAAATATCTAAAAAACTATTGAATCTAGAGCCTTGAAACTTCATAAATAGACTGGTAGTGATGAGTAGACAACCTGATTAACTTTTGAAGAAATTTTGAAAAATACTTCTTGAGTTATGGCCCTTTGTAATTTTGGGCATTTTACCTTGTCAGCAAAATATCTCAAAAACTGTTAGAGCTAGAGCCTTGAAACTTGGTAAATGGATTTATAATGATTAATAAGTGATCTGACTAACTTTTGAAGAAATTCTGAAAAATACTTCATGAGTTATGGCCCTTTGTAATTTTGGGCATTTTTACCTTGTCAGCAAAATATCTCAAAAACTATTGAAGCTATAGCCTTGAAACTTGATAAATAGACTGGTAGTGATGAGTAGACAACCTGATTAACTTTTGAAGAAATTTTGAAGTATACTTCTTGAGTTATGCCCTTTTGTAATTTTATGCATTTTACCTTGTCAGCAAAATATCTCAAAAACTGTTAGAGCTAGAGCCTTGAAACTTAGTAAATGCATTTGTAGTGATCAATAAATGATCTGATTAACTTTTGAAGAAATTTTGAAAAAATACTTCATGAGCTATGGCTCTTTGTAATTTTGAGCATTTTTACCTTGTCAGCAAAATATCTCAAAAACTGTTGCAGCCAGAGCCTTCAAGCTTAATGAATAGACTGGTAGTGATGAGTAGACAACCTAATTAACTTTTGAAGAAATTTTAAAAAAATACTTCTTGAGTTATGGCCCTTTGTTATTTTTGGCATTTTTACCTTGTCAGCAAAATATCTAAAAAATTTTTAGAGCTAGAGCCTTGAAACTTGGTAAATAGATTTGTAGTGATGAGTAGACAACCTGTTTAACTTTTGAAGAAATTCTAAAAAATACTTCATGAGTTATGGCCCTTTGTAATTTTGGCCATTTTTACCTTGTCAGCAAAATATCTCAAAAACCGTTGGAGCTAGAGCCTTGAAACTTGATGAATAGACTGGTAGTGATGAGTAGACAACCTGATTAACTTTAAAAAATACTTCCTGAGTTATGGCCCTTTGGGCATTTTTATCTTGTCAGCAAAATATCAATAATTGTTAGAGCTAGAGCCTTGAAACTTAGTAAATGGATTTGTAGTGATGAGTAGATGACCTGATTTACTTTTGAAGAAATTCTGAGATATACTTCATGAGTTATGGCCCTTTGTAATTTTGGGCATTTTTACCTTGTCAGCAAAATATTTGAAATTTTATATTTGGGTTCCCAATGAAAAAATAGCTGACCCGTATTTTTTTTCTTGTCCAGCATGTTTGTTTAGAGTTATGCCCCTTTGAAAAAATCAGAATTAAATCTTGTGAGCAAGTTATCTCGAAAAGTATTTAAGCTGGGTTCTTGAAATTCGATATAGTGAGTGGAAATATGTGGTAATTACCTAATTATATTTTGAGAGAATTCCGTGAAAATATTGATAAAGTTACTGCCTTTTGCGGTTCTGCGCATTTTGACCTTGTCAGCAAGATGTCTCGAAAAATACTTAAGCTAGGGTCTTGAAATATTATATGCTGATTGGGGATGATGTGAAGATTATCTGATTTGGCTTTTAGGGAATTCCATGAAAAATTGTCATAGTTATGGCCCTTTGTAGTTCTAGGCATTTTGACCTTGTCAGCAAGATATCTCAAAAAAGTATTTAAGCCAGAGCCATGATATTTGGTATACTGATTGGGATTGAGGAGGAGATCACCTCATTAAATTTTGAAGCAGTTAAATGAAATGTTGGAGTTATGGCCCTTCGCAATTTCTGGCTATTTAATGTCCTTGCTTTATTGTGTATAGTAAACTTTAGAACCATGTATGCTAATGTTTTGATGTTTCATATTTTGATTCCTCATGAAAAAAAATAGGTGACCCGTATTGTTTTCTTATCCCAATTATCTCCTATTTTAGAGTTATTTCCCTTTGATAAAATAACATTGAAATCTCGTATATTTGTACTGTTGCCATGGGCAAGCAGTGTTGGGGTCAAGCAGTGTTAGAGTCAGGCAGTTGGGGGCATAGTGTTTTACAAACACCAGCTCTAATTGTTACAGCATTCGATTTATGGATATGTTCGGTGCAAACTTTGTAATACTTTTTAATTTTCATATTCTGGTTTGAGTGTCATAAATCCATTACTTAAACAACATTTCTGGACGACTCATAAAATTCATAGGAGATAAAACTGATAAAACTTATCCAGGTACACCTGATAAAAAAAAAGAAACTTGAGCATGGCTGCTTTAAAGTTATTTGTCAATGGTTAAAATGTGCGTTTATAGAAAGGGCATTGCGTCGGAAAATGTTCATTGATATAATGCGACATCCTGAACATTTTTCTCGATATACTTCAATATTGTCTCCTTCTCTTCATAAGCTACCTTTTTTTATTACAGTACTTCCGAGAGCTTCATTAACTTAACCATTACTTTCATACAAAACAAACCCAATAATGTCCTTGTTAATTGTTAAACGTTTTAACGTTTGTAAAAATCTGGGCCCAGTTGTTCAAAGCGTAGTTAGCTTAACGAGCTCGTTAAGGGTCATTTCGTTAACTGTTTTAGCGGATTCAATACACAATATTCTGATATTTTTTGCTGAAAAAAATGTGAGTAGCTTTTGCACTGCAAAAGCTACTCACATTTTTTCAGCAAAAAATTTCAGCATATTTGCGTATCACTCGATGTAAATTTTAACGAATCGTTAACTAACGACATCGTTAGCTTTGAACAACTGGGCCAGAACGCCAGAAACATATCAGCAATAACCAAGCATTGTACCATCATCACATCAAATGGATTGATATATTTGTTAGGTTTTGTCACGCTTCTGTCTGCGTTAAGATTTGTACAATATTAGAAACGTGCTCAACATAGCAAAGTAAGAAAGTGAACATCAAGAACCGATGCAATCAGATCCACATTGAGTTTACTTATTTGGTCTGTCCCATTTATTCATGAGACTAATCTGAACCAGCTATCTGCCGTTTCAAAACGTAAAACAGAACGGCTTGTTAATCAGTGTTCCGCTTTTGAATATAGTTTTATGGCACATTTACCACGACAGAAAAAAAAAGGTCGACGAAACTAGCTCCTTGTCGATGGAACTAGCTCTTTCTCGAGGGAACTAGCTCGGACAGTGATTTCGTCACTATTCGCCAGCTATGTTTTTTTTTTTTTTTTTTTTTTTTTTTTTTTAACGCTAGTATTTTTCAGCTAACTTATAATGTTTCATGTTTTATTTCACCAGGAATGGTGCTTTAGGCTGTATATTTGACGTAAAGGGAAAAAAATCGTGGGCCCAAATCTCCGTGTTGACAGATTGTTTAGAATTTTGAGTTCCATGTTCCAAAATTATGGCAAAATTATATTCGAGTCCTGTATACTTCTACGGTAAATTCTAACAGATTGCTGTTATAGCACTTTTGCCCTTTTAAAAGTTTCATCAACCGCCCTCGTCTCCCCGCTCCCCCACCCTCGAAAAAAAAACAACAGCAACAACAAAATATTACATTGAATAGAATGACGTTATTCCACATAAACAAGAATGTTGCTGACGTCAACAAAACGTAGATAGAAATGCTTATTTAAGGGCGGCTAAGAGAAAACTCTAGCACAGGGTTGAATGTTAAGGTCTTGGTAAATAGCCGTATCAAATTCCAACTTCTTAGCTTAAAAGGTACCCAAGATACGATCTCCAAGAGAAACGCGAAAGTAAATGTGAATGTAAATTTGAATGTCAACTTACACATTTGTTAGAACGTGACACGTACGTGCGTAAGGACGTAACATCACAGCGAAACGCCATATGCCCCACTGCTACCTTCGGCAGGCGGGACATAGCAAAAGTTTAGACTAAATGCTGATTCCAGGGCGGCAACTGTATGTCACGTAACGTTAAGTAAAACAATTTACGGTTTGTTCTGTAGACTTTTTAGCAAAAACTAGAAATGTGTCCAAAGGACATGGATGCCCCCGCCTGAAAAACTTAACCCATTTATGCCGAGTGGATTCTTCTACTTTAACTCTTTGGACTTGTTCATTTCCAATATAAGGGGTGTCTGGTTAGTTTTTATTATTGTCTTGTTTTGTAGAAATATCTGAACGTAATGCAAACAGTGTAGACCCGGATCAGACGCCGCGTGCTTCGGCGTCTGATCTAGGTCTACACTGATTGCCAGTGTCCTTTTATGGGACGCTAGGCTTATATGGGTTAAACGCGAATTGCTAACGCCGGACGCGGACGGACGGACGAATGGCGGGGACATAAAAAAACATGTTGAAACAACACATGAATCTGTCCATTCTAGCACGGCTTCAAACAGATATGAGGATGGGTATTTATGCAAGAACCACAAATTAAAGAAACTGTACAAACGCATCAGATTTAATGTAACTATTTTAAAGCACCGTATAATTCATATGAAATTTCAAGCCTCATCTGCTCGAGAGAAAAAAAAAAAAAAAAAGAAGAAAACTTAAGACTACCGTCTGTTGCAATTTGATTGGCTACTAAAGGTACATTTTCAAGTTACATGTATATGTTTGTTTGTTTGCGTTGAGGTTTTACGGCCCAGTTAACCAATTGGGCTCATGTCGAGCGCGGTCAGTTTACCTAACCACACTTTTACTGGACAGGCTTAGTCCTCTAAGCCGTTAACCAGTACTTGTGCACAGTCTTTTGCTAGAAACTGACAACTGCCCTTCTTGAATCAGCGGAAGGGAGAGAATGGCCGTAGAAAATATTTCATTATCAATCTCCACGAAAGAATGTTGCCGACCCGCGGGGCGGGGTGGAGGGGAGGTCGACCCTGCTACCTCCTGATCGCCAGTCGGGCGCGCATCCAAATGAGCTACAGAGGCCGGCTAAATGTGTATGATAAACACTGCATTTCTACAGTATATCTTGATCTGATGTGCTGGGTCACACCTAGCTAATGTTCCTATTAACTCGACGCGATGAAAATCATGAGAATAGGTTACTGTAGTAGTATTTAGGATATTTTACAACTGCACAGATCATCGCATGCATAGAGACAGTCTGATTAAGAACTACATAATTTGTTAAATAATATCCAAAGAATCTATACAGCTGACTGTATAGACCCTGGTCAGATTGTACGCATTTCGCTTTCAGTCTACACTAATCGCATTTGTGATAAAGAACATGCAGTTGAACTCCAATAGCTCGAACACCGATGGCTCGATTACCATGGCTCATTCGAACTCGTTCTTTAGCCCCTTCCAAATTCTTCCAATAGCTCAAGAAAAATATTTAGGAAAATTTTCTTATTTTATCGTGAAATTGTATGTTATGTGTAACCATATGAGTACACTCAACATACCATTTGATATTGTATAGAAAGTCGAAAAAAATTTCCCAAATTATCGCCATTTTCTTCCTGACAAATATATAGGGAAATTGTCTTTTATCACAAAATTGTATGTTATGTGTACTCATTAGAATCGCCTCGAGTACACTCAACATACCATTATTGTATAGAAGGTCGAAAAGATGTCTCAAATTATCGCTATTTGCTTCCTGACCCGGCGCCATGATTAACCCTCGCTGGCTCGGACTATCAATGTCTCGAACAAATTTCCATGGTCCAAAAGATGATCGTGCCAATGAAATTCGACTGTATTTATCTTTTAAGCCTGCTTCAGTTTAAATGGGAAAGGTCCCTTTTACAAGGAATCGATATACTTTCAAAGGAAGTGACTCTGTCAAAGTGTATTTGTCTACCTTCTAATAAGCGCTCTACTCTAACAGGAAAGACTTTGCTCCCTTTCTTTTAGAGTAAATCTCTTTTCAGAAAGGAGCCGGATGTGCAAAAAGAAAACAGGAAGTCACAAACGTTGCCCCCCTTGTTAAACATGGCGGAAAACCTACATAGTGTATCAATAACTCCATAAGAGTAGCCTCAAGTTTACAGAAAATCAAATGCTGGGTGGATGGTAGAGGACAGGCAACATTTCGTCTGTAAAAGTAGTCTCCATTTGCGAAAATGGAGATAGAAACTTTCAAACGTATCTTTTCACCTTGAAACACTTTTACAGTTCCTGATTACTGGGTATACTTGGGCATTGGTGGGTTGAAATATGTTCAGTTTCTTAATTTTCTCCTGGTAATGGGACAGGAAATTGAGCTGAGTACCAACAGACTCTACCACTTCCAGGCTCTATCCGGGTAAACAGCGAATGACCGGATCAACTCTTGGACGATGCGCAGTCAGATCTGGCATATACCCAGCGGGCATATGACGTTTATACAACCGTCGTACCAACGTCGATGCAACGTCATGACGTTGCATCGACGTTGATGCGACGTTGTCTTGACGTTGCTTCCTCGCTGGGTATGCTAAAGTATCTTTTCCGTGACGCATTTGGTTATGTCTGAATTCTCCTCACCCGTTCCAGAAAGAGTTGTTTAGCATATTGATATAAATGTACATCAGCTTCAACGAATTGCATCATCCGAGCATATTCCTTTTCTGATATGACCTCATCACCCTCGTCATCTAACAACGTCTTAAAATGTAACCTGAATTGTAAATTGAAGGTATGTTGAAACAGCTTCCTGGTTTCTTCCTGGTACTCCGTTAGACCGAAGAACGCCATGTGCTCAATGTTCTCCAAGGCGCTCTCCAGAATGGCCTTTGTTCTCTCTGCTGGTTTGAGTGCCCGCCTATCATAACAATGACTCTTAGTTAAATTCGCCAACATTCGGGTCTGCCTGTTTGTGGCAAGATTATCGCGACAATCCATAAATTCTGTGAAAGTGACATATTCCCATGTCCTCTCGTTGAAACACGGGCGGACGTCAAAGTAACCAACGCTCTTGTCGTTACAATGTAACTTGGCGTCTTTCCAGTGGTTCCCTATCCGGTGGTGCTTCCATTCGCTCAGGTACCGGGAAACAGGATCGCGTAGCAACGTGATGTAGAAATACCTGAAACAGAAATAGAGAAAGTTAACCTTTACCACCTCTGGCAAAATTCTGCAGACGACAAATTGACGATATTTTTCTTCCTTTTTCCCAAATAATAGGTTTTGAAATTTCGTGCAAACTGACACCTTTAATCAGAAAAAGAATCAAAATGCCGTCTGCTGAATTATTTACCCAGAATGCAGAGCATTTAAAAATGCTTTTCTTTGGTAGAAAACATAGCAGGTTTCATAACCACAGAGGAAGACATTTTCATTAATGTACAGAGGGAACAACACATTAATATATACAGTCTCGTTATCTCAAATTCCAAGGGACTCTCTGAAATACTTCGAGATATCCGTACCTCGACATATTTAGATTTGCAGAATTGAAGAAAAAATAATTCGAACAACCACATTAAACAAATATAAATGAAATTGGACTAAAGTTAGAGATACATTGAAAATATTGTGGAAAAGAGGAGAAATTGCTCCTTAGGAGGAATTTCTCCTCTTTTCCACAATATTTTTTTTACCTGTTGTTAGATTTTCATGTTTAGGCAGGGACCAAATTTTCACTTCGAGATAAGCGGTTATTCAAGATAAGCGAGGTCGAGATAACGAGAGTCAACTGTATATGTTATTCATTTAAATTTTGCATATATTATTTACTGAAGGCTTTATTTTCTGCGTATCTTCGCTTATTTTTCATGATCTCCTCTGATATAATTAAATATTCAACACGAAATTTCAAACAATAAAAGAACTTTGCTCATTTGAAAATTAATTTATGTTACCTTTGACTATGGCGTGATATACGTTGCAATATTGTATCTAGTAATATATTTGTTCCATATTCAAATATGTATTCTATATTAAGATATTTATGCCCAATAAAAATTTATTCATATGCAAAATAGATATTTATTGGCAATAAATCTTATTTATTGGCAATAAAAATTATTTATTTGCAAAATAAATATTCATTGGCAATAAAATATATTTATTGGCAATTAAATTTATTTGTTGGCAATAAAAATATTTGTTCTATAAGTATATTCATCGACAACAAAAGATATGTATTGGCAATAAAAATATAATTATTCAAAATATAAAATATTAATAAAAGTGATACATATTTATTGAATCAATATTCTGTTTTGTAACAATAAAAAATATTTATCTGCAATGTGCTAAAAAATGTTGGGTAAAATTAGCATTGTGGGATATGACACGGTTTTGTATCAGCGAATTTCATTGGCTCTGTGAAACCTAATAATGGCAGCCTCTATTGATTACATAGAGCGCTGTCATATTGTTTTGGTTCGCAGTTTATGGTCAACTCGATCCTTGGCCGTTTCGACCATAGTCAATTCGCATCTTTTGATTCTTGGTCACATCGCACCCCCGGACACAAGTCAACTCAATATTTCTCTTGTGTGTTGCAGTTTCTTTGTTTTGGATGTGACTTGTAATTCGCGCGGAATAACGGGGCTGATCATTGACCATTAGTCCATACGTGTCTATCGGTCCTAATGTTTCCATGCAGACTGGGAAACTAGAGCTAAAGTTCTCATAGAAGTGGTAACAAAACTGCAACAAAGTCTCTAACATTCTAGGTAACCGGCAAACATGGGGGCATCTAAGGACGAAAGTCTAAGATGCGAAAATCTAAGCAGCGAGTTGACCAAGGATCAAATCACCGGAAATTTTGTCGAGCCACTGAAAATATCTGTTACAAGGCGACTGTACATCATATCCCACAAAACTAATTTTACCCAATATATATATTTTTTAACTTACAATAAATATTACTTTTTTGTAAAAATTGTCAATAATTTTTTTTTTTTTTTTTTTTTTTTTTTGGCAAATAAATATATAGTCTATATATTGTGATTTTTTATTGTCCACACAAAATATTGTATCAATGCATATTTCGTTTGCAAAAAATATATATACATCGCACATAAATATTTTTATTGTGAATAAATATATTTTTATTGCCAATGAATATTTTATCGTAAATAAATATATTTCTATTGGCAATAAATATTCATGTAGCAAAGAAATATATTTTTATATCGCAAATAAATGTTTTATTGTAAATAAATATATTTTATTGGCAATAAATATCTTAATATAGAATACATATTTTTAATATGGAACAAATATATTATCAGATATAATATTGCAACGTATATCACGCCATATTTGACTGTGGTCAAAATTGTACAAAATCTAACGGTTAGTTAATGAAGACCTTCACTTTCTGACTGAGATATTCACAATGGTTGCCTTTCCATTCGAAGAAAAAATAATCGAGTATTTTACCTTCTGTCAGGATTTTTGCCTTCTGTCTTGTCAAGACTCTCAGCTACACATTCATGAAGCATCGTCCAATCAGCATGCAAGCCGCAAGGCCAGCCAACCGAGAACCAGCTAAAAAGCCACACGTGACCGCCACGTGTCTTACATAGGCATGGATTGGTTATCATTTCCTTTGTACAGTTGCAAGGTTTTTCAAGTATAAGATCTTTCATTAAGTGCTCATTAAATACTGTCCCGCCTGCCTTCTGAATGTGAAGATATACAATGACGTCTTTATTGATATTGAAATCCGTTTCGGTTTTTAATACTTCCGGTTTGAACTCGAAACGAGGCTGCTCTCCTTTCAGGTACGTTTCAATGGCCTCTTTGGATGATGGCAGATGGAACTGATGGTTTATGAAAGGTTGTCGGAATGTTGAATTACTTGTGAGGTTCTGCCTGTAAAACGAAGCACGATGGCCGTTTTTGACCGGGATATAACGTCTCTTTGGGGTGCTAGATCTGTAGATGAAAAAGTAAACCATGACACAGAGGGCGATGAGGACCATGAAAATCTTCTTGTTGCGTCGCATCTCGAATGTCAGGAAATGCATTTTAGAAAAACCACCTGAAAGAAAGACAGAAAACAGTCTATAAAAAGCTGCACGTGTTTATACTACTTTGGGCCATTTTGTAAACGTCCTACGTTTCACTTTTTGGTTTCTGGTCAACTCGTACCTTAGTCAACTCGTACCTAAGTCAACTCGTACCTACTTTTGGTCAACTCGTACCTTAGTCAACTCGTACCTTAGTCAACTCGTACCCTTTTTTCAAATCATGCCATTTTGGGTTGTCGTACCTAAGTATCTAATTTCAGTTATCAAATTACATATTAATTTGTGGAATGTGATTGTTTGATTTATTTATTCATTAATCCTTAAAGCGCCAAGCAAAATTTGTAGCAGACAACATTTTGAATATTTTATTTATTTTTTCAGAGAAAATAAGTCTTGACATTATCATGTGAAGCATCTGCTAGGCTGATGATTCACATGAAATATTAAGACTTTTTTCTATGAGAATAAGAAAATAAAAAATATTTTCTGCTGCTATTGTGACTGGCGGTTTAAGGGTTCTGCAAATCTGATATGTCGAGGTACCGATATCTCGTACTTCAGATCTGGAGTCCCTTGAACTTCAAAATAACCAGAGTCAACTGTAATTGAACGAAGTCATACTTAAGCTGGGAGTTACTTAGATCTGCCTGCACATAACGCATTCCGCATAGCTCCAGAAAAGAGGAATATTCAGATAAATATTTTCCTTATTTCTCCACGAAAACATATGCTGAGGATACTTATTTGAAGAGTCTCACTGATGCACTTCTAATGGTTTGCCACAACATATATTTCATGGAGAAATAACAAAATATTAAAACTCATGATTGAAAAATAAATACATCTAGAGATGTATTCATTATTTGCCTACAGTCATTGAATATCATCGAATACCTTGACTTTAACACTTACCACGCTATGGGCAGATTCAGCAGACGACAAACTGAAGTGATTCTTTTACATTTTCTTAGAAAAATAGATCTGACACTTAATGTAAATTGTCTCCTAAGGAGACAATCTGCATTAAGTGTCAGATCCTATTTTCTTGGAAAGAGTAAGAAAAAATATTTCAAAATCCCATCTGCTGAATTTGTTAACCAGCATGCAAAAGTGTTAAAAAGACTTCCTTTGAGCTGATGAGACTTACAAAACTGTAACCCATTTATAGACTGAATAATTTACCCCACATTATATTAGAAGATTCTAATTTCGCTTTTAAGAAAGTCTAGTGATTCAGATATTATTTAGATAAAAATGGTTGAACTGTTTGCAAACAGTGGAGACCCTGATCAGAAGCAGCCTTCTGCGACTTCTGCGGCATCTAATGTGCGTCTTCACTGTTTATTATCTATCTATCTATCTATCTATCTATCTATCTATCTATCTATCTATCTATCTATCCGTCCACTATCTCTTTTTTAAAGAGGTACGTCCACTATCTCTTTTCATACGAGTTGACCAAACTAGGTACGAGTTGACCAAACCAGGTACGAGTTGACTTGGGAGGTACGAGTTGACCAGAAAACGGGTACGAGTTGACCAAAAATAGGTATGAGCTGACTAAGGTACGAGTTGACTAAGGTACGAGTTGACCAGTTACCCACTTTTTTACTTGATTTATATGGGTCGTATCAAGGGAAATGCACCTTTTTGGCATAAGCGGATATCGAAGGCCCGATCAAACTGCAATTTCACGCAGTCTGATCAGGGCCTTCGCTGTCCGCTTACAAAGTCTTTGGATACTGTAGAATAAAGCTATGTGTTGAAAATGGCCTTATCAAATTGTGCGGCGACAGGTATGATAGAGCACTGGTGCTTTTATGTCACCAATCTTAAGAAAATAAAGCCTCGGGATAGAGCACCGGATTTTGAAATGTTCAGATGAACACGGCAGCTGATCTCCACACGCGCAACACCGTGTTGTAAAAAGAATATATTCCGGAGTATGGGGCGCCGTTTTACCATTTATTCCCTATTTATAGATATCCATAATTAGTTATAGGAATACATAAATTGAATCGAAATAGTGATATCCATAATTATTTATGGATATCAGTAATTATTTATGGACATCCATAATTCGAATTAATGATATCCATAATTCAAATTATATATATTCATTTACATGTACCTAAATGATTTATGGATATCACTACTTCCAATTATGGATATCACTAATTCGAATTATGGATATCACTAATACTTATGGATATCATTAAATCACCCCATTTATGGATATCGTTAATTCGAATTATTGATATCCATAAATCGAAATAGTTATATCCATAATTTAAATTAGATATATCCATAAATCATTTAGATGATTGGATATCTATATTTCGAATCACTGATATCATTTATTCGGTCCATTTATGGATATCACTAATTCGAATTATGGATATCAATAATTCGTCTTTGCAAGTAAAAAATAAAAACGACTGCTCCCTTTGCAAAAGCGGGAATATCAGATTTCCTACTCGGTTTTTCTGGCCGGCCTCGGTGGCTCAGTTGGATGCGCCATCCGACTGGAGACCAGGAGGTCGCAGGTTCAACCCCCGCCGAGGTCGGCAACATTCTTTTGTGGAGATTGATCGTGAAATATTTTCTACGGTCTTTCTCTCCCTTCTGCTGATTCAAGAAGGGCAGTTGTCAGTTTCTGGCGAAAGAATGTGCACAATACTGGTTAACCGCTTAGAAGACTAAGCCTGCCCAGTAAACGTGTGGTTAGGTAAACTGACCGAGTTCAACATGACCCCAATGGGTTGACTGGGCCGTAAAACCTCAACACAAACAAACAAACTCGGCTTTTCTTAATTTCGTGTACCATTGTGTTTCATGTATTAGGCCTACATTTCATTTCAAATGCTCAGTTTTATATTTACAGACATCATTAGAAAACAACGAGCCGCTCGCCGTCTGTATCACAGGACCGTATAAATGAAGTCTCTTTTATTTCCACTAAAACCTCGAATTTTGGGCCTTGAAATTTTTATTCGAGAGAATAAATATAGAAAACACCAATGCAGAATAAATGAACGCAAAACATTGATTTTTTTTATTGTAAAACCACCGTTGTCAATAACGCGGAACTACCATCTTTCAGTGGTTATTTGAGTGGCGTCTCTTGTCAAACCCGTATTTTGCATGTAACATAATTTCGGAAGCCGCGTTTCTTGCTGTCAAAAAACTGCGGGTTTATTGGCATTTTGGATGAAATATCGTACTTATTGCTTCCTTATCATTATTTCTTACCTTTTTCTGGACGACATTTTTATCTGATGATTCTTCTTTTAAAAAGCAGAAAAAAAAAAACAAACTAAGTGGTGCAAGCAGAATACAATGAAGAGGTTTATCTAGATCTCTTTATATATTTTGTTTTATTTGAAGCCGTAATTTCGACACCTTGATTTTTTTACCAAATATTCTTCATTCGTTTATGAAACATTGTATGAAAAATCATGGTGTCGAATGTGGGGGCTTCATAATTTTTCAGCTGTCTTTTAACACCAAAAAATGTGAAAAAAAAAGTCAACTTTGGTGCTTTAGGGTCAGATTTGGTAGTGCTCTTAAAGATTCAAAACAATTTTGGCAAATATTTCATACATAGTTGTAAAGACGAAATATTATAAAATATAAAAACTTACAAAATGAAACGTATTTCACAGTTTGCTAAAATAAGAATTGACAGGGCAGTAAACTACTATTCGTAAAACTAGCCCTTTCCTGGGCATTACCTTTAAAATTAATGAAACGTCAAAGAATGCTCAAAAACCCATGACCATGAGTCCAGGATAACCGGCGGGCGACTATGACATAACATGAAGAGGTAAATGTAGTCGTGCACATTGCAAACAGATGGAAGATGATATACAATTTACTTATCTCCATTTAACATACACGTTTTATCTTTTTTTTTTTTTTTTTTTTTTTACCTTGTTCATAAATAGCAATTTTTGTGATCACGACATCTTGAACTTGATCACGTGACTTAGGGAGAAATCATGAAAAACAAGGCTTTTGCAGTGAATTATGGATATCATTAATTCTAATTATGGATATAATTAATTCAGTCCGATTTATGGATATCACTAATTCGAATAAATGATATCCATAATTCGAATAAGTGATATCAATATTTCAGCAAAAAAAATGGATATCCATAATTCGATTTATTGATATCCATAATTCGAATTAGTGATATCCATAATTCGAATTATGGATATCCATAAATCGATATGAATTAATGATATCTGTAAATCGAATTATGGATATCATTGATTCAATTTATGGATATCTATAATTCGAATTATGGATATCCATTATTCGGCTGATTTATGGATATCAATAATTCGAATTATGGGTAGCCATAAATCGATTTATGGGTATCTATAAATATGGATTAAATAGTACAACGGCACCCCATACCGGAGTTACCGGAGGTTGTTGCGGAGAATCAGTTTGCTGAAAAAAGGCTGACATTTTGGCACGATCGCCGATATCCAAAGTCGGGCGATGTAATTCAACCTCTTATTTAGTCTCCCATAAAATCAGACCGGAACGGTAGTCCTTTACGTACGAAAGAGCATTAGGGCCACATATACTTTTATTTCTATTGATAAGTATCTCGAAATTTCGACTTACTATCTCGAAATTTCGACATAATAAGTCGAAATTTCGACTTAATAACTCGAAATTTCGACTTAATAACTCGAAATTTCGACTTAATATCTTGAAATTTCGACATAAGATCTCGAAATTTCAACTTAGTAACTCGAAATTTCAACATAATAAGTCGAAATTTCGACTTAATAACTCGACATTAATGTCAACAGTTTTGCATGTTCTGTCTAAACTTGCTTCATGTAACATACATTCTGATGACTTTCTGATAACAGTTTCATCAAGTCTTACTTTATCAGGACTTTCTGTTACATTAGTATGATTACAAACTTGAATTTCGACTTAGTAACTCGAAATTTCGACTTAATATCTTGAAATTTCGACTTATTATCTTGAAATTTCGACATAAGATCTCTTGAACAGAATTCACACCTGGTAATCTCGTAAGGGGTAGCCGCTGGTTATACACTCAAAATCTTTATGCGAGCTTCCGGCCATGACTTACAAGACATCCAAATGTCAACAAACGGATACATTCTCCTGATTCATTGATTTTTAGTAAATTTCATAGACATATTTTGAATCAAAGCGCTGTGCGCGCTAGTGGCCTGGGCATCAGAAGGCCAAGGGGCTTCAAAGCTCACCAGATTTGAAAACGTGAAACTGCATGTTCATGTTGCCATACAAAGGTTTGTATAGACAAGATACCCAGTTTAATTTGCATCCATATTGAAACAAGATTGAATATTTGC
Organism: Anodontia alba; assembly: GCA_964016985.1. Classification (NCBI taxonomy): domain Eukaryota; kingdom Metazoa; phylum Mollusca; class Bivalvia; order Lucinida; family Lucinidae; genus Anodontia; species Anodontia alba. Next base: position 56,810,516 of record OZ024832.1, on the reverse strand, counting down.
TTGCAATGGCCAATGACTAGAGATCCATTTGAAAGCCTGTAAAATATACAACAAAAAAAAAAAAATAAAAAAAAAATAAAAAAATAAAAAAAAAATAGAAAAGTGTTCACAGTACACGGATGTCCCCGCTTTGGGGTCTATAATACTGTGCAAACCTTGCCAAATTAGCTTACGTCAATGCGGGAGCATCTGTGTACTTTGGACACATTTCTAGTTAACAGAGACTCCAAAAATAATGAGAAATGTAAAGTTCTTTGCCTGCAAGGTCAGTAACTCTTAAACCATGAGATTAAGAAACTCAATTATGTGTTCTCTAGTAAGTGATTTTCAACAAAGAATAAAAAAAAATAAGGAGAAATATAAGGCCCTTTGCCTGCAAGGCCTGTAACTCTTAAACCATAAGACTAAGAAACTCAGTTTTGTGTTCCCTAGTAAGTGATTTTCAACAAAGAATGCAAACCTAAGGAGAAATATAAGGCCCTTTGCCTGCAAGGCCTATAACTCTTAAACCATAAGACTAAGAAACTCAATTTTGTGTTCCCTAGTAAGTGATTTTCAACAAAGAATGCAAACCTAAGGAGAAATATAAGGCCCTTTGCCTGCAAGGCCTATAACTCTTAAACCATAAGACTAAGAAACTCAATTGTGTGTTCCCTAGTAAGTGATTTTCAACAAAGAATGCGAAAACAATGAAAAAAAAAAAAATAAATAAAAATAAGGCGTGCATCCAGAGTATAAGTAAGGGAGATAACTCCAGACGGCCAGATGGCCGGACAGACGGACGATCAGGCACCTTAGCCTGCAAGGCCTGGAACTCTAAAACCGTATGTCTGAGAAACTCAATTTTGTGTTCTCTGGAAGTGATTTTAGGTTTTAATGCAGCAGCGCCAGTTGCGCGTGGAGTTACGCAGTTGTAATAACATGTACGGGGACTGACTAGTATAGTATAAACATATCTTATTGCCTTTTCTTCAAATAATAGTACAAACAATGGGGTCCCCGGAACAAATGCTGAGTAAATTTAACATCTTGTGTATTTCAAAGTAGACGTAGGTTGCAGTGCGTCTTATTTGATATGTTAAATAAGTATTTCATAGTCCAGATAGCTGGAAATACCTTCATTTTGCATAACCAGCAGCTACCCCTTACGAGATTACCAGGTGTGGAATTGCAAACGAAGAATCAACTTGAAATATCATGTTGAAATTTCGAGATAATAAGTCGAAATTTCAAGATATTAAGTCGAAATTTCGAGTTATTAAGTCGAAATTTCGAGTTATTAAGTCGAAATTTCGAGTTATTAAGTCGAAATTTCGAGATCTTATGTCGGAATTTCGAGATAATAAGTCGAAATTTCAAGTTATTAAGTCGAAATTTCGAGATCTTATGTCGGAATTTCGAGATAATAAGTCGAAATTTCAAGATATTAAGTCGAAATTTCGAGTTATTAAGTCGAAATTTCGCATTATTAAGTCGAAATTTCGCACTTATTATGTCGAAATTTCGAGATAGTAAGTCGAAATTTCGAGATAACTATCAACAGAAATAAAAGTGTAAGTGGCCTTAATGCTCCTTCGTAAGGCTGAAAAAAGGCTGACATCGCCGATATCCAAAGTCGGGCGATGTAATTCAACCTCTTATTTAGTCTCCCATAAAATCAGACCGGAACGGTAGTCTTTTACGCGAATGCGGAACAAAAATAATTTTTCTCCCGTTGCAAGGGCGTTTAGATGACATATATGCATGTAAAACTGAATCATAGCTCCAGACAAGGCAAACTTTTACGCCAAAAATACTGATATTTTTCTTCTCCACAAAAGTACTTATGAGCTATGATTCAGTCGCCTACTCGGAAAAAATCTATGGAAGCAAAAAGAAATAACATTAGAATAACACTTTGCATGTTGGGTAAAACATTCAGCAGATGACATTTTGAAGTATTTTCTTATTTTTCCTAGAAAATAGGATCTGACACTCCATGCAAATTGTCTTCTAACAGAAAATAGGATTTGACACTTCATGCGAAATGTCTCATTTGGAGACAATTTGCATGAAGTGTCAGATTCTATTTTCTAGGAAAAATAAGAAAAGTATCATCAGTTTGTTGTCTGCTGAATGCATATAGCGTGGGAAGTGTTAATATAAGACTTTCATCAAATAAAAGGCAAGTAATATTTCTTACAGTAAAAAAATAAGAGGCAACATTGACAGTTTGAGAAAGCAATATGCAAGACAGTGAGCTAGTTCGCATAGAAGTTGTGGGGACACAAAATTCTGTAACTGTCTCTTGTAAAAAGTTTTGAATAAGTATGACATTTTTACAGCGCGAAATCCCCGTCCCCGTCACAATACACCGCCCCCACATCCCACCCCTCGGGACCATAGTACCCGAAAGTATGTGCATTCTACGTGCACTGTCACCGATTTGATTGTGCCTGTGAATTTCTTTTTGAATTATTTTTTTATTTTATTTTTGCCCTGCTATAGCGTTTCAAGGCTACTAAGTCCTCCACACTATCCCTTCAGCAGCCTCTAAACGATTGATGTCGTGTATTCTTGAACAGGCCACTGCCTTTTTGCATATATGTATATATTTTTTTTGCGACAGATCGCATGTTTAATTTGAATTATAAACCTTTGGACAATCTTTCAATGTGCTAATTTTTCATGTATCTGTACATAAACATCTCGATATCGCAAAAGTAACAATGTGACACAACGCGTATCAAACTTGACCTTTTCACTTTTGTACAAAAATGATATTGTTGATAGTGTTAGAAGAAAATTAAAATGAACACATACCTGTTGATATTATCAGGACACATTATCAACTGATCACTGTGCGTCCCTCTGGTTTCTTTTTTTTTTGGTGACAGTAATCGACTGCTGCGAATCTTGAAATATTTCAGCATGTGCAGATTGTTTGTGTAAATTACACAATCCTTTTGAAACACGCCGCTCAGGTAGTCAATTACACAGGTAAACTGGGTTCCCTAAGGGTAATCGATAAATAACTTTTATGACTATCTACTTTAAATCAATCGATCATAATCATTGGGTGCGCGAGGCTACGTTTAGAATTTAGCAGCATCAACAACGAGAGAGAGAGAGAGACATCACGAAAACATACCTATATAATTTTGATCCCCTTAAACCCCACTTTTATATAGTAAAACTGTGGTTTACAGGGGTATGGATTATGTTTCTTATTTCTGTTCAAAAACATAGATTTAGGGTACTCGTTAGAACCGCCTCGTCGAGGCGATTCTAATGAATATCCACAATACATGTATATGTTCTGAGCAGAAATATGAAAATATCAGAAATTTTTATCTGAAAATTTTCATTTTTCGGTGGTAAAATTTCAGTATATTTGAATAGGCAATGTTTTCGTAAGAGAGAGAGAGAGAGAGAGAGAGAGAGAGAGAGAGAGAGAGATGAATCATTAAAACTATTTACAAACAGCTATCAGATATGCTAATAATGCATACCTCTGATGTGGGAAGTTGAATGTGGGATTTAAACTCCTCCGTGGTTTCTGCAGCGAAACACAAAAGGAGGCAAATCATTTCATAGTGTGAATAGTCCCGGAAAAATAAAATATACAGTCGACTCTCGTTATTTAATCTAACAACCACATTTCACAAATGAATATGTAATTTGACCCATGAAGTTAGAGGTATTGTGAAAATAGAGCATCGGTGCATGACAGGTATCTTGTATAACTTGGCCACGTCAAGCGATAAAGTGCCTTCAAACATGCGCAGAATGTGCACTTAGATCATCCTGCGCATGCGCAGTGTCATCCATTCATACATAAAGTAGTTTCCAATTCTTTAGCGGATAGTGAAGGCCCTGATCAGACTGCGCGAATGCGCAGGCTGATCTGGGCCATCGCTGACCCCAGACACCTTTTCGCAATGCAAGGCCCATATTTTGAATCATGTGATGCATTAGTTTATCTCAAGCCACGGATGCATGGGTATTTTGATCCATCAAAGCAAGCGGTGCCTGGATGGATTTTGTGAAAGAATGCCAGAGAAGCCTGCTTCCGCCGCGCTTCCAGATTTCGCCATCGCAGTTCATCCAGCATCTCGCACACATGATTCGTGTTTCGCCAACGCCTACGAATCCAATGACAGCAATCCTCTTTTCATCTCTATTTAGCCTGTCACAGTTTTGAGTGTATGGATTCCAAACTGGGGCTGCGTACTCCATCTTGGGACGCATAAGCGTTTTATATGCGGATTCCTTGGTTTCTCTAGATACCAGAGAAAGGTTCTGGCGGAGAAAACCAAAAGTTTTTGTAGCTCTAGAAGAAATAGCTGAAACATGTTGACCGCAATCTAAATGTCTGAAATCGTAATAACAGATATTTGACGGACTGAACGTGTTCCAAAATCTGACTGTGCAATGCATATTCATGTTTAGTTTATTTGGAGAGTGTGTGCTGTGTCACTTCCATGGAACATTCAAGTTCATTTGCCAATCGGCTTCACTCTGAGCAAAAGAATCAAAGTCCTGCTGTAATATTTTGCTATCTTCTTCACAAATTGTGTTCCTATGAAGCAGTGGCAGATCCAGGATGATTTCTGAGTGGGTCGATTTGATAAAATTACCGTACTTACTCTAAATATTCAAATAGACAGACCTGGGTAAACAGTGTAGACCCAGATCAGACGCCGCAGAATGCGGCGTCTGATCAGGGTCTACATTGTTTGCCATTCACCCAACAATTTTACATACATTTATAGGTAGTAAACTGGACTTGTTGAAGAGAAGTATAAGATAAAGAGTAAAGGGTGTGAATATTAAGGCTTAATACGGTATCCCAAATGTATCCACAATTTCACATGAAAATGAAATTTTGAATCCGCGTGGGCCACGAACCCCCTCTGCATCAGCTCCTGTAAAGGACAGTCTTTTGCGAACAGACGCACTGAAGACCTCAAGTTATCTGAGAGATCCGTAATGAATATAAGAAAAAAGACCGGTCCAAGGATTGATGTTGTAGGACTTAATGCGAACTTATGGTGAATTGCATGTGACCGCCTCTTTAATCCAGGACCCATTTAATTGAGAAATGTATAACTTTAGTAACTACATCGCATAAACTTTCTCATTTCTTCCCGCCCACTCCCCATCCAATTGACTCTCCCAGTCTAACCACAGCTGGAGATAAGAGAGTGTATCTGGATAATATTTTTTCTTATTTCTCGAAAATGTTGTGATTACTCATTAGAAGTGCCTTGACGAGGCGCTTCTAATGAGTACCACTACATATTTTCATGGAGGAATAAGAAAAAAATATCAATACTTTTCGGTTGAAAACAAAAGTGCTACATCTGGAGCTATGCTAACAATATAATATAAAAACAGACTACATTTTAAAACCATCGTTTTTTTTTTTCATACAAAAAACAAGACTTGACTCTTCATTCAAATTGTCTCCTTCATTTGATTTTTTTTGTTTTCTATGACTGAAAAAAATAGCAATAATTTTCAACTGACTGAACCTACAGAGTGCTAAAGCTTAAAGCGTAGTGGAACTTCAATGTCTGGACCATCTTTGAGACCATGGAAATTTGTTCTAGACATGGGTAGTTCGAGCCACTGAGGGTTAATCATATCGCCAGTTCAGGAGGAAACTAGGGATGTCTTTTTGATCTCCTATAAACTAATGATATGCGGAGTGAACTCGTTAGAATCGCATCAATGAGACGATTCTAATGAGTACAAACAACATGCATTCCCATGAGCAAACTTCCTGAACATATTCCTAAATATTATTTTTCTTGAGCTATCGCAAGACGTGCCTAGGGACTCAGAACGAGTTCGAATCAGTCCTGCGGCTTAATAAGAGATATTGCGGCTTCCATTGCCTATCCATGCAAACACTTATAGTAGTTTTGAGCGTTTTCTGTAGTTGCCATTTTCCAAGCACAAAACTATTTACTCCTTGTTTGCTATACAAAACACAAAAAACACAAACATGATACGCCAATGTATTGCACATTAACCCTTAAAGAGCTAAGATGATTTGTGGCAGATGCCTTTTTGAAATGATTTTATTTTTCAGAGAAAATTAGACATTTGATGTGAATCATCTGTCTAGCAGATGATTCACATAAAATGTCAAGCCTTATTTTCTCTGGTAAAAATACTTCAAAGTTTCCTCAGTTGTATTGAATACTGCTTTAACTTTCATTGCCATTGGCGATAACACTAGGCTTTTGTAAGCAGCGTAGATCCTGATGAGACTCCTCATAGTGATTACATATAAACTACTTTCCAATCAATAGTTTGTTAAAAAAACAACAACAAACAAACAAACAAAAAAACAAAAAAAAAAAAAAAAAACAAACAAAAAAAAAACAGACGGCAAATGTAGTCCGTTAAGGGTTAACTAAAAACTTTTGAAAATAGCAAGTTAAATGAGATATTTAAAAGACAATTTTAGTTTCGGAGGAAAATCCTATTTTGTAAGCTCACTAGTGGCTATAAAGAGGCCATTTCGTAAGCAATCTTGCAGCTGAAAACAAGCTATCTGGTGGTTGAAAATTCTATTTTTGTCAGAATTTTTAACTGACTCATCCAGCACTGTAAAAATACTGTAAACCAGACAATGTATTAGTAATACGCTATGCCCCCAACTATATGCTTTTCCTTAAACATGCCTTGACCGTAATACTTAAGCACCAAAAAATGGCTAAGTTCACTTTGCATACAGTCAGGAATGGTTAGAGCTAGAATCCTGAATTTTTATAAATAACATCAGCATGGAAAAATAAGCGGACCGTGTTTTTTGTTTTTATTTATTTTTTGTTTTTGTTTTCTCGTTGGGATTCTCCTTGCGGAGTTATTCCATTTTTTTGGCTTGAGCATTTGACGACAGGCGGCGGGTATCTTACGTGCGTAACTCCTCCTACAGTTTTATAACGATCAATTTGAAACTTTGCAGGCTCTTTTGTCATGGTCTGTAGATGTGCATGTGGTTTTGGCATTATCGTCAATTTAATTTTTTTTTCTCACTTTTTTCAAGTTAACCATTTTTAGGGCTTAAATACTATTTAAGCTCTGTTATTATGAACAAGGCCACCCGTCTCGCATGATTGTTTAATCAGGTTTACCAATATATGCCTAGCGCCCGAGCCTTGGGATATACGCAGCCCGTGTAGGCCCAGATCAGCCAACGCAGAACGACTCAAAATGTTGTACACTGTATTTATAAGGAGTTTGCAAATCTTTCAAAGAATGAAATCAACCAGACATCCGTTAATTTGAACAAATGAACATGTCCATTGCTTTAACCATTATAGGACACAGAATTTTCCACTAAATACCTTTAAACTGATCCATTTTAAATCCACGGGGGTGTCAGTCTGGTTTCATTTGTTGTAGTCTTTGCAAAAATTCCTGTTGAGCAAACATTGGTGACTGATAAGACGATATGCAGCTTCTGACCTGGGTCAACACTGTTTTGCCAATGTCCCAAAGTGCTTTGGACAGATCCATCTTGAAGTTTTTGGTGTTGGACTTTAGAAATTTAAGGCCTGTTAGATTTGTTTATTTTGGTGTAAGTTTACAAAAGTTCCTAAACTTTGGCAAACAGGACGATGACAGGTTCTGAGCTGTTTCTAAATGATGTAAAACGAACGTTACTATTATCCGCGTAATATATTGATGCTCCTTATATATTTGCCTCATCTCCGGCTTGTCTTTTGAAGATGATTAAATAAATATCAAGAAGGCAGTCTGAAGGACAGCTCTATCTCCCGTTGCCTACAACTGTGACCTTGAGTCGGCATGGTTGGAACATAAGTTTTGCATAGTCTCACCGAGGTGAACATTTGACTAAAATTTAATGAAAATCCTTCCAGGAGTAAAGGAGATATGAAGCGGAATCGAAATTAAAGGTTCAAACTCGTGACCTTCAATCGTGACCTTGACCTCAGCCAGCATGTTGGGTCATGAATTTTGCGTATTGTCTCAATATGCGAAACATTTGACCAATATTTTATGAAAATCCTTCCAGGGATAAAGGAGACATGGAGCAGACACAAAATTAAAATCGTGACCTTGACCTTGAGTCAGCATGGTAGAGTTATGGGTTCTGCACATCTCACTGAGTCGAACATTTGACCAAAGTTTAATGAAAATTCTTCCAGGGGTAAAAGCGATATGGAACGGACACAAAATTAAAGGCTCAAACTCAAACACCTTCAGCTGTGACCTAGATCTTGAGTTGGCATGGTTGAGGTATGGGTTCTGCACATCATCTCCCTGAGGCGAACATTCAACCGAAGTTTAATGAAAATCATTTCAGGAGTATAGGAGATATGGGGGAGACACGAAACTCAAGGCTAAATCCAATGACCTTCAATTGTGAACTTGATCTCGAGTCGGCATGATTGAGTTATGGATTCTGCACACCACACCTCACTGAGAACATTTGACCAACGTTTAATGAAAATCCTTACAGAGGTAAATGTGGTATGGAGCGAACACATAATTGCAGGCTCAAACTCATGACCTTTTGCAAAAGCTACTCACATTTTTTCAGTAAAAATACCTGTGAACTAGAGCTGGTGTTTGTAAAACACTATGCCCTCAACTGCCTGATTCTAACACTGCTTGACTCCAATACTGCTTGCCCATGACGGTAACAGTACAAATATACGAGAGTTCAATGTTATTTTATCAAAAGGGAAATAACTCTAAAAAACAAATATGCCGGACATGAAAAAAAAAAAAAAAAAAAAAAAAAAATACGGGTCAGCTGTTTTTTATGGGAAACCTATATATAAAATTTCAAAAACCCTAGCATGCAGGGTTCTTGGGAGATGGCATGCTCAAAAAAGCGTGACGAACGAACAAACGGATGAACAAAGGCAAAATAATATGCTCCATCAATTTCATTCAAAACTGGGGGCATAATCAGGTCATCTATTCATCACTACCAATCTATTCATCAAGTTTCCAGCTTCAATACTTTTTGAGATATTTTGCTGACAAGGGAAACATGCCCAAATTTACAAAGGGCCATTACCCATGAAATATTTTTCAGAATTTACACAAAAGTTAATCAGGTCAACTACTCATCATTACCAATCAATTCACCAAGTTTCAAAGCTCTAGTTCTAACAGTTTTTGAGATATTTTGGTGACAAGATAAAAATGACCAAAATTACAAAGAGCCACAACTCAAGAAGTATGTTTCAAAATTTATTCAAAAATTAATCAGGTTGTCTACCCTCACTACCGGTCTATTCATCAAGTTTCAAGGCTCTAGCTCAACAGTTTTTGAGATATTTTGCTGACAGGGTAAAAATGTCAAAAATTACAAAGGGCCATAACTCATGAACTATATTTCAAAATTTCTTCAAAAGTTAATCAGGTTGTCTACTCATCACTTCCAGTCTATACATCAAGTTTCACGGCTCTAGCTCCATCAGTTTATCAGATATATTGCTGACAAGGTAAAAATGTCTAAAATTACAAAGGGCCATAACTCATTAAGTATTTTTCAGAATTTATTCAAAAGTTAATCAGGTCATCTACTCATCACTACAAATCCATTCACCAAGTTTCAGGGATCTAGCTCTAACAATTTTTGAGATATTTTGCTGACAAGGTAAAAATGTCCAAAATTACAAAGGGCCATAACTCAAGAAGTATTTTTCAAAATTTATTCAGATTAATCAGGTCATCTACTCATCACTACCATCTATTCATCAAGTTTCAAGGCTCTAGCTTCAATAGTTTTTGAGATATTTTGCTGAGAACATTGCATGCATATTTTTTCAATGGGCCATAACTCAGGAAAGGGTCATAATCCTATCAAGAAAAAAAATACGTATCATCTATTTTTTCATGAGGAATCCATATAAGAAATTTCAAAACAGCAGCATGCATGGTTCTAAAGTAATGCTATGCATCAAAAAGCGTGACGAACGGACGGACGGACGAACGCCCCAGAAGCAATATGCCCCTCCAACTGCTTCAAAGTTAGGGGCATAACTAGAGCTGGTGTTTGTAAATCACTATGCCCCCAACTGCCTGACTCTAACACTGCTTGACTTCAACACTGCTTGCCCATGACGGTAACAACAGTACAAATATATGACATTTCAATGTTATTTTATTAAAAGGGAAATGACTCTAAAATGGGAGATAGTTCGGATAAGAAAAAAATACGGGTCACCTATTTTTTCATGGGGAATCCAAATATGAAATTTCAAACTAGCATGCACAGTTCAAAACTTATGCTATGCATCAAAAGTGCGCAATGTAAAAATACCCAAAATGACAAAGGGCCATAACTCAAGAAGTACTTTTCAGAATTTATTCAAAAGTTAATCAGGTCATCTACTCATCACTACCTATCTATTCCATAAATTTCAAGGCTCTAGCTTCAATAGTTTTTGAGATATTTTGCTGACAAGATTCCATCCATATTTTGGCAAAGGGCCATAACTCAGGAAAGGGGCATAATCCTGATAAGAAAAAAAAAAAAAATATGTGCCAGCTACTTTTTCATGAGGAATCCGTACGTAAGTTTTGAACTGTGCATGCTAAGGTTTGAAATTCCATACATGGTGGAATTTCAAACCTTAGCATGCACAGTTCAAAACTTATGCTATGTATCAAAGTATGCAATGTAAAAATGCCCAAAATGACAAAGGGCCATAACTCAAGAAGTACTTTTCAGAATTTATTCAAAAGTTTAACAGGTCATCTACTCATTGCTACCAATCCATTCCTTAAATTTCAAGACTCTAGCTTCAACAGTTTTTGAGATATTTTGCTGACAAGATTTCATCCATATTTTTTCAAAGGCCCATAACTCAGGAAAGGGGCATAGTCTGGACAAGAAAAAAATATGGGTCAGCTATTATTTTCATGAGAAATCTAAATATAAAATTTCAAAACCCTAGCATGCACAGTTCAAAACTTATGCTAGGCATAAAAAATGTGCAAAGTAAAAATGCCCAAAATGACAAGGGGCCATAACTCAAGAAGTACTTTTCAGAATTTACTGAAAAATTAATCAGGTTATCTCATCGCTACCAAACTAGTCCTCAAATTTCAAGAATCTAGCTTCAATAGTTTTTGAGATAGTTTGCTGACAAGATTCCATCCGTATTTTTTCAAAGGACCATAACTCAGGAAAGGGGCATAATCTCGATAAGAAAAAAAAATACGCGTTAGCTATTTTTTCATGAGGAATCCATATATGAAATTTCAAAACCCTAGCATGCACAGTTCAAAACTTACGCGATGCATCAAAAAGTGTGCAATGTAAAAATGCCCAAAGTTACAAAGGGCCATAACTCATGAAGTATTTTTCAGAATTCAGTAAAAAATTATTCAGGTCATCTACTCATCAATACCAATCTATTCACCAGGTTTCAAGGCTCTAGCTTCAATAGCTTTTGAGATATTTTGCTGACAAGGTTGCATCCATATTTTTTCAAAGGGCCATAACTCAGGAAAGGGGCATAAGCCTGATGGGGAAAAAAATACGTGTCACTTTTTTTTTTCATGAAGAATCCATATATGAAATTTTAAAACCCTAGCATGGACGGTTCAGAAATTATGCTATGCATCAAAAAGCATAACGGACCAGAAGCAATATGCCCCTCCAACTTCTTCGAAGTTGCGGGCATAATTAGATATTGTACTTACTAGAACAGTTAACATTTTGACCACTAACAAGCTCGTTAAGCTAACAACGCTTTGAACAACTGGGCCCTGATAATTTTCACATGTCCATTTTATTACCTGTGAATGTGTCTAAAATTGCTGGATGAGTATCAAACTGTGAAGACCCAGATGAGATGCCGCATTCAGTAGTGTCTGATCTGGGTCTAAATACAGTTTGCCACTCACCCAGCAATTTTAGTCTGGGCCTACAGTTTGCTTTGACCTGTCTGTCCAAACACTTGGCGTAGGTGCAGTAGTAGTTTGATCAAATCGAACACCTCAGAAATTTTGAACCCCCTTTAAAGAATCCTGGCTCAACCGATGTCTAATGAACACACACAAAATACAGTATAACCTCAATGGCTTGAACACGGATGGCTCGTTTACCGTGGATGTTTCAAACTCTTTTTTCAGTTCCTACAAAATTCTTCCAATAGCTTAAACAAAACAAATATTTCTGGATTTTTTCTTATTTCATCATGGAATTGTATGTTGTGTGTACTCATTAGAAATGCCTTGAGGCGATTCTAATGAGTACACTCAACATACAATCATTGTGTAGCAAATGGAAAAATTTTTCCTAAATTATCGCTATTTGCTTCCTGAACTGGTGCCATGATTATGATTAACCCTCAATGGCTTGAACTACCCATACCTCGAACAAATTTTCATGGTCCCAAAGAGGTTCGAGCCATCGAAGTTTGACTGTATATTGCTATAGAGAGATGAGCAAACTTTATCAGAATATACTTCTGATCTTGAGCCATGATTGTACACAGCAGACAGTTTTAAAGACACCATATTCCTCAAAAATAGACAAATTTTATCCAAGAAAGATTTAATAAATTGATATATGACATTAATACGATCATAAAATGTAGCATCTGACAGCCTGTAAAATTTCAGTCGGTCTCTCGTTTTTGAACTGGATCAAAAATGAAATGATTTTTTATCGCATCTCTGAATTAATGTTGGCAACATTAATTCAGAGATACTCTAAAAAATTATTTCATTTCAAGAACGAGAGATTAACTGATACTTTACAGGCTGTCAGATGCCACATTTTATGATTGTATTAATACCATATATCAATTTATTAAACCTTTTTTGGATAATAACATGTCAACTTTTGAGGAATATGGAGCCTTTAATACAGTCTACTCTTGATATCTTGACTTTGCTTATCTCAAATAATGGCTTAGCTTGTGAAAATTTGGACCCTGCTTAAACATGAAAATCTAACAATAAGTAACAAAATATTGTGGAAAAGAGGAGAAAGGAGCAATTTCTCCTCTTTTCCACAATATTTTCAATATATCTTTAACTTCAGAAGTTAAATTACATATTCATTTGTGAAATGTGGTTGTTCGATTTATTTTTTTCTTCAATTCTGCAAATCTTGTATGTCAGGGTACACATATCTCCAAGTATTTCAGAGAGTCCCTTGAACTATGAGAAGGAGAGTTGACTGTACTTTTGTGAATATTAAAGGTAAACAGTCTATTAGCATTAGCTAGAGCTAAACATTTTTTTTTTGGATTTGGAGTACATATATAACAGTTCATTCAACACTGTTAAGGTCATGTGGATTTTTGATTGTGTTGGGGTTTAACGACACGTCAACCCTTGAGGGTCATTTTGTGTCGTCTCCCAGAGAAAGGGAGAAAAGAGATAGAAGAGAGAGTAGAGGAGATGAAAGAGAGGGACAGGGAAGAAAGAGGAACAGGAATGAAAGTGAAGAAACAGAAGAAATAAAAACATTCCCCCTCTACCCTTACCCACTACAAGGACAGCAGGCCTTGCCCAACTGTAAGCCAATATCAGTTGGACACCCCAGTGATGTAAGATACACAGCACCTTCGCACCACCCGACCACCCCGAAGGTCATGTGGAGATGTTCAGTTACTCTACCCACATTTTTTCTGAGCATACTTAGTTATCTAAGCAGTTAACCCATACTGTTTGCACATAATTTATACCAGTAACTGACAACTGCCCTTCTTTAACCAGCAGAAGGGGGAGAATGACCATAGAAATAATTTCACGATAAATCTCCACAAAAATTATGTGGTCGAGCTGGGATTCGAAATTGTGACCCCCTTGAATTGCAGTCAGACACGCTACTGACTACAAAATTAAATCCAACAGAGCTATGGTAACAGTAATGAAAGGATCACAATCTGGCATGACAACAACAAAAAACAACTTTACTGGTTCTCTCATATATTTATTAACAATTAGCATGCATGGGTAAATTTTTCAGCAGATGACATTTTGAAATTTTTTTTTTTTTTTCCCCCCAGAAAATTGTCTTTGCCAGTTTATGCATTTCAAAGCCTACCTTCGGGAAAAAATAAGAAAAGCATAATCAGTTTGTCATCTGCTGAATTAGCCCAGAGAATGTTAAAAGTTAAGGCCAGAGAAAATTATTAGATTCTCATCCAGATTTTAGAAAAAAAAGAAAAAAATGAAGTCAGCAGGTGTATTCTTTTTTTTAAAATCCTGGGCCCAGTTGTTCAAAGCTAACGATGTCGTTAGATTAACGATTCGTTAAAATTTACATCGAGTGATACGCAAATATGCCGAAATTTTTTGATGAAAAAATGTGAGTAGCTTTTGCAGTGCAAAAGCTACTCACATTTTTTCAGCAAAAAATATCAGAATACATGTATTGTATATTGAATCCGCTAAAACAGTTAACGAAATGACCCTTAACGAGGTCGTTAAGCTAACGACGCTTTGAACAACTGGGCCCAGGCCCATCCAGTGAACAGGTAAATCACAGCAAAGCATGACACCTGATACTATCGTGTGCAAAAAGAGAAAACCTTGTTTTAATATTTTCATAATAATTTGTTTGTTTTACTCTGGCATCAAATCGCTTTCAATAATCTTTCAGTCATGACGCGAGGGTGTCTAGATGTGGCAGGAGCTCACTTTTAGAGTGCTGCCTCACTGCAATATCACGCCCCAAACACTTGACAAGATATCCCACCCAGTCACATTATACTGACAATGACACTCAGCTGACTTGTTCCGATTCCTAGCTCTACTTTCTTAATGCTGAGTGCCAAGCCAAAGAGCAGCTAGTACCATTTTTGAAGTCTTTGGAATGACTAGGCCGGGAATCGAACCTGCAACCTCCCAGTCACAAAGCTGATGCTCCACTAACTGAGCCACTGTGCCGTTTTTTTTTTCATAATAAATAATGCATATGCAAATCTTTAAAGTGTAATAAAATCTTTTTCAGTATACGTTCAACTGTCTATAAGACAAAAATCTGATTGTTTTATTGTTTTTTTTTTTCATTTAGTCAGATTTTTTATGAAATGGTGGAGAGGGGGAAGGGGGGGGGGGGGGGGAAACTGTGACAAGAGTCTAATAATTGATTTTCTCTTGCCTTAGCAAACATATAAAGATCACATTAAATAGTATAGTAAATTGTTCAGATTCTTATTTTTTACACTTCTCTATGAAAATGTATGTTGTGAGTACTCATCAGAAATGAACTGATTGAGGCACTTCTAATAAGTATCTGCAACACACAATTTCTGTGGGGAAATGATTAAAAAAATATATTATTATAAGAAATGTCGCTGGTCTGGGTAGCTTGACTGAACTTGAACTTGTCCATCATGTCATTCAAGGTTTATGATAACTTGGTATATTACATGTGAAAGATGTTGTTACATTTCCTTTGAAATTGTGAAAAGAGAACTAACAACAGATTCCCAAAATCAATCCTTAAAGCATCAGTCCAATAGCAGCAGATGACATTCAAAAATATTACCCCCCTTTTTTTTTCAGAGAAAAATAAGGCAGGCAATTCATGAAAAGTCAAGCCTTATTTTCCCTAGAAAATAATAAATGCCATATTAAATATCATGCCTTAATTTCCCTGAAAAATAATAAGTGCAAAAAATGGACAAAAAAAAAAAACTACTGTCATCTGCTACAATTTTGCATGGGGCTACGACTTAATTTCTATAATGTCCTTTTTGCAAGATGGACTTAATTTCTATAATGTCTTTTTTGCAAGACGGACTTAATTTCTATAATGTCCTTTTTGCAAGATGCCTTGCATGGAATAACTTACTGCACTTTTTGTTAGCTTTTTGGTTTTGGTGAAAAGAAACTAGTTAGGCTTCTCATACCAGACTTGTCAATCTGACTTAATTTCTTCTGAGCAACCGACTTTTTAGGCTCAGCCTTTGTCTGTTTTGGCTCAGACTTTTGTTTCTCGAGGCTCGTCTGTTTGCTATAATCTTCATCAGGGGTGATGTCCGCTAGTTTAGCTCTCTTAGCTGGAGGTAGTTCACCTTCTGATGGTCTTTTTTCAACTACTGCCGGTATACCTAGGTGTTCTCTTAGACTGACACCCAGCTCCAATGGAAGATAATCTGATACTAGTCCAAATGCAAATCGTAAATAGTCATCTTTTGAGCTTGATTTTGAATGACTCAAACTCATTGTCCCCAGTCCAATATTTTTTGCTTCTAGAGCAGATGACACTCTTTCTGTCTGAAATAAAAGAGCTGATATTTCATACGAGCATGAAAAAAATTCTAACACAGATGGAGTATTTTTGTATGCAGCCAGCACTTCACTGTATTTTTGTTATTGGAACACAGGACCTAACAGTTATAATGTTGAAATTCCAGATACAAAGAAAGGCAACACTGGCAAAACATGCTCCTTAACCCATTAAATATTGAATAAACTCTCCCACACAATATATTGGAAGAGTCCATTTTCAATTTTAGGTATGTCAGGTAACATGATGTAGATATACTTAAAGAAACAGTGGAGACCCTGATCAGATGCCGCATTCTGTGGCATCTGATGTGGGTCTGCAGTTTGCCAGTTACCCGTTTAGGGGTCTCTGGTCTTCAATGGGTTAAATGAAAGTTTTTGACAAACCATGCATGATCAAAATTGGATGAAAAATAAAAATATAGAAGTTTTAAGATTTTAGTATTGCACTGGTTGGACCTATCATTCTGAATATTTACTCAATTACTGTGGCTTTATGCTGTCTTAAAGCCTTAATTAAATAAGCTATAGTTTAGCTCTACATTATATTTGTATATATATAGCTTTTTCTTTGGACATACACTGATTTTGCATGAATAGTTGTATACTGCACTGATATCTGTCAGATTTTTTTTTTAATTTAATATTTAGAACTTCATTAAATATTCAAAATAGTGGTCCCCTTGATGACAGTTTTGAAAAGTTTAAGTGTCCTTAACTTTTTAGTTTTCTTCAATTCTGATCGAGTTTGCATCAAAATGCAAGGTTTGTCAAGAATTTTCATCTCAGATGCCTTAGTGAGGCAATTCTGATTAATACCCACAGTACATTTTGTTTTTGGAAAAAAAAAAAAAGAAAAAAAAGTATGAACTAGTTTTATCAAAACAAAACAAATAACAAGAGGCCCACGGGTCGCTCACCTGAGTGACATAGCCACTGCAGATATGCAGATGTTATGCAACATTTTTCCAATCCTGTCATCGCAACTAATGAAAAGATCATCTTTTAAGCAGTTCTTAATTTTGAAGAAGAATATTATATATGGTATGACAGTCAATGGAGCATGATCATTTGAACAAACTCTCAATCACATTTCAACAGTAGGATCAATGTGAAATTTGGTGGCAATTGGCTAAGTGGTTTCCGAAGAATCATGATTTTATACATGTAAACAGCACAGTGGCAGGGAAATATAATAAACATAAACAAGATGGCAGCCACCTTGGATTTCCAATCAGAATGATTTTAGCTACTGTTGATCTACAAATCACCTCGATACTTCCAATGAACTTTGTGTCAATTGCCCTTTCGGTTCAGGAGAAAAAGTTCAAAACAGATTTTCAAGATGGCCACCATAGCCCCAATTTGAAATTTCCTATCGCAACGATTTGAGCTATTTTTGATCTACAAGTCATCCCAATGCTTCCTACCAAGTTTGGAGTCAATTGGCCTTTCAGTTCAGAAGAAGAAGGGAAAAATAGATTTTCAAGATGGCCGCCACCTTGTATTTCCGATCAGAACGATTTTAGCTATGTTTATATCTACAAGTCATCCCGATGCTTCCTACCAATTTTCAAATCAACTGGCCCTTTGGTTCAGGAAAATAAGTGAAAAAAAAAGAGTTTCCAGATGGCCGCCATGACAGCCATCTTGGTTTTCTGATCAAAACAATTTAAGCTATTTTAGATCTACAAGTCAGCCGAATGCTTCCTACCAAGTTTCGAGTCAAATGGCCTTTCAGTTCAGGAGAAGAAGCGAAAAATTGATTTTCAAGATGGCTGTCATGGTGGCCATCTTGGATTTCTGATAGGGATGATTTTAGCTATTTTTGATCTACAGGTCACCCTAATGCTTCCTACCAAGTTTAAAGTCAATAAGCCTTTCGGTTCAGGAGAAGAAGTGAAAAATTTCCAATCGGAACGATTTTAGCAATTTTTAATCTATAAGTCACCCCGATGCTTCCTACAAAGTTTCAAGTCAATTGGCTTTTGGGTTTAGGAGAAGAAGGGAAAAATAGATTTTCAAGATGGCCACCATGGCTGCCATCTTGGATTTCCGATTGGCATGATTTTAGCTATTTTTGATCTACAAGTCACCCTGATGCATCCTACCAAGCTTGGAATCAATTGGCCTTTCGGCTCTGGAGTTGAAGCAAAAAATAGATTTTCAAGATGGCGGCAATGGCGGCCATCTTACATGTCCAACTGGAACTATTTTAGCTATTTTTGATCTACAAGTCACCCTGATGCTTCCTAGCAAGTTTGGAGTCAATTGGCCTTTTGTTTCAGGAGAAAAAGCAAAAAATGTCAGCAGAAAACATTTTGGAATATTTTTCTTCTTTTTCCAAGAAAATAGGTTTCGACATTTCCTGCAAATTGTCTCCTGAGGAGACAATTTGCAGGAAATGTCAAAGCCCATTTTCTGGGAAAGATAAGACAAAAATATTGTTAATTTGTTGTTTGCTAAATTAGCCCTGAGAGTGGTAAAGGTTAAGATACTGTCTCGCTGATATGAATTCGTTCGCACTGGATTGGGCAATTTTTTGCAACCGAAAAGTATATGTTTTATTTAATTCTCCACAAAAAACTTAGAAGCACCTCCCTGTGCATGAGTGCCAACAATTTATGTTTTTGTGGTGAAACAAGAATTAGTAATACTTTTAGGTTGAAAAATGCCTTATCTGGAACTGTGCATCTAATCCTCCAAAAAGTCCTGAAGCCAAACACTAAAATTGCAGACTGAAAAAAGTTTTCAAGTGTGTCACAATCATCACCTTCTCATGACACGACTTACACATACTGGCTTACCTTCAGTTTTAACCAGGATAATGTCTTTTCTTTACTGTATCTGTATGCTTTGAGATCATCAGCACCTACAAGAGAAAATAATGAGCTTTTTATGAGCAGAATATAATTACATGTATATAACTGTGAATGTCTACTCTGCCTAAAATAAAATATTTAATATCCAACTCAAGGGGGTTACCCAAATAATATTTTGGTTTTAAATTACTAATAGTTAATAGTTAAAAAAAAAAAAAAAATTCAGAGAGAACAGATGTCCAGCCCCTACCCCTCGCTTCAACATTCAAAGTATTGTGCTGACCTTGAAAATGAGATCAAGGTCCTCAAAATGTCATCATATTTTCACTGTCCCAGTGATGCATCTATGCGAATTTGACCAGATTCCATCAGTCTGCTTACCACTTCAAAAGTTAGCTTGCACATAAGAAACTATCATGCAGAGACTGACACTAATGCAAAGGTTAATCATGGCCTTTGCTGATCACATAGGGCATAAAGGCCATTATATTATTTACCATATCAGATTAGTTTTCTTTGGGTTTAACAGTGTTTTCAACAACAGCGAAAATACACGTAGAGAAATTTTACTGACCTTTGACATCTGTGACCTGGAACAACTCTGAGATTCCTGAAGCACTAAGGAGCCTCTGGCATTCTGGGTATTCATCATCCATTACAATCTGATCTAATGTCATGAACTTTCCTGTCTGTAAATATTTCAATAACAAATGTCAGCTCTTGTTCTCAAATGAGAAGAGATTAACCCATTGTATACTGAATAGACTCTCCCACACTATATATTGGAAGAGTCCAATTACAATTTTAGGTACGTTCGGCTATGAGATTTACATATTCCTAGAGAAAAATGGCTAAACTATTTGCAAACAGTGGAGACCCTATCAGACGCCGCATTTTGCGGCGTCTGATCTGGGTCTGCACTGTTTGCCAATTACCCTTTTACGGGGTTTGTTTGTGTTGAGGTTTTACGGCCCAGTCAACCCAATGGGGTCATGTCGAGCGCGGTCAGTTTACCTAACCACACGTTTACTGGGCAGACTTAGTCCTCTAAGCGGTTCACCAGTATTGTGCACATTCTTTCGCCAGAAACTGACAACTGCCCTTCTTGAATCAGCGGAAGGGAGAGAATGACCGTAGAAAATATTTCATGATCAATCTCCACGAAAGAATGTTGCCGACCTCAGCGGGGGTTGAACCTGCGACCTCCTGGTCTCCAGTCGGACGGCGCATCCAACTGAGCCACCGAGGCCGGGGTCTTTCGACTACAATTGGTTAAATTATCAATGTGATGATGCTGATGATGATGATGATTTTGGTGTTTTATGTCTCTTTCAACACTATTTAAGTCATTTCAAGCTGAAGAAGGGGTGATAATGAAAGGTCTATGCAATGAAGCACTGTGCAATCATGAGGACTACCAGTAACTGAGAAATTGTTTAGTTCTGAGTAACTACAGAAATTATAAGTAGATTACTGCTTAGCATGCTGGGTAATTTTTAGTGTTGAGGTTTTACGGCCCAGTCAACCCAATGGGATCATGTCGAGCACGGTCAGTTTACCTAACCACATGTTTACTGGGCAGGCTTAGTCCTCTAAGCGGTTAACCAGTATTGTGCACATTCTTTCGCCAGAAACTGACAGCTGCCCTTCTTGAATCAGCCGAAAGGGAGAGAATGACTGTAGAAAATATTTCATGATAAATCTCTACGAAAGAATGTTGCCGACCTCGGCGGGGTTGAACCCGCGACCTCCTGGTCTCCAGTCGGACGACATGCTGGGTAAAATTTTCATCAGAGTACATACTGAAATATTTTTCTTTTTTTTTTTTGCAAAAAAAACCAAAAAACAGGACTTGTCATTTCATGCAAATTGTCTCCAATGGAGACAATTTGCGTGAAATGACAAGTCCTGGAAAAAATTATCAGTTTGTCCACCACTGAAACTGCCCAAATTGTCATTATAAAGAAATTTGTCTTGTAACGAGTGTCGGTATGAAGAGGGTTGTCTATATGATAAGGTTCGAGTTTGAGTTGGGGTTTAATGACCCTGTCAACATATTTCAGTCATGTTAAGCTGTCTCCCAAAGAAAGGAAGATAGAAAAGAATGGGATAGATGTGAAAAAGGCCCCAACTCATGAACTTTTTTCAAAGTTTTTTTTTTTTTTTTTTTTTTTTTTTTTTTGTGAGTGTGTGTGTCGAGGTTTGACAACCCAGTCAACCCAATGGGGGTCATGTTGAGCACAGTCAGTTTACAGTTACATGTTTACTGGGCAGGCTTACCAGTAGTCCTCTAAGTGGTTAAGTAGTATTGTGCATTTTCTTTCGCCAGAAACTGACAACTGCCTTTCTTGAATCAGCGGAAGGGGGAGAATGACCATAGAGAATTTTTTTTGATCAATCTCAACAAACGAATGTTGCCGACCCGGCGCGGGTCTAACCTGCAACCTCCTGATGCTCAGTCAGATGTTGCATAGGTCTAGATAAGAGTGGGTATCAAGTAAATATTTTTCTTATTTCTCCAAGAAAACAAATGTTGTGGGTACTCATTAAAGCGCCTTGGCAAGGGGCTTCTAATGAGCAACCACAACAGATGTTGTCATGGATAAATAAAAAAAAACATCCAATACTTTTGGATTGAAAAAAAAAAAAACTTATCAAGAGCTATGTTGCTTCTTGAGACAAGAACCCTCCTGTAAAAAGCAAATGATGGCAGGGCCAACATTCGGAAAGTTTTAACAGGAGAATGCCCCACTCTACCATTCTCTGTATCCCAATATTTAGTGTAAATATGGTAGTACCTGTTCACTCTTTATAAGATACGGCAACACTAGAAACACTGGATCAACCGTAGTTGTCAGGTACACACTTCCATCTACAAAACAAAAAATCAGGAATCCAGATAAAGACACTCATTTAGGGTTTTACTTTTTTTTCTGCCTTAATTTTTACACCAAATAACATACACAGCTCCAAATAAAGCAGTTGTTTATCAGCTAGAGTATTGATATTTTTCTTATTTTTCCACAAATACTCGAGTTGTGGGTACTCATTAGAAGTGTCTCAGTGAGTTCCAAAAACATATGTATTTGTGGAGAAATAAGAAAAAGTAAGTCAAACGTGTTAAGCAAGCACCTACAGGAAGGACAAAAAGTGGTTACTTTAGACAGGTGCTTGCTTCATACAGGTAAACTTATCTGACATTTAGGGGACCTGGCCTTTGATACAGGTGATTGCTTAAATTATACAGATGGCCTTCAGAGGTGTAAAATTCTCTTAAAACTTACCCTTATGGTCTAAATTTTTCATTTAGATGTTAAAAAATGAAGAAAAAGCTTAAAATTATGAAAATCTCACTGGCTCTGCCTTAAAATTTACTCGCAAATGCGAGTGGGCCAGTGAAATTTTACAGTTGTTCAAAACTAACGATGTCGTTAGTTAACGTATCATTAAAACTTTGATCATTAAATATGGCATATACACAAATATTTTAGCTGAAAAAATGTGAGTAGCTTTTGCATTTGCAAAAGCAACTCACATTTTTTCAGCAAAAATACCTGTGAATTAGATATTGTACTTATAGAACAGTTAACATTTTGACCACTAAAGAACTCGTTAAGCTAACGATGCTTTGAACAACTGGGCCCTGGCCTTTAAGACAGGCTTGACTGCACATCTCTTGATATCCCTCTTACATGGAGCAGATATAAATATAATGCTAACTTCTCAATGCCTAACTGAACCATCTCACCAAGGTCACACTGTTTACGAGATCAGAGGTTTTACTTTTCTTATTTCTCAACAAAAATACCTCATTACCCATTAGAACTGCCTCCCTGAGATGTTTCAAAAACCTCAGAGCAAACATATTTCCTGGAATAGTATAAAAACAAATACACAGCCTCTTTTATATAACACTATTGCTGGGATCCAAATCAACTCATGTTATCTAAATAACCCTGTTGTATCTAAATGAAAATAAAAAGATTATATAGAAAAAT
Organism: Anodontia alba; assembly: GCA_964016985.1. NCBI lineage: Eukaryota > Metazoa > Mollusca > Bivalvia > Lucinida > Lucinidae > Anodontia > Anodontia alba. The sequence goes on along the minus strand of OZ024832.1, from coordinate 56,787,457 downwards.
GACCCCAAATGGAAATGTTTCTGTACAATCTATACATTTCAGACAAACAGTTAAGGAGGAGTATTTGGTGATCAGGGGTCATCCTAGAAGGCGATTTGGGAGAAAAAGTCTCACTAAGCTGGCTGACTTCTCCCTATCTTGAGCTGAGGGAGAAGTGATTATGTATAGAAATCCAAAATTTGGACCAAAACTTCTCTGAAATCCTGAAGTTGTCGGAAAACTTCTCCCTATCTGAAAACTCTAGACTGACCCCTGGTGATAATTCTGGGATAATTTTTATTTCTCCATAAAAACATGATGCTGGTACTCATTAGAATCGCAGCATCGCCTCCCCAAGGCACTTCTAATGAGAACCACAACATATGTTTTTATGGAGAACTGGAGAAAATTATCCCAGAATTTTCACCAAATACTCCTTAACAATTTCCCTGCATTTTTGTTTGGATACAACACTTTCCAGGTCTATGTTTAAACCAAGTTATATCTGCAACTGTCTTATAATAATTTGTCTCATAAAGAGGTTCAAGTGTATACATCCTTTACTTTATTGTTAGCGGTGAAATCAATGTATATCTGGTGAAAATAAAAGTGGTATAAAATCACTAGTGAAATGATATCATATCATTTCACAATAGTGACTGATACGATTTATATTTTCACTCCTTGCTTTGGGCGACTTCGGTTTTCTTCAGTGTGTCAGATGTGGATCTTACCTCCACTTCAGATTTTTGAACACCTCTAGCTTCTTTGTTTCTTAACTAAAGTATCAAGTGTTGGTATGCATTTTCTTAGTTAGAATGTAAGGAACATTTTGGTATCAAAATTATTTCGATTTGCCGATTTTTTTTTTTTGTCGTCTCTCCAGCGTTTCACATGTTAAGCACTGAGCGTCGACGCCATGACGTTCATGTTTTGTTTGGTGACGTTATTTATGACGTCAGAAACGCGCATTGGCGTGTAAACAAAAAATAAAAAGAAAATTTACTCTTTTTCGGTGAATACCATAAAATTTTTTTATCTTGGGTAATGAAAACATTCAAATTTTCACTCGTGCTTCACACTCGTGAAAATACAGTCAAACCTGTGTTAGTGGTCACCTCTATTAAGCAGCCAACCTGTATTAAGCAGCCAGAAGAAAGTTGCCCGAAAACATAGACTTATATATATTTGAACTGTATTAAGCAGCCACCTGCCTTCAGCAGCCACATTTTAAGCTTCCCATGGGTGGCTGCTTAAGACAGGTTTGACTGTACTGATATTTTCATTACACTCGATGACAATATTTATGGTAGTCACAGCAAAAGAGTAAATATCCTCTATGTATTTATCCCAGGCTTCGGACAGACAGGCTTTCAAAAGGCAACTTTCTCAGCCTGTCCAGCAAACATTTACAAAATTTGTCTACCCTATAAAGAAACCTAAACATAATAACTTATTCTGCCCCTAGCAAATGAACATATCTGGACTTGCATGGAATTTCTAATACAATCGACTCTCTTTATCACGACTTCACATATCTCTAATAACCACTTACCTCGAAGTGAAAATCTGGTCCCTTTCAGTTATATGCAAATCTTACAGCAGGTAACAAAATATTGTGGAAAAAGAGGAGAAATTGCTCCTTAGGAGCAATTTCTCCTCTTTTCCACAATATTTTCAATATATCTCTAACTTCAGGGGTACATATTCATTTGTGGAAAGTGGTTGTTTGTTTTACTTTTTTCCTTAATTCTGCAAATCTGATGTCGAGATATGGATGCTCAAAGTATTTCAGAGAGTCCCTTGGACTTTGAGATAAAACGAGTCTACTATACTTCAGATAAGGCACATTTTTCAACTTGAAAGAAATGATATATTTCTCTTATTTCTGCACAAAAACGTGTATAGTCATTACAAATGCCTTGCTGAATTGCTCCAAACGAGTACCTACCCATAACATAAGTTTTCTTGGAGAAATAAGGAAAATATTATCTGGATACTCTCTTTTATCTGGAGCTATGCTAATAACCTTTTGCATATGAACATAAGAGCTGCAAAGCAATAACTGTTCAGAAATATGGCAACAAAATTTGGTTGCGTGCCTTCCCTCTCTCTTCAGAATAGATTTTTCAGCTGTTAAATAACCTACTTTAAGCAATTTGTAGACACCAAAAATGTTTTGGTTTATACTCAATAATAATTCCTCAATTTTTGAAAATGATGTTTAACTCTTAAAACGCCAAGAAAACCTGCATCTGAAAATATCGTCTGTTTAAATTATATCGTCTACTGAATATTCTTGCAAACTTTTCAAACCTATTTTTGCATACAGGCAAACAGTGTGGACCCAGATCCAACTGCTCCAAGAAGTTCAGTCTGATCTGGGTCCACACAGTTTGCAAAAATGACTTAAAATCACAAGACAAAGCAGACGACAATTGTTATGATTGGCAGTTTAAGGGTTAATTACCAAATTTCGTGCAATTTTCATGCTTTTCTTTTGTAATTGTTTGTGCATATGGGTTGTAATTGTTTGTGCATATGGGTCACTAGATAGCCTTCACCTTTCAAAGTCAGGGTTTGAACAATGAAAATATGATACTGATAAGGGAGACAACTACTTTCAGTTTAGTTATCACCCTTAGTAGTGTATCCATCCACCGTAAGGGATATTTCTGAACAAAAAAGCTTACCGTGTTGAACAGAATTTCCTATGAACCATGATCTAAATTCCTCTTTAAACTGTATCAATTCATACACCGACTTATCTCCATGACAAAACAGAAACAATGATTTCTTCTCTGAAAACAGAAAATTTTCAAAGACTAAGGGTAAGGCTGCTATTCAGAGCTGAGAAGATAATCGATTATCAGTCCTGCCTTGTGATCGACAATCGATTAGTAACGACTAAAGATTTGGTCATAATTTTACAGGTCTGTCTGCCTGAGCAAGACTCTTACCATATGTTGTATTTTACTGTAGGTATTTGATCTGACAGGCCTGAGCAAACATCAGGGTTTACACTGTTTGCCACTCATCCAGCTAATCTTAGACACAACATTGTGTAGTAAGTTGTACTTGTTCAAATTTTAGATCAGGTATGGTAAGGAGTTGAGAAGTCTGAATACTAAGGGTAAATATGGTAAAGTAAGAGACACAGAAATTAAATGATTGATTATCAGCAAATCTGTAACGGTAATCATTTTTTTTTTAATTTATCGATCAATTAATAGATTATCCAATTAATTGTGCCAGCCCTAACTAAGGGCCTTGTTCATCTCTTGTGGGTATCCCGTTATCTTTGGATCACACTAGACACAATAATCTTGTGTAATCCTGTGATCTGGGAAGATCCACTAGCATACAAAGTACGGTAAATGTCCTAAAACTTCGAACACTTTATTTCATGTTTTTCTGGCTTAAATTTTGCTTTTTAGGCACCTGTCTCTCAAAATGCTTTGTGGAATGGCAAACAGTGTAGACCCAGGTCAGACTGCTCCTTAGGAGCAGTCTGATCTGGGTCTGCACTGTTTGCATATGCCATTTTGTCAGACACTTAGGTGTTTGAAATTTTAGTACATTTACCATTCTAATGCTTAAAATGTATATGATACTGCCCACAAAATGAAGCTTTGAAGAATCTATATGAAACATTGGGTGCCGTAATGGGCTGGTCTGGGTCATCTCTTGCAAATGGCATTTTGTTGGTTTTCCTCAGCCCTGGCTTATCTACATTTTCATGAAGAAATAACAATACTAGTTCTACCATCTTTAAAATTACCATAACTACACTTATCATGCACTGATTAATCACTGACATGGCTTAAACTTATTGACAGAATAGCAAACAGTGCTGACCCTGATCAAACTGCTTCTTTTGAAGCAGTTTGACATAGGTCAACACAGTTTGCTATGTGATATTATGTCTGAATACTAATGGCAAAACTAGACAAAGTGACCAGTGGGTCACATACATGTATACCCCAAGCTAGCGCCAATGCATAAACAAATCTTAATAATGATTTTTCAAAAACTTTAACGCAAATGTTCACTAATACTACTGAAGGACAAATGAACATATGCACAAATAAATGCATGAATGAATGGACAAATGGAAAACTATATACCCCTTTATCCATTTATCAAAGTTGGTAAACAACTATGCTAGGGGTATAAACAGTTTTCATGTGAACTGAATTCTTGCCTACCGGTATTTAGGGAATGATGAAATGGGTTCACCACAATAGAAACCAATAATACTAACCTGTTCTAGGGTGTCGGAGAGGACAAATAGCTGGTCTGTTCTCTTCATTTGGGTTATGCTCTAAAATTTCATCTATAAAACAGAAGGATTAATGCTTAGCATGCTGGGTAAAATTTACATTACTTGCACAGGCCTAATTTTAAGGTTATCTTTTAAAGTTCATAAAAATACCTTTTTTTATCATTTTTAATCAGAGCCTATATGGAGGTATCCTGAAGACAGTTCAACTCAATATTTCTATTTTAATTTACGAAATGTTAAACACCAAAACCACCTTGACAACTTCTGTTTGTGCCTATGTATATGAGAAAGTTACCATTACGAAAACATGCCTATTCAAATATACTGAAAATTTTACCACCAAAAAATGAAAATTTTCAGATAACAAATTCTGATAGTTTTCATATTTCTGCTCAAAATGAAATTTTTAAAGTAAAATTAATTTCAATTAAAGCATACTCACCTCAAGATATTATAAGCCTTATTTGAGCGGTTCACCGCGAGATCGACCTTCAAAAGAAAGACAACTAGGAAAAAAAAAATTGTTTGAAACAGACTATAGCTCGTCCTAGTTGTCCCCCCTACCAAGCGTCCTGTTTCTAGGTGACCAAGGTCGGGTACCAGTTATGCACTGGTTCCCTTCCGTCCACGCCACCGTAAGCAACCAATCAGGACGCGCCAGGTATATTCCCGCCAAAGCACGCACCAAGCGTGCGGCACGCCTAACACATGCGGTAGACATTGTTACTATAAAGGGTAGACGCAAGGTAGAAAACATCCCTATTTTTTGGGAGCAATAAAATTTAACAATGAAAGCGGGGTGGGAGGAGGGACATTTGATAATATCTTGAGGTGAGTATGCTTTAATTGAAATTAATTTTACTTTAAAAATTTCATTTCAATGTCAGCATACATCACCTCAAGATATTATAAGCCTGAATAATAAGCATAGGTGGGTAGGTAATAATAAAAATAGTATAAATCTCTACTCACCCATGTTGGAATCCGGTGAAGTTCAGCAGTCCCCTGGTAATTCATAGTATTTTTTTAGGGGAATATTTTTACATTGTAGGTATGCTTGCGGGTCGAAATCCAATATCCATTGACGGAGAAGAATAAGACAGACCCTTTGAAGAAAAGTTTCACACCGGATTCAAGCAGGCTTAAAATACTGTGAAGAGACTTAAGATACAGAACGATGGCAGCCAGTAATAGACTGCGCCGCCACGAGAGGTCCCAATGACGATGTATCCTGCCTAATTGGGGCCAAATCTCTAAGGTAAAATGAAGAAAAGGTACTATTTGTACGCCAATATGCAGCCCTTACCACATCCTCAAGGGCGACAGAATTCCAATAAGCCCAAGACGAAGACAAAGCTCTAACTTCATGAGCCGAGATTTTCATGAATGACAGATCCGAAGATGATAAATCTGCATAAGCTAGTTTGATAACGTCACAGATCCAATGAGAAATAGTGGAAGGTGAAATATCTTTAGAGCCCTTCAGTGGTAAAAACAGTCTCTTCCTTCCCAATCTCTTAGCTTTCACTCTGGACAAATAAGCTCTAAGAGCTCTGACCGGACACAAAAGCCTATCATCCGTATCAGAACCACAAAACTGAGAAAGACCTGGAATAACAATAGGTTCTGGTAATGACTCTGGAAGCTGGTTTTTTGCTAAAAACCCAGGTTGTGTGAGGAGGGTAATGGAATCCGAGTTGCGGTCATACCTAAAACAGCCTTCCTCAATTGACAGAGCATGAATCTCACTTCTTCTTCTAGCAGCCGTAAAAGTAAGAAGAAACACTGCTTTAAGCGTGATGTATTTGATGTCAGCAGTCTTTAGCGGTTCATAAGGAGCTTTATTAAGAGACCAAAGAACACAAGTCAAATTCCATTTGGGCGTAAGAGATCTGGAAACCGGTTTTCTCAGGGCAAAACCTTTAATAAGATCTGAAATGATTGGGTCCGCCGTACAGTCTGCTGATTTGGAAAATTTCAGTGTATTTGAGATGGCGGAGCGGTAGCCTTTAATAGAAGCTACCGATAATTTCAGGGTGTCAAAAAGGTAGCAAAAAAAATCTACCAAATCATTTAAAGCGGGATCGACAGGATTAACTTCCCTTTGCAAACACCAATCCGAGAATATCTTCCACCTCGCAGAGTAGACCTTGAGCGTAGACTCTCTGCGGGATTGAGAGATACACTGGGTAGCGAATTCAGAAATGTGTCTACCTCTGATTTGACTCCTGACAACTTCCAAGCGTGAAGATGCAACATAGCTGGATTCTGATGGAGTACTTTTCCCTGATGTTGTGATACCAAACCCCGATGAACCGGAAGTTCCCTGGGAAAGTCTATTATGAGACTCAGAATGACTGAAAACCAGCTCCTCTGAGGCCAACACGGGGCTATGAGAATGAACCGACTGTTGGAATCCCTTATCTTGTTTAGAACCAGGGGAACAAGTTTGAATGGAGGAAATGCGTATGCGAATAGGTTTTTCCATTCTAGTGACATAGCATCCACTGCACAAGCCCTGTGGTCCGGTACTGGAGAAACGAACAGGGGCAGAAGATGGTTTAATCTGGTGGCGAAAAGATCTAACTGAGGAGTACCCCAAAGACTGAAAATTTGGTGAGCTATCTCCCGATCTAGAGACCATTCGGTGGGGAGAATTCGGTCTGGGCGAGACAGGCTGTCTGCCAAAACATTCAATTTCCCTGGAATATGCCTGACTTGAATGTGAATATTCCGATGATGACACCAGTAAAGAAGATCCCAAACTAGCATGCACAGAGATGGAGAGTGGGTCCCCCCTTGTTTCTTGAGGTAAGCCACTACTGATGAATTGTCTGATGCTACCATCACGCATGAATTGTAAATGTGACTCTGAAAATGTTGGAGTGCTAGGAAAACTGCTCGTAACTCCAAATTGTTGATGTGAAGGTCTTGGGAAGCAATATCCCACAGTCCCTGAACCTCTAGACCTAGGGGTTCTAAATGAGCGCCCCAGCCCGAATGGCTGGCATCTGAAAACAGATGGAAATCTGGGGTTGGTATAACAAGGGGAATTCCAGCCACATAAATGGAAGGAATCATCCACCATTTGATTGCTACACGACATGAATGGGATATTGGTATAGATTGGACCAAACTGTCGCGGTGAGGTTTCCAATTGGCCAGAAGATGGAACTGAAGAGGTCTCATATGAAGGCGACCTAACTGAATTAAATCTGCTGCTGCATTGAGTGATCCCAACATGGACAAAAATTCTCAGGCGGTAATGAATTGAGCCTGTAGAACCCGAAATAGCAGGACAAGAAATTTGTTGACTCTCTCTTCTGGCACTCTGACAATGCCAATGTGAGTCAGGAACCTCATTCCTACATACACGAAGTCCTGAGATGGAACTAGGTCTGATTTCAGGGGATTTGGTATTAGACCCAGACTTGTAATGATTTCCCAAGCTAGTGAAAGGTCGGACAGTAGGGACTCCTGTGAAAGACGATGGACAAGCCAATCGTCGAAATATTGGTGAATGTTGGGTCCTAGAGATCGAATATGTCCCGCCACAATCTCCATCAAGTTTGTAAAAACGAAAGGCGCTGTTGAGATTCCGAATGGAAGCGCCCGAAATTGGTATATAGTGCCTTCTAGGGAAAATCTCAGGTACTTGCGAGACGCTGGATGAATAGGAATATGGAGGTATGCGTCCATAAGGTCTATAGAAACCGCCCAAGCCCCTGGAGGAATAGCTCTCCGAATGGAGGCCGCAGTTTCCATCTGAAAGTGATCTACCTTCATCATTTTGTTTAGCGATGATAGGTCTATGATAAGACGATAACGGCCGGTTTTCTTCTTCACTAAGAAAATCCGGCTGTAGAAACCCGGAGAGGAGGTATCTCTCACAATTTCCACAGCCTTCTTTTCCAGTAGAATCTGCACCTCCTCCCTCAAGTGATTTAAATGTTGATGAGCTACAGGGAACAGAATTGGAGACAACGATAGTGGAGGTTCCCTTGCAAAAGGAATCCTGTAGCCCTTCCGGAGAATAGAAAGGGCCCAGGAATCCTGAGTTATGGCTGACCAAGCCTCCACAAAACTTAACAAACGAGCTCCCACCGGAAGAGAGGGATGAGGTGCAGATGGAAGGGCCCTGATGATGTCATTTACTCCTCCTAGCAGGGCCCCCCCTGAAAGAAGATGATCCACCACGGCCCCCTTTGGTGGATCGAAACCGTTTGAAAGAGACAGCAGACGAAGAAGTGGAGGTGGGAACCCGGCTAGCTTTTGGTTCCCACCTAGACTTCTTCACTGGATTTGAATTAAAAGAAGAGGAGGAAGGTCTCTTTCTATTGGCCGATACTCCTGAATAATTTGCTCTCAGGAGGGAATGATGTCTATCGTCTAGATTAGCTCTGAAAACTTCCTCTATTTTACCCCCAAAAAGAGAGGAAGAATTCAGAGGAGCTGCTCTAATACTGTCCTTGTTATGAGATAAAAGTAAATTAGATGTATTTAGAGCAGCGTTACGGCGCTGATGCAGTAGTACAGCAGACATAGATAGGCCTAGGGCCATGATGTGCTTAGCAGAGCGGTTCACTGCTAGAAGTAGACTACGCAGAACATCCGGGTCAACATGTTCTGCGCAGAGGGCCTGAAATGCAGCCGAACCAAAAAAAATCACAATGTGAACTGATGGCCACCGCTCTCCTTGCTAACCGCTCCAGGTACTCTAAATGAGCCACTGGTAAAGAGGCGAATCTGCCCACTGAGATGCCTAGCCTGCCAGCGTCAGCATCAAGGGTGGGTATCTTACTCGGCCAAAATTCCGTATGACAAGCGTAAGAATGAGGTCGAGTAAGGTAATCAATTGTTTTCTTAGGTACATGCCAATTTGGATTGTTTCTAGCCTCTGCGGTGTTGTCAAACAGCTTCCCCATCAACTGATTCACTGTTGAGGATTGTGGAAGTGTTGACCTGGAGGAAGTAGGCTGGTCCAAAATAGACTCAAGCAGGGATTGGACTCGCGCACTGTCTTGAGTTTGGTCAGCCTTGGGGCAAAGGTCTCCCAAAAGGGAGTAAACTTCCTCCAGTGTCTCATGGTAGTTTGTGGCAGGCTCATGAGACTGGCTCTTTTGAGAAGGACTTAATGAACTCTCTGACAGAGCCTGGTCCGGGACATAATCACATTCATGATATGGAGCCCGGGGGTCTTGGCTAATGGTCCGAACATGGTCGCGACCATTGCCAGTGGATCCAGACTGACCCGTGAAAGTTTGCCCCTCCCCTTCTTCAGCAACAGAAGGGAGATCCACTGACGAAGCCAAGTTGCCCAACCCTGATAGAGTCCTCAATACTGCCTGGGATATGGCTGAGGCAATGTCAGGGGTGCTACGTGAGGGGTTGGTTACCCTCAATGGCGTAGCTGTAAGACCTAAAGAACTATCCCTGCTCAAAGCAGGGATAGTCACAGAAGGTCTGACTGCGGAAACACTAGGACCTATAGGGACATCGTCCTCTACAGATCCCAGTGCGCCTACATAAGAATAGTCAGCCAATGGAACCCTGCTGCTATTCTGTACCTCCGTATACAAATGCCCGAAGGCTTCATTAACATTATGACTTACCCTGACTGAAGGAAGAGCAGATGATGTGGAGGAGGTACCCAGTCTATTCTTACTATTTCTACTTCTACCCAAGTTGGTAGTACCAATAACTGGTTCCGCTATTAAGGAATCTGAAAATGAACCTTCCTGAAAAATAATACCCGAACAAGTCGGAATGGCTCTAGTATTATTATGTTGAGAAGCCTTACTAATAGTAGGCACAGTGGAAAGAGATACTTTGGCCATACCACTTTGAATAGGTTTTGGATTCCTAAATGAACTCACCGCAGGAGTAGTATGAGAAACAGATCCTGTAACCTGGATATTTGGTGTGGTACGAATGCCAGCAACTAAAGGGAGAGAACCATTCTCCTGGGAAACAGTCTTAGTAATTGAACTGGACGAGCTTGGAATGGCTTCGGGACAGGGCAAATATAAGTTGGGGTAATCATCATACCCACTAAAGCCACCCCAAGAACCCCAGGGATAAAAATATGGCCAATAAAAGGCCCCCTGATCTGCGCCTTCCTGCCAAGAAAATTGAGAGGAAGGTACAGTTACATTACTTGGGAATCTGCCCGCCGTATTAAAGGCCGCCGAGTTAACATACCTATAAGGTGTACGATAACCCGGCAGGTACCTAGGTTTGGAATTTCCGCCGGAACAGGGGTTCGCCAGCGCCCCCTGCGTTGCCTTCCGTCGGGAAGCATCGCTGGGGGCGGGGCGAGGTCCCCTAGTCAAGCATTCATTACCAGTGACGGTAACGGCGACCTGGGGTCCCCTACGTCTGTTTTCCAAATCTGGAGCAGGCCCAGAGTTCAAATGAAAATTATTCACCAGAGTACTAGAAGGGAATCCCTGAGCCTGCTCCCGACCAGAAGATACATAAGAGGGGAAGTGGGATAATTCTTCCCAGATCTCTGAAGCCCAATTGGCAGACCTGGCACAAGGAGATAGCTGCGAACACCCGCAACATCTAACGCATAAAACATGGCTGTCTGCCGGAAGTTTAGTTTGCTTGCAATTAATGCACAACATCTTACTACTGATATGGGCTACAAAGAAAAGCTTTAGTGAAAATAAAGATACAGACTTATCTGTTAGCGAAAAATACTTCTTTCCAAATCCAAACGTCGTAATCTATACAGAAGGTGCTGACCTCGCAAGCGACCAAAAAATAGTGATGTTTTCTACCTTGCGTCTACCCTTTATAGTAACAATGTCTACCGCATGTGTTAGGCGTGCCGCACGCTTGGTGCGTGCTTTGGCGGGAATATACCTGGCGCGTCCTGATTGGTTGCTTACGGTGGCGTGGACGGAAGGGAACCAGTGCATAACTGGTACCCGACCTTGGTCACCTAGAAACAGGACGCTTGGTAGGGGGGACAACTAGGACGAGCTATAGTCTGTTTCAAACAATTTTTTTTTTCCTAGTTGTCTTTCTTTTGAAGGTCGATCTCGCGGTGAACCGCTCAAATAAGGCTTATAATATCTTGAGGTGATGTATGCTGACATTGAAACATAGATTGTGGGTACTCGTTAGAACCGTCTCGACGAGGCGGTTCTAACGAGTACCCACAATCTATGTTTTTGAGCAGAAATAACAAAAATAATGTATACCCCTCTAAACCCCAGTTTTACTGTATAGAAGTGGGGTTTAAGGGGGTCAAAATTATATAGGCATGTTTTCATGATGACTTGAATTAACTGCGAATTAACCCACAAAAGATTCTTTATAAACTACATGTACTTTTATTCTAACTGTCTGCCATTCCAGGCATCACGAAAACATGCCTATGCAATTTTGACCCCCTTAAACCCCAGTTTTATATAGTAAAACTGGAAAACTGGGATTTACAGGGGTATACATTATTTTTCTTATTTCTGCTCAAAAACATAGATTGTGGGCACTTGTTAGAACCGCCTCGCCGAGGCGGTTCTAACGAGTACCCACAATCTATGTTTTGATCAGAAATATGTAAAATATAGAATTTTTTTATCTGAAAATTTTCATTTTTTGGTGGTAAAATTTTCAGTATATTTGAATAGGCGTGTTTTCGTAATGTATCTCCCTGATACATTCTTATGATGTATGGTAAAACCACGCAAGGTAACTCTCAAGAGTAATTACAGCAGCTATTTTAAATGTCCAAAACTTGAGGTCTTGTACTCTATTAATAAGATCTATATTCATTCTTTCATGACTAATATTATATTACCATGCTGTCAAACAGTCAACTATGCTACTCACTACAGGATGTATAAAATAACTGATTTTTTACTTTCATGACTGTAACATTACCATGGTGTCAAACAGTCAATTATGCTACTCACTGTACGATGTATAAAATAATTAATTAAAAAATCAAAGTATGCTGTTTTCTCCAGTTATCGTACACTAACTTTTTCCAGTATTACCAGTTAACTGTCAATGAGAATTCAAATTCAGACTACTTTACCTCAGAGTTTGGTATGTTTTGAATGACATCTTCACGTAGTTACAAGAAATTCTGTCGTTTTCATATTTTCCCAGCCTTTACAAATTTTTAGTGCATTTTCGAACGTTTCTCATATTATCGTCGACCCTAAATATATTGTTCAAAATAAATACCAAGAGAAAAACAAGCTTGCATTTACTTATTTCATTTTATAGAACCGTCAATCATACCAAACTCTGTGTGGGCTTTTTCATTTTAGAACTTGACATTTTGTTATAAAATGTAAATTGTTAGGGATACCCTCTTGAAAATGAGGAAATTTAGCATATTTCACATTTTTGCTCCAGAAAATATTTGGAAATAATATTTTGTCAAAGAATACATATTAAAGGTTATTATTTTAGCTAGAATTCACTTGTAAACTTGCTTTGAAGTGTTGACTAGTTTCCTGTACTGACATTCAAGGGTGGACGATAACATGAGAATAGATGATGAGAATGAGGAATATAAACAGGCAAACAATATATTTCGTTCCTATCCAGATATATTTCAGTCTTGGTTTCCATATTGGGGTTTCCGAACTTCCATGTGGGTTCTTCCCCCCACCCACGCCCCCCCCCCCCTTGAAGAAAAATGTATACTTGGATCTCCCAGTGACAGTGCTTACCCCCCACCCCACACACAGAGAAAAATATATACTTGATAATCTCCCCATGACAGAGCTTACACATCTTTGCTTATGTATCGTCCTGTCATGTATTTTGACGCACATCTAATTTGACACGCTTACATGTTTCCTCCTATTCTTGGACTTGCAGAAACTTTTTTGTACTGCCTCATCATTATTGGGGTAGAGCAACATAAGAGGGTCACATCCAAGTGTTTAAGTAGAAATTCTAGGATCTTCTTGGAAAATTACAACCATGTAACCTTGAATGGTCAACATTTTGAAAGAAATGCTTAAAGCACTTTTTTTCCTTTGAATTAAGCTCAAAACATTAAAGATGCATCAGACACCCCTATCTGTTACAGTGTCACCTGATACATTTATTCACAAGTATGTTATATGGTTGAAATGCTATTGCATATACAATATTAATTTTCAAATAAATGTAAGGTCTTGTATGAAAATATTTTGCAATTGGAAGAAGAGAAATTCATAAAGTAATTTTCTGTGTATTTGTTTGATGCCAAGCATAAATAATTTGAATATAATATTTTTCCTGACAATAAATAATCTATTTAGAACATATTTTATTAAAACGTTGTGAATTTGTACATGCAAGCAGGAGAAACAAGCACTTCAACTGCCCTACACCTTTATAACTGAGATAAAAATGACAATTCGCAAAATGAGGTCAGATTTTTAGAAGATATACAGGTGTCATTCAACAGTGATTCTTGTCATTTTCTTGTTCTAACAGACAAATGATGCTGCCTGAACATGGTCCTGGTATACTTGTAAAACTTGAATTACTATCTTGCAAGAAAAACAGCAGCCTATTAGATGTGTCATTTCATATGAATGTAAACCAAAATGACAATCATCATGGTGGTCCTATTTTACATGGAATTTTTAGGAAGGCAGTTGATGCAAAATTATTTTAATGAAATTAAATGTTATAGAAGTCTATGCTTTTCTTACACAAAACAAATGTACTGGGAGTTGTCTGTGAAATTAATAACATGTCAAATAATGCTTAAGTGCGTCAAAACCCATGAGTCTAGGCTACATCACTTCAGATGATCTATTTAGTCATTTAACTGGAGACGTCTTCAGGGTTCGAAATTAACAGTAGCAAGTAGCAAATTTGCTACCTGAAAATTCAGTTTGCTACCTGGTAAAACTGTTGGTACCAAAAAGTTGCTACCTGGTATAGTGCCCTGAAAACTATCAACTTTGTGTTGTGAATGTCCTCAGTGCAAATTAGGCTTGTTGTTTCATGTGAATTGTCTGCTAAGCAGACATTTCACATGTATGTCAATCCTGATTTTTGCTGAAGTAGAGAAATACTTTGAAAATGCTGTCTGCTAAATATGCTTAGCTTGTGAAGGTTTAACCCATGACACGGGGGCAACATCTTTTGCTGCCATGTAGATGCATTTTGCTACCTACTTTCAGACCAGGTAGCAACTACTTGCTACTTATAAAAAAAGTTAATTTCTAACACTGGTCTTGACCTATGCCCCATCGACAACAGACTCAGTTATGTACAAAATCACACATGACCTTGTTGCTATCCCCAGGGACCAGTACCTAACAGCCCTGCAGAGGGTCTAGAACCTCCCATCCGATGGCATACAGACAGCTAGCTACATTCACAGACTATATTAAATACTCTTTCTTCCCCCATACTATTGTTCACTGGAACTCACTCCCAACAGAAGTAGTCTCCCTGCCCAACGTTGATGACTTCAACCGGGCAGTTAGCCAGATAAACCACGTCTCACCCTAATTTAACCAGTGCCTTGCTTTTAATCTTGCAACTAGACCTTTTTAACATTTCACGCTTTTACTTTCCTTTAAACTTTGTCTTTTCTTAGCCTGGTTTTGCACTCACATGCTACAAGTCCCAGAAATGGATTAAGCATTATTGGAAGTTAGATCTATTTGAAGTGGACGAAACCTCAGCGTCCTAAATACCGAAGGCCGAACAAAAAAAGCATGTATACCACTCAAAAACATCATCCACTGCGTCGCATCTTTTGTTTTAAAAGTCGACTTCGCTATTTCCTTATCGCTCGATTCTTCGGAATCTTCTATCTTACTGTTCTGTCTACTAGGTCTATTTGGGGGCATTTTTAACGTTTTAAGACTTGGTTCTTTTGATGAGCTCAATCAATTGGCGGGAAATATAAATATTGACCGCATCGGAATTGTTTAACCGAATCTCACTGTATCCTACGATAGGACTTCCAGGCCAATCCATGCGTGAGTTCTTGCCATTAGGAGGGTAGATGTAGTTCAGGACTGCGGGGGAAAAGATGGAACCAAAACATGGAAACAAATTTTGATGACACAGGAATCATCTGTCTTACTGTTCTGTCTACTGCCTTTAGGGGACAGTTTTTACGAATTGGTTCTTTTGACGAGCTCAAACAATTGGCGGGAAATAAAACTATTGACGCAGCGGATATCTCACTGTATCCTACGATAGGACTTCCAGTCCAATCCAGGAGTGTTCCTGTCCTAAGGAGAGTTGTTGTATTTGACAGGACCGCGCGGGAAAAGACGGAGGCAAACATGGAACCAAATTGTGATGACACAGGAAAAGCCTTTATCCCATCACGAAAACATACCTATATAATTTTGACCCCTTCAAACCCCACTTTTATATAGTAAAACTGGGTGTACAGGGGTATACATTATTTTCTTATTTCTGCTAAAAAAACATAGATGTTGGGTACTCGTTAGAACCGCCTCGGCGAGGCGGTTGTAACGAGTACCCACAATCTATGTTAGTACCCACAATCTATGTTTTGAGCAGAAATATGAAAAAAATATCAGAGTTTTTATCTAAAAACTTTCAGTTTTTTGGTGGTGAAATTTTCAATATATTTGAATATGCGTGTTTTCGTAATGCTTCATGGAATTGAATGACTTTTGACAGGCATATTAGTTACAGATTCGTCTTAAAAATAAATGCATATCTAGATTTTCGAATTGTCTCCGCCATTAAGCAAATATTGCCAACTGAATAGGTCCATGTCGGCCGGAGAAAAGACTGGACCAAATTTTCGCGTAAATGACCATGTCTAGAAATTCTGCTAGTATCTGAATGTGAGAGAATTTCTATGGCAGATGCTAACTATCATCATTCCGGGGATTTCTCAAATCGCAAAATTTTAAAAATGCACATACTGGTCTTCGAAATAATGTGCCCGTGACCACGCCGTATGCTTTATAGACACTGTGACTTTGTCATGTCTTTTTTTTTTTCTATATAATAGTGACTGGCTGGTCAATAATATGATATTTACTAAAATAAACTATAATGAATTGCTTAATTTTGCAATTATATCCACCATTACATCATAACATGGTATAAACGTCATTTAAGGTTAACCAACGTCCATACAGTAGCGGGTAAATATCCAAAATTACGATCTGCTCTCGGGCCATTTTTCAATCTGATTGAAGATAACTGGATACTTTTAGTTTTCTCAGTTGCATTAAAATGTGGTCAAGTAACCAGTACACCATTTTGCCTGAATTATCGAACAAATGGCCAAACACTATGTGAATAAATACCATTTAATTTAACCAACAAATTATTTTGGTTCCGGGCTGGTTCCGGGCATATTATTTCGAAGACTAATATGTGCATTTCCGAAATGTTGCGGTTTGAAAATTCCTTAGAATGATTTTGGTTTGCACTACCTGTCATTTACTACTTTGGCGATACTTGCGGAAATTTAGAACATGGTCATTTGCACGAAAATTTGCTCCCGTCTTTTCTCCGGCCGACATGGGCCTATTCAATTAGCAATATTTCCTTAATAACAGGAAATATTGGAAAACCTTGATATGCATTTTGAAGAAGACCCTATAAGTGCCTGCTAAAACTCATTCAATACCTTGAAGAATAAAGGCTTTTCCTGGATGATCAAACTTTGGTCCCGTTTTTGCAACAACAACAGCAACAACAAACAGCAGCAAAAACAAACAAACAAACAAACGAACAAGCAAACAAGAATACGATTAGCCGATTGTAGTAAAAGATCACAGTACGCTTTAGCACAAATGCCACAGACTAAATGTGCCTACAAATGCACTGTTCAGAGTTATAGACTACCATAGCAGATCTCGGTGTAAGTCAATTCACAGATGGCCCACAGATCTGACAAGCTCCTCCTTACATTGCCCGGGTTGGTTGTAACGAGTATACTTGTCAGAACCCCTGATATATATCAGGCGGGCCTGAGGTCTTACTATTCGCTATGACACTTACTCACATGTGATGACATCATGGAAATCGGACACACAAAAGAAAATAAATATGGTAGAGACCTGTCGAAAGATCGTTTGGCTTAAGATGCTGCTGTGCTTATGGAAATGATGTCATTTAAAGATTGCCTGTTTTGGAAATAACAGTTGCTGTGGCAGCCTATCAAACCAGCGGGTGAGCATATAAATTAAAATGTAATTGACAGCGGAACACAAAAGGAACATGCCTGCCAACTTTTATTCAGCTCACGTCATCTGTAGATATGGAGGATAGCCTATCTCCATTTTCACATTGTAAATCTAATGCCATTTTAGTCATCATTGATTCCGTTGCCCTGGAAACCAAATAAAACGAAGTGTAGCAATATACATTGTATACATCTGCCATGAGAAACCATACATTACGATATATTTGTTGTAAGTTCATGGACATGCTGTTGTAATAGAAGTTGGTGCTTTTTTAAGATGAATGTACACTTGGTAGGCCATTTTGGACTAGGAAGATAAGTTTTGTGACTTCCTGTTTGCTTTCACGTCTACCAACCCCATTCTGAAAAAAGGGTCTACTCTAAAAGGAAATAATTTGCTCACTATGGGAACAAATTCTATTCATTTAGACTGGACCCTTGTTTAGAAGGCAGCCAAAAAATGACAGTTTTCTCCTTTGAAAGAGTATCGATTGCCCTAAACTGATAATCTGACAAGAATTCTTTTTCTTCTGCTTGTCAAATAAAAGTAAAAAAGGATTGCCTTTGGAAACAAAGAACACACAAAATCACGAAAATCGGAGACTCGGTTTGATTGAGTCTTCATATGCAACACTGTAGTTTGCGAGGCTGCATACGCCCCCCTAGCGTCGGCTTAAGCGTTATTCGATTTTCAAAATAACCAGAATGGGTTCAATGATCATAAAATATTATTTTGACGTAGATAACAAAGCAGCATTATGGGAATCAATTTTTTTTCCAGTGTGCATGCCAGGCCCCTTAGCAAGACCACTTGTCTCTAGTTCTTTGGCTAAAGTTTCCCCTAAGACTGCCGCTTACGTGAGCGAACACAAAAATTTAGTTTTGCTTTTAGAATTAACCCGATTAAGGAATACTTTATAGAGATTTCTTTTTTACTTGATAAAATCTTCGGACTTTGCGTCAAATCAATCTTTCAGTGCGCATTCCCGGCCCCTTAGCAAGACCACATGTCTCATGTTCTTTGGCTAAAGTTTCCTCTAGGCTCGTATGAACATTTCAACCTATTCGTATATGCTATAGCGGTCATTTTCCCATGACGCGGCTCACATAATCAAAATACGGTCGAACTTCAATGGCTCGAACATCTTTGGGACCCTGGAAACTTGTTCGAGACATCGGTAGTTCGACCCACATAGGGTTAATCATTGTGCCAGGTCAGGAAACAAATGGCGATTATTCAGAGGTCTTTTCGATCTTCTATCCAGTAATGGTATGTTGAGTGTACTCATTAGAATCGCCTCAATGAGGCGATTCTAATAAGTACACACAACGTAATCTCATGATAAAATAAGAAAATTTCCTTAAATATCTGTTTTCTGGAGAGAAGAATTTCTTAGGGACTCGAAAAATATTCGAATTAGCCATGGTAAACGAACCATCGGTGTTGGAGCTATTTGAGGCTCGACTGTAGAAAAGATGACGTCCAGAAAGTGCCTGTTGTCTTCTTGTTGAGTTTGATGAGTCCTGTCTGGCATTGTGATGATTTAATTGGGGCAGAAGGAGCTGCTTGCTTCGCTTTTCATTGTTTTGTAACATGTGTGCTGTTCGTCTTAGTTTGCTTAGTCTTTTTCTTGGTGTCATTGGTAGGCTATGTTCTGTAATTGTGGCTCTTCCTGGACATCTTTACTTTAGTCGACCCTCGTTATCTCGACCTCGCTTATCTCGAAGTGAAATTCTGGTCCCTGTTTTAATATGGCAATGTAAAAACAGGTAACAAAATATTGTGAAAAAGAGGAGAAATTGCTCCTGAGGAGCAATTTCTCCTCTTTTCCACAATATTTTCAATATATCTCTAACTTCAGGAGTCAAATTACATATTGATTTGTTAAATGTGGTTGTTCGATTTATTTTTTTCCTCACTTCCGCAACACTGATATGTCGAGGTACGGATATCTCGAAGTGTTTCAGAGAGTCCCTTGGCATTTGAGATAACGAGAGTCAACTGTATTTTTCATCAACTCTTGACATTTGCCATAAACAGAAAAGCAGTGCACACAAGGCATTTTGCAGACTCAGCACTTCATACAGTTTCAACACTTTTAACTGGCGTGGTGTTGGTCAACCAACTGTCGATATTAAATGACAGTTTTGACGTGTGTTCCCCTGTTCCCCTGAAATAAAAGACATTATTCCCCTGTTTCCAATAACCCCTGGGCCTCACATTTGGCGGCACTCAGCACTTCATACACTTTCAACAATTTTAACTGGCTTGGTGTTGGTCAACCAACTGTCAATACTAAATTACAGTTTTGTGTTGATTTTTACCAACCGCAGGCTTCTATGCATGACAGTATTTCTATGCTGATTTGTGATGTCGTTTGGTGTCATTCAATTCTTACCCAACGCCTGAGGAGGGCTGTATTCCGTAACTGAGGCTTTTTGCATGTATGCCCACATTTAATTTTGAATATATAATAAAACCTAAGTGGCTCGAACATCTTTAAGAATATGGAAATTTATTCGAGATATGGGTAGTTCGAGCAACTGAGGGTTAATCATGGCGCCAGGTCAGGAAGCAAATAACGATAATATAGCGATTGTTTCCATTTTCTACACAGTAATTGTATGTTGAGTGTACTGTTTAGAGTCGCATCGATAAGGCAATTCTAATGAGTACACACAACATACAATTTCTTGATAAAATAAAAAAAAATCCCTAAATATTTGTTTTCTTGAGCTTTCGAAAAAAGTTCGTAGGGACTCAAAGACGTGTTCGAATTAGCCATGGTAAACGAGCCATCGGTGTTCGAGCAATTGAGGCCAGACTGTATCCTCATACTGATTTTGCAAATTTTGTTGTTATTTAGCCTGTGGCTCGATCCACCGTCGTGCAACTGAAGAGGGCAGAAATATGATTAACCTTGGCAGGGTTAACCACTTAGCATGCCGTCTGTGCATAAAATCTACATTGTATCCTATCCTTTCATATTCGGGCTTACTATGGTTCTTCTAGTGTTTGCTTTCGCCCTGACTTTCGGTTTGTAGCCGAGCCTTCTTTGTTTCGCTATAGGTTGAAATTAATTTATGTTTTTGCTGTATTGGCCCACTGATGAATTAGGGAACCCCTATGTGGGTCGCCGGTTGACAAAAAAGCGCTTAGGGCAAGTACGAATGGCGAAACCCCATACTAGTTTGCACAGCCACCCGTCAGGTCAAGACCAGACTGCACGGATGCGCAGGCGGATCTTGATCTTCGCTGTTTGCATGTTGTAAGGTCAATTTTCTCAATCACCGGCCCACATATAGTTGGAACTGTATTAAGAATAAGAGTGGGGTTGGAGTTTTCTAAAACCAGGACTGCGTTCGGTAAAGCAAATCACTCGCGAGAGTATTTTTTTTTTCCAAAACTATTTTGCATCTTCTGAACGATTATTGTAAACTCCCTTAATGAGACCTCAAATTAGGGAGTAACCGTTATTCTCGTTGACGAGACTTGGTATTAGCTCAATTAAATTATATCACTAATTATTAATTTTATGAGGGATCGAATTCATAATATCAACCCAATAGACATTTCCATATTTTTTGTTGAAACAAGCGTACCCAAATTTTATTCGCTTAGGCCTTCATCTTGTTTGTGCCAAATGACAGCTCTAGATTAGTTTGCGGATATTTGCTACCCTGCGCAGAAAACTGTCGGAAATGAACGGAAAGTTGACCGTTTCAAGGCTGTATTTCTGTTGCAGTTCCTTGAATGTCTGTTCTATCGTCGTTTGTTCGTTCTGTTTTCGACATAATGCTGTTTTCTGTGGTCATTTCATCCCAGCGGGCACATGACGTCATGACGTTGCATCGACGTTGAGGCGACGTTATATTTACGTCATGTGCCTGCCAGGATGTATTTAAACCCTTATCCGGTGCGCTCGGAGGGCTGTGATATGTGGCCTTGCTAGGGTATCCCCATATTTCCCACAACTCTCCTGACTTGGTGAAGTAAGTCGCCATAAAACTCGAGAAGTTTCTTTTTTATCAAGCTCACGTCAAATTTAGAAATTAAATTGATGCAAAAATAACAAATATATCCTTAATGATCAACTTATCTGAAGCTATGTTCAAGACATGATGAAAAAAAAAAAAAAAAAAAAAAAAAAAAAAAAAAGAGATAACGAGAGACAGACTTGTGATTTAATAGTTTAATTCAGTCTTCCCAAATCAGGTAGCCCGTAAACTGTGTTAGCGGTGACGTCATATCTCCGTATAAGGAAGTCCCTTCTTTTACCCTGACCCAAATTCGCTGACCAGTCAAACAGTGGGTTACAACGGAGTTGCTGCCTTGCATATTTAGTGATGAGGCGTCTGAAAATTAATGAAAAGAATAACCAGACAAGCATGGACTATTGTCAGTTAAATAGTCAATGTATATAAGCCGGGGTTTCCTACAAAATTGCATGCACGTCCAGCGAAAACTCAGATTAGTCTGTGCATCTGTGCTGGCTGGTGAGAGTCTTTGCTGTCCAAATGAAAACGTCGACTACCCACAGAGTGTCTTGCAGAGGTTCGGATCTGATTAGTGTTACACTTGTCCTGCTGAATAAATTAAGATGCCACGCCCACTTCTAACTTTCTGCCAATCAGATTACTTGATCCCGGTTTTTTGATACAAATTCATATGCTTAATGACAAACAGTGTAGATCCAGATCATCTGGCGTCTTTAGAAGCCAACTGATCTGGATCTATACTGTTTGCAAAGGCAGAGTATATCCGGGTTCAGCAGGACAAGGGTTAATGAAATGTCAAGTCTTTTTCATGAAAAATATCACGAATTTTCATCTGATGATTTGGCCCTGGAGTATAGAAACTATTATTACCCAACATACTATATACAACTCAATGAAACAATTTTGTCTTATTTAGACTATTTATTACTTAATTTGCGCACGTCGGCGCTACGCCAACGAAATCACACAATGTTGACGTCACCAGCCGTCCAATAGTTTTGACTATACTATTGTAACTGACGTTACCCATTTAAATCCAATGCAAAAGCGCTGGACAATAGTTTTGACTACACTACGGTTGGTGACGTCAAGGTAATAAGTTTTTTCATGGCTGTTTTGGTGGAATTGTCAAAACTACTTCCCGATGTGCCGTGGACAGCTCGATGTACTATTGCCCGAGGGCTATTGCCCGAGGCCACAGGCCGAGGGCAATAGTGCTTCGAGCTGTCCACGGCATTTCGGGCAGTAGTTTTGACTATTTCACAAACAGGCATGAAATAACTATATACCAATGAGTTTTCCTTACATACGAATATTATATACATGTCTGCATATGTTCTGAAGCCTATAGATTGTTTGTTTTAAGTTCAAAGGGAAAACACTCAGTACTTACTTGCCTGACAACAATCCTTCTGAAAAGTTAAAAAATCAAAAATGGTATGGTAGGTTATGTGACATGTAAGAAGTTTCCATGTCTTTGAAATGGCAGATCCTATATTCTTTAAAATGTCTCCACTGGTGCAAAGGTCTCAAAATTGCTTTCTAGCCTCATTTTCAAAGCAATCACATAAGTTGTAAAATGTTATCTATATCTATTGTAAAAATTCACGCTGTAAACATTTTGGCCAATATTCTGGCATGATAACATATGAAGAAGATCCCAGATAGATGCACACATTCTGGAACTCTCTTATGGAAGTATTTTCGTACAGAGCCGTGGCCGTCCCAGCTAGCATTCTACGTAAATCTACATCGGGCCGTCATCGGCCCGTCAGCTACCCTGACGGGCCGATGACGGCCCGATGTAGATTTACATAGAATGCTATCTGGGGTGTATTGTGAACTTTGTCAGTCTGTGACCTACAGAGAACTTACATGTAAAATGTATATGAGGCGGAAGACGTAATACGGGATTTACATGGCCATGGCCTCTGATGCAGTAATCCTTATCATAAACTTCATTAACACACTGCATGCTGGGTAAAAAATTCAGCCGTATGAAGGCATTTTAAAATATTTTTCTTATTTTCCGTAGCAAATAAGATCTGGCACTTTAAGCAGATTGTCTCCTTAGGAGACAATTTGCATGAAGTCTCAGATCCTATTTTCTAGAAAAACAAAAACAAAAAAACAACAACAATAAGATAATATCACCAGTTTGTCATCTGCTAAAGCCCATAGCACGGTTAATGTTAAGCATTTTTCCAAAAAGGCTCTTCTCTATACAAATAGGAAACTTTCTTTGTACGAGAGTTGACTCTTAATCCATTAGGTTTCTCACCGCTGTGGTTCGAGCCTCGCTCGGGTTACATGTGGGAAAGCCAAGTTCTGCTTACGGATGGTCAGGTGGTTTTCCCCCCGGGTTCTCCGGTTTTCGACCACCTTTAATGAACAATCGGCTCGATATAAGTGCAATATTCTTGAAAGGGCCTTAAAACCCAAATAAAAAATGCATAAACTGATTTTAGCCACACACCTTTTGAATTTATAAAAAGACACTACACAATTCACGTTCGATAGCCACTGATGAAGTGTTATCAAACTGACGTTAAATTTAGGACGTATTTCCGAACACCCCCTCTTATCTACAACTTGTCCTGTAATCTCTTCTTTTTCCTTTGTCTCTTACACTTATTTACTACATTTAATAATTGTATATTGTTAAGAAACCGGATTTTAGTTTTATAATCTTTTCATTATATGTGATGACTGTATGGCTTGAGAGAAACTAAGTTTATGTTCTGTTCTGTTTTATCTACTGTGATTCATAAAAGAGCCGTAATGTCAGAAAACGTACTTTCGGACGTGTGCGCCAAGTGAAGATTCACATCAGTCTGCGCATTCGCGCACAGTGAACTCTCGTTACAACGACATCAATTGTTGCCAAAGATGTTGCCATTTAAATGAATCCTCTGCTATAAAGAATCCTAATGAGCAGAATGATATGTAAGAAAGGCTTTATTTTATTCTTATTTCCTGATAGAACCTGTGATTTGGATATTTGTTAGAATCGCCTCAGTGAGGCGATTCTAACAAATATCCAAAATATATGTTTCTTGAAGTATTTAACACACATTGTTATTGCTAAAATTCTGATTAACTGTCAACTCTTGAGCGTAAGTTTCGTTCCAGTCAAATTATCAAATTAACAAATTTTGTCGTTGAATCGAGTGAACGTCAGTATAAAGAGGGTTGACTGTATGGTTTCTGACGTTACAGCTCATAATATAAATGCGATCTTACCGCTTTGTGCATAAACAGCTGCCTTGGGCACGCCATCTAAAACAGTTTCGGTATGTATCATGTTGTTCCGACCAGACATTAGTGACGTCATTATGAAGTAATTTCCATCAACCGGACAAGTGAAGATGCCGGTACTGTTGCTGTAGCCATTACCTAGGTTGGTGGAAACTTCATCAAACACGATTACTGAACCCGGTGAGAGGCCTGGGACGGTTTGAGTGAGAGCAGCGGTGAAAGCAATTCGTACATCTTTCTTTAGGTGATGCTCTAATTTCAAAACATGAGAAAAATGTCATTATTATATATGCTGACAACGAAGTCTGATCAGGACCTTCCACGGTATATCGATGCATTCTGCATTGTTGTATAGTTATAAATGATTAAGTGTGCGGTAAAAATCCGAGGAGCATGCTTGATCCCGTGAGGCACTTCTGATGAGTATCCACGTTTTCGTGTAGAAACATTACGAAAACACGCCTATTCGAATATATTGAAAATTTCACCTCCAAAAAACTGAAGGTTTTCAGATAAAAAATCTGATATTTTTCCATCACAAAAACATACCTATGTAATTTTGACCCCTTTAAACCCCACTTTTATATAGTAAAACTGGGGTTTACATGGGTATACATTATTTTTCTTATTTCTGCTCAAAAACATGGATTGTGGGTACCCGTTAGAACCGCCTCAGCGAGGCGGTTCTAATGAGTACCCACAGTCTATGTTTTGAGCAGAAATATGAAAAATATCAGAATTTTTATCTGAAAACTTTCAGTTTTTGGTGGTGAAATTTTCAATATATTTGAATAGGCTTGTTTTCGTAATAATATTGCTCAAAACATAGATTGAGGGTACTTGTTAGAACCGCCCAGCCGAGACGGTTCTAACGAGTACCCACAATCTATATTTTTGAGCAGAAATAAGAAAAATAATTTATACCATTGTAAACTCCAGTTTTACTATAGAAAAGTGGGGTTTAAGAGATGGGGCGGGGGTCAAAATTATATAGGTACATGTATGTTTTCGTGATATAAGAAAAAAATATCAATACATTTGGCTGAGAAAAACGCCTTGTCTGGAGCTATGATACAGAGTTTTTCGCTCTCTGTCATCATTTAACCTCGTACCACTCTTTCTGGTTAATTCAACAGACGACAAATTGATGATATTTTACTTATTTTTCCAAGAAAACGGGATTTGACACTTCATTCAAATTGTCTCCAGACAATTTGCATGAGGTGTCAAAACCTGTTTTCTGGGAGAAATAAGAACACATTTCAATATGTCGTCTGCTGAATATTTTACCCAGAGTACTAGGCGTATCCTCGCCACCAGGCGTTAAAATGAATAATATGGAAATGCATTGAAATGAACAGTATAATATTTTAGCTAGTCTAGTCTCCTTTCTCAATTTTAATATTACTATTTTGTCGTCTGCTGAATTTGCCCAGTGTTAAAGGTTTAAATTTGAGAAAAATATATATGCTCTTCAAGGTTAATAGAAGATTTATCTCGTACGAGGGTGAGTCAATAAGTAACCAGCCTAACTTATTTCCGGTTGAGATCAACCTCTTCTTTTTCGATGTAATTGCCCTCTAGTGTGATGCACTTAGACCAACGGTGTTCAAGTGCCATCAGCCAAGAACTGAAAAAGTCAGGGTCCTTTCCATTGACCCACTCCTCAGCTGCCGTCATGACTTCTTCATCAGACCGGAAATGAAGTCCTTTTTCAAGTTTGGGAATAGGAAGAAGTCGCTAGGAGCTAGGTCAGGCAAATAGGCAGGATGTGGTATTAATTCATACCCGTTTCGCTCTACAGCATCCATTGCAACTTTGCAAGTGTGGACTCTCGCGTTGTCCTGTTGCAGCAAAACACCTTTAGAGAGTTTACCACGGCGTTTTTCACGGATGGCGGTTCTCAGCTGGTCTAACAAGTTTGCATAGTACACTCCAGTTATTGTACTTCTCTTGGGTAAAAGTCCAACATAATAACGCCTTTTGCGTCCCAAAATACTGTGGCCATCACCTTGCCAGCAGATGGTTGCGTCTTGGACTTCTCTGGCCTCGGGGACCCAGGCCCTACCCACTGACGACTGAGCTTTATTCTCTGGGTCATAATAATGAACCCAAGTCTCATCTACAGTTACTAGACCTAAATGAAATTCATCTTTTGGCCTAAAACGCTTCAACAAGGCGTTGCATACTGATGCTCTGGCTGCCATTTGCTCATCGCTAAGGGATTTTGGGACCCAACGGGCTGTTAGCTTGCGCATACCGAAGCGATCATGTAAAATTGTTGAAACGCTACCATGTGAAATGTGTAATGCATTCGCTATTTCTTCCACCTTAACTCGCCTATCAGAGTACGCCAGATCCCGTACTTTGTTACACATTTC
Organism: Anodontia alba; assembly: GCA_964016985.1. NCBI lineage: Eukaryota > Metazoa > Mollusca > Bivalvia > Lucinida > Lucinidae > Anodontia > Anodontia alba. The sequence goes on along the minus strand of OZ024832.1, from coordinate 56,760,390 downwards.
TTTATCGGTGGCATCTGATGGGCGTCCAGACCTGGTTTCATCTTCTAAAGACGTTCTACCGCGTTTGAATTCCCCAACCCAGAATTTAACTTGTGCATACGATGGTGCAGAAGACCCATAAACATTGGTCAACTCGCAATGTATTTTCTGACCTGTTTTCCCTTTCAAATACAAGTACCGAATTACAGCACGGTACTCAACTTTTGACGAAAAGCTTGCTTTTGCATCGCTAGCCATGTTTGACATTCAATATCTTATGAGTGAATGATACGATAAGGGTGCAATTTTGCTCTCAGGCCTAAAACATGTATTGAAACAAGGCATGAAAATCGTGGGTGTCTCGGTCAATTGGAAATGGGATAGGCTGGTTACTTATTGACTTGCCCTCGTATTTATGAGGCAATAGTGTACGAGTTTTAACTTTGCATGTTGGGTAAATTCAGCAGACGACATTATGAGATCTTTTTCTTATTTTTCCTAAAAAATAGGATTTGATATTTCATGCAAATTGTCTCCCAATCTAATGTCAAAGCTTATATTCTGCGGAGAAAAATATCACCCATCTGTGGTCTGCTGTATTTGACCTTAGCATGGTAAGTGTTAAGTGACGATCTTTGCGTTGATCACGGATCTAGTATACAACAATGAGGGTTGTTTTTACCTTTTTTATTAACCTATTGTATACTGAATAGATTCTACTACACTATGTATTGAAAGAGTCCAATTTCAATTTTAGGTAGGTGAGGCTATGAGATTTAGATATTCCTAGAGAAAATGGCTGAAATATGTGCAAACAGTGAAGACCATGATCAGACGCCGCGTTCTGCGGCGTCTGATCTGGGTCTGCACTGCTTGCCAAATACCTTCTAAAAATACAGTGGACACTCTCCGAATGGCCATCTCTCGACAACCGGCTGCCACCTAACTATAACAGCCGCTTTCTTACTTCCCAAAGCGCTGTTTTACTATAGTTCTAACCAGTCTACAACAGTCACCTCTCTATTACAGCAAATTTAGTGACTTCCCAAAATGGTTGTTATAAAAAGGGTGCAATGTACATGCCAATACAAAGCATACCGCAGTAACGTCAGCTTTGCTTTCAAGGAAACGTTGGTAAAATGGTCACAGGAAAGCTTAGGAATATGCTAAAGCATGTCTTGGAAGAAAAGCAGATAAAAATCTAAACCTTTGCATAACTCCAGATATGAGGAGTAACTAGATAAATAGTATTATTTCTCCACCAAATCATATGATGCGCATGGCACATAAAAGGCCCTTATACAATTTGCAGACAACGTAGGTCCAGATCAGAATGCGCACCCGTGCAGTCTGGCCTGAGCATTCTCTGTTCATCGACGTAAACTACAGTATCCACTGATTCTGTAAGCTGACAACGGAGGCCCTGATCAGCCTGCGCTTATGCTCAGGCTGATCTGGGCCTGCGTTGTCCGCAAATTGCATAAGGGCCCTTTTCGTGCGCTGCGCATATTATGTTATGTCGTTGAGTAAGTAATGTACCGAAAAACAGTAAGAATTATAACAGAGGAAACAAATGCAATTGAGCCGGGGCACAGCGTTTCTTACAAGATTGAATTACACCCAGCGAAGAATCAGATCAGCATGCGCATCCGCGCAGGCTGGTCAGAGTCTTCGCTGTCCACAGAAGACGCTTTGGATACTTGAGTACCCAGAGAGTGCCTTGCAAAGATTCTGATCGGATTGCGCGGATGCGCAGGCTGATTTGAGTATTCGCTGTCCGCACATGCAGTCTTGTAGGAAATGATGTGCCCGGCTCAGTTGACATGTATATTGATACCTATGGCTGCAGGATTGACATGTTGGACGGTTGAAAAGTTGGGATCGTTGGCAGCGAGACGATTCTCTGCGATTTGGAGACGATCCTGTAGCTCCTCTAAGAGTGAAAGCTTCTGCACTGCTTCTCTTGAAAAGATATAGAGGACCAATTGAACTATGATGTGTACCGTATTCTACCTAATTACCTCACAGTGCGCTGGGGTTTTTCAAAACTACTGAAAAACTTGTAAAACATCCACCTAACAAGGACACACTTTAAAGAAAGATCAGCAGAGGACTTCATGAGGAGCTTATTTACTATACTTATGCGATATTTTTTTCTGCTCTTCTTTATAGAAACATATGTTTTTAGTACTCATTTTACAAATGCACATGTTGTTGGTATCCATTTGAAAATTCTAGACTTGTCGAGGCAATTCTAATGTGTACCAATGCCATGTTTTATAAAGAAGTAGGTGAAAGTATACGGACTGTACTCTGTAGTTTAAGTACCTACCCCCATCCATCAACCCACGAGGCATCGAAAGAAGAATGGGTGGTTCAATATAGCTCTACTGGAAGCGGAATTTCAGAAGAAGAAGAGTGTCTGTCAACTGACAAGTGGTAAATAGAAGATGGAAGATTTGCTCGCAAAACAAACAACTCAAGCCCAGGTCCAACAAAAATCTTGCTTTTTGTCCCCATTTTTGCAGAAACTTAAAAGGAAGTTGACTAAATAAACATTTTACGATAAACTTAACCATTTCAAACAGCTTTGCATAATGCAAAGTTAAAATGAAAATATCCACTCTGCACGATCGATAGAAGGTCAACGGTCATTTTAAAACATCAAAGTGTTTTTTTTTTTTTTTTTTTTTTTGTTTTTTTTTTTTGCAAGCAACTCCAATACGGCTTTCTCACAAAAATCATCTGTACAAACTAGTCTTTGTTAAATTCGATCTAGTTGATGCTGTATCCAATCACGTGGCATCTTCTCTTCTGAGTCTTCCACTTGATACTGGGAAGACTCGGAAGAGCTTCCAAAACTGGTAGCTGCGCGAATCGAACAGTCAGATTATAGAAGACCAAAAACTTCCGATTTTAGAAAGTGTAAAACGAACAGTTAGAGGACTTTTATGGTGGCATATAACTGACATCTAAATATTGAGATACTAAGTCGACTTCTTCTGCTTTTATGTCGACTTACAGTGTATGACTTAATGCTATATCGACTTCCGTTGATAATCGTTATCGCGCCTGCAGGTCGTAATATTGCTCTAAGCTGCCTTCAAGAAAACAAAGCGTGTTAATATTGTATGGTGACTTATTTTCTATTATTTCTGCCAGTTAGCGTTGAGATACGTTTTCGTAGTCGTGAAAGTTTATTTTTAGACCAAAAGCACACAAGTGGCACCAGTATTATTACAATCGCCGAGTTGGTTTAAACTTTATTTTGATTGCTTCAAATACAACATGATTTACAACAATACAATATTTTCCAAGATCTGAATATTATCTGACCGAGTTGTTTACTATATCCATCTGTTCATCACGCTATCTCCTCCTACACCACTGGGCGGAATTCAACCAAACTTGCTTCATCACTTCCCCTCATAGTTGGGCTGTGTGCGAGAGCAACATTATTTTTTCGTGTTCCGTCCATCGTCCGTCCATCTGTCTGTCACGCTATCTCCTCCTAACCACTGGGCGGAATTCAAACAAACTTGCTACATCACTTCCCCTGATAAGGGTGTGCGAGAGCAACATTTTTTCCGTGCGTCCGTCGATCTGTCCGTCACGCTATCTCCTCCTAAACCACTGGGCGGAATTTAACCAAACTTGCTACATGAACTCCCCTCATGATAAGGGTATGGGAGAGCAAGTCCATCCGTCCGTCATGCTATTAGCAACAAGCGCGGGGATTTGCGATGACGCACCATAGACTGTGCATTCTAGTTTTATATTGAAATAATTGGTCAGATATAAAATAGTATTAAGTAACCTCCGAGTTGGGAGTTAGTAAGGGTTAGTTGCCACAATATGTCATGTGTATGTTTATAAGAACGTCCGTCCGGCTGACCGATGAGTATTTAGGGGTTAGGACGAGAGGCTACAAATGGATATTAAGACACACAAGTAGTCATCTTTGAGTAGAAATTCGATTTATTCCGTAAATTTGGTGTTTGTATAGTTAAAAAAAAGTGTTTTGTGTGGCTAGCCCCTTCATGATCTGTTAGCCACACAGCTTTTCGTTTTACGAACTCGTCTGTCAACCGGCGTCACATTTAACAACAAATATCGAAACTATAATTATATAACATCTATATGCCACCAAACACTATATTAAGCCCTAAACTTAATACGTCACATCGTCCCGAATTTAAGTATCTCGACCGGCATAGTCACTATCTGAACTATCATCTTCTCAACAAACATGACCGGAAGTCGAGATAATAATTATAATGTCGACATATAGTTGTAAAAGTGTTTCATGATGCTGACGTTGTCGGATGACACTTCTGGACGGTATTACAACCCGCCGTCGCGATAACCATTATCAATGGAAGTCGATATAGCATTAATGATTAAGTCGATGTAAAAGCAGAAAAAGTCGGCTTAGTATCTTCCTTCTGAAATCGAAACCGGCCAGAAGAGATGAGGTACACACAATGACAAAACAACACAACATAATGAAACCATAGACACACAAAAGAACCGCAAAGGCCGAACCGCCTTGGAACAGACAGTAGACAAAGTACCGGAACAAACAATGGCAAAACAAATACAGTCAAACCTCAATAGCTCATCACGAAAACATGCCTATATAATTTTGACCCCCGTAAACCCCACTTTTATATAGTAAAACTGGGGTTTACAGGGGTATAAATTATTTTTCTTATTTCTGGTCAAAAACATAGATTGTGGGTACTCGTTAGAACCGCCTCGCCGAGGCGGTTCTAACGAGTACCCACAATCTATGTTTTGAGCAGAAATATGAAAAAATATTAGATTTTTTTTATCTGAAAACTTTCAGTTTTTGGTGGTCAAATTTTCACTATATTTGAATAGGCGTGTTTCCGTAATGTCAAACATCTTGGGGACTATGGAAACTTGCTCGATACTCATTTTTTCGAGCCACTGAGGGTTAATCATGGCGCCAGATCAGGAAGCAAAAAGCTGTAATTTAGGGAAGTGTTTTCGATTTTCTACACAATAATTTTATGTTGAGTGTACTCATTAGAATCGCCTCGATGAGGCGATTCTAATGAATACACACAGCATACAATTTCATGATAGAATAAAAAAAAAAAAAAAAAATCCCTAAATACTTATTTTCTTGAGCTATCGGAAGTATTTCGTAGGAACTCAAAAAACGAGTTCGAATTAGCCATGGTAATCATCCATCGATGTTCGACCTATTGAGGTTTGACTGTACAACATATGAAAATACCGACGTACGAACAAAGAGGGAACAAACCTTATGTCCAAATAAGCTTCATCCAAATGAGCAGTTACTAGAAATGTACTCAGTAGTAATATAACTGATTCCACATACATTGCAGTGACCACTGGTAAAAAACACAAATATTTTGTTCTATGTGGAACCCGCTAAAAGTGCAATCTTTATTATACATTAGTAAGATAAGAAATTGCCTGATAAGAGACGTTTTTCTTTGCTTTTGATAACTCGGACCTGACTTAATAAAAAGTTGTAATGTTATGTAATATAAGTAAAGACATGCAGGAAATGTCACAATCACGAAGCATCCAGGCACCGAAAGAAAAAGACATAACGAAAACATGCCTATATAATTTCGACCCCCTTAAACCCCACTTTTATATAGTAAAACTGAGGTTTACAGGGGTATACAATATTTTTTTTATTTCTGTTCAAAAACATAGATTGTGGGTACTCGTTAGAACCGCCTCGGCGAGGCGGTTCTAACGAGTACCCACAATCTATGTTTTGAGCAGAAATATGAAAAATATCGGAATTTTTTATCTGAAAATTTTCCTGTTTTGGTTGCAAAATTTTCAATATATTTGAATAGGCGTGTTTTCGTAATAAGGAGGAAATATAATGACAAAACAAACTCAACGAAATGAGACCAACGATGCAAGAACAAAGAAGAGCTGCAACAAAGGAACCGCCTTGGAACGGTCAGTAGAAAAAACAAAACAAAAAACAAACAAAAAAAAAACAAAAAACAAAAACAAAAACAAAACAAAACAAAAAAAAAAAAAAAAAAAAAAAAAAAAAACAACAACAAAAAAAAAAAAAAAAAAAACAAAAAAAAAAAACAACAACAAAAAACAAACTACTGTATGTGTGTATTGTGGTGGGTTGGGGACTACTTTTATTCGCACGAGTTCTCTCGCTTATGCATCTCCATGTTACAAACATATGTTCGGTCCACATTGGATTCCGCTACTGCATAAGTGAAACATCACAGTGAAATACAAGCACAGTGATGAAAACGAAGCAAAATAGGTTACCGGCGATCTGAAGCCAGAACACATGAAAACCACCAACGATACCACGATGGGCCAGACCACAGGAATTGGTAGGCAGGCGCCAACCGTCTCAAACGGATTAAACAAACTTTCTTCTTCTTCCTCTTCTTCAAATCTATATGCTATTCATGTACTTAAAGAAAAAAGAGTCTTTGCAGACAGTCTTTATCTGATTTGGTTCTAGGCTATCCACAGAGCACACAACGAAGACTCTGGTCAGAGAGATGATTTAAGCCTTCGCAGGACGGACATGTCGCAGTTTCAGAGGTAGCAACTCTGTTAAAATTGCTTTAGCTCCTTTCTCAAAATGGGTCTATGCTAAAAGGAAAGAGTTTGAAAATGGGTCTACTCTGAAGGAAAGAATTTTCTCTGGGTCATTGCGCATTATGGGAAGCCAAACATCGTAGCTTTCCTTAGACAGACGACAGAGGTTCTGCTTAGAATGTGTGAAGGCGCAGCTTGATCTGAGACTTCGCTGAGCGCACGAGCAATTTTGTAGGAAATGTTGTGCCTCGGCTCATAATTTTGTCTTTATTCGTAGAAACAGACAGATCTGGGCCTTCGTGTTGTCCACATTTATTTCCACAAACCCTTTATTTCCTAGAATGGCACAAATAACTGACATATGCGGCCGGATAGCACAGTCGGTAGAGCATTTGAACGGTCACCAGAGGGTCCATGCTTAGAGTCCTGGTGCGTCTGAATATTTTTCTCACCATGTGACCGTGTGGCTCCAGGACCGCGACTGTTTTCATGAACGAGTATGAAAATAAGTCTTTCAACCGAACTGGAGAGGACTTAGAGATTCAGGTTGAATCTCAGTTAAGCAGGTAAAAATGCGGCAGTGGCGGCCGGAATGGTAATCCGAGTATCCCGGGTTTGAGCCCCAGAACGGCTGTATATTTTTCTCACTGTTAACTGGTTAAACATGGATTTCCGTTACAGTTGAACCTCAATAGCTCGAACACCGATTACCATGGTTAATTCGATCTCGTTTTTGAGTCACTACGAAATTCTCAGATAGTTCAAGAAAACATATATTTAGTGAAATTGTCTTATTGTATCATGTAATAATATGTTGTGTGCACTCATTAGAATCGCCTCATCGAGGCGATTCTAATGAGTGCACTCAACATTTCATTATTGTCTAAAAAGATCAGAAAGACTTCCATAAATTATCATAATTTGCTTCCTGACGTGGCGTCGTGATTAACCCTCAGTGGCTCGAACTACCCATGTCTCGAACAAATTTCCATGGTCCCAAAGATGTTCGAGCCATTGAGGTTTTTCCTGTAGTTTCTGATAGTCCCTTTCTTTGTATCCTCTTATATAACCTGCAAATGCATGCATCGTGTTAACACGTGTCCCATTCTGGCCTACATTGTACGCTGAAAGCATATTATGGAGTTAGTGATTGTGTTAGACCTTGAACGGTACAAATACACTGACTTAAAAAAGAAATGCAACACTTGCAAAGAAAACGAAGTGGCCAAAGTTCCCCACCGTAGGAAATTTTAGCATGACCAGATAACTCAAGAATCATTTGACTACATTGAATTTAATTTGTTGATTTGTATTTCTCTTGTTTTTTTTTTTTTTTTTGTTTTTTTTTAATTTTTGTTTCCCCAAGAATATAGCTTTTTATTTTTATTTTTAATTTCACGCACTGTTTAATTAAACAAATATATAAAATTGTCAATTATTTTCATAAGTAAACAAGAGTACATAATGTGTTTATTCCTCTCTTAAAACTTAACATTTTTAGCTTCTATCATATTGAATCTGCAAATATTTTATCTTCAGACAGAAAGTTTACTACATAAGGAAAGACCGACAGAATAATAATTGAGCAAGCGCACGACAAAACCCACAATCGACTTGTGCGACCAGCCTGCGCATCCATTACGAAAACATGCCTATTTCAAATATACAGAAAATTTCACCTCCAAAAACTGAAAATTTTCAGATAAAAGCTATATTTTTCATGTTTCTGCTCAAAACAGAGATTGTGGGTACTCGTTAGAACCGCCTCGGCGAGATACATATTCATACCATCTTTTGAAATATAAGTACAGTGGACTCTTATTATCTCAAACTCCAAGGAACAAGCATTTTCAGTTTGAGATAACAGTAGTTTGAGTTCAAATGTAATGAAGAGAAAGCAAAAGTAAACCAACATTATCCAAAATTTAGTTTGAATTAAGCAAAAGTTTGAGTTATCAATGTTTGAGATAACGAAAGTCAACTGTATTTCGTTTACGAATTTAGACACCTTAAAGAATATTACAGTTCTAAGAAAAATTAAATGTGTGCTTTATACACATGTTTTGAAAATAAATAATAAAAATAAATACATAAATAAATAAATAAATAATTGATTGATTGATTGATTGAATGAATGATTGATTGATTGATCGATGAAATAATTAATAGCCTGCTTGACTTAATCATAAACTTTGTTGTTATCAAATCTGATTACCCCTTATCAGGCCCCTATATTTATACCTGTAAGAGAGACATACGTCACCAAGTCTCTCTTATTTGAGCCAGCGCACGATACAACCTACAATAAGACCTGTGTAACCAGCAAAGACTCAGATCAGACTGAAAATCCAACCGGTATGACAAGGGTTCTCGTTTATCCCTCTTTGGATGGCCCAGAGGCTGTAGAAGGCACAAGCGATCAGCAAAGTCTCTGATCAGACTGCACGAATGCGCAGGCTGATCTGAGTCTTCGCTGGTCGCACAAGTCGTATTGTAGGTTTTGTCATGCACTGGCTTATATTTTATAAGCCACATATTTCATAACAGAGTTTAAAATGTTATGCAGTGCAAAATCTAGCTTTAAGGTAAAGTTCTCACTGGTGTCACCCATAATCTCACAGACGTTATTAAAAGTACATATGTACACAGCATTTGATCATGCATATCCTAGATCAAAATCATTCAGGAAGTGTAAAGCGTTAACAATTGTAACAAAATACGAAAACACCGCTAGAAAATCCCGGTATTAAGAAGGCCGCAACGTCAGAAAGCTTACCTCCGGACATGTGCGCCCAGCGAAGATTCAGGTCAGCCTGCGCATTCGCTCAGTCTGATCAGAATCGTCACTGGACGTATTTTGGATAACCAAGGATACAAAGTTTCTTCATGCGGATAACGAAGACACTGATCAGACTGCGCGCATGCGCAGTCTGATCTGAGTCTTCGTTGTGCGCAAATATCAGAAGGCACGTTTGCCCACGTTACAGTTCGTGTTAAGGTGCAGTATAGAAGTAGTGACTAAAACTTCGCGTAGCAGATCCGAAACGGTGTTAAGTTATTGATATAAAATAAATCTGTCATGAACTTAAGCCAGTAAGTCAACTCAACTCGGACTTCCAACAATGGGTAAGTGTTTCTTTTATATATAATCATGTTAATCAGAACAGGACAAGCCTAACACACATCATTTACCTTAATGATTCCGACAGGCCCAGGCAAACAGTGAAGACCTTGATCAAACTGCTCCCAGTCAGCAGTTTGATCAGGGTCCACACTGTTTACCTGCTCAGACTTTTAGACACAATATAGTGGGGTCTGTGTAGCGATCATTCCTTGGGCGTTAAGGTGAAATTTTGAACATCAGAAATGATGCATTTAAAGTTTTGTTTGTTTTTGTTGAGGTTTTACGGCCCAGTCAACCCAATGGGGTCATGTCGAGCGCGGTCAGTTTACCTAGCCACACGTTTACTGGGCAAGCTTAGTCCTCTAAGCGGTTAACCAGCATTTAGAGTATACCAAAATGAATGCTTTTGTGTTCAGCAGACGATATTGATTTTTTTTTTTAATTTTATCGTTGAAAATCAGCTTTTATGTGAAAATACCAAGTTTGCTTCGCAGATCTCAGGACACTGGGACCAGAGCTAAGTAAGTCTAACGCACTGATGCATTGTTCTGACAGGCCAGTGCAAACGATGTAGACTATGATCAAACTGTTCCTAAGACCCCTGCATTGTCTGTCTATAATTACAATATGCCAGGTTTTAAATTTGACTTTTTCAGAGTTTGGGACAAGTAATTTAATGAATTACAGGATCCGATTATTTCGGGTAATTAACCCTTGTCCTGCTGAATAAATTAAGATGCCACACCTACTTCCAATTTTCAGCCAATCAGATTACTTGATCCGTATTGTTGCAATAAATTCACATACTTAATGACAAACAGTGCAGATCCAGATCATTTGGCTTCTTCAGAAGCCAACTGATATGGATCTACACTGTTTGCAAAGGCAGGGTATATCTGGGTTCAGCAGGACAAGGGTTAAGGTATGCAGGTGCTTCGATTGGTCATGAAGTTCGTGTTAGGATTTAGTCCTACTGTCCGATAGCAGGACAAGCAGGCGCTTTTGGTCTTTGTTGTTTGCAGGCTCTGCAATACCTCGACTGATTTAGATCGCGCCTATGGGTGGACACGAATCAGTTAGCCACTGGTGAGACTGATAGAATACGCTGTCTTATCTGGGCACTTGCTGTTTGCATATGCGCACTTGCAATTGTGCAGTCTAGTCTTCGCTGCTTACCTGGGTATTAAAAAATTCTGTAAGCTAATAGCAAAGGCCTTGATTACGCTGCACGAAAGAGCAGACCGACCTTGGCCGTCGCTGTTCGTATTTTCAGTCGAACAGCTCATAGACCTATGGATCGTTTACCATGGCTAATTCGAACTCTTTTTTGAGTCTCAATGAAATTCTTCCGATAGCTTAATAAAACACATATTTAGGGAAATCTGCTTATTCTATCATGAAATTGCATGTTGTGTGTACTCATTAGAATCGCCTCATCGAGGCGATTCTAATGACTACACTCAACATACAATTATTGTGTAGAATATCGAAAAGCTTTCCCTAAATCATCGCCGTTTGCTTCCCGACCTGGCTCCATGATAATAACCCCAGTGGCTCGAACTACCAATGTCTCGAACAAATTTCCATGGTCCCACAGATGTTCGAGCCATCGAGGTTCGGCTGTATGTACTTTAGAAGGCAGCTTATACGCTCCGTTGTATCAAGAGCGAATTTTACCAGTTTGAGCCGGGGAACAGCATTTCCTGCAAGACTGCACATTTGCATAGCGAAGACAGACCAGCCTGCGCATCCGTGCTGTCTGATCAGAGCTTTCGCATGTTGCTCAAAGATCCAGGCGTCTTCAGGTTGACAGCGAAGACTGAGCAACTTGCGCGACTGCGCAGGCTGATTTAAGTCTTCGCTGGGCGTGCATGTAATCTTGTAGGAAATACTGGTCCCCGGCTCTTAATTTCACTGCCGTCGAGTGGTGTAAACGGATAGGATAATGCCTTTTTGTATTAAAATCTATTGACAAAAATTATTAACACGATTTCATCTACGGAGACTACTCTTTTGAGTAAATTCAGTTCCTTTATTTCACACAGGTTAGCGTATTAACAACGTGTGGAGCATAAAAACATTGCAAACCTCGATGAGGCGATCCTAATGAATACACACACATACGTTTTCCTGATAAAATAAGCAAATTTCCCAAAACTTTTGTTTTCTTGAGCTTTTGGAAAATTCTCTTAGGGACTTAAAAATAAAACAATAATAAGAAAAAAACGAGTTGGAATCACTCTCGGTAAAACTGCCATCGCTGTTCGAGTCACTGAAGTTTTTTCTGTATAACGAATGCGAATCTGCGTTCTTTTTGCTGCTCGCAAATGACATGTGTTGAGTTGCGCATCCTATAGTTGTATTGTGTCCAAGGTCATTTTCAACATGATAAGTGCATATAGGAAAGGGTAATAACTGGGATATATTGTCAACATTTATTGATAAACCCACACACAGTTAATTTAAATATCATACTGTCCAGAGAAATAAACGTAACTTTAGAATTTTACTTATTAATATGTTCGTTGCACATTTTGCAAATGGTAGGTCGACCATGCAGCCATCGGATAGCTTCCTCTTCTTCATCTTACATCTTCGATCAACTACACCTATAAAGGCACACTCACGTTTCCGGGATTATATAAATGAGTGCTGTGAACATAGTGACAAGGGTCAGCGACGTTTTGTTTTAAAAAAAGAAATGTATGAAATAGTTATACTTTCAAGGTAGTTGTATGATACAATCATACAACTACTTTGAAGGTACTTTTTCGTATATTTCTGTTTTAATCGAAAAACAAAAACAAAAACAAAAAAAAAAAAAAAAAAAAAAAACAACAACAAAAAACAAACAAACAAAAAAAAAAAAAGAAACAAAAAAACAAAAAAAAAAAAAAAAAAAAAAAAGAAACACACACACACACACACACACACACAAACACACACACACACACATACACACACACACACACATACACACACACACACACAACAACAACAAAGCAACAAAAAATAAAAAAAAATAAAAAAAAACAAAAAAACAAAAACAAACAAACAAAAAAAAAAAAAAAAACGTCCATGACACCCATGCCCCTATCTCGGTCCCTATATGGCTGTGAACGGGATTTCTGAATCCTAGATTTCCTATAGGCGTTACGAAAGTTTTTTTCTCCTGAAGTGGTAGGGTAACTGGACAAAGTTTTCTTGAAGAAAAACGACACACATTAACCCTTGTCCTGCTTAACCCGGATATACCCTGCCTTTGCCAACAGTGTAGATCCACATCAGTTGACTTTTGTTAAGTAGCATAAAAATAGCCCAACGAGGACCCGCCCTTTTGAGAGTCCCACAGCCCATTTGACCTTGAAAATAAGGTCAAGGTTACCAAAACTTAGCTCTTTGAACTGTCCCAGTGTTGTATTCAGGTAAGTTCCAAAATAATTCACCATTCATTTGTGGAGAAAGGCTAGATTTTATTGATTCAAAGATGCTAAATTAACAACAACAACAACAACAACAACAAAAAATGAAGACTTTCGTAAAAGAGTCGCTGCGGATGTCATAGTTTTCTGTAAAGGGAAGTAAGTGAGATAGGATATTACCTAAGGCATTTGTTTTTCTAACACACAGGAAAAGGTAAAACTGGGTGTGATATATTATAAAAGGGAAACAATATTTGAACTATGGTACCTCGGGTTCATACTGAATTACCCCACCCACTTTCATGATCATGTTACTCCAAAACTAGGACTAACGTTGCAAAATCAAACACTGATTTAGTGAATGGAACGTTATAGGTAATGTATTACCAAAAAAAAAAAAAAAAAAAAAAAAAATGAAGAATTTTGTTACGGGGCAGAAAAAGCGCATTATTGACACGCCTTTTGATATTTAAATAATATTGAACCAGGGCACATCGTTTCCTGCAAATTTTCATGTACACACAGCGAAGACTCGGATCAACCTGTGCATTCACGCATTCCGATTAGAGTATTCACAGGGCACTCTTGGATAGCCAAGGACCAATGCATCTTCAGGCGGACTGCGCAGACTCTGATACCATTACGAAAACATGCCTATTCAAATATATTGAAAATTTTACCACCAAAAATGAAAAATTTTCAGATGAAAAATTCTGATATTTTTCATATTTCTGTTCAAAGACATAGATTGTTGGTACTTGTTAGAATCGCCTCGCCAAGACGGTTCTAACGAGTACCCACAATCTATGTTTTTTGAGCAGAAATACGAAAAATAATGTATACCCCTGTAAACCCCAGTTTTACTATATAAAAGTGGGGTTTAAGGGGGTCAAAATTATATAGGCATGTTTTCGTGATGCCAACAGAGAAAACTGCGGATGCGCAGTCTAATTTAAACCTTCACTGGGCGCACATGCAATATTATAGGAAATGTTGTGCACCGGCTTCAATTTAACCCATTTATGCCGAATGGGATCTTCTACCTTCACTCTTCGGACCGGTCAATTTCCAGTGTAAGGAATGTCTGGTTAGTTTTTATTAATACTATGTCCTCCATAATGCAAACAGTGTAGACCTTGATCAGACGCCGCGCTCTGCGGCGTCTGATCTGGGTCTACAATGTTTGCCTATGTCCCTTTTATGGGACGCTAGGCATAAAATGGGTTAAGTTTTTATCCGCGGGAAGCGATGCTCAGCGCAAGGATCAGAAGCCTCGCCTCATTCCTACTTAAAGAATTTTTAAACACTGCAGAATATATTGATGGGCAGAGAAAGTTCTGATCAGACACAGCAGATACCCTGGTTAATCTAGGCGTTTTTGCCGTTCGTCTTCAGAATTCAATAAGGACTTTTTTTTATGTTGCTCATCAAAACTGTATAGCATGAAAAAAAAAAAAAAAAAAAAAAAAAAAAAAAAAAAAAAAACATGACGTAAGGATTCTTTACAACAGCAAATGCATTTAAAGTCAACATCTTCTAGAAAAAATGCTGTCGTTGTAACGAGGGTCCATTGTAAGAAAACTTAGAAAAAAAAAGTTACTATAGTTATTGCGTTTGCATGGCGCTCAGCTTGAATAAAACGTCGCCAGGTCGGTTCGGTGTCGTAGCAATTGCTAAACAATCGCACATCTCTACTGGAAATGGAACTCTGGACTGTCCACTCGCAAGCCGAGAACTTGATTAGACCACCTTGTTCTCTTGTTGGAAGGGAAAATGTGTTCTTCTTTTCTGCTTCACGGTTACCTTTAATCCCCTTTCATCTCTAAAGTTTCTGAAGTGAACTGTCTTCATCACGAAAACATACCTATATAGTTTTGACACACTTAAACCCACTTTTATATAGTAAAACATGGGTTACAGGGGTATACATTATTCTTCTTATTTCTGCTCAAAGCATAGATGGTGGGTACCCGTTAGAACCGCCTCGGCGATCTATGTTTTGAGCAGAAATATGAAAAAAATATCAGAATTTTTATTTCAGTTTTTGGTGGTGAAATTTTCAGTATATTTGAATAGGCATGTTTTCATAATGTTAAATATGTACACATCCATTGCTGCAAATGGGGTGCGTCAGACAAAAATCATAAACATAATAGCAAACAGCGTAGATTCTGTATAGACGGACGGTTTTGAGCTGTCTCATTTTGTTGTTCAAAGTTTGTAAAGGTGTCTATTCTTACCTGGATCTACACTGTTTGCAAAAGTGTCTATTTTTATCGATGTGCCAGATCAGCGTTATATCGAAATACGGGGTGACGTATTACGGCCTCCACACAGTTACAACAGCTTCCGCGATCGCAATATGGACCATGCAGCGGCTGAGTAAAGGGACCTTTGAACATATTCGCACATCGAAGATCCAGACCAGGCTACATCCGTGCAGTCTGGTCAGGATCTTTGCTGTAAGCCTTCACAATATAAGGACCTTGTTGAAGATATATGACTAATGGCGAAGATCTTGACCCCACGCGTGGCTGTGCAAACTAATCTGGGACTTCGCCACTCGTATATGCCCAAAGGACACTTTTGTCAGTCGGTGGCCCAAATGAATAGGGATCACTTAAAAATAGAACAATTAAAAAAACAGAAAAAAAAAAAAAAAAAAAAAAAAAAAAACAGAAAAAAGCTGGTTCACCTTGATTCAGTCTGTGCATGAGCAATAATGAAAAAAAAAAAAAAAGCACAATCCCGCAAGCTCTGTAATAGTTTTAACCCTTTAACTGCCAGTCACAACAATTGTCGTCTGCTTTGTCGTCTACTTGTGATTTTAAGGCTTTTTTTTTTGCAAACAATGTGGACCCAGATCAGACTGCTCCTCTAGGAGCAGTCTGATTAGGGTCCACTGTTTTTGCCTGTATGCAAAATGTTCCTGTATTATGGCTACATGTATACAAAACCTAATTCTCGTGACACTGCGTTTATTCACCGCTGTTTTTTTTCTGACAAGCTTGTAAAACAAGCTGTGTGCGTGTCTGGTTTGTATCGCTGTTTATAAAGTTTCAGGGAATTCATTTAACATCACATTGTCACAATAAGCCATTAAATGAAACGTGATATCCTTGATTAAATACATGATCGATGTACACTGTGGTCAGTCTCATTATGGCATCTGTGAGATATGGTCCTAAAGGGTTATTGCGACAAATCGGTTATTGCATATTTTAAACTCGCCTGACGGCTCGAAATTTAAAACTGTGAAATAACCTATACGTACTTAATGGCAACTACCATCGACCATGCCGTGTAAAAATGAACCATTCGGGGCATATGCAGACAGCAAGGATCTTGATCAAGCAACGATGCTGGGGTCTGGGAAGGGTGTGTGTGTGGGGGGGGGGGGGGGGGGTGTGGGGGGGGGGGAGTGGATGTTCACATTAAAATTTTAAGTCAAAGCCTTTAAAGCGCCGTGTCTCTTGAATAGAGTTAGCTCACAATCGGCCTTGAGGTTGTCAAACTTTTTTATGCACAACTAAGCTGATAATAAAATTTGTCCTGCTAATAAATCTCAAATTACTGACAGTTGCAAATTCTTTCTCGCTAAACATAGCTGAGTATGAAAAGTTTTCGGCTAATAAATATGAAAATGTGAACTGTGGTTTGCACTTTCATATTTATAAGCAGAGAAAATTAGGAGGAGCATGAAAAAAGAGTTATAACCTCGGGGCCTGGATCATTATTAGAGTTAGATACTTTCTCAAGATTATATTCAGTGTAGCCCCCGTCCTTCTCATTAACTTTGAGATCAAGCCCAAGGACGTAGAACTTTTTTCCTATGATGAGTAAGAGCCCAGGTTCAGGTGTGCTTACCTGTCTTGCGACAGATCTTGTTCAAATCTGTTGGCCATATCAAATAGTGTTTTTGCGAACAGTTCATTCCCAGCTAGAATTCTACTTAAATCTATCGTATAGATTGAAGCAGAATGCTAGTAGGTTTCTTGACTAGATAGCATTACGAAAACACGCCTATTCAAATACACTGAAAATTTTACCACCAAAAAATGGCAATTTTTCAGATAAAAATTTCTGATATTTTTCACAGTTCTGCTCAAAACATAGATTGTGGGTACTCGTTAGAACCGCCTCGGCGAGGCGGTTCTAACGAGTACACACAATCTATGTTTTCGAGCAGACATAAGGAAAATAATGTATACCCCTATAAACCCCAGTTTTACTATATAAAAGTGGGGTTTAAGGGGGTCAAAATTACATAGGCATGTTTTTGTGATGGTACGTCTGTAAGCTGACCTGGGCATGCGCAGCATACATACAGTATCAGTTTTCAGCTTATTATGAGCCGTAACGGGAGAAAACGTATACCGTCTGACATGTACGCCCTAAGGAAGGCTAAAGCCAGCTTGCGCATTTGCGCAGTCTGATCAGTCTTCGTTCTCTGCATGAAGAAACTTTACATATTTGCCTATTCAAAATGCGCCCATTGAAGATTCTGATCAGACTGCACGAATGTGCAGGCTGATCTGAATCTTCACTGGGCGCACATTTTCGCAGGTACCTTTGCTGACGTTGCGGTTTTTATATTATGTGTTGGAATCTTGTCTTGAATTGATGAAGAAGAGTGAGGGGGTGGGGTGGGGTGGGGTGGGGTTGGGGTTGGGGTTGGAGGAGGTTGAGTTTTATAAAGCTGTTTATGCCAAACTTTGAAACGCAGAGTGGGGCATACTCCTTTTGATTTGTTCATTCGTTATTCCGTTTGTCACACTTTACCTTTGAATACAAGACATCTCAAAAAGTATTTGAGCCAGGGCTTTGATATTTGGCAGACTCACTGAGGCTAAGCTATAGAAAACCTGATTAACTTTTGAGAAAAAAAAAATGATTCCTTTTATGAGAAATATGGCCCCTTTCAAGTCTGGCATTTTGAAGGGACAATCATATAATGGGTACTCGCGAGCTAAAACCCCTGTCTGGCTGTCACATTTACCACGTTAAAACTGGTACTGCATAACTGTTTTTCGCCATTCGCTTAGGGTAAAGCTGGGAGACATAAATACCAATAGGGCATATAAGAATGGCGAGCGCAGCCACGCGTTGGGTCAAGATCTTCGTTATTAGTCAGGCTGGTCTGGATTTCCAAGCGACGGTTTGTTAAACTAAAAAAAAAGCAGACGACATTTGACGACAGACAAATGTCGTCTGAAATTTGGCACCGAAAGAGTTAAAGGCTGCAAATCGTATGCAAACAGCGGTAATGATGTGCATTTCCATCGTCTGCCATTTAAGAACAAAAACGTTTGCAACCAACGGCTAAGCTAAGCTGAGGGAACATTGTTTTCTGCCAACAGATGATTGGTCATGTGATCTAAGCTCACGTGACTTAATTTCCGATAGGTTTTACGGAGAATTACGGAACCGGTATGAAACCGACTGTATACAAGAACGGTAGCATTATAAAATGACCCCTGCGCTCCCTGTCACATTCAAAAATCGTCTTGATAGGACTGAGAGGCTGCTGACCAGCGATCTATTCAACTCGCATGTGACCCTGTTTGAACCAGTGTATCGTATTTACTTTCACTATTTGGACAGACAGGCCTGTGTAAACAATATACACCCATAATAAAATGAATAGAATGAAACGTTTTGTGCATAGGTAGGTTTTACATTAAATCATGGCAAAAGTTTGCATTTACTTATGAAAAGTGTCGAACGCCGAGTAGGGTAATTGCGGTCCCACACATTTAGAACTCTAACATCTAAAGATAACAGCTATCTGTAAACTAACGATAACATAGGCTGACCAAGTAAGACATTTTGCTCAAGGTAGTTCTCTGATGTGCCCTCTAATTTTCTTTTCTTTATCTAAGGTCAGTTTTAATCACGGCCATCTACAATGTCTCTTGTGTGAGATAGAACATAAAAGCGGGGACACGCACAGTTCATAACTCAGAATTCGTTGTTTAACTATATAAGCGATATGTGTTAGCTTTCACAAAAAAGCAAGCGTAGACCAAGAATGCTTGAGAAAGCTAATACTTGTAAAAAACGTTGAGCAGTCCATGGGCCGGTCATAGAGTGCTCTCGGAACAGTGACTAACTCTAAGAATGTCGGATTCACGCCATTGGGCGTAAACAATTAAGGGAATACAATTGCATGGGTGGGTGGGGGGGGGGGGGGGTGAAAATAGTTTTGTCTCCCTTCTGAAAAGGGATCTGTTGATCAAAGGAGCACGCACAGGGCGTAACCCAGAATTCGTTGTTCAACTATATGAGCTATATAACACGAATTTCTCCCTTGAAAGTGTATTCAATCCCCTTTAAAAGCACTAGGGCGCACCAGGCCCCGAGGTCATAAAACATTTTCATGCTCAACTCAGTTGAGCATGAAATTTGTCCTGCTAATAAATCTCAAATTACTAACAATTGCAAATTCTTTCTTACTAAGCATGGCTAAGTATGAAATTTTCTCTGCCAATAAATATGAAAATGCCAACTATAATTGGCATTTTCATATTTATTAGCGGAGAGAATCTCACACTCGGCTGAATGGAGCATGAAAAAATTTTATAACCTCGGTGCCGGAAATTAAGATGAACGGATTCATGTTCAAGGAAAAGTAACTTTGTCAAAATAGTTTTTTCTCCTCTCTGAAAAGAGGCCTACTCACAAAACTGAAAACAACTTAACTGTCAAATGTGCTGGGCCAGAGTAGCTCATCACGAAAACATGCCTATATAATTTTGACCCCCTTAAACCCCACTTTTATATAAAAAAACTGGGGTTTAGAGGGGTATACATTATTTTTCTTATTTCTGCTCAAAAACATAGATTGTGGGTACTCGTTAGAACCGCCTCGCCGAGGCGGTTCTAACAAGTACCCACAATCTATGTTTTGAGCAGAAACATGAAAAATATCAGAATTTTTGTCTGAAAATTTTTTTTTAGTTTTTGGTGGTGAAATTTTCAAAATATTTGAATAGGCGTGTTTTCGTAATGTAGTTTCGGTCTTTAAGGCCTCATCAGTGGTCCATTGTGACAACTGAGTCTATTTCGAGATTTTTTTAATCTTATAAGATTTTTTTAATCTTATAAGATTTTAATCTTATAAGATTTTTTTAATCTTATAAGATTAAAAAAATCTCGAAATAGACTCAGTTGTCACAATGGACCACTGAGAAAATATAAACTTCACTACAATGAAATACGGGTAGACGTTTTACGGCCACCACACGACACTAAGATCAGCTGTAGTGATAAATATATTCTAAAAGGAATGACCCTTGAGAGCACTCACAAAACTTAACGGTCAAGTTTTCTGGGCCAGGCTAGCTAGTTTCGGCCAATTAGGTTTCCTCAGTGACCCTCAAATAAAATTTGATAAAATCTCAAATGGGCTCAGTAATTACAAAGGACGCTAAAATATAAACTGCACTATTTAGTGGCGTACGATGAGACGTCTTACGGCTTCTACATGGCATAGCCAGATTATTGATATACAGTTGAACCTGTATAGCTCGAACACCGATGGCTCGTTACCATGATTAATTCGAACTCGTTTTTGAGTCCCTACGAAAGTCTTCCGATAGCTCAAGAAAACAGATGTTTAATGGTAATTTTCTTATTTTATCATGAAATTGTATGTTGTGTGTACTCATTAGAATTGCCTCATCGAGGCAATTCTAATGAGTACACTCAACATACAATTATTGTGTAGAAAATCGAACAGATTTCCCTAAATTATAGCTATTTGCTTCCTGATCTTGCACCATGATTAACCCTCAGGGCTCGAACTACCCATATCTCGAATAAATTTCTATGGTCCCGAAGATGTTCGAGCCATTGAAGTTCGACTGTAGAATGTTCGATATTGACGATCTAATCATAGACCACCGATGCTGATTGGTCCATACCTTCGGAGCGAATGACGAAATGATGCCGCGTTTAATTGAAAAGCATCACGATGTCTTCAGTGCGAAGAAAACCACGTGGCATACGAGAGTTACGTGGCATAAGTCAGACGTGTGGCAGAAGACCGAAAATCACGTGCAGATCGAAAGAAATCATGCCATTTCTTGCGGGCGCTCCCTTCAGATTGGAGTAATATGTGGCTACATCCACGGAAGATACACAACTATTGATAATTCTAGTATAAAAAAGTCGAGATTAATACAGCTGCTAACAAGTATCAGCTTTCACAAAAAGCTTTGTCTACGCATAGGCCACAATAAATGTTAAAGCTGATCGAAGATTGACAGAGGTTAATGTGACTAAAGGGGTCAGTGTGACTTATATTTCAGGGCCCAGTCGCTGGTCATTATATTTGTGTAGACTAATTGATGGATTAACATGAAACTTGATATTTTTGTCAATCTTCAATCAGCTTTAATATTTATTGTGGGCTAAGATTAGACCAACCTTTTTGTGAAAGCGAATACTTGGTTCTCTGCCAGATACTCCAAAACACCTTAAGTGAGTATTATCATACAGAGTGCGAATAATCACGTTCATGCATTGGGCCGGTCTATTACTTATCATTAATTATTGCATAAAAAGCAGTGCCGCACGTTATTAACAGCCGGGCATTAATCGGCGAAAAGCCGTGTATTAACAAGGCAATTCAAGCGCTGTTAATGCACGGCTACGCAAATTTAAATATGATCGTACCGGGGCCACAGAATTGCTGCCGCCACGAGATGTGTACTGCCTTGCCCCAGAACCAGCATAGTACGTGGAAATAGCGTTCGCGCGACATCGGTGAAAAGGCGAAACAAAATAGTGCAAGAAATAACGGAAAATGTTTACCTTAAATTAAACTTACAGTAAAAAAAAAAAAAAAAAAAAAAAAAAAAAAGAAAACCTGCATAAATTGCAGCCATGTTTACTGTGGGAAAAATGAAAATATTCCAGTTTTTAACCCAATGAATAGAACAAAATTTTTCATGCATAAGTAATTATGACAAAACGTTTTTTTTTACATTAAATCATGACAAGCAGTTTGCCGCAACTTTACTTCTCCTATGTATGCCGAACTCGGTGGCTCAGTCGGATGCGCGTCCGACTGGTGATCAGGGGGTCGCGGGTTCGATCCATGCCGGTTCCGGCATCATTCTTTCGTAGAGATTGATTATGACATATTTTCTACGGTCATTCTGTCCCTTCCGCTGATTCTGGTGTAAGGATGTGCACAAATACTGGTTAACCTCTTAGATCTGACCAAGAAAACTGTATTTAGATACTGACCGGCTGGACGCTAATGGGTTGACTGGGTCGTAAAACTCAACTAAATCAAATCTGTGTATTGTGCAGGCAAAAATGACTTTTTGAAAGATATTGAAAGCATAGTAGAGTGGTGATATTGCAGCTTTGCCATTGCGCTGTTTCCGTAATCGATCCGGACCACAGCACTTCCTACAAAATTCCATGTGCGCACAACGAAGACTCAGATCAGCCTGCGCGGATGCGCAGGCTGATCTGAGTCTTCGCTGTCCGCCTTAAGACGCTTTGCATTCTTGGCTACTTACAGAGTGCTCTGCGAAGATTCTGATCAGACTGCATGAATGCGCAGGTTGATCTGAATCTTGACTGGACGCACACGCAGTCTTGTAGAAAATGCTGCGTCATGGCTCACATTAAGAGAGGTTCAGACATTCTGAATATTTTTGTCAGTTATACAGGGACATGGTACCAGTTAAGGTGATTGGAACTGGAACCAGCAAAACGTATTCGGGCTATATTGGCTAAAAAGCTTAGCTCTGATTGGACAATAATATATGGGACTGTTTGGATTTATGTCAGTTTTACACAAAAATATATTACATTTAATTTCAAATCAAATTTGAATTTGTCAATGGTATGGTTAATGTGCTATTATTGAAAAAATCAGACCTGGTAAACTTCCTCCATTTCTTTTGTTTATTTTCCTTCGAAATGAGGGTAAATGTGTTCAACTGAGGGCAGAAAGGTGCCAAAACATGCTAATAAGCCCCTCCTTTATTTGTCAGTCGAAGTCTACCCTTTAATTTGAGACCAAATTTGGAAGTCTAGGAATTAGGGTCTAAATTTAGCCAAATGCTATGACAGACGCCGATGGAAAAATAATTAGGCTCTTGGTCCCTATAAACATGCACTTTCTGATCACGCCAAGGAACCAGACATATTTTCTTCTAATATGGACCGGTTTGATAACATTAAAAAAAAAAAAAAAACTTGCAGGGCAAGGGGAAAAGACCTTTGACATTATTATTTTTTTTATCACTTTTTGATCTCCAGTAACTTAGTACAAGATCATATTATACGAGTATATGTCAAACATTTGTGCGGGGTCAATAGTCTCCGATAAAGCTTAACCTTGGCCTGTTTGTTTTGTTACACGTAGCATGCTGGGTAAAATTTCAGCAAACGTCAGTTAATTTTAAATATTATTTTTTTCTATTTTTCTTTGAAAACAGGTTCATGCAAATTGTCTCCAACAGAGACAGTTTGCATGAAATGTCAAAACCTGTTTTCCAAGAAAAGTAAGAAAACGTCACTTATCGTCGTCTGCTGAATTAGTGTAGAGTGTGGTAAAGGTTAATATATACCATTAGTACACATATCTGTTGACGTTTACGTCGTTAATGCGCCTTCTCAGATTTAAGGGAACTTATGACACCATAATGCGTTCGGCCGCAAATGCACTTCAAGCTTTAGCAAACTGTAGCTAAACTAGAAGACGAGTTAGCGTTCAGAAAAATAATGTTTAGCTATTAATGACTCGTCATTGAAGTTAAATTAATTATGAGGCTACTTTTTTGCTAAAAATGGAAAGATATTTCAAAATGCCATCTCCTGTTTATAGGCAATAGCTGAAGGCAATAGCTTTAATTTTAATGCTTAGCATGCCCGTTAAAAATTGCAGCAGACAACATTTTGAAATATTTTTTTCTTATTTTTTTTTTTTCTATAAAAATAGGTTTGACATTCCTTGCAAATTTTCCCCTATCGAGACAGTTTGCATGAAATGTGGAGACAGTTTGCGTGAAATTTCGAAGCCTCTTTTCTTGAAAAAAAAAAATGTATTGTTAATTTGTCGTATGCAGAATCATTAGTTCTACTTTCTCAGCCGGGTGGTCTAATAAAAATGTTAGTTTAATAATTTCTGAGTTTCCAACACTTAAAGAAATTGTTGCAGATGACATTCTATTTTTTTTTATTTTTTATTCAGATAAATTAAGACTTGTCATTATGTCTCCCCCCTTTAGGGTTGGGAGACATATTGTTTTCCCCCGGGCGTCTGTCTGTCTGTCTGTCACACTCGTGTCCGCTCTATAATTTGAAAACCGTTCAAGCTGTCTTCACGAAACTTCATATAAATATCAATCAACATAAGACAACGTGCAGAGCGCAAGAACCATAACTCTTGCATTTATACTTTTTGAGATTTTCCCCTTGGACTCTGTCACAAAATCATGTCCGCTCCAGAACTTGAAAACCGTTCAAGATATCTTCACGAAACTTCATATAAATATCAATCAACATTAGACGACGAGCAGAGCGCAAGAACCATAACTCTTGCACTTATACTTTTTTAGTTATTTCTCTAGGACTCTGTCACTAAATCGTGTCCGCTCTATAACTTGAAAACCGTTCAAGCTATCTTCACGAAACATCGTATAAATATCAATCAACATTAGATGACGTGCACAGCGCAAGAACCACAACTCTTGCTTTTATACTTTTTGAGTTACTTCCCTTGGACTCTGTCACAAAATCGTGTCCGCTCTATAACTTAAAAATCGTCCAAGCTATCTTCACGAAACTTCATATAAATATCAATCAACATTAGACTATATGCAGAGTGCAATAGTCATAACTCTTGCCTTGATACTTTTTGAGTTATTTCCCTTGGTACTTTGTCCGTCACAAAATCGTGTCCGCTCTGTAACTTGAAACCTGTTCAAGATATCTTCAAGAATCTTCATGTAAATGTCAATCAACATTCGACGACGTGCAGAGCGCAAGAACCATAACTCCTGCATTTATACGTTTTGAATTATTTCCCTTGGAACTTTGTCATAAAAAAAACGTGTCCACTCTTTGACTTGAAAATCGTTCAAGATATCTTCACGAAACTTTATATGAATATCAATCAATATTAGACGTGCAGAGTGCAAGAACCATAACTCTTGCATTTATACTTTTGAGTTATTTCCGTTGGAATCTCATTAGTTAATATAAATGTTCGCTGAATGTATAATAAAATATGACACTAAAAAAAAGGGGGCGGGAGGGGGTGGGGGAGGGGGAGGGGGAGGGGGGAAGAGACATATAGAAAAAAAATTCTAGTTCGTTTATGATTTCTCTGAAACTTAATGAAAACTAAATGGAAATAAAACGAAACTCAAAATGTCGCCTGCCAACGTTGTGATTAATGCTTGAAGGATTAAACACTACAATAAACAAAAATATGACATTTATTCCGATTTGAGGTAGTCTGTATATGGCAAAACCGGCGGAAGGGTTTGAATGAAAGCTCAGAAAATTAAATAATGAGTAAGCTTTCATAGTGGACATGCAACCAGTAAAAAGCTCTGTTCAACTAGTGCTCATCTTCGCTAGTCTTATACAGTGAACTCGCGTTACAGCGACAGCATTTGTTCCCAAGGAGTTTGCTGTTGTAAAAAATTCTTAATCAGCAGAATGATATGTAAGAAAAGCCTTGATTTATTTTTATTTTTCTCATGGAACGTATGTTTTGGATATTTGTTAAAATCGCCTCAGCCTCAGGCGATTCTAACAGGTATCAAAAACATATGGTTTTTGAAGTATTAAATAATTCGATTTGATTTTCAATTATTTCAGAATAACTAACTCTTGACCAAAAGTTTCATGCCAGTCAAATTAACACTATAATGAATTTGTCGTTGTATCGAGTGTCGGTATAAACAGGGTTAACTGTAAAAGTTAAACATTCTATAGTCTAGATCGACCAAACTGACTTGTCACGTTGACCTTTACATTTAATATTCAGTAGGATACATCCATTGTGAAATTTAAGCACGACGTCCAGAAAATTCTGCATTCCACGTGAAACAGGTATTCGCCCACCTGTACAGGTAATACCAGAGCTGCGTTCAGAGGTACAAAGTGATAGCGACATTTTTGCTCTGTTCCCTGTATCTAATGGCAATCGCCAAAGGAGCAGGGGCCCAAGGCAAAACACTCGTGAGTAACTTGCTCATTTAAACGCCGCCCTCTAATCAGAGGTGCAAAGTAATGGCGAATGTTTTGCTCTGGATTCCTGCTCCTGCTATGAGCAGGGATTCAGGGCAAAACTTTCGCTAATAACCCCGACTTCTGAACGCAGCCCAGCGTATACTTATAAATATCATAATCCAACAGTCAAGACAAAAGGTCAATTTGGTTGAACGTATTTATTTTTATTTATTTATTTTTTTTTTCATCAGCGAAACACTTGTTCACACATAAAAATTGTTGACACCCTGTCTGACCGAGATCTGGTGCGTCGATTCGCTTTTTTCTACATTGGTGCGACTTTTATCTTAGCGCTTAGACTCTGGGTAAATTTTCAGCGGAGGACGTTTAAGCAGAGGAAATTTTGAAATATTTTTTTCTTACTTTTCCCAGAAAACAGGTTTTGAAATTTTATGCAAATCCTGTTTTCTTGGTAAAAATATGAAAAAAAAGTCATCTATTTGTTGTCTGCTGAAATTTACCCAGTGAGTGTAAAAGGTAAAGAAAAAGTACGCAAAGGTACAAATTTAGGACCGAGTCTCAGTAAAACAAAATCAGGTCAAGGACACTATGATAAAGCCTTCATTAAAGTTTTATTTTTCCATTTGAATGAATAACTGTCAGTACATGACCCACATGGGTCACAAATATTATCAGTGGAGATTCATCAGTTTTATTTTCATAACGCAGACTAAACACTTCTGTATTTCTTTTCTTCAGAAAAAAGAGCGCACTGAATTTATAATTTGTGATTTGGAAATCACTTAACTTTAGAAATACTCCTTACCCTACCCCCCCCCCCCCCCACACACACACACACACACACTTAGCATTTATTGAAGTCTATATCGGACCGTTGTCGGTCCAAAAGGAATCCTGTCGGTTCGATAACGTTCCAATTTAGGTTTAAGAGAAAACAAGCTGGGCGATCTATAAAGCTAACCGTAAACTAACCTACATTTGCATATAACCTCACCCTAACGTATCGCCATTACATCGATGATAAGGATGACATTCTTACACTCTTTCCTGTTGCAGTCCAATTTTTCTTAAAGCCTAGCGTCCCGCAAAAAGGGAGATTGGCAAACAGTGTAGACCCAGATCAGACGCCGCATTCTGCGGCGTTTGATCAGGGTCTACGCTGTTTGCGTTAAGTTTTGAAATTTCTGCAGAATAGGATAATAATAAAAAACTAACCAGACACCCCATATATATGAAATGGACCTGTCCAAAGAGTTCAGGTAGAAGAGACCACTCGGCATAAATGTGTTAATATCCAAAATCTTCCTCACATCCAACAATTATTGTGAGACGTCTAAATAAGAGGGTATCAAGATAATATTTTTGGGTCGATTGTTTGCAATCGAGCCATAGTATATACGCCAAAATTTCCGTAAGGTAGTTGTCCACGTGATAACCATTGGCCAATGTAATCAAACTGCGCGCGTTAGACGAAATCCAGGTAACGGTTATTTATAGTCGCGCTATTCTTGTCGCTGTGACATCGGAATTGATAGAGGTTTATCTGTAAAACTGGGGTATTTGGGACGTTGGCAAACAGTGCAGACGCAGATCAGACGCCGCTATAAGCGGCGTCTGATCAGGGTCTGCACTGTTTGCTTAAATTATAGGAGGTTAAGGATTAAATAAAATAGTCTTACGTCCCCGTTTAAGACCATCTTCCCAGTCTACACGCAGAGACAATCGACCCGCCAGTGCTATCAGTGCTTTGATTTTCTTATTTCTCATCCCTGAGGCGGAATATTTGTTGATCGCCGGAGCTATCGTTAACCCATTTTAACCTGGAGACCCTAAAAAAAGGGTAATTAGCAAATAGTGTAGACCCAGATCGGACGCCACTGAACGCGGCATCTGATCAGAATCTGCTCTTTTTGCATTTAATACAGGAATTTCTATAAAACATAGTAATAATAAAAACTAACCAGACACCCTGCTATTGGAAATAGACCGATCCAAAAGAGTTTTGGAAGAAGAGTCAACTCGACGTAAATTGATTATATGACGTGCTTTTTGTAGACCGTAAGTCATAGGTAACTCGATAATGAATTTTCTGATCCTTAGGGACTGTTGAGCTTACGCATTATGTGGGTCGCGTCAAGCGAAAAAGTGCTTTCGAACATGCGCAAAATGTGCAGATTCAGATCATCCTGCGCGTGCGCAAAGTATTATCCGGGCCTTTGATGTCCATTCGTACACCCTATTCTGTAGTATCTAATGATTCTGTTGACTGCGCGGATGCGCAGGCTGATCAGGGCCTTTGCTGTCAGCATAAAGCTGAAGATTCGGTTTTCCTTGGCGCGGCCCATATGTGAAAACAGAGTTCCGCTCAAAGCTGCTAGGACGCTTGGTAGATGTTGCATGTTTTCAGTATTCACCATGAACACATTGAGTTAAGCAGGCGCTGTTACTTTCTTTTTTGATTTGTTCAGTATTTCCAAAGGAACCCTATTTCGGGATGTGATAAAAATAACAGCATTACAATCTCTTTTGAGTTTGGCACACTATCATACCACATAAGTCTTGATGGTAGCGGATTTCCTACTATGTCACAACGTTCATAAGAGAAATTTCCCCTCTGTGGAATAGATGGGGACTGGTATCTGAACCACCACCACCACCACCACCACAAACACCACCACCACCACAACCACAAACAACAATACCAACGCCACCACCAACAAAAACTACAACAAACAAAAACAACAAACAAAATCAAAAATCAACAACAATAGAAAACAAAAAACAACAACAAAAAAACAAAACAAAAACAAAAAAAACAACAACAAACAAACAAAAAAAAAAAAAAAACAACAACAAAAAACAAAAAAACAACAAAAACAAATAAACAAACAAAACAAAACAACAACGAAAACAACAACAACAACGACGGCAACGACAATGACGACGACGACGACAGAAGAAGAAGAAGAACAACACCACCACCAACAACAAAACCTTCATAAACATAAGCTTATTTGTGCTTTTTTTCTGTTTAAGCTTGCTGTGGGAAAGGACCGGGCTATGCCACCCCCATGGAGGCATTCACGAGGGGGAAGCGTGAAGAAATTGTCTACATTCCCTGTATTATTCCACCTGATCAGAGAATGAGACGGTCGGACTACTTGGTCACGGTTGACGTGGATCCCAAGTCAAAAACATACAGTCAGGTAAAAAAAAATACTTACTGCAACTCTTTTACTCCAAAATAGATTATATCTTAAATGCACGTGCAACCTTTTTACACCCAATAGAATATCTCTTAAATACTGCGTGCATCCCCTTTCCTCCAAAACATGCATCTGCCAAATTCATTTGCTCCATTTTACTCCAAAAAATAGATTAGTCTTAAAGCTTCTGTATATGTTTGGAAGATTTTTGGGATATTTTCATGAAACTTCACACATATACTAAGCTTGATAAAACGATGTGTCGCTATCATGTTGAACTGAACCATAACAGCCATTTAGTTTACAACTTCTTATAATGTGACGGAGGCCTTAGTCACCTTGTTTCAATTTCTGGTTTCAAGGGTCATTGTGACCTTTCGACGCAGAAAAAAAATCCTTATAGTTGTCCATTTGATTATCATTGATCAATGTAATCAATCCATGCGTTAGACGAAATCGAGGTGACGGTTATTTATAGCCGCGCTGTTCTTGTCGTTGTGACTACAGAGTACTCTTTATTGAGGGTTATTTGTAAAACCTGGACTGGGACATTTAGATCATTTGCAAACAGTGCATACCCAAATGAGACACCGCAAACTGCTTAGGTTATAAAGAGTTAAGAGTTAAATATACCAGTCTTTATACCCCGTTCAAGACCATTTACCCAGCCTACACTCAGAGACAATCTACCCACCAGTGCTGTCTGAAAAGAGTTGCCAACTCTACTTGCCATCTGGGCCCAGTTGTTCAAAACTAACGATGTCGTTAGATAACGTATCGTTAAAACTTTGAACATTAAATATGGCATATACGCTAATATTTTTGCTGAAAAAATGTGAGTAGCTTTTGCATTGTAAATTAGATACTGTACTTACTAGAACAGTAAACATTTTGACCACTAACGAGCTCGTTAAGCCAACGAGGCTTTGGACAACTGGGCCCTGGTCTTTTTGTAGCTGTTTACTTGTATTTG
Organism: Anodontia alba; assembly: GCA_964016985.1. Lineage (NCBI taxonomy): Eukaryota > Metazoa > Mollusca > Bivalvia > Lucinida > Lucinidae > Anodontia > Anodontia alba. The sequence goes on along the minus strand of OZ024832.1, from coordinate 56,729,862 downwards.
TCTGTGTTTCCCTTTGGTATTGTGAACGTGGTTCTGATTGTATCAATGATTGTATCAATTCCCGAGTTCACTTACTTACATAACCAATTTTGTCTTTTTTTTTTTTTAGTTTGACTAAAACAATTATTTGAGATACAAAACGTATCAGTGTTTGAGATAACGAGAGTCAGCAGTATTTTGTTTATATACTAGATCATTCATCGACTGCATATGCCATACAAAGCAGACGAACTCCACCATTCGGGTTGGAACGCTTGTTCAAGTTGCCATGACGACGGGACAAAGAAACGTAATCGGTTCATTCTTCCCTGCCTGAACAGTGACAGAATCTACATTATAGATGTAGAGACAGATGAGCGTGCACCACGCATTTTTAAGGTAAAGAACTTAATTCCTTAACGCTCCGCATGCTAGATAAAAATATCAGCAGACGACATTTTTAAATAGTTTTCTTATCTTATTCCCCAGGAAACAGGCTTTGGCATTTCATGCAAATTGTCTCCTTAGTAGATGTTCTCTTCTCACTGGATGTTCTTCGCATTGTCATTAACCTTTACCACTCTTTCGGCTAACTCGGCAAACAAATGGATATTTTTCCTAGAAAATAGGCTGTCATTTCATGCAAATCGTCTTTTTAAAATTGATGACATTCTTATTATTTTTCCAGAGAGTAGATTTTGACATTTCGTGCAAATTGTCTCCTAAAAAGCAATTTGCATAAAATGTCAAAGCCTATTTTATGAGAAAAGTATCAATTTGTTCTCTGCTGAATTAGCCCAGAGAGTGGTAAAGATTACAAAAAAAAGATGAAAAAAAAAAAAAAAATGATCTAAAGATCTGATCTTATGTCTTTTTTTTTTTATGTCTAATCACCTTATCCATAAATATGACCTAGTTGGAATTACAAGAAATGAATTTCTTACATACCGGATAAATTTCCAGACATAACACCGGTGCTAGTGAATCTTATCTCACACACCCTTATCCGTCCCGTGGGAAAAACCAAAATCGAGAATTTTCGCGTGTTTGATAAACACTGGTTGTATAGGACGTCACTGTACGCCATCGTTAAGGTTGATGTCACTGAACGTAATGACATCACTAAACGTCACGGTATTGTCATCACAATATGGCGGACGTCTGCAATCGAAGTGACTGCATTATCAAAAACTGACTTTCAGAAATGAAAGATATGCAAGAAAAAGAATCTATCATGGGTGTGAGGGACATATAGAAAATCCGTCCCTCGGGATCACAATCTGACACCAGTCGGCAAGCCTAGTGGGGCCAGACAGTAAACATCGGGACGTATTTTTCCATCTACCCCTCATACCTCTGATAGATTCTTATTTTTATTGTACACGGGATAAGCACGAGTATTTCCGCAAATTACACAGGTGCTAGCAAATCTTATCTCACACACCCTTATTCGTCCCGTGGGAAAGACAAAATTGAGAATTTTCACGTGTTTGATACTGATTGTATAGGACGTCACGGTACGCCATTGTTAAAGTTGACGTCACTGAACGTAATGACGTCACTAAACGTCACGGTATTGTCATCACAATATGGCGGACGTCTGCGTTCGAAGTGAACGCATTATCAAAAACCCACTTTCAGAAATGAAAGGTATGCAAGAAAAAGAATCTATCATGGGTGTGAGGGACAGATGGAAAAATCCGTCTCTCGGGATCAGAGTCTGACCACTCGGCAAGCCTCGAGGCTTTTTGCCAATGGGAGAAACTTCCCCGATGTGTCGGTTGGTCCTAGGAACAATCTACTTAAAGGTGAGAGAAAAAGAATCCATCTGCAGGATAAGGAAATCTCACCTTCGGGGTAGGAATTTCAACCAGGGACGAGCCTCGTCCCTGGTTGAAATTTCTACCCCGAGGGTGAGATTTCCCTATCCTGCATGGACTGGCTCATGATGGATTCGTATATAGGCTACGTATGTGCGAATGGGCGTTATGTTAAGTTTGTAAATGATTCGTCAGCGTTCACACATCGATAAAGTCCACAATAAATGAAACTCATACCTATATTATTTCCTGCTGAGTGCTTCCCTACCCTCAGAAGTAAAGTTGCTGTCAATGTCATGGACGCAGTGACATTTGGGTTGAACGTTTTATTAATCTGTTTACATGGTTATGACTTTTTTTTATTGGTTTTGATGTATGATGGTACAACATTTTATTCAGCAAAACACTATTAATGGCAAAGTTAGAATACTTAATAGTTTTTTTTTGAGGGGGTGGGGGGGGGGGGGGTGGTTACATTTTAAACCAGCCAAACTACTATACTTTCTTTTAACATCTTTCAGAGAGTGCTCTCTCTCTCTCTCTCTCTCTCTCTCTCTCTCTCTCTTGCATGACGTTTTACTCAAAAGAAAAAAAATGCAAACTTTTGTCATGATTCCCTGCAATTTGTTTTTGCACCAAACGTTTCAGTCTGTCCGTCGTTTTCATTTTTCCCAAACGAAATTAACTGCAAATAAATGTAAATTTCGATATGTTAGGCAGATTAGAGGCAGATTTTTAACAAGTTCTACTTATTTAAATTTTCTAAAAAAATCACAATATTATTGTAAAACATTCATAATCAAAATTCAGCAGAGCAAAGCAAACATATTTTCTTATATAAAAACAATCACCATGGAAAGGCAAACTGGTTGGTCGTTACTTAAGTCTAGGATAAACAAAGTTGAATAGACTGCACAAAAACAGAAAGGACAACAGTTTCTAATAAGACAGAACCAACGAAAAAATTTGTGAATTCAACATCTTGTCTTTTTTGGCATCACAGTCATCACTGTCCATGACATAAATTATAGTCATAATCAGTTTATCAGATAACTATGTAATTTATATCCGATATTGTTTTATAAATTCGTTTAAGATTGATTGGCCGAAGATTACTGTTAATTTTAATAGAAAGTCGAGTCTTCATCCCAGCGGGTACACAACGTTAAAATGACGTCGTATCAACGTCGATGCGACGTGATCACGTCGCATCGACGTTGATACGACGTCATTTTGATGTTATGTGCCTGCTGGGATAAAATTGCACAGTTAATGGTAAAACAAAATAAATACAGTCGAATTTCAATGGCTCGAACATCTTTGGGACCATAGAAAATTGTTCGAGAAATTCTTCCGATAGCTAAACACATATTTAGGGATCTGTTTTGGAAAGTTTCTGATTTCATCATGAGTATGTACTTTGTGTGTTTCCGATGAGGCGATTCTAATGAGTACACTCAGCATACCATAATTATATAGAAGATCGAAAAGACACCCCTGAGTTATCCCAGCAAACACACAACGTCGTTACAATGTTGCTACATTGTGTGTTTGCTGGGCCATATTTGCCTCTTGGCGTGGAGCGAAGATGTTCCAGCCATTGAAGTGTAGTTGTATATACAGTATAATCCTATGTTTACTTCCAGATTGTGGAACCTGAAATTATGCACCAGAAGGCCAAGCTTGGAGCCCCACACACCACCCACTGTCTTGCCAATGGGAAGGTCATGATTAGTTGTATGGGAGATCCGGAAGGCAACGCCAAAGGTAACTAGACCAGACACGTGGCGTCAAAAGTCAACGGACATAATTAAAATGTATTTGCCACTTTGTGATGTTGCAGTTCAAAGTAATTCATTTCTAAATTTGCTGGAAGAATTCTGCTCATTAACGAATAGAAATAATGTTCATGAAATATACACTAGATTAAAACAAAAAGACAAACGCAATATACAAATGAATTTGAAGATTTCGGTCTTATAAGCACTGGAGGTGGCGCTATTTAAAGTGAGCATAAATTCTTAAGCCGTATAAATTCTCAAGATTTCCGTATAGGTCAGTTGTGACGTCCTGCAAAAATGGGCATTAAAATTTCGTTTTGGTTGCAAAACAGCGCTGCATAACATAAAATATTAACAGACATCTTGAAGTTATTGCTTTTTATCAATTTGCATGCCTTTAGTATTATTTCACTACCGTAGCCGTAATAATTTCAGCATAAGAATTACAGTCAACCCTCTTTATAACGACTGTCGATAAACTGACAAACTTTTTATAATGACATTTTGACTGACACAAAACCTTCGTTCGTTAGGTGACAGTTAATCAGAAATTATGCAAGAAAAATGTTTTAATACTTCAAGAAACAAATGTTTTGGATATTTGTTAGAATCGCTGAGGCGATTCTAAAATATATCCAAAAACGCGTTCTATGAGGAAATAAAAATAACACAAGGTCTTTCTTACATTTCATTCTGCTCTTTAAATAATTTCACAACAGCAAATTCGTTTTAATGGCGACATCTTTCGGGTCGAAAGCTGTCGTTGTAACGAGGGTTCACTGTACATTGATTTAAACATCGACGCCACGAAGTGACCAATACTTAATGTCCACTATTGTATGTTAGATAACAGTAGACAAAATCAAAAGGCTGAACAGCCCTGAAATGACAGATTCTACGAGAAACTAATAAATTCCAGGTATCATTCTGTTCTCCATTTAAGTTTGTGAGACGCTTCTTCGTCGAAAACAAACGAGCTATAGCGAACAACAAAGGCGCTGATCAGCCTGCGCGGACGCGCAGGCTGATCTGCGCCTTTGTTGTTCGCACATGTATTAAGGCGGGTTTTCTCAGCAACTCACCATAGATCAAGCACAAGTCGCACTACTTTTGTATGGATAGCTCTTCATTGGCGTACTAATATACACATAGTAAAACATTGGGTCTACTTTTGTGCGCGGATAAATACGAAATTTAATAGTAGTCAAAGTCACTTTCTCTCAAACCGTGCGTGGCAACGAAGAATGACAGATAGAATCTGTCATTAATGATGCCGAAATTATTCTTTCAATAGCTACTGCTATAGCCGCAACGTCAGAGAACGTACCTTTGGACATGTGTGTCCTGCGAAGATTCAGATCAGCCTGTGCATTCGCGCAGTCTGACCAGATTCCTCACTGATCGCATTTTGGTTAGCCAAGGATGCCAAGATTCTTCATGCGGTTAACGAAAAATATTATAAGACTGCACACATACGCAGGCTGATTTGAATATTCGTTAGGCGCACATGTCAGAAGGTACGTTGTCTCTTAATGCGGGTAATAATAACTTTGAATATATAACAGGATATCAAACGGACATCATAAACATATAGCACGAGAGTCTGTAATGTTATTTATACCTTTAATCCTGCGGCCACATCTTAAAGTACAGCCTAGGTGCAAAGCGACCGAGTCATTGAAACCTCATGTATTTTCCGTAGATGTCTGTCAGTGGCGTTCTTGAATCCGTTTACTGTATCACATAAAATTACATACCCAGGAAGGCGATTCTAAGCGTTAATGACTCGTTGAATTAAGAAGCTCTGTCTGATGTTTTATCTTGAGGCCATGCATACCAGTGGAACGGGTTTCTGGTTTTACAAACGCACAAAAGTCTGTGCCAAGGTACCACCCGACATCCGAGACAATTCTTTTTGATGCTTAGGGTCAAAACGACCCACTGGCAAACACTGAACAGCGAAATCCGGCTCCCAGGTAAAGGCCTACTGGCTGACATGATATTAGACTTAACTTTTACTGTTCTATGGGCAAATTTAGCAGCAGACGATAAACTGATGATACTTTTTTTCGCCCAGAGAATAGACTTTAGTATTTCATGAAAATTGTCTCCGCAATTTTACATAAAATGTCAAAGCTGTTCTTTGGAAAAAAGATGAAACAATATTTCAAACTGTCGTCTACTGAATTTTTTACCAAGCATCCCAGCTGGCATTCTTTATAAATCTACAGCGGGCCGTTATCGGCCCGTCAGCTACCCTGGCGGACCGATAACGGCCCGGTGTAGATTTATAAAGAATGCTTACTGGGATGCTAGCGTTAAAATAAATACCGTGATTCACATGAAATGTCATTGTCACGGAACATAGCCTTCGCAAGGCATGCCTGAAAGATATAAAATGGTAAACCAAAATATATAGTTCTGTATTGCATTTGATCGGAAATACAATACAGAACTTCTCAGAGATACAGAAATATTGCTGGAAATCAGGTTATACATCGATAAGTGTGTTTCCGACCATACGACATACGCACTTAGCACTACATGGCATATATATACAAATATAACGGACAAATGTTCTTCTATAATTCGAAAAGCACAATTCCCATTTAGACACTGAGCAACATATATTCCATACGGAGTGAATGTAAGCACCGACATTCATTTCAACTTAATTTCACATCATATTGATAATAACATTAATGGTATTAATGGTTGGAGTGACATGTCTGGTCAGGGGAGACAACTGTGTGCTACCCTTCCCAAGCGGTCAGTTAACCATCACTGTCCTTCATTTGTTTGGTATAACAACCATTTCAGTCAAACATGTCCCAAGCAAGTATCCCAGGGAAGGAATAAAACTGCCTGCACAAGGCGGGTGCTTTCTTAGCACAGGTCGATTTATACCGTGACCTGGATTGTTGATCTCCCAAGACAACAATGTTTTTGCCCAACGGAGGTGATTCCTAAGACAGGTTTGACTGTACTTTCAAATTTAAGGTAATTATGCACAGACAACCAATCCTCGGATAAAATCATGCAACAGCATCATATATGGAGAATAAAAAAACAACAAAAACAAAAACAAACAAAAAAAAAAACAAAAAAAACAAACAAAAAAAACAACAACAAAAAAAAAAAAAAAAAAAAAAAACAACAAAAAAAAAAACACAACGAAGCAAAGCAAAATCATAGTTTGTAAAAAAAATCAATATTTGACCTGAGGTCCTGCAACAGAAAGATTTCGCATAAGCTGTTACTTAGAGAAGGTGCAGATACAAAAGAGTCGGTGCATTTCCGCTTGAAGAGGCGTTAGATCCTTGGCTACCCAGAGAGTGCCCTGCTAAGACGTTGACTAGACTGCGCAGATGCGCATGCTGATCTGAGTCTTTGCTGGGCGCACATGCAATGCTCCAACTTAAATTTAATAATAGCAGACACGCGAAGTGTTTGCATTACTGTAGAGAATCTGACAAACATACTAAGGCATCCAAATCTCGTGTGGAATCTCGTATCTCGTTCGCCATCTTAAGTTTAGCATCGCGGTAAGCAGACCAATAAATAAATAAGCCAAAAATGAAAATCACTATTTATAAACCTTTTTAATTTGCTTTTGAATAAATATCAGCTCTGCTGAATGTAAACATAAACTACAAAAAAATGCAAATAAAAAAAGTTACCGAACATATCACGTGACCTTAGTTGACCCCGGCACGTGAGGCCAACTTTGTTTGTAAACAAACTGCTGTCAGATCTTATACAATATTAGAAAACATAGTTGACTGAGTTTGTTTACATCAAAGGCAGTGTCTTTATTTCATATAATGACACGAGGTTGATTTGAGTCTACGTTAGGCGCACATATCAGAAGGTGCGCTTTCTGACGGTGTGGCTGATGATTTCAGGTGGCTTTGTAATTCTGGACAGCTGTACGTTTGAGATGGAGGGAAACTGGGAGGTAGGCCAGCCAGCTAAAATGGGGTATGATTTCTGGTACCAGCCTGGACACAATGTTATGGTTAGCTCTGAGTGGGGAGCGCCGAAAGCCTGGAGAAGCGGGTTTAACCCTAAACACGTTGAAGAGGGCAAGTATAAATACCGTATGACTCTAAATATTTTGAAACTTTAACTGCTTACCGTACGTGGCCTGTTACAGTGGACCCTCAGTACAACAACAGCATTTTCTTCCAAAGATGCCGTTAAAATGAATTCGCTGTTGTATTGTTCGTCTACCATTGTTGACAATGACCAATCCTAATCATATGCGTGCAGTGTTACTGTTTATGTGTTCTTAGATGGCTGATGAGACCAATCTTAGCTCTAAACTGCCTGTTACAGATAGAACAAGAGAGGTCTGAGGAAAAAACCTCTGTTGGTGATGCCTTAGCTCTTGCTTTCCGCTGCGCACGTTGTAGCTTGGCTTCGCTGATTGTTTTTGCTTCGTATTCACCAGCATCCCTTTTTATGAGGCCTCGCCACTTTGCTCAGTGCTGTATGGAAATGGTTCAGTCTTTTGGTATGCCGCTGGTAAACTGTTCAAGTTTCGCATGCGTATAATAGTGTTGGCAGCACCAAGCATCTGTAGACTTTCAGCTTTGTGTCAAGTCTGATTCACTTCGATCCCAAATACTTCCACGTAGTCGGCCAGATGCTGCACCAGCTTTGGCAATCCTGGCATTGACTTCATCATCAATGTGCACAACTCTTCACAATGTGTTTCCATAAGGAAGCATATATGCTGTTGTAAAGAATCCTTAAACGCAATAGAATAATATGTAAGGAAGGGCTTGTTTTATTCTTATTTCCCCATTAAACATATAGTTTGGATGCTTGTTAGAATTGCCTCAGTGAGGCGATTCTAACAAATATCCAACCCATATGTTTCCTGATAGTAAATGAAATATTCTTGCATAATTTCTGATTAACCGTCACCTCTTGAGCAAAGGTTTGTGCCAATTAAATTATCATTATAACGGATTCTGTCGTTGTTTCGAATGTCGGTATAAAGAGGGTTGACTGCTTTTGAACTAGTCCATTTAACTACAATGTAGTTGGATAGTTGCTCTTGTAGGTCTGCTGAAAGAATGGCAAATAGTGTAAATCCAGATCTAACTGGTCCCTAAGGCCTGATCATCTGTAAAATGCAATGATACCTTTGAGTATGCTTATCACGGAGTCAGCAGACGGCAAATCTATAATAGTTTTCTTCCTGAAAAAAAAAAAAAAAAAAAACCGAAAAAAGCAACAACAACGTTTTGCGCTTCATAATAGACGGTTCTTACCAGAAAATTCAGAAGGCGTCATTTTACATGGGAGATAGAGTTTTGCGCGCGCGCACTTATCCCCCTCCACACGCACGGACGCACACACAGCGTCCGGGGAAATAGGGCGAGTGATAAGTGCTCTTGGCTTCAGATCACGAGTGCCCAGGTTCGAATCTCGCTAACTACAAGAGGTCTTTTATTATCAGCACTTCACTGCTATAAACATATTTGGCTAAAAGAAATGGTACTTTTTAGTTAAATATCCTGTAGTGTCTCACTTATAATACAAATGTTTTTCTTTTTTTTTTGGTAACAGACTTGCCAGATTTTTGGGAATGGTTGCCGACTCTTCTTGTCATCTATCTTTTTTGTGGCTGTTTAATTGTATTCGTCTGTCTTTCCATTTGATGTTGAGAACTTGATGTTAATCTGATTGTATCACTTTCTGGGTTCACTTATTTACTTTATTATCATAAAATGTATGTTTACAACATATTCAATATGCAAACTTACTTTAGGATCAGAACGAAAGCTAGGCTTATCTAGTCCTCCAAAAAGTACATTTACAGGAAAAGTAGTTGTTGAATTTGGAGAAATAAATGATTCGAGAACTGATCACAGTTGTTTAGAAGAGAGTGTATCGTTTTTTTAGTTTGTCTGAAAAGGCCTCGTTGAAAAGATTGTTTGGATTTCTGTGTCATTGATACTACTTTATTACAAAGGTGTCTAATAACGTTAAAATTCCATCTTGAAATATGGTAGAAATATTGATATTTCGTGCTGAAAAAATGTGAGTAGCTTTGGCATTACTCACATTTTTGCAGCAAATATATCAATGTATTTGAAAATACAGTCGAACCTCAATGGCTCGAACATCTTTGGGAACATGGAAATTTGTTCGAGCCATGGGTAGTTCGAGCCACTGAGGGTTAATCATGGCATCAGTTCAGGGAGCAAATAGCGATAATTTTGGGAAATCTTTTCCATTTTCTACATAACGATTGTATGTTGAGTGTACTCATTAGAATCGCCTCGATGAGGCGATTCTAATGAGTACACACAACATACAATTCCATGATGAAATAAGAAAAAATCCCTAAATATTTGTTTTCTTGAGCTATTGGAAGAATTTTGTAGGGACTGAAAAAAGATTTCGAATCATCCACGGTAAACGAGCCATCCGTGTTCGAGCCATTGAGGTTATACTGTACCTTAGCTAGATCAGTTAAAGAGTTTATCATTAACAAGCTCGTTAAGCTAACGATGATTTGAGCAAATGGGTCCTGACTGCTGCTTTGCTTCGCTTTTCGATGACATTTTACGTTTGGATATTTGGATGACTTACTTAATACTGACAATGAATATTTTGAACTTCAATTAAATAAAAATGATACCTCTGATGCATAAGCACCGTTTCTGGATATTGTAAAATATCGAATCTGTACAAAAAATATGACAAACGGGAAAACTTTGATTTTGATATTGTAGATTTTTACCATTTTGTATGACGATGTATCTTGTGCTACATCCTATGGTGCATACAGTATAACCTCAATGGCTCGAACCCGGATGGCTCGTTTACCGTGGATGATTCGAACTTGTTTTTCTGTCCCTACAAAATCCTTCCAATAGCTCAAGAAAACAAATATTTAGAGATTTTTTTCTTATTTTATCATGGAATAGTATGTTGTATGTACTCATTAGAATCGCCTCATCGAGGCGATTCTAATGGGTACACTCAACATACAATCATTGTGTAGAAAATCGAAAAGATTTCCCTAAATTATCGCTATTTGCTTCCTGAACTGGTGCCATGATTAACCTTCAGTGGCTCGAACTACCCATGTCTCGAACGAATTTCCATGGTCCCAACGATGTTCGAGCCATTGAGGTTCGACTGTATATTTTTTAAATCATTTTGCGAAAGCAATTACTCAAGTCACTCAAGTGACTTTAATAATGGAAATGAAATTTAAATGCCAAACGTCTTAAGCAAGGGAACCGTTATCATAAACATTCTAAGTTTTATCCTTGTCATTCTGAAGTAATGTCCAAATTTAACGTTGGTTTGAAAACACTTTCAGCCAGAAGGGTTGTCCGAACCTGAATTGTATGGTCTATAAATTCAGAAAGACCGTTGGCAAAACTGATCTTTCGGGACAGTTTAGAAAGATTGTCACTCGCTACAAAAAGAAACAGTTACAACATGATTATTCTGTGGCAAACGACATGCATGGTTGACAACTTGTTTGTAATTTTGAGCTGCATTAGAATTAAAGGTGAAGTTTTGCGCGATTAAGCCTGTCCCAGTAGTTTTTTTTCCTACTGACCGTTCCAAGACGGACCCTTTTGCGGTCCTACTTTGATTGTGCGTCGGTGGCTACATATGTAGCGTTTGATTTTGTCACTGTCTGTTTCTCATCTCTCCTTCATTTGGTGTCTCGGGAGATTGTGATTCGCGATAGTAGCATTTCCTGAATATGTTCACTTATCTAATATTCTGTTTTATTATTGAAGTTATCCATGGTTAATCAGAGGGGCGTATAGTGACATTTTCGTTGGGGACACAATCTTCAGTTAATATTTTATTCGTTATGTAATTTGCATACTCATTTATAACTGCCATTTTTGGAGAATTCCAGTCAGTTGTTGATGTTGTATCTCTCATGAGATCAGAATCTCTTTGATCATATTTCCATGCAGGGCGTTTATAACGCTTAACTTGAGGCTTAGAAAAGTTGTAAACGCTATAAATAGTATTATTGCTTTTAGAATAGGTAACCAACACCACTGAGAATTGTATGATTTTGTTGCGCACAAAAAGTAAATCAATGTGGGAAGAAAAATGTTCGGTGAAGTAGGTTGGCTCGTTAATGGGCTGATAAAGCGAGACCTGTTCGCACAGGGAATTAATTTTTCGAGCAGATAATTTTGCATATTATGATTGAAGTCTCGAGTTACAATGATGTCGTCCTTCTAGTATCTACTGCAAAAAAAGATGAACGGACTCTTTAACCGATGAGTGATTGTCGCGATATGGCTTGCATAATAAACAGCAAGTCATGATCATCACAAAACAGATGATACACACACAATACCACATCAAAAGTATTAAGGAAAATAAGAAAAATATACCGAAAACTTACTTTTAGGTTCAGCATACAATGAGTTAAACTTGTTGTTTAATCCTTTCACTCCTGAGTTTCTGAAGTGGACTCTTCCATTCTTGGATTTGAACATGTCCATTGATTCAAATAGGGGTTTCAGTCTACAATCAGTCTCATCTGGATCTACAGTGTTTGCATAGGTATCTGTTTTGGTCTACAGTGCTGAAAGGGTTAATACTTTCATATTAATGGACCTAACGAAGCAAAAAGTACTTAACTTTTACTTTACCATAAAACCCATATATATTTTTCTTCATAAAAATGGACCACGTCAGGAATAAATATGTTTTCAAGCATATGCAGGAAGCAAAGGCAGAGGTCAGTCTGTACATCCATGCAATCTGATCAGGGACTTAGAGTCCTCTTACAAAATCGATGTCTGCTATAGAATGCATTCTACTTAAATCTATATCGGACCGTTATCGGCCCGACAGGAATCCTGTCGGGCCGATAACGGTCCGATATAGATTTAAGTAGAATGTTCCTGTCGGGCCGATAACGGTCCGATATAGATTTAAGTAGAATGCTAGCTGGGATGCTGTAATGAAACTTTCCTCATCTCTCCTTCCTTTGGTGACTCGGGAAGGCTGTGCTTCGTGATTGTGGCATTTCCTGGGTATCTTCGCTTACATTTTTTGTATGTGAAGGGTGAGCTCTGTGGATGCATTCTGTGAATTCATAGGCTATTCTCTGCGGATGTGCAGAATGATCTGACAATCGAAAATGGTTGAAAGTTCAGTTACTCTCGGATGCCCTATATATCAGTCTCTCTTCACTGAGTTTTTACTTCACTGAGGCCTACATTGATGATTTGTCTTGAATAATGTATAACATGTCAGGTTTTATTTAAATATATTCCATAAAATATCATTTTACTAAAACTTTATTAGGTTAATGTATCGGTAGGCCAATAATTTAACCTTTGCTACTCAGTGCGCTAATCCAGCAGACGAAAAATCGGCGATAATTTTCTTATTTTTCCCGGAAAACAGGATCTGACGTCTCATGCAAATTTTCTCCATTGGAGACATTTGCATCAAACGTCAAATTCTGTTTCCTGGGAAAATAAGAAAACTATTCCAAGATGTCGTCTGCTGAAAATTTTACCTAGAGTGCTAAGCGTTAAGGTCGGTGACTGAAACACTTTACTCCTGTTTACGAAAAAAATACTACATTTCCATTATTGTATAGACCTATTTGACCTTATACAGATTTCGACGTCACTTGTGCCGCGCCATGCGAAAACATGTCATCGGGCATAAATGGGCTAATTTGATCTGTTCATGGTGAACACTGTAAAACACTTATACAGTCAACCCTCATTATACCGACACTCGATACAACGACACAATTCGTTATACTGACAATTTGACTAGCACGGAAACTCTCTCTCAAAAGGTGACAGTTAATCAGAAATTATGCATTATTATTATTATTATTATTATTCAATACTTCAGGCAACATATGTTTTTGATATTTGTTGGAATCGCCTCACCGAGCCGATTCTAACAAATATCCAAAACGTATGGTTTAAAAAGAAATTAAATTAAACATGGCATTTGTTGCATATCATTATACTCATTGAGAATTCTTTACAACAGCAAATTCATTTTATTGGCAATATCTTTGGGAACAAATGTTGTCGTTGTAACGAGGGTTCACTGTATTTGGCGAACATTTTATTTTGCCGCTATTAGAAGAAATAACAAACTGGCAGAAATCACATTTCCAATACACATCGCAAGTATGCTGTAGGGCAATACAACGTCAATCAGTCAAGGGCATTTCCCGTGACAAAAGCAAAAATGTTTATACAAACTGTTCAGCCTATTCTTTACACCTAGTTAACTAGAAGTTAGTTTAATCATATTTTATTGCATATAACTAATGCAACTAGAAGTTGACAAGGAACAGATTATATCTAGATTTTAAAGTTTACTACAGCACCAGAATAGTTTGAACAGTACTGTATTTCTATCTGACTTGTTTTGCATCTGAAAATAAAGAAAGATAACGATCTAGTCATAAACCGGCTCAACAGGGCTGAATAAAAGCAACTACACCTTCACAGTAATTATCAAAAATTGCAGGTATAATTGGTAATGGATTGACGCATCAAGAAAGAAAACTACAACTTATAATTATCAAAAATCTCTTTTGTTGCCTAATTAAATAACAAAAGAACTGATTTGTATTCACTCATACACCAAGAACAATGCAATTTGGAAAACAGTTGAAACTCATCGTGTATGACTTGCAAGTCACCGTGTATAACCTGCATACCTAAGACACACGGAGCTAAGTCAGATATCACGGATTTTGTTTTCGGAAATCAAAAATCCGCCAAATTATAAATCCGCCAAATATTAATGGAGAGCAAACGTCCGGTTGATACTTTGCGCATGCGCAAGATGATCTGAATCTGCTCATTTTGCGCATGTTCGAAGGCACCTTTCCGCTTGGGGAGGCTCTTCTGATAGAACCTTTTAAGCGCTCTCTAAATCACCTGGAAAGACGTTTTACTTGGCGTTTTATTAAAAAAAAAATGCAGCGATTAAAGACATGTTTTTTCTTTTCTGTTTTAGTGCTTCCTTATGAAGTATTTACCCTAAAATAAAATCTATGGCTCTATGGCCAAAACATAAAATATTGGGTCTGAGTGATTTAAAAAAAAAATAAAAATAAAAATGTTTTCTTTACATCACTGATTTTAAATTATTGATGTTTCACAACAATATTGTGAGAATTTAGGAACTTTTGTACCAGCTAAATTTGTTGAAAACCTGCCTGTAATCTATCTGCCGATTTTTGCATACTGTACAACCATTTTTACTCCGTCGAAAAATAAAAAATAGTTAATGGATTGTTGTTTTTTCAAGTCAATGACTAGTATGAAATTATTGCTGCATAGGCACTTACGACAAAATGTTTTCCGTTTTCCATTGAACGATGACGCAAGTTTGCAAATTTTCTTCTTCTGAGTAAGGCGCCGTGCAAAAATGAACGACTTCCTGAAAGTTGTTGAATGCAGAGTAGAATCTTGTCAACATCTGTGTATAATCAAACACATGTAATGCTACGAGGGCTGACTGAAAAATTGTGAGCCTCACATATAAAGAGTCGACTTTTAAGAGACATGCTGTATTATTTTTCAACATAATTTTCTTCAATGTCTATACACTTCTGCAAGCGATGTTGTAATGTCATATTTTTAAAGAATTCATTTTCTTGACTGTCCAGATAGTCCTCCACTGCATGTATGACGTCATCATCTGACTAAAATCTGGTCCTAGAAATGGCCTGTTTAAAGTTTTGGAATAAATGGAAGTGTGATGGAGCAAAATCAGGCGAGTAAGGGGGATGCTGCATCAACTCAAAGCCACAATCATTGATAGCAGCCATAGCAATGACAGACATGTGTGCTGTAGCATTGTCCCGGTGAAACAACATACCTTTACCGAATCTTCCACGGCGCTTGTCCTTAATATTTTCTCTTAACTGCCTAAGATGTGAAGCATAATATGTTCCGTTGATTGGCTGTCCCTTTTGGAAATAATTTACCATCAGAATAACATGAGCATCACAAAAAACCGAGGCCATAACCTTCCCAGCTGACGGAGCAGTCTTTGCCTTCTCTGGCGGTGGTGAGCTAGGGTGTTTCAATTGTTTAGATTGTTGTTTGGATTTTTAGGTGAAATGATGCACCGATGTTTCATCTATAGTCGCTACTTTCAGGATATGCCTGAAAAAGGTTCAGATTAGCACGCGACATATCCTGTCTTGTGTGGTTCTGATCAATTGTCAGAAGTCTTGGTACCCAACGGGTTGAGAGTTTCTCATATCCAGATCTTCCGGTAGAATGGAATGAACTCAATCCTGAGAAATCCCAGCAGCACAAGCTCTGTCTCTCTGTAACTCGTCTGTCATCCATAACCTTATCATGGACTTTAGTGGCTATTTCGGGAGCTGCCACAGCGACAGGCCTTCCAGATTGGGGTTCATCCTCAAAGGCTCTTCCTGCCATCCTAAATTCTGCCCGTCACGAAATCATGCCTATGTAATTATTACCCCCTTCAACCCCACTTTTATATAGTAAAACTGGGGTTTACAGGGGTATACATTATCTTTCTTATTTCTGCTCAAAAACATAGATTGTGGGTACTCGTTAGAACCGCCTCGCTGAGGCGGTTCTAACGAGTACCCACAATCTATGTTTTAAGCAGATATATGAAAAATAGCAGAGTATTTTACCTGAAAATTTTCAGCTTTTGGAGGTGAAATTTTCTATATATTTGAATAGGCGTGTTTTCGTAATGCACCCACCTTTTTCACGGTAGCATGTGAAGGAGCATCCTTCCCTAGTCTTGCTACTATTTTGTCCATTTTGCAAAAGTCACGTGTCCTGTTTACTTTAACATGTTACCACTTCGACATAAACTGTCCAAATGACACAGGCTGTTAGTTACATAACCGTGAAATGTCAAGGAATGACAGGGCTGAAAATAGGCATCCCTTCAATACAAGGCTCAAAATTGATCAGTCATCACTTGTATATGCAAATTATGATTGCCCAACCAAGTCTTTACACAGAGTATGTGGACCTTGCAATAGGCTGATCTATTACTTTCAAAATTAATGATATTGATTCAACACACAGTTTATGCCATTGCCATCAACTAGCACAGGGAATGTATTTTACATCTGCCATGCACAGAAGCAAACTTATTAATACTATGTTACAAAATAACAGCATTGTCCAACTGTCCAACTGAAAAGAAATATACACCACTTGATACCAGCCGTGCTTTTGAAAATTAAACTACTTTTGTTGTGACTAGGCCCCGAGGTTCTAAAATCTATTTGATGCTCCACTAAGCTGAGCCTGAAATTTTCTCTGCTAATAAATTTGAGAAATGCCAACAATAGTTGACATTTTCATATTTATTAGCAGAAAAATTTTCATGCTCTGCTATGTTTAGCAAGAAAAAAATTACAATTGTTGGTACTTCAAGATTTATTAGCTGAACAAATTTAATGCTCAGCTGAGTTGAACATGAAAAAAGTTTTATAACCTCGGGGTCTATACATGGACATCATATGTTTTGAAAGACTAGAAACTGTATGGTTTAAGCATGAATAAAATTTCTGTTCTGTTCTGATATGTCGTTTATTACTGTACAGGACTTTATGGACGTTCCATTAATTTCTGGGACTGGACCACTCACAAACTTATCCAGACCGTGGATCTTGGACCTGATGGTTACATCCCACTCGAAATCCGGTTCATGCACGACCCGGAAGCCACGGAAGGGTATGTTGGCTGTGCCCTGAGTTCTACTGTCTTCCATTTCTACAGAAACAATGTAAGTTATATTATTTTTCTACCTTTCTTTCTTTCTGTCTGTCTTTTGAATACGTAACTCGATCGATCGCTCGACCAGCTCTTTCTTTCTTTCTTTTATTAAATGAATGAGTAAATGATCGATCGATCGATCAAGCGATCAACACTTTCTTTCTTTCTTTGCTTATACATTACACTAGAAATCATCTGTCAGAGAGACATTCCACTGATATTATTATAATTCCAGTTGGGCACATGGTCTGCCGAAAAGGTTATCGCAGTACCACCCAAGAAGGTACAGAACTGGCAACTACCGGAGATGCCGGGTAAGTTAGAGGTATTTTATTCGAAACATTTTGAACAACCCTTTTCAAATGATGACTTAATGTGAACGAATACATCTCTAAGATTATAGTCCCTTTTGAGAAAGAAAGCCAAATCGCTTCTGCTAGAATGATCTCCCTTTTCTAAGAAAGACAACTATTTTCAACAAATCTTTCTTTTTGAAGTTTATCAACATACGGCAATAATAAGTTCAACATAACACTGCTTTACCTGTTAAGGCCTTTGGTGCTACCACCTGTCAGCTACTTTTAAACAAGCGAGGCGACAGTATTTATGCAATATAATAATTTAAATTTTCATAAAATCGTACAACCTTATATGAAATGTAATTTACAAAGGCAAAGGATAGAGCTCTTACACGAACGTATTTTACCACGATAAAGCACAGTCGACTCTCGTTATCTCGACTTCGCTTATCTCGAATAACTGCTTATCTCGAAGTGAAAATTTTGGCCCTGTTTTAACATAGAAATACAAGAACAGGTAACAAAATATTGTGGAAAGGAGAAATGTCTCTTCTTTTCCATAATATTTTCAATGTATCTCTAACTTCAGGAATCAAATTACATGTTCATTTCTGAAATGTGGTTGTTCGAGTTATATGTTCCTCAATTCTGCAAATCTGATATGTCGAGGTACAGATATCTCGAAGCATTTCAAAGAGTCCTTTGGACTTCGAGATAACGAGAGTCGACTGTATGTCTCTGAATCCCTTAACATGCATCTGTGTGTCATTCACAGGACTTATCACTGACATCATCTTGTCCCTCGACGATAAGTACATTTACTTCAGCAACTGGATTCATGGAGACATACGTCAGTACGACATCACAGACCGGAGAAATCCCAAACTTACTGGACAAGTAAGTATATATAACCAACAGTAAGCATAAGGTTTTTCGAATTGTAAGAATCACTGCTTTTTATCTTAACCGAGTTCAGCTCAGGGTGACCTATTGTGATTACTGCACAGCTTATAGTAAAATGATTTTTTGGAATTTTATCTAAGGAAAGATTTTTACATGTCTTTGCTGATTTTGAATTATTGATGTTTCATGACAATATTTAGAAAAAAATCAGAAACTTCTTTCTTGTGCAAGATAGATCTAATTACAACAAACGGTTTTTCAATTTTACTTCTTCTTTGTAAAGCGCCAGACTAAAACGAATTTCTGAAAGATGTCGACAGCAGAGTAGAGTGAAAACGGTAGTGTCTTTACTCAGGGATATTTCTAATATTTAAGATATGGCTCGGAGGTAGTATCTGCAAAGGGGAAGGAGTGATTGTTACGGAAGACAAAGAGCTGAAGGAACAACCTGTAAGGCCAAAGATAAAAGGTAAAACTATCATAGGATCGCCACAGATGATTCAGCTTAGCCTTGATGGTAAACGTCTCTACGTCACTACATCTCTATTTACAGCATGGGACCAGCAGTTCTTCCCGGAGATGTGCAAGTAAGTTTAGGTTTATGATAAATTATTCAAACTCAACTAATTAAGTGCAATTTGGTGGGTCGATGGCAAATTTGAAAGGGTTTTATACCTTCATAAATTCACTGAACAGGGATCTTGGAACTGTTTTCTTGGCGTCAATTTCTACAATAAGCTGTTTAACTCACGTTTACAACGTCAGTTGGGGTGGTTGGATCCCAGCTAGCATTCTACGTAAATCTACATCGGGCCGTCATCGGCCCATCAGCTACCCTGACGGGCCGATGACGGCCCGATATAGATTTACGTAGAATGCTGACTGGGATGATGAGAAGGTGTCGTGTTTCTTATGTCACCGAGGCGTCCAACTGGTATTGCCTGCCAGTTGGGCAAGGCCTGCTATCCTTGTAGCAAGTAAGGGTAGAGGGGAATGTATTTATTTCTTCTGTTTCTTCACTTTCATTTCTGTTCCTCTCTTTCATCTCTTCTACTGTCTCTTCTATCTCTTTTCTCCCTTTCTCTGGGAGACGACACAAAATGGCCCGCAAGGGTTGAGGTGTCGTTTAACCCCAGCTTTATCAATTAACAACGTCAATGTAACCGAACTGGAATTTTAGAATGATTTTTGGTAATAGCACTCTATTTGAAATAAAAAATATGGCCATAGTTGACATTTATTTGTAGTGTACAATTTTTAAACACCTATGAGACGAGATTATTATACAGTAAATAGACACTTTGGACTGCGGTCGACATGACCACAATGGGTTGACTTGGCCGTAAACCTCAACACAAAATAAAAAATAGACACTCTGGGAAATCAGAAAAAGTAGCTGTTATAGGGAGGTGACTGTTGTTGAGAGATGACTGTTCAGAAAGATTCTACTTTAGTTTAACCGACGAATAAACCTAGTATCATATTAACGACTTGTTCATATTGTCCTAAAATCACAGGCATTGTGTTTTGAAAACAGAGAGAGAAAGAGAGAGAGAGAGAGAGAGAGAGAGGGAGAGACTTGATAATGGCTTGGTGTATATATATATATATATATATATATATATATATATATATTACAAAAACCATATTCAGACATATTAACTGAGCCAACGCACAACAAGACCTACAATAAGACTTTTGCATCCGCGCAGTCTGATCAGAGTCTCTGCTGATCGCATGTGCCTTCTACAGTCTCCAGGCTATTCAATGAGGAATAGATAAGACCCCTTGCCACACTGGGTGAATTTACAGGATGATCTGAGTCTTTGCTGGTCACACAGGCCTTATTGTAAGTTTTTGTGCGCTGGCTCAATTTATGATTTTTTGGTTGTTCCTAAATTTTTTCATAATATTTCACTGTGTGAAATGAGAAAAGAGGAGAAGATAAGAGGAAGAGAGAGAGATAAGGCAGATATTCTAGCTTCACTGATTACATAACATAACTATCAAATGATTCACAGAATAATCAAATTCTTAACTGCTTACTTATCCTTTCCGACTTACTTGTATTTCATTTTAATATACAGCAAATAAAACCTCAATAGCTCGAACACCGATGACTGGTTTACCATGGATCATTCGAACTAGTTTTGGAGCCCCTATGAAATTCTTCCGATGGCTCAAGAAAACAAATATTTAGGGAAATGTTCTTATTCTATCATGAAGTTGTATGTTGTGTGTACTAATGAGTACACTCAACATACCATTATTGTACAGAAGATCGAAAAAAACTTCCCTAAATTATCACCATTTGTTGCCTGACCTGGCGTCATGATTAACCCTCAGTGGCATGAACTACCCATATCTCGAACAAATTTCCATGGTCCAAATGATGTTTGAGCCATTGAAGTTCGACTGTATATAGCAAGACCACATCAGTGGCTCTCAACATAAAATGGGAGACTGCGTCTTTGCTACACATGTGGGCAAAGAATAATTATTACACTGCCGATTTAAATATTTATTCTAGGAAAGGGTCAATGTTGCTGCAGATTGACGTAGACAATGTCAATGGAGGCCTAAGTCTGAACGAGAACTTCCTGGTTGACTTTGGAGAGGAGCCCGACGGTCCGTGCCTGGCGCATGAGATACGTTACCCGGGAGGAGACTGTAGCTCGGACATCTGGTTGAGCGATACTGACCCGGCCAAGAAAGGTTCTAAGACGGTACCTAGTGCTCGCATGTAACATGCTTCTATAAATGAACCGCAATGGTAGAAAACGTACTTCCGGACATGCGCACCTAGTGGAGATTCTGATCAGCCTGCGCATTCGCGTAGTCTGATGAGAATCTCCCATAGGCACAGTTTGGGAAGTCAAGAATGCCTAGTTTCTTCGTGAGAACAACGGAGACATGTGCGCCCAACGAAGATTCAAATCAGACTGCGCATGCGCGAAGTCTGATTTAAGTCATCGTTGTGCGCATATGTCAGACGGTACGTTTTCTTTTGTAACGTGCATCTATCAACATAATAGCACAAATGTACATTGCATGTTATACATGTATATGGTGGCAGTATTATGAGGGCTTCGGATGTTCACGCCAATTAAACTTTTGCAATAAATATGAGTTATATTTTGTTGTTATACAACTGTTGATACAAATGATATATATAATGTAGCCAGAACTATTAATCATCTGTCTCTTCTTGCTTTTGTTTTTAAAATACTTAGTCTGTCGTTTGCAATGTTTATTTACAGCTGGGTAAATTCAGCAGACGACAAAATGATAATATTTTTTCTTAGTTTTCACAGAACAAATGATTAGACATTTCATGCAAATTTGCAAGAAATATCAAATCCTGTTTTCTGGAAAAAAATAGGAGAAATATTTTAATATTTCGTCTGCTGAAATATTTATCCAGCATGCTAAGAGTTAAACTACTCTTAAATACTCAGTTCATTATGTTAACTTACATATGTGAACTATCATCTTCAAAGCTATACCTCTTTAATAAGCATATTGGACAATAAAGAGCCTGTTTAAACTGAGCAATGGTGAAAGCATTACGAAAATCGGGCGAGAAATAAAAATGTTATTGCGCCTTGAAACTCTAGAAAATGATTTCATGGAAAACGTCATTTGTGTGTGGTAGTGACGTAATATCCACAAAATTAAATAAGCAAAAAATAAACAGATCACATCTAAAACAACGTTTTGTTGCTATATACCTGCAAATGTGTTTATTTGCATTTTATCTATCAATAAGCAAGCATAACCAGTATGTTCCAGTCTACTGGATTGCTTTTATTTGTGCCTTACAAATTTGAATATCTATTTAAATATTCGAAATGGCGGCGCCTATGCTCACAGTTATAATAAATGCCAACTACAATATCTTTCTTACTTCTCATCCGATTTTGATCAAATTATCGCAAAATGCTTACATTTTTTCGCATTTCTCCTTTAATTTGTGCACTGTATAACGGTGATAGATGGTGATAGAAACAGCACATTCAAAAGAGATGTAAAAGTAATTACTCTGCGTTCAAAATATTTCAGAGGGTAATTGTTGCATTGCATCAGAAGAAACTAATACAGGCGACTTCCATTATATCGACTGCGTATCTCGAATAACTGCTTATCTTGAAGCAAAAATCTGGTCCCTGTTTAAAACATGAAAATCTCAGAACAGGTAACAAAATATTGTGGAAAAAAGGAGAGCAATTTCAATATAGGGAACTTCTGGAGTCGAATTTCAATATATCTAACTTCTGGAGTCAAATTACAAATTCATTTGTGGAATTTGGTTGTGCGATTTTTTCTCAATTCTGCAAATCTGATGTGTCGAGGAACAGATATCTCGAAGTATTTCAGAGAGTCCTTGGACTTAGATATAAAGAGAGTTGACTGTACTTGCAAACTTTTGTCATGAGTCAGTGCAAAAACTCTTGTCATCACTACTTATGCACCAAAAGTTTTATTCTGTCCACTGGTTTAAAAAATCGAAACTTATTTTCTTCCCATAGTAAAACAATGGCTGCCAATTACCCCAAAATAGACTGGGTAGGTACATTAGAGGTCAGTAAGGTCAAGTTGTTCAAAATTTCTAAATGCTTGAATCATCACGAAAACATGCCTATATAATTTTAACTCCCTTAAACACCACTTTTATGTAGTATAACTAAGGTTTAGAGGGGTTACATTATTTTTCTTATTTCTGCGCAAAACATAGATTGTGGGTACTCGTTAGAACCACCTCGACGAGGCGGTTCTAACGAGTACCCACAATCTATGTTTTGAGCAGAAATATGAAAAAAATATCAGAATTTTTTTATCTGAAAATTTTCAATTTTTGGTGGTAAAATTTTCAGTATATTCGAATAGGCGTGTTTTCGTAATGATTGTCATAAAACATTAATAGTTAAAAGTCAGTGGAGAAAGCAAAATATTTTATATAGAAATTTAAAAAGATCATTTTTTTTTTGAAATTGCATAGGTCATATAAGATTTCTCAAATTTATATGAGAAGAAAGAACGGAAACAAGAGGCATATTGTTTTGTAATAAGATATGGTCAGTCAGAATAAACTTTTATCATTTCGAATAAAACGCTACACGAAAAAACAACAACAACAACAACAACAACAAAACCCACCCCCACCCCGCCAAAAAACCCGGCTTTCCAAGTGTAAAGCATTGCCGCGTATTCTGTAGCCCTGAATGCCTCGGTTTTCAATAATACGAACCAGGTCACAGCATTTATGTGTGTCCAGCGAAGACTCAGATCAGCCTGCGCATCCTCGCAGATACCGTCTGGCAGGAAATGCTGTGGCCGTTCTTATATGTATTATGAGGAAGCTTTACAAAATTTGTTAACGCAATCTTCTAATTAATCATTTACGTAAAATAAACTTAAAAAAATAAACACATGTATTGCTAACAATAAAAATTCTGAATTTAACTGTACATAGGTGCGTGCATGTATGCTCACGCAGAACTTATATTGGATGTAATTATTCACTGGTGTTGGCGCACGTATATTGCACCATACTATATTTATAGCCCCATTTGAAAAAGTGGGGCTAAACTGGATTTGCCATGTCCTTCCGTGATTCCGAGATTCCGTGACTCCATGATTCCGTCGTTCCATCATTCCGTGATTCCGTGGCTGCTTAATAACTTTTATGTTTGTGGTCCTACTTCAATGAAACTTATACTACACTTGATCTCTGAGGTAAGTAAGGTGCAGTCGCAGAATAGTGGCCAAGGGCCCATAACTGTAGGACTTATGTCCCTTGGTAGGTTTTCAAACTTTCAAACGCATTTCGCTTAATAACTTTTATGTTTATGGTCCTACTTCAATGAACCTTAAACCACACTTGGTCTCTAAGGTAAGGAAGGTATAGTGATAGAATCGTGGCCAAGGGCCTATAACTCCTGGAATTATATACTTTGGTAGGTTTTCAAATTTGCCATTCTTGAAAATTTTCCTAACAGATTTCTCAGGAACTATGAAAGCCAGAAAACTGAAAGTTCGTATAACATGGATAATGACTGGATGTATTGTGTACACCGGATTAGGGCCAAGGGTTCATAACTCTTGGAGCTATGTCCCTTGGTAGGTTTTCATAAAATTAAAATGCATTTTGCTCAATAAATTTTATGTTTGTGGTCCTACTTCGATGAAACTTATACCACACTTGGTCTCTAAAGTAAGAAAGGTGTAGTGGCAGAATGATAGCCAAGTTATGCTCCTTGGAGTTATGCTCCTTATGGAGTTATGCTCCTTGATAGAAATCAAATTTTGCCATTCTTGAAAATTTTTGTAACAGATTTCTCAGGAACTATGAAAGCTAGACAGTTCGTATAAACTTGGACAATGACTGGATGTATAGTGTATACCTAAATGGGAGCCAAAGGTTATAAAGACATAAAGATCTTTTCTCTTGGTGCGCTTTATATGTAAAACTATTGTCTTCTTGTAGTGGACATGTTTTTATTGCGAACTGACCGCGTCAAAACGAAATAAATGTGGAAGCAAATAATGACAAAGACAATTAAATACCTGGGCCCAGTTGTTCAAAGCATCGGTAGCTTAACGAGCTCGTTAGTGGTCAAAATTTTAACTGTTCTAGTAAGCACAAAATCTTATTCACAGATATTTTTGCTGAAAAAATATGAGTAGCTTTTGCATGAAAAAAATATTAGCGTATATGCCATATTTAATGAAATTTTTAACGACACGTTAAATAACGTCATCGTTAGTTTTGAACAACTGGGCCCAGTATAATTCGATGTTCTTATCTGACCATTACGTTGCATGGAATTCTCATGTGACATTTTTATTATATACAGGCAAATGGGTTAGACCATAAGTTCTAACAACATTAATTTTTACAGTCCTTCTCACATCATGCAATACAAGCAGAAGTAAAGTCAATGACATAGCATGCATTCATTCATCCTGATAGCCAACATTTATCATATTGTTCTATTTACCACTCAAATAAGTGTGAGTTCGTTATATAGGATCTAGATTGCATTTTCAATACTATTAAGCAATAATGTTACTCATATACACACGAGGAATACTAAAGATGTATATTAGGAAAACCAAGCATGTTAAAACGATAAACTTACGAAAGGACTGTAAAGAAAGAGAAACCACAACAAAAGGTAGCACTGAATAAGAGAGAGAGAGAGAAAAAAAGAAAGTTAGAAAGGAAATAATAATGACTAGTGCCAGAGGAACGAATAACGACAAAAATTTCACATATGAAACCACCGACGCACGAACAAAGAAGAACTGCAACAGAGCGACCACACTGGAACGTTAAATAGAAAGACTGCTGGGGTAAAAAATAGTTTTACTCGCGCGAAACCTCACCCCTAAGTCTGGTGTAGCTGCAAAGTGCAAAAATATGTTCGGTCTAGGAAGTGGTCCTCTACCACATCAGTGAAACGTCACAGTGAAACACATATAATCTTAAACATTGTGGTGGAACAAAGCAAAAGGACAAGACCTGTATTTTGTTATTAAAATCTATAATCTACATCCATTACCTGTGAGGTAAACAAGCAATATAAAAATGATTTCGATTGGCAGTATATCATATCGACCGAAGATCGAGAGACAAAAGAAGAAAAATTAAATAATATTATAAAAATGGGAGACAGAAACTAGCCTCGTGACAAAAATATAAATGAAGATACCCAAGAAATGCCAAATTTACGAAACACAGCTTTCCCGGGGTACCAATCGAAGAAGAGATGAGGACCAAACAATAATACAGACATAGTACTGAGACTAGCAGAATTTTTTTATTATTTATCATGAAATTGTATGTTGTATGTACTCATTAGAAGCGCACATCGAGGCGATTTTAATGAGTACGTTCAACATACCATCATTGTTTAGAAGATTAAAAAGACAGCCCTAAATTATCACTATGTGCTTCCTGACCTGGCGCCATGATTAACCCTCAGTGGCTCGAAGTACCTATCTCTCGGATGAATTTTCATGGTCTCTAAGATGCTCGAGCCATTGAGATTTTAACTATATTTATTTTTACCTTTTAATAGATGATAAGAAAGCAAACATAGTGGAACAAAATATTCAAGTAAAGCGGATTATCCCCTTAGCATATGTAATGTCATTGTCACACCTAAAAAGTTAAACACGTCAAATCATTTAAAATATGTAATATTAGAGTTGACTGCCGAATTGACAACTACACTCAAGTCCAGAGCAGCCCTCACCTCCGAGTGACACTCAGCAGGGTCAGAGAGAGAGAGAGAGAGAGAGAGAGAGAGAGAGAGAGAGAGAGATCCACTTAATCTCCCAACTAACTGATCACTAAGGAGCTTGCATAATTTGGTCTGGACCATGTGAATGAATAATGCAAAGCTCACATTTTCTGCATATCATCCCCTATATATAATAAATAAAATTGGAAAATTGAGACAAACACGCCTTTGAACGGGCAGTAGAAAAAAAATAGTAGTGTAGACGGGGGTTAAGCCAGTTTACACGCATGACACCTCATCCTTAATTCTGATGCAAGGCCAAATTACATCTATGAAACATCACGGTGCAACACAAACGATAACAAACACTGATGAAACAAAGTAAAGAGCTCAATGGCGATCGGAAGCTAAACTACAAGAGAAGTACAACAGGGCCACGATTGGTCTGTTGTGGTTCTCTTACTCAGTTCTACGTAATAATTCCTCAGGCGTAATTGCCCTTAAAAGAACTTGATAAATATCACAAAACCCATCATTAGTACACATGAGAAAATGAACCTTATTATATGCACGCCTAGCGATGAGTCAGATTAACCGTCCATAAGTCTTATCAGCCGTCCATAAGTCTTATCATCCGTCCATAAGTCTGATCAGAACTTAGTCTATGCATCAATACATTATACCGAATCCAACTACAGTAAAACCTCGATGACTCGAACACCGATGGCTCATTTATCATGGCTAATTCGAACTCGTTTTGTAGTCCGTAGGAAATTCTTCCGATAGCTCCAGAAAACAAATATTTAGGGAAATGTTTTTTTTTTTATTTTATCAAGAAATTGTATGTTGTGTGCACTCATTAGAATCGCATCATCAAGGCGATTTTAATTTCCCTCAACATATCTGTATTGTATAGAATCTCGAAAAAACTTCCTTAAATTATCGCCATTTACTTCCTGACTCGGCACTATGATTAACCCTCAGTGGCTCGAACTACCCATGCCTAGAACAAATTTACATCGTTTGAAAGATGTTTGAGTTATTGAGGTTCGACTGTATTCTGGAGGCGAACAGCGAATCGCCGACTAATCTGTGCGGATGTGTAGGACGATCTGGATCTTCGCTGTCTGGATAACCTCCGAAGACAACACTTTCGCCGCGTGTCTCTTTTATTTTTATCCGGCAATTGTCTAGTACTTATGAATGTTGTAACGTACATTTTATGTACCTTACGATACTTGCAACGCCCATGAAATGCAAAAATATAAACAGTCCGTGCAACTCATAAGCTGGCGGAGTATAATTCCTGTGATCTGCAGTATAACAGCGCCAAACTGAGTAATGCAATATATACTAGGACGAAAAAGAAACGCCAGTTAACCACGCAGATAGTTTTAAAGTATTTAATGAAATGTTACATTCAATTTGTTTTATTTTGTATAACTTTTCATCTTTACTGAACAAGTTGACAAAGTTTCATTCGAATTTCAGTGACGATTATGAGAAAAAAATACACCAAAGACAGTACCCCTATTTGTGTATTTGTTGCATATTCTATGTACCCGGCGTTTCTTTTCCGCCCTAGTATATGATTAGGTTACCAAACTCAGTACACTTAACTGGAACGTCTACAAAAAAAAAAAAAAAAAAAAAAAAAAAAAAATGTCTAGGTCAAATTCTTTGCGACACCAAAAGAAGAAGTGATGAGGAACAAACAATGGCAAAATACACCCAAGAAACAAGGACAGGGAATACAAACAAGAGGCCCATGGGCCACAACTCGCTCACCTGAGTGACATAACCACTGCAGATATGCAAGTCACTTCGATACTTGCAAAATAACTGTATATGGCCCATACAAATGCATGGGGAAGAAATTTCAACATAGAACCATCATTTTAGCAATTTTGGTAGATCTCCTGTCCCCCATAATTTGTGCAAAGATTAGGGCCCAGGGCTTATTTTGTTCTGGTGAAGAAGATTTTTAAAGGTTTTTACCATATATGGGCATGGCAGCCATTTTAATCAATGGACCATGCGCATTTTAGCAATCTTTCATTCTCCTGCCCAAGGAGGCTCTGCATGAAATTTAAGCAATACTGGCCTAGAGGCTTCAGAGGAAAAATCATTTGAAATTATCAACATTTTTTCCATACAAATGTACAGGGCCCATACAAATGCATACAGAAGCAAATTTGACCTCGCCGTAAAAAGGTAAAATGTCAATGTATGACAATTATTTTAGCAACTTTGGTAGACCGCCTGTTCCCAATGATATATGCAAACATTCAGCCATAAGGCATCCTCGGTTTTGGAGAATAAGATTGTTAAATGTTTTTTCCCATACAAATGCATAGGGAAGCAAACTTGACCTTGCCGTAAAAAGGTCAAATGTCAATGTACGACCATTATCTTAGCAACTTTGATAGACCCCCAGTCCCCGATGATTTAAGCAAAGATTCAGCCCCAAGGCGTCCTTGGTTCTGGAGGAGAAGATTTTTAAAGGTTTTTACCATATATGGGCATGGCGGCCATCTTGGTCGATGAACCGCGGCCATTTTAGCAATCTTTCATTCCCCCAACCTACGGAGGCTCCATATGAAATTTGAGCAAAATTGGCCCAGTGGCTCCAGAGGAGAAGTCGTTTGAAATTCTGAATATTTCTCCAATACAAATGCATAAGGAAGCAAAACTGATCTCATCGTAAAAATGTCAACTGTCAATGCACGACCATTATTCAATGATATATGTAAAGATTCAGCCAGAAGGCATCCTCGGTTTTGGAGAACAAGATTTTTAAAGATTTTTCCCATACAAATGCATAGGGAAGTAAACTTGACCTTGCCGTAAAAAAGGTCAAATGTCAATAAACGACATTTATCTTAGCAATTTTGGTAGACCTCCCGTCCCCGATGACTTATGCCAAGATTCAGCCCTAAGACATCCTCGGTTCTGGAGAAGAAGATTTTTAAAGGTTTTTATTATATATGGGCATGGCGGCCATCTCGGTCAACGAACCGCAACCATTTTAGCAATCTTTCGTTCCCCTAACCTAAGGAGGCTCCATATGAAATTTGAGCAAAATTGGCCCAGAGGCTCCTGAGAAGAAGACGTTTGAAATTCTGAACATTTTTCCCATACAAATGCATAAGGAAGCAAAATTGACCTTATCATAAAAAGGTCAAATGTCAATGTACGACCATTATTTTAGCAACTTTGGTAGACCTCCTGTTTCCGATGATATATGTAAAGGTTCAGCCATAAGGCATCCTCAGTTTTGGAGAACAACATGTTTAAAGGTTTTTTCCAAAGAAATGCATAGGGAAACAAACTTGACCTTGCCGTAAAAAGGTCAAATGTCAATAGACGACCTTTATTTTAGCAATTTTGGTAGACCTCCCGTCCCCGATGACTTATGCAAAGATTCAGCCCCAAGGCATCCTCGGTTCTGGATAAGAAGATTTTTAAAGGTTTTTACCATATATGGGCATGGCGGCCATCTTGGTCAATGGACCGCGACCATTTTAGCAATTTTTCGTTCCCCCAACCTGAGGATCCATATGAAATTTGAGCAAAATTGGCTCAGGGGCTTCAGAGGAGAAGTCGTTTGAAAATGTTAACGGGCGTACGCACGGACGGACGACGGACGGACGACGGACGAAAAGTGATCACAATAGCTCATCCTGAGCATAGCTCAGGTGAGCTAAAAAACATAACTGTGAACCCCTCAGATACTTTTCTCCTTTGACCAGTGGAGAATAGCACGGATAAGAGCTTCAATGTCAAAGTTCAACATATCATTTTCGTCATATTTAGACGGATCCTTGACAAGACTATAATGGTTGTTTGTATATTGTTTGTATACGACAGTCATTGCTAGCTTGATAGCTATGTACACTACAGGACTGATGAGAGCCTACCGTTTCGAAAGTCCACAAGGCAAGGCGCACAGTGGAAGAAGATTGCAATTAAAAAGAAATATTTGGACAGAAGTAGTAGATAATCTCTGTCATATTGATGTCATGGTATAATATAATACGACTGAATAAAAGGTAAGGGAGCACTGATAGCGTTTGCTTGAGACAGCAACGATCTCATCGCCTGATAAAAATAGGAATTAAGACACAAAGTAAATACTACACTTGCAAAGGAAAACCATCGCAAGACACTCAAGTAAATATACTGAAAGGAAAAAGAAACGCAGGGTAAATTTTATTCCTAAATTTCATTCAAGTTTGAAAAAGTTTGTTAAATATTTTACTATGATTACAAAACGGTACATGTATGGAACAAAAGTTCCAAATTTCATTGGTTTGTGATCAACAAGTCTCGAGTTATTGAAGTTCATTGGTAGCTACCCCTCAAATCTTGAAATCAAAATCAAACTGAAAATCAATATCGGGTGCTCCCCCCACCTCTTGCTGCCGTAATTCTCCTTTGGATAGAGTTAACCAAAGCATTGACAGTTCGCATCGGGATGTTATTCCATTCATCGATCAACGCATTCCTTAGATGTGCGAGAGTTGCGGGGGGGGGGGGGGGGGGGGGGGGCGGGGGGGGGGGGATTTCGGCGCTTCCTAACCCTTCTGTCCAGCTCATCCCACATGTGCTCTATTGGGGTCAAATCTGGACTGTACGGTGGCCATGCTAGTGGTGCGATGTTATTGTTTGCCAGGAAATCCTGACAAACTCGGGCAACATGTGGTCGGGCATTGTCCTGCTGCAGAATCAGATTACGTTGTTGCACAAGCGGGACTGCAACAGGACGCAAGATCTCATCCCTATACCTTACTGCGGTCATATTGCCCGCAACAATAATCAACTGTGATTTTATCCCGTGAGCAATGCCTCCCCAGACCATAACGGAGCCACCCCAAACCGATCCCGTTCGACAACACAGGCGTCGGCAAAGCGTTCTCCGCGACGTCGGTACACACGACGTCGACCATCTGCGCGATAGAGAGTGAACCTAGACTCGTCCGCAAAAAGAACTCGTCTCCTCTGCCTCATCGGAAATAGCCTGGGCGCATGCGCCGTCAACCACGCCATACGACGCAACCTACGTGCCTGGGTCAGAGGCAGACCAACGTATGGACGACGAGCTCGAAGACCAATCTCACGCAATCGACTTCCAACAGTCTTCGGAGAAATTTGTCGATTATGCGTACCTACTGTATTAAGGGCAGTTTCGGTAGCAGTGAGATGACGATTCCGCAAATGTGCCAGACGGATTGTCTTGTCTTGACGTCGCGACGTCACGCGTGGACGCCCAGACCGCGGTCGGTCTGCTAAATGCCCCGTCTCCCTTAAACGTCTAACAAGACGTTCAACTGTTGAGACGTTAACCCCAAAATGATTGGCAACTTGCTGTTGCCTCTGACCCTGCATCAGCAACGCAATTGCCCTACCCCTCTGAACATCAGTCAATCGTACCATGATTGAAAAAAAGTTCAAAGTAGCGTAAAAATGAAAAGAAAAATCGGTAAAAGAATCGAAGAGCGTTGTGTATCGTTGAAGTGTACAAAATGGTGTGAGGAAATCTTGTGCTGAAGGTTTAAACATGCTTGTTTTGCACGAAATTTTGGCTTTCCGTATTGTCCGTGCAATGCACTGTGTAGTGCACGGTTGAATGATTTCACACACTGGGTAGATAGCACATCGACCAAAGACTCATATACCTGCGGTTTACATTCACAGGACAATCTGTAAAAAGTGTATGACTATAGTAAACACCGTAAAAAATGGTTAAAATAAGAAGGAAAAAACTCTACCCCGCGTTTCTTTTTCCTTTCAGTATAGAACATCGTCAACAGAGGGGCGTAGCAATAGACACTACAATACAAAAGAAATATCGTTTGTTGGTATAACAATAAAGAAAAATCGTCAAGGGATATAACAATATACCATAAAAAATACCGTCAACAATTGTAACGCTAAAACACAAAGAAACATCGTCAAGAGGTGTAACAATGATACGTACAAACAAACACGGTCAAGACGTATAACACACACACACACACACACACACACACACACACACACACACACACACACACACACACACACACAAACGTACACACATCATAAAATGTAATAACTACACACACACACACACACACACACACACACACACACACACACACACACACACACACACACACACACACACAGAAGTGCAACAATAAAGCACAAAACGTCAAAAGACGTAAGGTAAAAGCAAAGAAACAAGTAATTGCCATTAAGAGGTGCTAGGATAAAGAAAAAAAAACAACAACAAAAACAAACCAAAAAAAAACGGACCCCATCTCCACTATAAACAAACAAAAAAAAAACAAAACAAAAAAAAACAACAACAACAACAAAAAAAACAAAAACAAAAACAAAAAAACACAAAACAACAACAACAACAATAAAAAAGGGGGAAAACGCCAGAGGCTGTAACAATAAAACATAAACAAGAGGCCCATTGGCCACAATGCTCACCTGAGTTAACTGCTGTAAGTTAATCAGCTCATTTATTCATCATTCCCTATTAGCCCGTCAAGTTTTAAGGCAATGGCTTAAACACTTTTTGAGATATCTTGCTTACAAGGTTAAAATGCTGAAATTTTCAAAGGGCCATAAGTAAGACCAGTTTCAACCCTAGGGGCTTATTGGAAGAATTAATGTACGGGACCACTAAACACTGCTACATACTAAATACATAAGCTATGGGCCTGATGGTTTCAGAGAAGAAGATCTTTTAAGTTTTTTTTCCCATTATAAGTCTTTGGGAGTAAATGACCTCCGAGGCATGGCCAATTTGGCCCCCAGGGGCATGGATGGCAGGATTTATGTAGGGGACCACTAAACGTTGCTACATACTAAATGTATGAGCTGTGGGCCTCATGGTTTCAGAGAAGAAGATTTTTTAAGGTTTTCCCATTATAAGTCTGTGGGAGCTAAAGACCCCCGGGGCACGACCAATTTAGACCCCAGGGGCTTGATTGGCAGGATTTATGTATGGGACCACTAAACATTGCTACATACTAAATATGTAAGCTGTGGGCCTCATGGTTTCAGAGAAGAAGATTTTTCTTAAGATTTTACCATTATAAGTTTATGGGAGCTAATGATCCCCGGGGCGTGCGGCCAGTTTGGACCCCAGGGGCTTGATTGGCAGGGTTTATGTAGGGGACCACTAAATATTGCTATATACTAAATATATAAGCTCTGGGCCTCATGGTTTCAGAGAAGATGATTTTTCCCATTATAAGTCTATGGGAGTTCACGATCCCCTGGGGCGTGGCCAGTTAGGATCCCAGGGGCTTGATTGACAGGATTTATGTAGGGGACCACTAAACATTGCTACGTACAAAATATATAAACTGTGGACCTCATGGTTTCAGAGAAAAAGATGTTTTAAGTTTTTCCCATTATAAGTCTATGGGAGCTATATATCGGCATGGCGGCCATCTTGATTTACGGATCGTGACCATTTTTATAAATTTTCAATCCCCCTTAAATACAAAGCTCCACATAAAGTTTGAAGAAATTTAGCCCAGGGGTTTCAGAGGAGAAGTCGTTTAAAGGTGTGAACGGATGGACGGACGGACAGACGGACGGACGACGGTCGACGAACGAAGAGTGATCAAAATAGCTCATCCAGAGCAAGAACACCGTCAATTGTCATTAAACACAAAAGAGACAAGAGATGTAACTGTAAAGCACAAAACAAACACAATCTTAGGACACAAAACCAACATCGTCTAGATATGTAACAATTAAGCACCACATGTAACAATAAAGCATCAAAGAAATACACCATATAAAACGCCGTCAAGCGGTGTAAGAATGAAGTCCAAAAGAAACACTTACCAAACCAGGGTAAATGACCTCCAGCATATTACCGTGGTATTTACCGTATGTAATCGTACAGACAGGCCTGAGCAAACAGTGTAGACTTGCAGAACGCGGCGTCTCATCAGGGTCTAAACTATTTGCCACTCATCCAGCAATTTCTAATTGTATTGGTTCAAATTTAAGAACAAGTATTGTAAGGAGTTGTGGTGTCCGAATACTTAGGGTTAATACGTAAACCACAGAAGCTGATACATGAAACAACTGCGTTACCACCTTGGTATTGCAGGAAACAACAGCTGCAGATGATTTAAGGCAGCCGATACACATTCAAGGGAGCCAATTTCCTTAATATCGGTTTAGCTACCTTTTGAAAAGGAGGAGCAATTTCTATCCTTATGGACTGGACTTGATTTTAGAAGAGGATTGGTGTGTAGAAAGTAAACAGAAAGTGAAAGACTTTGTCTCCGTTATTAAAAATGTCAGAAAAACTACCACGTTTATCCAGTCCTCTTGAAAGGAAAGTGTGTATCGTCAAGGGTAATTTTTCTTGTAATGGAAATATTTACTTTCTATATATAGGGGTGGCGGAGAAGGGGGGGAGGCAGTTGGGGTTGTTGGGGGTGGGGTGGGGGTCCTACTCTTTAAGGAAAGGCTTTGCTCCTAGCAGGAGCGAATTCTTTCTTTAAAGAGTAGTCCCCATTTTAAGGGATTTACATGTTAGAGAAGGGAAGTAAATGCTTGTCTGCAAAATTTATCTGTCTTTGAAATATGATTGCAAAATCTGTAGATGTGTCATTTCACCTTAAACAAGATCAACAACCCTTGCCTTACCGCAAAAGAGAAGCAAACAATGTAATTATATTCAATACGACTGTTATAAGACATAAATAAACAGCTAGACACCTAAAATGAGCCTACAAAATAATATATAATCACCTAGGTTATGTTAAGACATATTGTAAACCCAAGGGCTGTTAATAATGGGGATATAAATACCAGAAACTCAAAACCACCGTGCGTGTTTTGGGCAACAGTGGAATCTGACTGTATGCACCGTTTAAGATATAATAGAATGGTTTTAAAATCCTAAGATCAGAGTATTTGCAACATAGACAACACCCGCACACCACGCCAAAAGAGAACCATTTCCGGGCACATTTCTTAACAAAGAAAAAAAGTATACTGGATAGTTAACAAGCCGCGAAGACAAATGTACATGCATCTGAATCACATTTTAGATAAACTTATCTTATCACTAGTCTGTCTGACATAGGGTTTAAAATGTCAGTTGAAGGACTGCAATAGAAAGGGTTTATTTTTTTTTTATAAAGCTTTGTAGACAATATTATTCCAAGAGGAGAGAGAAAACGCGCTACAAGTACTCTAACAACTATTGTTTTTCTTGAAGATCAAATAGAAACACAATTTCAAACTAAACGAATTTTGTTGCAATCAAAGAGTGCACAATAATAATAATAATAATAATAATAATAAATAGTTTTGCTGAAATAATAATAATAAATCGTTTTGCTGAAAACCGCAAGACAAAATCCTGTCGTTCCAAAATTTCAACGGTTAAGTTTATTTTTCCACATACACCTTTTCTTATTACTTTTTGGCAGGTATTTATGTAATAGGAGAAATCACTTATAAAATTGAATATGTGTTGTTATATGTACACTAGTTGCAAGAAGTTTCTGCACACCATGTAACAGACACAAAATGAATTTTGGCACTGTACAGGGCTAAAACAAAAGTGAAACTGCAGCATTTTATACCTTAAAATGAACGAATTTTGCAGCTATTCGGTCTCAGAATTTCATGATTTGGTCTTAAGTATTGAAAACAACAACAACAACAAACAAAAAACAACAACAACAACAACAACAAAAAACAACAACAAAAATAAACAAAAGAAACAAAAACAACAACAACAAAAAAAAAAAAACAACAAAAAAAAAAAAAACACACACAAAAAAAAAAAAAAAAAAAAAAAAAAAAAAATTAAACTAAGTTATTGTTTTTGATTCTTTTACGCCTTTTCTCAAAATACCTATAAAGAAACTATACTTCAAAAGTACGATTTTCGTTTCGTGTATTTTACCTCTCTAGTGCGCAGGTTTGCACATACGTCATATTTTGGCTTTGGTATTTGTAATACTACCCAACTTTCTCATTAATAATAACTTGATCTCAGAAAAGTTAATAGCAAACTATTTTATGCTTTCTGTTTACTCATATGTTCATCATATTTAAATTCTGATAAAACTGGTACCTTGACGCTATCCAAATTAAAAACATTTGTTCGGTACTGTAGTGGTAATCTGTCTCATTAATGTAACACCACAGTAAAATATAATACCAATAACTACAATCAAACTTCAATAGCTCGGGACACCGACGGCTCGTTTCCTATGGCTAATTCGAACTCGCTTTTGAATTCCTACAAAATTTTCAGGTCGCTCAAGAAAACAAATATTTAAGAAAAAAAATTATCATGAGATTGTATGCTCTGTGCACATGTACTCATTGAGGTGATTCTAATGTTTACATTCAACATACCATTATTGTCTAGTGTCGAAAATATTCCCTAAATTATCGCTATTTGCTTCCTGGCGTCATGATTAAGTCTCAGTGGCTCGAACTACCCATTTCTCGATCGAATCTCCATAGTCCCAAAGATGTTCGAGTTATTGAGGTTTTACTGTGTTATGAAACAAGGTAGAGGAACCTATGACGATCTGAATCCAGAGCAAAGGGAAACTACAAGTAGGACATTCATGGACCAACTTCGTACAGCGACAGCTGCCGTCTTTCTGAAACCGATTGAGGAAAAATTCATAATTCAGTTTGACAAAGACAAACCAAATTATCGGCAATAAATGAATCAACAATCGCATATGTAAATTTTCCGCAGAGATCGTGGTAGATCTAATTCAGTGCATGTTAAAATATTCGTAAACCATGCATACCCATTAGTGAAGGTTCCTTACGGATCAAGTAATGCAATTTCTGATTCACTTACGAGCTGGTATATCCTCGGCCAGTCAGTGAAAATATACTCAGAAATCCATCCGATATGTAACCAACGAGTTTCAGTCTCATCCTAAACTATTGATCCAATTCGGTTGAAAGCATGCAGACTACCAAACTAAGACAAATTGACAAATAAGCGTTGTATAAAAGCAAGAAATCAAACTTTGACCACTGCCTATACTTTAAGATTCCTTTAGTGGTATCGTTTTGGTCACATAATGTCAGCACTTAGCAGCCTACGATCTGCTGACTCCTGTTTTAGTCGCAAAAACTCCGCATTTAGTAGATACTCGATCTTCTGAAGAGCCTCATCGCAGAACATTGACCACCAATGACACCAAGAGGACGAGCAAACAAAACAAGACAATTAGTACACATGGCATAACTTGAATAAGTCCATTTAACTACCGATCAGTGTGTCTAAACTGCAGGATGAATGGCAAAGACATTCTAATCCAGCTGTTTATCCCTTGTCATGCTGAAAAAAAATAAGATGTCACGCCCATTTCTAATTGTCAACCAATCGGATTTCTTGAATCCAAATTGTTGATAAAATTCACATACTGAATGACAAACAGTGCAGATCCAGATCAGTTGGCTTATTTAGAAGCCAGCTGATCTGGATCTACACTGTTAGCAAAGGTAGGACTTATCCGGAATCAGCAGGACAAGGCTTAAGGGTAGTTTGTTCTAAGTCAAGGCTGTTTTCTCAAGCATTATTATTATCTTTACGAATGTCAAAGGAGCCGTGGCACAACATTTCATGCAAAATTGCATCTGCGCCTAGGATTCTTGGCTACCCACATAGTGCCCTGCGAAAACTCTATTCAGACTGCGCAGATGCGCAGGCTGATCTGAGTTTTCTCTGGGCGCACATGGAATCATGCAGTAACTGTTGTGGCCGGCTCATCGTTGAAGCATCATTCCCATAATTTATATTAATTTGGAGGCCCAATCACTCTTAGATCGTTATGACAGGTGTTAAGTCACAGCATGAATAAAGTCCCGTATTGCATGTATGGAACAAAAGGAATGGATACATACTCACGAGAGCAAGATTTTTAATTTGTACCGCTCTGAAACAAGGTCTTCTCAAAAAGGAAAGAATTTGATCCACTGTGACATTACCCAGTGAGAGCAAATTGTTTTCCTTTTAGAGTAGACCCCTTTTTAGAAGGGAAATTAGTGTTCTATCTGTCATGGGTTGTTTACTCTACCTCTTAGTGACATTGTTGGGCCATTGATTAAGGCTCTTTCTGGGTATCGTCTATACTTACAGTCGAACCTCAACAGCTCGAACACCGATGGCTTATTTACCGTTGCTAATTCGAAATCGTTTTTGTCCCCACGGAATTCTTTCAATTACTAAAGAAAACAAATATTTGAGGAACTTTTTTTATTTTATGATGAAATTATATGTTGTGTGTACTCATTAGAATCGCCTCATCAGGGCGATTCTAATGAGTACACAACATACAATTATTGTTTAGAAAATTGAAAAGATTTCCCAAAACTATCGCTATTTGGTTCCTGACCTGGCGCCATGATTAACCCTCAAGAGACTCGATGTATCCACATCTCCAATAAATTTCTGTGGTTAGTTTGACTGTATTTGTTATACATGGCATCAAACCGGAAGTCAAAAAAGCTGTTTTACTTATAGCGAGCATAGCTCGCGACGCGCGAACGAAGTAAGCTCTGCGGTAGAGAATATGATCAAGGAAAAGTAACATACAACAATATATACTTTCAGTAGAAATCGCTCCGACCAATTTTCTTCTTTTTTCTTCCCGGAAGTTGTCACTGGAAGTTGGCAGAACTGATTGGGGCGGACTTGATTGTACCGCTTTTCACAAAATTTGGGTCTCACTTATAAGCGTCACGAAGTGACAATAAGTGTCTCGAACATATTTTGCTGTTATTTTTTATTATTGATTTACATATATTTCTTATAAACTGATATTCATTCTTTAATGATGCTGTGAAGGACTTTTGAAGAGACTAAAGATAGGTCTGTGCTGTGCTCGCATTTAGGCTAAGCCTATTTTCATATTATAAATGGCGAAGTCTACCAGGTGTTACCAGACCGCTCAAGAATCTCAAGAACATTGTCATTTTTTTTTCAGCGGTTACTTAGCAAATCACTGGCTATTGCAGATTTCATGTAAGGACAGAAAAAAACTGATCGGATTGCGGAAATCCACAAGTTTCTTTCTGGGTCGTTGCTGTTCGCGTTTGATATAAGAATCCTTCTGTCATAGTGTCTATAATTGTTTGACTGGCGCTGGTATCATTGAAAAAAAATCAAATATAATACTTTATTTGTTCTGTATTTCTTAATTAAATGGAATTTTATACATGAAAAAATAAGAAAACGCAGTTAGCAAATGGCTAATTAGACACTTGGCTATGCAGGGGTATTATAATGACACATTGAGGTGAAGAATGACATTTCATTTGCCTGTTACAGCTCATTCCGTACATTTGGAGTTCCAAACTAATTGTGTCTCTATTGTTTCGTGTTGTGGAACAATATGAGCCACGAGAAAACGTACCTTCTGACATGTGCGCCAAACGAAGACTCAAATCAGCCCGCGCATCCGGGCAGTGATCAGTCTGCGTTGTCCGCACGAAGAAACATTGCATTA
The DNA here is from genome assembly GCA_964016985.1 of Anodontia alba. NCBI lineage: Eukaryota > Metazoa > Mollusca > Bivalvia > Lucinida > Lucinidae > Anodontia > Anodontia alba. Next base: position 56,689,521 of record OZ024832.1, on the reverse strand, counting down.
TTGGCTATCCAAAATTGGTCCAGTGAAGGTTCTGATCAGACTCTGCGAATACGCAACCTGATCTAGAGGGGGGATACATTATTTTGCCTTATTTCTGCTCAAAAACATATATTGTGGGTATCCTTGATGAGGCGGTTCTAACGAATACCCACAATCTATGTTTTGAGCAGAAATATGAAACATATCAGGTTTTTATTTATCTGAAAATTTTCATTTTTGGTGGTGAAACTTTCTATATATTTGAATGGGTGTGTTTTGGTAATGAATATCATTTTACTCAATTGGATAACCTGTAAATCTGTAGGTACGTTTTCCAACGTTGCGGCTTTTATGTGCTCTAGAAAATTAACCCACTGTATACTGGATAGATTCTCCCACCCTATATATAGGAAGAGTCCAATTTCAATTTTAAGTACGTCCAGCCATGAGATTTACATATTCCTAGAAAAAAAATGGCTAAACTATTTGCAAACAGTGGAAACCCTGATCAGACGCCGCGTTCTGCGGCGTCTGATCTGGGTCTGCACTGTTTGCAAATAACCCTTTTAGGGGTCTCCAGACTACAATGGGTTAAGAGTTACATAGTTGTAGAGTTACCAATCTGTCATCTGGGGTGCTGGTGTATCAGACGTCCATAGCTCTTGATAAGGCGCTTTTCCAACCAAAATATATCTATATTTTTCTTATTTCTCGACGGAAACATATGTTGTTGGTACTCATTAGAAGCGCCTCGGCGAGGCGCTTCTAATGAGTACCAACAACATATGTTTCCGTCGAGAAATAAGAAAACTATTTACCTGATACCCACTCTTATCTAGGCCTATAGGTCACATCTGTATGAAGTAAGCTGCAGATGTAATAATAAACCAAAAAATAAAAACAAAACAAAACAAAAAACAACAACAACAACAACAAAAAACACACACAAAAAAACAAAAAACAAAAAAAAAAAAACAACAACAAAAAACAACAACAAAAAACAAACAAATCATATACTAGTAGTAGTGTACAAGGTAATATTTTAAAATGAAATCGTCAAAGACTGTCGGAAAGATTGGTCTTTTAGAAAACTGACAAATTGTAGCTCATAATTAAATTAAGTGTATCTGTTCAAAGTTGCCCCAAGCGTTGGTTCATTTTCACGGTACTTCACATAATAAACAAAACGTTTACGGTAACGTGACCAGGACTGCGTTTATAAGTTACTCATGAACGTTTGTCCTGGATCCCTGCTCCTGTTGGCGTTCGTCGTTAGGTACAAGAATCCAGAGCAAAACATTCGTGATCACTTTGCACCAGTGAACGAAGAGAAATAAGGAAACGAGAGAACATAGGTATGGCAAGCTTTGGATTGAAATGCGGATTAATGCCTTTTTATGGTTTATTTCAGGTTTGAAGTAAAGATGTCTACAGAACGAATATCAAAGAATCTCAAGTCATTAAATCTTCCTTTTTTGAAAGTCGTATACTCATATCGACTAATTTTATGCTTACTGTGTGATAAAAAAATATGTATTTTTATTCTAAATGTGCCATACAAACTTTAAGCAGAAGACATTCTCAGATATATATTCATTTGTTTTTACGGGAAAATGAGTTATTATTTTTTTTGTGGTTTTCTTGTATTCTAGTCCTGTTTTTGTATTTCTTGTGTTCGGATTCAGATCGCCATCATTACGAAAATAGGCCTATTGAAATATATTGAAAATTTCACCACCAAAAGCTGAAATTTTTTGGATAAAAATTCTGACATTTTTTCACATTTCTGCTCAAAACATAGATTGTTTTATTTTATGAGCAGAAATAAGAAAAATAGTGTATATTCCTATAAACCCCAGTTTTACTATATAGAAGTGGGGTTTAATGGGTCAAAATTATATAGGCATGTTTTTGTGATGATTGCGATACTTTTGATTGTATAGGTTTCATTGTGACGTTTCACAGATGAGGTAGAGGACCCCTATGTGGACCGAACATATATTTGTAATTTGGAGTTGCATCAGCATTAAGAGTGAGGTTTCGAGCGAGTAAAATTGGTTTAACTCCCTCCCCCACACCCCTCAGTACTGACCGTTCCAAGACGGTTCCTCTGTTGCAGTTTTCCTTTATTTGTGCGTTTGTGGTTTCATGTGTGAAGTTTGTTTTGTCATTATTTGTTCCTCATTTCTTCTTCGTTCGGTGCCTCGGGAATGCTGTGCATCGGGATTGGGGCATTTCCTCGGTATCTTTACTTATATTTGTGTAGTTGTGTGTGAATCTTCAAACTACATGTTGACAGTTAATCATTAACAGTGCTAATGATTTGTTTATCTGAAGCCTTTTGCCTTCTTTAGAGGTTTACTACATGTATTTACATAGACATACATAAAAAAGGAATGAAAAATGTAAAATTTACAAACAAAAGTTATATGAGTTAAAATAGTTGGAAAACAGATTTCGGCTTTTTTAGGTCCATATTTTCTAGCTCGCTGCGACTTGATAACTGAGTGTGTATTTTGGGTATGAGTGAAATGGATATAGTACGTGATAAACACAGCACACAAAAGGAGAAAGTTTAACTTCCTTATCAATATAACCATAAACACAGCGTACAAAATGGAAAAAAAGCTTACTTTTCCTGTTAACACCAATGGCTCATATACGGAATGTTTAAAATGCGCTATAAACCTTACACCGAAAAGGATATACGCCAAACATAAAAAAATGAAATAGTAATATTTACAAACACATGTTATAAGAGCTGAATGGTTGCAAAACAGATTATGCCCCTTTCGGGGGCCACGTTATCTAGCCTGCTGCGAGTTGATAACTGCTGGTTTAGGTATATGTGAAATACATGCATTGCGTGACAAACACAACGTACAAAAAGGAAAAAGCTTAACTTCTTTTTACCAGGACGTTCTGTTTATAAATGTGGCTTGTCTGTATTTACCATTATAACTATTATTGTAATCAAATAAATAAAATTGTAGTAAAAGAGAACGTGTAGTTTGTAGGGAAGTCCATTATAATCGGCCATTGCAGCATATACTGTCCGTTTTCTTAGAGATGTATTTCGTTTCTAGAAAACTAGAGTACTTTGGTAATAGATAGAACAATAGCATTGCCTACGCATCCCGCCTCCTTTTAATTTCAAACTGTATTCCGATGACAGAAGGCTGGGATCAACATACAGATCATATTAATCTGAATATAATTCTTGGCCCAGTTGTTCAAAACATCGTTAGCTTAACGAGCTTGTTAATGACAAACTTGCAGCTAACGTATTTTCAAATACCTTGATATGTTTGCTGCAAAAAATGGGAGTAGCTAGCTACTCACATGTTTTTCAGTAAAAAAAGCAACGGATTTTTCGTATTTCAAGACAGAAATTTTAACGTCACGTTAGCTAATAACTTCGTTAAGTTTTGAACAACTGGGCACTGATCTTTTAGTTCAAGATATATAGAAAAATAGTACAGAAAAATGTTTAAGAATACATAGTGTACTAATGACACCAAGAGGAGGATCAAACGAGCAAAACAACGAAAAAGACAAAACATGACAAAAGCCCCGCAGCGACCAGCCACAATGGCACGCAAACAACAAACAACACCAGAATCACGCCTGAGAAAGGACTGTAACATAGTTTCGATTTATACAGGTTGTCCAGTTGAGTAAAATGATACTCATTACGAAAACACACCTATTCAAATATATAGGAAATTTCACCACCAAAAATAAAAAAATTCAGATAAAAAATTCTGATATTTTTGAGTATCCACAATCTATGTTTTTGAGCAGAAATAAAAAAATAATGTGTACCCATCTAAACCCCTTTTTTTCTATATAAAAATAGGGTTTAAGGGGATCAAACTTATATGAGTATGTTTTCGTGATCGATAGGTCATAAAATAAAGGATGCATAGATGACTGAAAGACTGTGAATATGCCGGAAACTCGTATGAATTTTTTACATTTAATACTCATCAAGAGTTATACTTCAAAAATATTAAAATCTATTGGTAACTGAAAATGCTATAATGTACTCCAAAACATCTGGTATACGTTATTGTTGATATCGGGTCACATGCAAACCATTGGTGTCGTTTGAAGGTATTTGATGTCTCTTAAAACATTAAATTGCATCAGAATCACGTGTACATCACCTGCTGTTTATTTGGACCTAAAGAATGCTGCATTCATAATTATAAACCTAAAGAATGCTGTATTCACAAGTATAAATGGATAATATTATGGGACCTGTCCTTTTTAACAGAAAGGTCAGTCTTTACGGTACATATTATACTTCATATCAATTATGAAGGCTTTCTGTTTACAGTAGCAGCATTATTTTGGTGCTTTCTTCCTTTACAGAAGGTTCAACTTTGAAAGGAAAGAAATGACTCCCTTCGACGTAAATCGTTTGCTTTTAGAGTAGACCTCATTTAGACGTTGACCAAAAGGCATAGATCTTGCAGCTGTAAAAAAAAATTTCGGCTGCCCTTGCGAAGTGGTACCTTGACATGCTCGTGCTCAGCGTACATAAGTTTGTTTGTTTGTGTTAGGTTTTACGGCCCAGTAAACCCAATGGGGTAATGTCGAGCGCGGTCAGTTTACCTAACCACACGTTTACTGGGCAGGCTTAGTCCTCTTAGCACGTATCTTATGAATGCGCTCAATGAAGACTCAAATCCCCTGTGTATCCGAACATTCTTATCAGAGACTTCGTTGTCCGCATCAAAAAACTTTGTATCCTTGGCTATCAAAAAAGCTTCCGGTGAAGATTCTGATCTGATTGTGCGAATATGCAGGCTGATCTGAATCTTCGCTGGGAGCACATGTCAGAAAGTACTTTTTTTTCGACGTATAGGCTCTTGTAAGTTCACAGATTAGCCTTTATACAATTAAATATATCCAAGGAGATGGTGTGGTTGCTGTGAAAATCTCTCCGTGCTTCATCATAGTACAGTTTCTGTTTTTATTTTTCTTGGGAACATTTAACCCATTCTGGTGTCCTGAAAGATCGAGTTCCACTTAACCACGTAAGCCGGTGTGTGTGTGTGTGTGCGTGTGCGTGTGTGAGTGTGTATGTGTGACGGGTGTGCGCTTTTTTGTGGTAGTGATGGGGTGGTGGTGGGAAAGGGGTTCGTGGTGCGCATGAGTCCTACAAACTACAATGCTGTCATGTGAGGAGTCCCAATGTAATCGTGACTCCTAATTTTTCTTTAATCTGTTCTTTGTTTCCAAGGGCAATTTTTATCGATTTTAGTGGTGCAAGATTAATAATTTTTAATTTCTGCCAAACAGCCAAACATTTGCGATGAAGAAACACGCGCTAAAGACAGAAATCATGCAGACATGACATTCGGCATTGTTGCTAACGTCGTTTGTCTCCTCGACAGATGTTTGGGCAGCATAGATTCTTTCTAAATCTTCAATGCATATAAACAGTGTTTCAGAAATGAGTTTATACTCCCAGTCAGATAATACAACATCCTTTGATATTCCTTCAACGCGGAGATATTGGCTAACACGTGTAATGGGTAGTTCAATAACTTCCATTTCAACATACTGACACACTTGCAGTTTATGCAAAAGTATAATGTTTTCTTTAACACAATGACTCTTTATAAATTCATGCGGATAATCAGGGTATACATAAAATGGTCTCAAGATGTCGAAACTGTTATCAAAGTGATACACATGAAGGCCATCGTCATCAGGTTTGTTGTATAACGCAAATTCTACAGATAGCGGTACAGGTGTTTGCGAAGTACTGCTTGTGTACACTTGAATTGTTTGTCTGTGATATAGACTTATTAACTCAACTAAATCGGGAAATCGCTGGTGCTCGGTATTAATTATGAACTGTGCAACAATATAATTAACATTTCCATCACTAGAATCAGCACTCATGTAGAGCTTGATGTTACTAATTGCAGCATAATAACCAAGGTGAGCTTCTATATCACTGAGGAAAGCTTGGTTATCGAGAATGTCTTCAGTTTTTAGTTCGTGCTGTGGCGCTGGAGTCATTTTCATGAACACCAAATAACATGGACCTTCCTCAAGTATTTCATTAGGCAGACATTTCTGGTTCGACATAAATGTGTACCGGCTTCTACTGCATAGGATGTCACGGCACTTTGACTGGAATGAAAGAAATCAAATTAACATCAGTGTCGTTCCTTTCAATATTATTCATAATGTGGAAGAGAGGCCCATTGGACCATTATGGCTATGGTGCCTTTAACCTATTGTAGTCGGGAGACCTCTAAAAGAGTAATTGGCAAACAGTGCAGACCCAGATCAGACGCCGCAGAACGCGGCGTCTGATCAGGGTCTTCACTGTTTGCAAATACTTCAGCCATTTTTCTCTAGGAATATGTAAATCTCATAGCCTCATCTACCTAAAATTGAAATTGGATTCTTCCAATATATAGTGTGGGGGAGTTCATTCAGTCTACAATTGGTTAAGGTAAATGGATACACTTGGTAGATTTCTCATTATTTTTGACAAGGAATATAACTTCTGTGACTTCTAGAGTCGCATCAGAATTAAGGTTGAGTTTACTGGTTTGAGTCCCCCTCCACCCCGCCCCTAGTAGTTGTACTACTGACCGTTCCATGGCGGTCCCTCTGTTGCAGTTCTTCTTTGTTTGTGCATCTCTGGTTTCTTATGTAACGTTTGATTTATCCTTATTTGTTCCTCATCTCTCCTTCATATGGGTCTCGGGGGGAGGGGGGGGGGTGCTTCGTGATTGTGGCATTTCTTGAGTATCCTCACATATATTTTTCTAGAGATTTAATAAAACCAACTCTCCGATTTTTCCCCGTTTTAGTTCTTTGTTTCAAAAGGCAATCTTTTAGAGTTTTACTTTACTTCACTGCAGCTGATGTTAAGTGCCATGTGGCGGCTGTAAAACGTTTATCCGTACTTCACCGTAGTGCTGATTATATTTTTATTTTCTTTAGAATCACAGAGCCAATTTGAAAATCGACTACCGACTAAGCCGGGTGTTAGGGGGCGTAAGCAGCCCACAAATTAAATCGCTGCATATGAAGAGACTTAATAAAACCGAATCTCCGATTTCCGTTCGTTTGTGTGTTCTTTGTTTCCAAAGGCAACCCCCAGTTTGCTTAGTTGTACACAATAGAAACGATCACATTTCAGAAGGGGCAAAATATCGTTTGGTGATTATTTTACTCGGCGAGCTAAGCATAAATAATCTTGCCGTTATACGCATACGACAACTGACAATTCTCGTGTAAATAAACCATTGGAATAGTGCAAAACAAAAAATAGCAGTCTGGGGCAGAATAGCGCATGGTACTAAGCTGCTAAATTACATAGAAGTCAGTTCCGTTTATTTGGAGAAACTAGAGCTGTCAGAGGATCTGACTATAGCCCCGCTGCAGCGCTATCAGAAGAGAAATACCCATAGTGTTGAAATATTTTTAATTCATGCTTACTAGATCATCACTGTGGGACATGGTAACATGGAAGCGTAAAACCTATCAAAGGATTTAATTCCATGAGTTATGGGCCCTTGGCCCTGATTCCGGTACACACGATATATCAACCCACTCTCCATATGTGTACCAGGTTTCAACTTTGTAACCCTTACAGTTCTTAAGAGTGCGACAAAAATGTTTCATTAATGGAAATTTGTAAAAGCTATCAAGGGATGTAACTCCAAGGGTTATAGGCTCTTGGCCCGGATTTTGGAATATAGGATACAACAGCCCTCTGTTTATGTGTGTTTCAAGTTTCATCTTTAGAGCTTTCATAGCCCTTGAGAAAACTATAATGATAATTTTTACTTTATGGCAAATAATAAAACCTATCAAGGAATGTAACTCTAAGAGTTATGGGTTGATTCTGGTATACACGATAAGTCATATCACTGCCCATGTATGTATCAGGTTTCAACTTTGTAACCCTTACTGCTCTTGAGAAAAATGTGACAAAAAAATTCATTAATGGCAAAATTGTAAAACCTATCAAGGAATGTAACTCCAAAAAAAAAGGTAAGAGAAAAGTCCAGGGAGTGCCACAATCACAAAACGCAGCCCTTCCCAGACCCCAAGAGGAAGAGGAAACCGACAAATCCAAACAAGCACAAATCGAACAAACGTACGAAAAGCACTAAGATTAGTTCTCTCTTCCCCAAGCGAGGTAATCGCAATACTAAAAGGACTGAAAAACACAAGAACAAAATGACACACGGAAAGACATACAACAAATCGTCTCGTAGAATAAACCACAAAGCAACAAAGAGTAAGACTAACACCGGGACCACCGCCTTAGAACGGTCAGTAGAGTAAACCACCGGGGAGGGGGGGGGGGAGGGGGGTGGTTAAAAGCACTTTTACAGCTAGCTAACTTCACCCTGGGTCCCGATGCTACTCTTAATACAGAAACACATAAAAAATCGGTTCGCTTAAAGGCCCCCAACTCAGTCAATGCATCAAAGCGAAAACATAGAAATCAAATTAATCACTATAATAAACAAAGACGATTACTCATGGCTAATTCTACTGTATGCCAGAGTAAATGAAAACCAATAGTTGAACCACGGCGGGCCAAGCCAAAGACATATCGTCAAGCCCCAACCCACTGGTTAAAGTTTTACGAAGAGGCCGTCATTGAGTCTGAGGCCCGAATCGCCGTCGTGCAATTAAAGAGTGAAGCATAGCTATCAACAATGATTGGGTTGACAACTAGGCATGCAGTCTGCCGCATAATATCCAGGCTATAGCCAATTCTTTTATAACGGTTAATATGTTTTCTGAATTGCTCCGAAAAGTTAGATTTACCTACAATTTTTCTAATAGGCTCTTGGCCCTGATTCTGGTGTATACGATACATCAGTCCACTGTCCATATTGTACCAAGTTTCACCTTTACAGTTTTCATAGTTCCTGAGAAATTAATAACGAAAATTTTTCATTGATGGTAAATTGTAACACCTATCAATTTTTCGTTTATGCCAAATTGTAAAACCTATCACGGGATTTAACTCCAAAAAAATTGGGCCCCTGGCCCTGATTCCGGTAAACACAATAAATCAGTCCACTTTCCATGTGTGTACCAGGTTTCAACTTTGTAAACCCTGAAATCTGTAACGAAATGTTTTTCATTAATGGTAAATTGTAACACATAGGATTTAACTCCAAGACTTATGGGCCCTTAGCCCTGATTCCGGTATACGCGATACATCAGCCCATCGTCCTTGTTTGTACTTCAACTTTACAACTTTCATAGTTCCTGTGAAATCTGTAATGAAAATTTTTCATTAATGGTAAATTGTAGAATCTATCAAGGGATGTCACTCCAAGAGTTAGAGGCCCTTGCCCCTGATTCCGGTACACACAATACATCAAAACCTGTAAGAGAAAAGTCCAGGGAGTGCCACAATCGCAAGCCGCAGCCCTTCCCATACACCAAGAGGAAGAGGAAACAGTCAGACCCAAATAAGTGCAAATCGCACAAAAGTACGAAAAGCACTAAGATTAGCGCTCTCTTCCCCAAGCGAGGTAATCGCAACGCTAGAAGGACTGAAAAACACAAGTACAAAATAACACAAGGCAAGATTTAAAACAAATCGCCTCGTAGAATGAACCACAAAGCAACAAAGAGTAAGACTAAAACCTAGACTACCGCCTTATAACGGTAGTAATCACTATGATAAACAAAGACGAGTACTCATGGCTAATTCTACTGTGTGCCAGAGCAAATGAAAACCAATAGTTGAACCACGGTGTGTGTACCAAGTTTCAGCTTACAGTTCCTTTACAGTTTCAAATTACGGTTCCTTGAGTTCTTGAGAAATGTGCGACGAAAATTTATCTGATAATTGGACGGAAGGAAGGAATGGCGGACGGAATGACGGACGGAATTACAAAAGGAATGACGGAAGGACAAGGCAAATTCCATATAGCCCCACGTTTTCAAAACGGGACTATAAATTACTTTTTGAACATAATTTTTTACATTTATTTTTGTGATAATTTATAAAGTATTCAATATTAGATATAGACTTCTTGCAATAATAGTCATGGTACATGAGCTAAGACACTTTAGTTGAATTGAACATGAACAATACAGGAGACACGTCATGGGAAAAGAGTGGTTAACGCACATGCTAACAGCAAATTTCAGTCTCACCAGAACGTAAGCGGTTGGCCAAGGGGAAACTTTAGCCTAAGAACTAACTGAGCATCTCGTAAAGAAAGACGGATTCGACGGCAAGTCTCAAGGCCTTTTTCCTGTACATGTAACGTGGCTTACAGTATAAGTCAATAAAAGAAAACCTGCCTTTCTGTAATCTTGGTACTGTGTTGTATTACACTCCAACAACAAGTCGTCCTTCAGTTGCTTTAATACATCCAAAGTCGCAGAGAATGAAAAAGCTGGGAACACGTAGTCCTCACTGTTCAAGTTATCCATACAACGCCAGCTGTCATGTGGAATTGGTTCCAGTGCATTACATACATAACAGAAGTAGTTTTTATATGTTGAATTGAACGGGTCCACAAACACATTACACGCATATTCTATTGTTTTATTGTATGTGCGCCAAAGTCCAGTTTCGTTGCAGGTTGAAATTCTATATGATAGTCTGTTACAATTTTGTACTGGCACACGATTTGGAGGCTTAAAAAAGAGATTGCATTGCTCTCGTTCTACAGTGGACAACAAAGTCTCATAAGTGAACGTTATCGTTTTGTTACAGTATACTTCTACCGACCAGTGCTTGATATCATTAGGACCCGTTACACCATTACAGACCGCACAGAATTTGTTTGTGTAATGAAACATGTAGTCTGTTACAGGTAAAAATGATTCCAGATCTGTCATAACAGGCGATTCGCATGATTTTATGAGGTCTTCGTCCATATCTTCCATCATTTCAATGCCACATTTGGAAATCATCCAAACCGACTCGAATGCCACAGCAGTTTGGTATTTCGTCTTATCTGCTGACAAGTACCGAGGGCTTATGCAATCAAAGCTAAAACAGATATAGGTTTAACACATGAATTGTACTCCCGTAAACTAACGTAAATAACGTAAATTAGCCATTTACCCTAAGTATTTGGATACCTTAACCCTTAAAGCGCCAAGAAAAACTGCATCTGAAAATGTCGTCTGTTTATGTCGTCTGCTGAATATTGTCTTGCAGACTTTTCAAACCTATTTTTGCAAACAGGCAAACAGTGTGGACCCTGATCAGACTGCTCCTAAAGGAGCAGTCTGATCTGGGTCCACACTGTTTGCAAAAATGACTTTTAAAATCACAAGCAGATGACAAAGCAGACGACAATAGTTGTGACTGGCGTTTTAAGGTCTAAGAGATTGCAGCGCTCTCGTTGGATAGTACACAAGCCACAAACCGAAGAAAAACAAAACAACCAGCTTCAACTCTTCCCCTCCCCCCACCCCCAGCAAGGTGACCTCAATGCTAGACAGGCTCCACTAAACAAAACTGAAAGACGGACATGACATAACATAAAAAAAACACCCCCGCATCGACAAAGGACACAAAGAAACTATTTGCTGGGGAAAATGAGAAAACTATTTCAAAATTTCGTCTGCTGAAATTTTTACCCAGCATGCTAAGCATTAAGCAAACACTAAACTCAAAATATAATATGACTGCTATAAGCTTTTGACATTGATTTTCAGACCATGGATGGGTGTTTGTTTAACCTTTTTATGTCTAGCGTCCCTAAAAGGGACATTGACAAAAATGTAGACCCAGATCACACGTCACGGAACGAGGCGCCTGATCAGGGTCTACCCTTTTTGCTATAAATTCGGAAATGTCTACAAAACATGTAAATAAAAACAAACCAGACACCCCTTTTATTGGAAATGGATCGGTCAAAGAGTTAAAGGCTCCATATTCCACCCCACAAAAAATAGACATTTTATTATCCAAGAAAGGTTTAATAACATAGGGTTATTGCCCTGATATTGGAGAATATTGCCCCGAGTTGGGATTTCGAAGGACGCGAGCTTGCGAGCGTCCGTAGATATACCATCGAGGGACAATATTCACCAATATCAGTGTAATAGCCCTTTTATTATATAGCTATGATCCTTTTATTATATATAGCTATGATCCTTTTATTATATAGCTTTATTTCGTTTTCCAGTGTTTCTAACCTTTAAAACAACGCTGTTTTAATAACAAAAATGTGAGTTCTACCTATGCGTGTGACAAGGTTTGGCGCGACGTCATCAAAAGCAACGTAATGTAACGGTAATATGAGAAGGCATCCGAGTAAGTATGCAATATCGAGTAAGTGTGCCGATATTGTGTGATATCGGCACGCTACCTCCTTGGTTTTTATCGCACATTTTAATCATTTAATATTTATATCTTTATAATTAATTGATATATGGTATTAATACAGTTATAAAATGTGGCACCTGACAGCCTGTAAAATTTCAGTTAATCTCTCGTTCTTGAAATGAAATTATTTTTTTATCGTATCTGTTAATTAATTTTGCCAACATTTGTTCAGAGATACGATAAATAATAATTTCATTTTTGATGCAGTTCAAAAACGTGAGGCTAACTAAAATTTTAGAGCCTGTCAGATGCCACATTTTATACTATATATCAATTTAGTAAAACTTTCTTGAATAAAAAATGTCTATTTTTGAGTAATATGGAGCCTTTAAGGTAGAAGTGTCCGATCGGCATAGAACAATATAATCAGTACTTAATGTGAACGGACGAACTGAAACTTAAGAAATAATATAGTCCCATCAGCGTCTTGGCAGGTTTATATTGACCTCCAACTTCAGGTCTAATACCCTCAAACTAATTAAAAAGAAATATTTATACAAGAATACGAATGGTATATATTTAGGTACAAGGTTCCTGTGGTGATTTCAGATAAGTATTAGTTGTTAGAAGTCTGTAAACTACAGAGAAAGCTGTACTGCATCAGTTTGCATCTAGACGCTGCCAAACACAATAGTTTACAGCCAAGCTTAAACATGAGTCATAAGGGGAATGAAATACATCTTAAGGGAAGATAACCTTGTAAAATAGGAATCAGCATGCAAATAGCTCCCTTGATTCGTTGTCTACATTAAAGAAATATATTCGCACAAATTATCCCTTGGTCAACTGCATAGTTTGGTGACTATGCTTATCAGAGCAACACTGAATAAGCGACATATGATGTTGAAAATAATTTAATTTGTTCCAGTTTCGTCTGATTTCAGGAAAATAAGTGAATCAAAGTAAGGCTGGCTAATCAGAGCTAAAAAGATAATCGATTATCAGTCCTGCCAATGTGACTGATAATCGATTAGTAATCGCTGAAGATTTGATCATAATTTTACCTATTTGAGCATGAACTTATCATGTGTTATACTTAATTGTAAGGTTTTTTGTCAGACAGGCCTGAGCAAACAGTGTAGACCCAGATGAGACGCTGCTAACGCGGCGTTTCATCAGGCTCTACACTTTTGCCACTCAACCACCTTTTAGATACAACAGTGGGTAGTAAATTGGCCTTGTTCAAATTTTAGATAAAGTATGGTAAGGAGATGGTGTCTGAATACTAAGAGTAAATACGGTAAAATAACAGACACAGAAATCAAATGATCGATTACTTGCAAATTTGTAACGATAGTCATTTTTGTGTGTGGAATTTATCGATCAATTAATCGATTATCCGATTAATCGTACTAGCTTTACATCAAGCACACCCATTAACAATGCGTGTACAATGGCCATAACTGGAATTCTGACAGGTGCTTGGTTTGACAGCAGATAGCAGGAAAAGGAGCAGATCAACCTTTGTTTAGAACAGAGTAAATTCAAAGGTAAGACATGTCTTAACTCTTTCACTGCCGCAGACGATAATAATAAGCTTTTGCAAACAGCATGGATCCAGATGAGACGGCTCATATAAGCCGTCTCATCTGAATCTACGTTGTTTGTCATTCAGTCTTCCAACTTAACTTATAAACTTCTTTTCAAGCGATAGTTTGTTAAAAAAAAAGAAAAGCAGACGACAAATGACGTCTGAAATTTGGCACCGAAAGAGTTAAGAAGCACACGAAAGTGTATTGATTGGAATATTGTGAACAGAGTTATTCTAAGAGATCCTTGTATGAGAAGCTATAGACAATTGACTGTGGCCCGGAGCCTGCTGTTGTTTTACCTTCCTCCTGAAAAGGAGGCTTCTTTGCTTTTAGAGGGGACCCTTTTTCAAAACGGCATTGAAAGCAAACAGGAAGTCACAAGAATTGTTTGTCTCCTTTTAAAAAATGACGGAAATCTATCAAATATATACATTCACTTTATAGGACACTAGGAACCAACAGTGTCAGGACTGATGGTTGGTTAACAGGGGTAGCTATTTTATGTAAGGCGGCCTATGACAGGTTAATAATACAGATAATTTGAAACTAATTATTGTGATTTGAAGAAACATATTTGTATGTTCTTTCGTGATTGCTTCAAAGAAATAAATGTCTATATTTTTATTTGCTGGAGACAACCGAAGAAGTGGGGAAATTCCCAAATATCAATTTTGATATTTGCGTATTGAGGGCTTGCTACATCAAGCCTCCAAAACGTCCCAGACAGTATAGGTGTCACTGGTATTTTCCTTATTTATTTTGCTATGCTCAGCTTTGTCTTCAAACTAAAACCAAGTTTGGAAACCAAGTCATAGCCTGAAAAGATCTCTTTACCACAAAAAGAGTTGAATTATTATGGCGATCTATGTGAAAAATAATTAGTTCCCTCTTCTCTTAATCTAAGTATATCGTAGCCTTACCTTGACCTTCCTAAAGCCTTTGCAGCACTTTCAAAGCTATCAAATTGATTTAAGCAGCAAGAACGGTACGACTGACATACCCTGCCACACTCACAGTAACCGCAACACCGCCTGGATGATTTGATATTCTGCATTTCTACGTTGGAACCATCGGTCACGCCTAATTCGTTTCTGCATGATGTATCTTGTGGTGGACACATCTCAATTTGCATTTGAGCGATCCAAGGAAAAATGTCTTCCGGTGACGTAGTAGTAGTGGCTGCACTTTGTCCGGCAAGATATGAACATTTCAGTATTATCAAGTACAGGCTGAAACACCCACATGTGTTTGTAGCCCTGAAATGATATATAATTTGTATGAGCCGGAAAACGTAGCTGTTTTAAGCTCCGAAATACGCTAAAATGCCAATTAAAAACTTTAATTACAATATTTAACACCAAGTTTCTAAAAATCTACATAATCCAACAAGGGACGATACCACAAATGCGAACAAGTATACGAGAGGCACAGCGAGCCATTGCGTGTCAGTGTACAGTTGTATTACAGAAGTATATGTGAATATATCCAGGAAACCCAAAGTCACGGCCTTCTCGAGACATTTAAAGAAGAAGCGATAAAGAACAAATAATAATAATAATGTCAAACAAACGTCTCATATGAAAACACCGACGCACGAACAAAGACGATTCACAATAGACAAACCACCTTGGAATGGTCAGTAGAAAACTACATGGGGTTTAAACCAATTTCACATCACGAAAACGTGCCAATATAATTTTGACCCCCTTAAACCCCACTTTTATATATATAGTAAATCTGGGGTTTGCAGGAGTATACATTATTTTGCTTATTTCTGCCCGAAAACATAGATTGTGGGTATTCGTTAGAACCGCCTTGCCGAGGCGGTTCTAACGAGTACCCACAATCTGTTTTCAGCGAAATGTGAAAACTATCAGAGTGTTTTTTTTTTTATCTGAAAATGTTTAATTTTTGGAGGTGAAATTTTCTATATGTTTGAATAGGCTGTTTTCGTAATGGTTCGCGCGAAACTTCAGCCTTACATCTGATGCAGCTCCAACTATGAAACATCATAGTGAAACACATATAATTTTGTAGAAACTGCTGTTCCTCGTGAAACATCATAGTGAAACACATATAATTTTGTAGAAACTGCTGTTCCCAGTGGAACAGCATAGTAAAACACATATAATTTTGTAGAAACTGCTGTACCCCGTGGTACGTCATAGTGAAACACATATAATTTTGTAGAAACTGCTGTTTCCCGTGGAACATCATAGTGAAACACATATAATTTTGTAGAAACTGCTGTTCCCCGTGGAACATCATAGTGAAACACATATAAGTTTGTAGAAACTGCTGTACCCCGTGGAACGTCACAGTGAAACACATATAATTTTGTAGAAACTGCTGTTCCCCGTGGAACGTCATAGTGAAATACATATAATTTTGTATAAACTGCAGTTCCACGTGGAACATCATAGTGAAAAACATATAATTTTGTAGAAACTGCTGTTCCCCGGCTGATTTGTCTTTCAGTCTTCTTTATACGAGTATATGTGTTCTAATGTTATGTTCCACTGATGAGGTAGAGGACCGTATGCGGACCGAATATAAGTTTGTAATTAGAATAAAGGTTGAGGTTTCGCTCGAGTAAACCTGGTTTGAACTCATCATTCCTCCAGTGTTTTTTCTACTCCAAAGCCACTCTTTAGATGCAGTTCTTCTTTATTTGCATTACGAAAACTCCTATTCAAATATATAGAAAATTTCACCTCCAAGAACTGAAAATTTTCAAATACAAACTCTGATATTTATCATATTTCTGTTCATAAACATAGATTGTGGTATTCGTTAGAACCGCCTCAGCGAGGCGGTTATTACGAGTA
This sequence comes from Anodontia alba, assembly GCA_964016985.1. NCBI lineage: Eukaryota > Metazoa > Mollusca > Bivalvia > Lucinida > Lucinidae > Anodontia > Anodontia alba. The sequence continues at coordinate 56,672,815 of OZ024832.1, read as the reverse complement.
CCAACAATCTATGTTTTTGATCAGAAATAAGAAAAATAATGTATACCCTGTAAATCCCAGTTTTACTATATAAAAGTCGGGTCTAAGGGGGTCAAAATTATATAGGCATGTTTTCGTGATGCGTGCGTCGATAGTTTCATATATGACATTTGTTTTTCCATTGTTTGTTCCTATCTCTTCTTCTTTTGTTGCTTCTTGAAGGCTGTGCTTCGTGATTGTGGCATTTCCTGGTAATATTTACGTATATGCATTTTGTGTTGTGTTTTCAGAGTTCAGAAAGGGCACATTTGAAACCAAGCTTTACATTTCTGTCGCTTTGGTTACAAAACCCAGTAGTTTATTCCAGAAGATCCATTCAATAATCTGTTCTGAGACTTCGAGAAGTTTCCTCGATATTGTAAAAATGGCCTGTTATGACATACAAAATGTAAGTGAAGATACCCACTTCCTGAGGAACCATAAGAAGGAGAGATGAGGAACAAACAATGACAAACTATACCGGAGGAACCGCATTGGAACGGTCTGTATAAAGTATTTTTTAAGTGAACCGAAGCATAGTATGTCCTAAAACATTGTATGAGTGCCCAGAGAAGATTCAGATCAACCTGCGCATTCGCGCAGTCTGATCAGTCTTAGTATGACACTCTGTGGGTAGCCAAGGACCCAACGCCTCTTAAGGTGGACAGCGACGATTCTGATGAGAGAGCTCGGATACGCAGGGTACACGTGGATTCTTGTAGAAAATGCTGTGTCCCGGTTCGTACTACTAATATTGTCTGATTTTACCACATAAGTCGTAATTATCTATCTGCAGTTTGATGTTACAGTCATTCCCCTTACATCCCCGGCTTTCTGAAGTGAACTATTCCATCTTTGAATGTGGACGTACCTACTGATGCAAATAGGGGTTCAGCCTAAAACTAGCATAGAATATGTCTAGGAATAGTCACAATATACCAACAAGAAAACATTGATGAAAAGCATCAACACGCCGGGAAACTAATCTGTCATGCATTACTTAGCTCCCTATAGATCGTAGTATACAGTGAAAAAATGTTATAATTTATGAAACGTTGTAATTATATAAATTATCGCAATACTCAACGATAAAAACATTATAGACGTTATCAGAGCTATGTAAAAAAATCAACTATGATCGTCTGTTTTCTAGCCCGCATACATAATTACATGTCGCCATCCATAGCCTAGGCCTTTTCTCCACTCATAACGTTTTCTTTCGGCCCAAATCTTTCCACGCTTGAATATCAAATTAAACTGTATTATTAAACCAGCTTATAAATCCGTTCGATTGGAGAAGGCATATTTCCAATCGTAAACAAAGAAAAATATATTTTGTTTCTTCAAACGTGTACAAATATTGACAGCAACAAGCTCATTTCAGGTCGAATAGTCAAATTGGGGCTCCTACGGGAAAACTGCTCATTTCTCTTTTAAATGAGCAAAACCCACATTGCTACATTTATTCTACACAGTATTCTACACAGTATTCTACACAGTATTTCTCATTTTTTATTTCACTATGTTACCAACAGCACAGTTCTCTGCTGCAAAAGTGTGACTTTGAATATTAATAAAAAAAAGTGTGTGTGTGTGTAGGGGGGAGGGGGGGTGAATAGTTATATATAACCCCACTAAGAACCCCCTAAATCTGGAAAAAAACCGATGGTCTCCAAACGCATACACAGTTTACAAAAGCAACCACAAATAGATACGCCGGGCTTCAGCCCGGCGTAAATGACAACAAGAACAAAAAGAGAGCAAACAGACTATAACCTATACCTGACAGTACACAACCCACAAACCAAAGAAAAGCAAAGCAACCTGGGCCCAGTTGTTCAAAGCGACGTTAGCTAAATGAGCTCGTTAGTGGTCAAAATGTTAACTATTCTAGTAAGTACAATATCTAATTCACAGGTATTTTTGCTGAAAAAATGTGAGTAGCTTTTGCAAATGCAAAAGCTACTCACATATTTTTCAGCAAAAATATTAGCATATATGCCATAACTAAACACAATAATAATACAACGAACAGAACACAGCATAAGAAAGTCCCACAGCCAGCAGTCATAAAGCCAAACAAAGAACAAACAACATTATAGACGTTATCTTAGAACGGTCAGTAACAAAAATACCGTGCGCGCGAGGTGAGGTTATGGGAGGGGTGGGGGTGGGGTGGGGTAGGGGAGTTGTGAGAGGGGAATTCAAATCGATTTATTGGTTTCAAATCTTCACCCTAGGTTCAAATAATGTAAAAAAATCTAAACGATCGTTTGGCTTCCACAGAGGTTCCCTAACTCAATGACAATATGTGAGTAGCTTTTGCAAATGCAAAAGCTATTCATATTTTTTCCACCAAAATATTAGGATATATGCTATATTTAACGATAAAAGTTTTAACTAATCGTTAACTAACGACATCATTAGTTTTGAACAACTGAGCCCTGCTTATTAGGACAAACTTAACACAATAATAATACAACGAATAGAACACAGCATAAGAATTTTCCCACAGCCAGTAGTCATAAAGCCACACAAAGAACAAGCAGCATCCGAATCACCGCCTTAGAACGGTCAGTAACAAAAATACCATGCGCGAGGTGAGGTTGTGGAGGGGTGGGGATGGAGGGTAGGGGAGTTGTGGGAGGGGAATTCAAATCGATTTATTGGTTTCAAATCTTTACCCTAGGTTCAAATAATGTAAAAAAAAAAATCAAAATGATCGTTTGGCTTCCAGAGAGGTTCCCTAACTCAATAAGTAAAACATCAGTGATATCTTTCACCACTAAAATCGTAATGATTTCTATCCGTAATGTAAACAAACAATCTACAGTTTGGTATTTTACATTACGTTACAGTTTTAACGCTTAGAACGCCAAGTAAAATTTAAGCAGACGACATATTGAAATACGAGGGTCGTGCAAAAAGTTCTGTCACTAATAGGCTTCCTTAGTTTTATCCCCGGTATTTTTTAAAATGCTTCACTGCACTTGAATGGTGTGTTGAATAGCTAACGATACCCGTTTATTTCGTGCAAACTGCTTTCTAACTGATCGAGTTATTTCAAATTGAAATAGATGCAGTCATATACACTGACCAATTTACTTGTTACATTGGAACATGGACCACAAGACTGAAATTCGTAGCTATATTAAATGCCGCAATAGGCTTAATATAGATTCAAAGCAGATGTTTAATGAACTGTGTGGTATATATGGACCTCAAACCATTTCAATGCGCACAGTTTTCAGGTGGGTTAAAGCTTTTAAAGCTTGGAAATTTTCTGTTAAATATGATAGCCGTCCTGGAAGGCCTAAAAACTCTGTTACCAAGACTAACATCGCTGTTGTAAAGATTGTGGTCGAACAGGATGCGCGATTGTCTGTCAAAGATATAGCTAGTTGTACTGGCATATCAGATGGCAGTGTGCAAACAATTCTGAAAAAGCATTTGGACCTGAGAAAGGTTTGCGCTAGGTGGGTACCTCATTTGCTCAATGAGGAGCAAAAGACACAACGACTTAAATGTGCCCGGGAACTTTTGAAAACATACAAAGGCTGTAATAGTTGGGTTATTTCTAACTTGCTAACAGGTGATGAAACCTGGGTGCACATGTTTGAGCCACAAATAAGGGCTGATAATAAGCAATGGAAGCGAAAAGATAAAAAACGACCATGTATTGCCAAGAGAACCATAAGTTCGAAAAAGATGTTGTACGCAATTTTCTTTAATTCAAGTGGAACAGTCGTTCAAGTGCCTTGTCCATCTGGTCATACAGTCCCTGGCCGATTCTAAAAGAATTCTGTACTGAAGAAAGTGAAAGAGTTTTACAATAAAAAACGACCAAGCAAAGGATGGTCAGGAGTCCACCTTTTACATGACAACGCCTTCTCTCATAAGTGTGAGTTTGTTAAGTCTTTTTTGGCTTCTGAAAAGGTGAAAGTTTTAAACCATCCACCTTATTCACCTGACCTGAGTCCCTGTGGCTTTTTTTTATTTCCAAGGCTTAAGAAAATGCTTTCTGGAAATAAGTATACGTCTAGAAGTTCTCTTGGCAGCGATATTTGTCAGTGTCTCCAACAGATACCAAAAGAAGACTATTTATCTGCTTTTCGTGACTGGGTAAAAAGGTTACAAAAATGTGTTTCAGTAAAGGGGGAATACTTTGAAGGTTTGTAATGAAAATATGTTTGATAAAACGTAGCACTGAAGTAATCCGAACCCAGCGACAAAACTTTTTGCAGGACCCTCGTATATTTGTTTTAATTTTGCTAGAAAAGAGGCTTTGACATTTTTTAATTTTTGATGCAGATGGTTTCCAATGGAGACAATTTGCATGACTTGTCAATTCCTATTATCTGGACAAAAAATAAGAAAAATATTGTCAATTTGTTGTCTGCCTCTTTAGCCCAGAAAGTGGTAAAGGTTAATCCTTTCATCATTGAGTTTCTAAAGTGGATTCTTCCATCGTTGATTATGTACATGTCCCCTGATGCTAAAAGGAGATGCAGTCTAAAACAATAATTGTTATAATAATGATAATAACAATAATAAACAGAAGCCACCTAGTATGGCCAAGAAAACTTCGGCTGTTATCAGTTTTATGAGTATGTCCATAATAGTCTCAATGGTAATTCGTTTTAGAATGATTAAAATTATTTCTTATTTCTATATTCAATCATGTCAGAAATATTGTGATTCAAGTTTTCACTAATGTTTTACAATATATTGTCAGAATGGCTTGCCAGAGCTTCCCAAAAGAAACTTTGATTAACAAACACAGGCTTCAAAAAGTGGTTTATTGCATTTCAATTGAATATAATTAAATATAATTTTCATAATTTATGCTGTTTCAAAATCATTTTATTGTAAAACAAATGTCCTTTACTTAGTTTCTCTCTGCTATAGCGACTAATCAAAGAAGTTTACACCTTAGTTTAAATTTGGCACATACAGCATCAGTTAATTATGACATGTATATAGTGTAGCTGCATACTGGTATGCCTGCTTTTGCAGTTGTTAATTATGAAAAATAGCTGGTATATGTATGACTTACATTTGATACCTGTTTTGTGTTATGCTGAAAACTTCTTTCTAAATAAATCCTCACAAATGCAGCATTACTCCGATAGTAGTTCATTATTTAGAAGAATCCTCAATATATATTCTTTTTCTCAAATACATATGCTCGGAAACGCCTACAAATAATTAACCGAAACGTGAGACGCCGCACTTTCAGACATTTCCGCCAAACGAACACTCAAACCAGCCTGATTGTTCACACAGTATGATCAGAGTTTTCCTTGTTCGCAAGAAGAAACTTTACATCCTTGGCTATCCACAAGGCGCCCAGTGAAGATTCAGATCAGACTGCGCGATTGCGCAGGCTGATCTGAAACTTCGCTGGGCACACATGTCCAAAGATAAATTTTCTGACTTTGCGACTCCACTGCTATATTTTACGATAACTGTTTTAATTATGAGAATAAAAAATGATATTATCATATGATATACCGTTGCGATTTTCTGGAACTTCTTCCCTTTCCATGGAAAGATATTGGTTTCAATGTGAAAATTGAAGATACCCAGGAAATTCCACGATCACGAGACTTTAACTAGTTTCATTAGCGCGATACCTCACCCACAATTCTGATGCAGCCCGAAGTTACAAATATATACTCGATCCGCACAGGGGTCTTCTACATCATCTGTGAAACATTACAGTGAACCACATATAATCAGAGTAAATAAGTAAACTCAGAAACTGATACAATGAGATACACATCTAGCCCCCAACACTAAAGGGAAAGACAGACAAATACAATTAAGCAGCCACAAAATGAACAGATGGCAAGCAGAGTGGCAACTCTTTTTAAAAAAGGTGGCAACTCTGTTACTCAAACTTAACTAAATATATCTTAAGCTGACAGGAAAAGATATTAGAAAGTGAACCACCACACATAATTAATAAAATATACCACAATGAAAGTACCGCCTTGAAACGGTCAGTAATGAATTACTAGGGGGCTTAAGCTAGCGTTTACGGGATCCCAATCCTCGCCGTCAGCTTCCATAGTGTAAAATTATTTTTTCGGTCCGAACCACTGTTATGAAATAAAGCAAAGGGCTCAAATGCAATATGAAGCCAAAACACAAGAAAATCACTAACGCAAGAGCCACAATCACAAAACAGAGCCTACCTATGACACCAAAAGCCACAATCACTACACACAGAGCCTACCAATGACACTAAGAACCACAATCACAGAACATAGCCTACCAATGACACCTAGACACAATCACAGAACAGAGCCTAACAAAGACACCAAAAGCCACAATCACTATACACAGAGCCTATCAATGACACTAAGAACCACAATCACAGAACATAGCCTACCATTGACACCAAGACACAATCACAGAACATAGCCTACCATTGACACCAAGACACAATCACAGAACATAGCCTACCATTGACACCAAGACAATCACAGAACAGAGCCTACCACTGACACCAAGACACAATCACAGAACAGAGCCTATCATTGACACCAAGACACAATCACAGAACATAGCCTACCATTGACACCAAGACACAATCACAGAACATAGCCTACCATTGACACCAAGACACAATCACAGAACATAGCCTACCATTGACACCAAGACACAATCACAGAACATAGCCTACCATTGACACCAAGACACAATCACAGAACAGAGCCTACCATTGACACCAAGACACAATCACAGAACAGAGCCTACCATTGACACCAAGACACAATCACAGAACAGAGCCTACCACTGACACCAAGACACAATCACAGAACAGAGCCTACCATTGACACCAAGACACAATCACAGAACAGAGCCTACCATTGACACCAAGACACAATCACAGAACAGAGCCTATCGATCTTGTTTAAAGAAAACATAAAATACGTGCAAGTGAAAAACTGCAGACATTGTACCCAAACCACAATGAAAGTTCCGTCTGAGAGAGAGAGAGAGAGAGAGAGAGAGAGAGAGAGAGAGAGAGAGAGAGAGAGCATAATCCTCGGACACAGCGCTACCAAATCACAGGATGGTTATGGCAAACCGGGCGACACTGATTTTGAGATTGCAGATATTCCATTTTTGGATGTTGATGTACTATGGGATATTAGATATTTCTCAGTCGACTCAGTTTGCTAGAGCATTTTGTCAACTCAATGAGTTAAATCTTAACTGCTTAACGTTTAATACAGGAGTACCGGTGCAATATAATGGAAACCGGCTTTATTCAATCGACACCTCTCCTTACAAATATATGTAGGAATATTTTCAAGTTTTATCTCCGTCATTATCGCCTGAATTTTATGGTTGACTCAGTCTTTAAATTCATACAGAGTGTTATAGCAAAACTGATTTTTCGTTACCATTAAAAAGATTCTTACTTGTACTAAAAGTAGGTTACAACCTGTATATTGTACGGCAAACAGCGTACATGTTGTTAAATAAAATCTGTAAATATTACACTTGAATAAAAGAAAACAAATGAATTAAAATCGGAATCTTAGCTTCACTGAGATTCTTTATGGACTGGAGTTGTAGTTTGCAGGGCTGTATGCGCCCACCGCCTCCCTAGAACTTGCTTAAGCAGACCTCGATTTTCCAAGATGCTAGAATGGACTAAATAATTCCAAGAAATATAAAAATAAAACGTCCACGCAATTATTGGTGATACATTTGCTTCCGATAATAACAACACGACGTATGTCGGTCCTCAGACTACAAGACGGCCCTCTTCTCAATCCGTTTTAGCAGTTTGGTACCTGACTGTTAATACAGTACAACCGCTTTATAACACGGTCCATTATAACACGGTTTTGGATATAACACGGTTCAAAGATGGATCCCAAAAATGTATGGATTATATTGAAAAATGACCATAAATGGTCATTTTTCAATATAATCTATACATTTTTGCCATAAATGGTCATTTTTCAATATAATCTATAGATTTTTGTTTGGATATAACACGGTTGTTTAACTAACACGGTTTATGCTATGGACCCCAACAATAGTGTTATAAAGAGGTTGAGGTGAATATGTGGTCAGGGCCATCGTGTCCTGTTTGTTGTTATCTTGTGGTCTGGCTTCAGATTGCCATTGAGCACTTTGCTTTGCTTTAACATTGTGTTTGTAACTATGTACTGTGATGGTTCAGTGATGTGGCAGAGGACTCCTATGCGGATCGGACACATGTTTGTTATCTGGAGCTGCATCAGAAAAAAAGGCGAGTGTTTTTGTGAGTAAATCTGGTCTACCCAGTAATTTTTCTACTGACCGTTCCCAGGTGGTTCGTATATTGCGACCCTGCTTTGTTCGTGCATCGGTGGTCTCATTTGTAGCGTTTGTTTTTTATTGTTTGTCATTGTGTATTCTTCATACAGTCGATCCTCGATGGGTCGAACATCTTTGGGACCATAGAAAATTGTTCGAGACATGGGTGGTTCGAGCCACTGAGGGTTAATTATGGTGCCAAGTCAGGAAGCAAATGGCGATAATTTAGGAATTTGTATTCGATTTTCTACACAATAATTGTATGTTGAATGTACTCATTAGAATCGCCTCGATGAGGCGATTGTAATGAGTACACACAACATACAATTTCATAACGACATAAGAACGTTTCCTTAAATACTTGTTTTCTTGATCTATCTGAAGAATTTCGTAGGGACTCAACAAAAGAGTTCGAATTAGCCATGGTGAACGAGCTATCGGTGTTCGAGCTATAGAGATTCGACTGTATATTTTTGGTTTGGTGCCCTTGAGTATGACATTTCTTTGGTATCTTCATTTATATTTTTAAATGACACAAAACCATGTCACAAACCAGTACTTCATCGAAAACAACGAACAAACGAAAATAATATGCAACGGAAATACCTTTTGTACCGTCCACATCACACTGTTTGTGGGCTTTAACCTGGTTCTATTGTCGCAAAACCTCGCCCTTAATTCTGAAGCAGTAACTTGCATCTTACAAGAAGATGGCCTCCAAGTGATTACTTTGTACGCTCGGTCTGATACGTATCTCGTGTCCGGATACACGATCTCATTTTGTCGAACATTCAGCAAGACGCACTGCGTTGTAATGATCGTTAGGTTCAGGGTCTAAGATTTTGCGAGGAAAGACAGATAAACAATACAGTCTAAATTTAAGACATCGCGGAGAAGGTCAGGTTAAAAATTCCATCCACATTCTAAGATATCGCGAAGGAAGGATAGGTAAACAATTCAGTCCAAATTCTAAGATATCGCAGAGGAAGGACAGGTAAAAAATTTCATCCATATTCTGATATCGCGGTGGAATGACAGACAAACAGTTCATCCAAATTCTAAGACATTGCAGAGGAATGACAGGTAAGTAAGTAGTCCCAATCAGATTATTAGGCATCGCGGAGGAATGACAGGTAAACGGTCCATGTCAAATGCTAAGATATCGCGGGGGAATGACAGGTAAACGATTCAAGCCAAATGATCCTATGATACCTCGGAGGGAGGACAGGTAAATAGTTCCATCCAGTGACCTTGATTGACACGGAAATGATGAATTGACAAGGAAATTATATATTAATTATTTTGCGATTTAGTACATTGAAAATAAATCCTTGATTTGTTTATTTCGCGTGTTTGTTCTTTGTATAGCTATGTTAATAGATTATGCATATCCCATTGTTGTTGTTGTGTGTTTAGTGATAATCGGACCGGTAATACATACTGTCTCCCATATTCGACTGTATTTTCAGTTACGGCGACGCAAACCGAATTCCAGTCTTGAGTGTCCGATATAGTGTTGGGGGTCTATTCAGTCTAAAATGAGTTAAATGCGGTATAAACTATTAATGAAGTTAGCTAGGGCAAGTACAGAGACGTGAACAGCCTTCCTGAGGTACCGAAAGACGAACAAATAAGGAAAAAAACAAACAATGATAAGGCACAACAGCGCTGTTGCAATAATCGACTGTGGTCAGGTCTATCATGGCCCTTTTTGTGGTTGTCTTGCTTCAATGCGCCATTGAGCCATTTGTTTTTTTTTCATAACAGTCACCACGAAAACATACCTATATAATGTTGACCCCCTCAAACCCCACTTTTATATATAGTAAAACTGGGGTTTATAGGGGTATACAATATTTTTCTTATTTCTGCTTAAAAACATAGATTGTGGGTACTCGTTAGAACCGCCTCGCCGAGGCGGTTCTAACAAGTACCCACAATCTATGTTTTGAGTAGAAATATGAAAAATATCATAATTTTTATCTGATTTTTCCCTTTTTTTGGTTGTAAAATTTTCAATATATTTGAATGGGCGTGTTTTCGTAATGGGTTTTATAATATGTGTTCACTGTGATGTGCCACAGATGAGGTAAAGAGGTCGCGCATGCCGACCGAACATATATTTGTATGTTGGAGCTGTATCAGAATTAAGGTTGAGGTTTCTCAAGTAAAACTAGTTTAAGCCCACAGTAGTTTTCCAACAGACCTTTCCAAGACAGTTAGTCTCTTGCAGTTCTTCTCTCTTTGTGCGTCGGTGCTTCCCCGGTGCTTTCATATATAGTCAAACCTCGATAGCTCGAACACCGATAGCTCGTTTACCATGGCTAATTTGAACTCGTTTTTGAGTCCTTATGAAATTCTTCCCATAGCTTAATAAAACAAATATTTAAGAACATTTTCTTATTTTATCACAAAATTGTATGTTGTGTGTACCCATTAGAATTGCTTCTTCGAGGCGATTCTAATAAGTACACTCAACATACAATTATTGTGTAGAAGATCGATAGATTTCCCAGAATTAGCGATATTTGCTTCCCGACCTGGCACCATGATTAACCTTCATTGGCTCGAACTACCCATGGCTCGAACACTTTTCCATGGTCCCAAAGGTGTTCGAGCCATTGAAGTTCGACTGTATGACTTTTGTTTTGTCATTGTTTGTTCTTCATCCTTATTTTGGTGCCTCGGGAAGGTTGTGCTTCGTGATTGTGTCATGAAACATCACCCTTAGTTCGGATGCAGTTCCAAATCACAGACACATGTTCGGTCCACATTAGGGACCGCCATCTCTTCTGTGAAATAACATAGTGAAACATATATAACCAAAAACTCTCTGATGAAACAAAGCAAATTGAAAAATGGTGTTCTGAGGCCAGAATACAAGAAAACCCTAAACGGGACCACGACGAGCCCGACCAATAAATATACCGGTGCTAAGTTGTCATTTACATTTTCAGTACTTCAAGGGGTATTAAGATTATTTTATCTTATACAAATAATGAAATATATAAACTATTGGTCCACAAATAATGAAATATAGAAAACTATTGGTCACAAATAATGCATATTTCCGAATAGTGATATTTTTACAAGTGAAATATAAAAAGAATGATATTTTCACTTGTGATATTGAGGAAATATTTTTGCTTCATTTAATGGTCCAAGAGATGCAACTCAAACTGTGCGTCAGTGTTCTTACTACTGCAAGGGCAATAACTCTCACTGATTATCTGTCTTGTTGAAATGGTAAACCAAGCATGATCGGAGTCGCTCAGAAACTTATAAGTTAAGGATTAAAGACATCTGCTAGTCAAAGTGACAGCGAGTCATGAGTTCTTTTTGTTAAAATGTGATTTTATACATCATACAAAAAAAAAATTGTCGTGTTTCATTTCGCCACTCATGAAACAGATCTTTCACTTCACTTGATGAAATAAAAAGTCACAAAAAAAAAAAACAAAAACAAAAACAAAACAACAACAACAAAAAAAAAAAAAAAAAAAAAAAAAAAAAAAAAAAAAAATTAATATCTTCTGGTTATTTTTCTAGGAAATAAAATAACAATAAAACACCCCGCCGCAAGGAGAAAAATAAAACATAAAATTACAAAGTAAAATTTTTAATAGCGCATTTATTTTCGTTAATATGAATTGTATACTCTTTTTAAATTATAATATTAGTATACTGTATGACAAAAAAGGGCCCTTATGTAATTTGCGGACAACGTAGGACCAGGGCCTTCGTGGCCCGCTTACAGAATCAAGGGATACTGCAGTATATGTCGAAAACAGAGAATGTCCAAATCAGACTGCAAGGATGATCATGCTTATCTGGCCCTTCGCTGTGCGCACATGCAAGAAGAGCCCCTTTCCCACATTGTGACCGTATGCAATTTAAACTTCTCCATTTCTTATCATTTAAATTTCTCCATTTCTTGTCATTTAAGCTTCTCCATTTCTTGTACATATACTCTAAGGAAGCATTTATATGATACTGGGTCGATAAAAAAATAGTAATATAATAAGCGAGTATTAGTGTTCATTTCAAAGTGATAGTTTTTCATAAGGCCTAGTGGATTTAAAAAAAGTATTAATTGTTTGCTAGTTATCTCAACGCGGACAGTCACGTGATTCATAATTGATAATCTCACCCATGGTGTTGTTGTTTTGTCTCCGATTCGGGGTGAGTATTGCATTGTTTTTAAATACTTTTCAATGGTTATTTGAGGTTTCACATAACGCAGAGTATCCGGCCTTTTAACCCTATCTTTATGCCATGTCAACATTGGACTATTAAAGTGATCTAGTTTTCTTAAAATCAAAACAGAATCTGTCACTGCAATTTGAGACGTATGCATATGTAAATACACTACAGCCTCTTTACAACACGGTTCAATATAACACGGTTTTGGATATAACACGGTTCAAAGATGGATCCCAAAAATGTATAGATTATATTGAAAAATGACCATAAAATGGTCATTTTTCAATATAATCTATACATTTTTGTTTGGATATAACACGGTCGTTTAACTAACACGGTTTATGCTATGGACCCCTACAATAGTGTTATAAAGAGGTTGTGGTGTATTAACGTGCACACTCAGTAAACAGATTAGAACTAACGGTTGTTTTATGCAAAATAATGAATATTTGCGTCGAAAACCAGAGGAAAAAGACGATGATAGAAGTCAGATTGTATAATCGGAGTTACACTGTAAGTCTACAGTTATTAAAGATAGGAATCACACTTGTTTCTTGTGTTTTGCAAATTGCAAAGGCTGAGTCACTATACAGACTTTATATATGACAAAATGTGTTAAGATGAAAACTCTTTGTCAGTTAGATGTTGGGTGGCGGATAACAGTTTCCATAGGCTGGCGCAATTATTTTTGACGACTGCCACTAAAAAAACTTCTCCAACAATGCCAGTACTTCAAAACCCACAGGAATAGACCTTAAAGTCATATAACACAGTGATAAAATAGTTTCTGTATATGCTGTAACACGCCTTTTGCAAATGTAAACAATACCCGACCCATATGCTTTTGCAGGTCATTTTCAAACAAAAATGCCCTTTTTGAAAACAAAACATGTCAAGAAAACGCCACAAGCTATGATAGAAAAACTACTACTGCCTACACAAATGAAAACATGCAAACCCTTTGCTGTGTTCTGATGCTTATTTGAGATCGTGTCAGCCGTGGAGTAGTCACTGTGCATTCAGTTGAATAAAGCTGCCATGATGAAAGGGTAAGATCCCGTGCCTGCGACCGGAAACCAATATGCTTGCTCTGCACTCAATGCGCAAAACACATGCATAAAAGCCATGGTCTGAAAAAAGAAACATGTGATCAAATAACCGTGTTTATTACATGCATATATAATGGCCGCTTGATTGATGCCTATACCTTTTAAACGGTCTCACCAAACGTGTGTGATTCCTACCATTTAACACATCACGAAAACACGCCTATATAATATTGACCCCCTTAAACCCCACTTTTATACAGTAAAACTGGGGTTCATAGGGGTATACATTATTTTTCTTATTTCTGCTAAAAAACTTAGATTGTGGGTACTCGTTTGAACCGCCTCGCCGAGGCGGTTCTAACGAGTACCAACAATCTATGTTTTGAGTAGAGATATGAAAACTATCAGAGTTTTTTATCTGAAAATTTTCAGTTTTTGGAGGTGAAATTTTCCATATATTTGTATAGGTGTTTTTTCGTAATGAGTCGCATATTCAAGTGTGTCCCTTATCGAACCTTGTGATTCCTATCATCGTCTTTTTCTCTGTTTTTCTTTGCAAAGAACAGCAACACAATACTCAAACACAGGCAAACTATTTTCCATATACTATGGAGCATAAAGTCGTCGTAGTATGCAAAAATACGCAGAAGATCTTTCTCGATCAGAACAGGATTACAAAAGTGAGTCCTAAACACACTGCAGAGAATTTTAAGAAAACTATAAGTTTGTTTGTCTGTTTGTGTTGATGTTTTACGTCCCACTCAACCCAAATTTCACTGGGCAGGCTTAGTCCTCTAAGCGGTTAATCAGTATTGTGCAGATTCTTAAGAGAAAATTATATCTTTTACGGGTACAAATCAATGGCGGAAGCATTACCCACTACAGTCGACACTCGTTATCTCGAATTCCAAGGGACTCTCTGAAACACTTCGAGATATCTGTACCTAAACATATCAGATTTGCGGAAATGAGAAAAACAATAAATCGAAGAGCACATTTAACAAATGAATATCTAGTTTGACTCCTTAAATTAGAGATATATTGAACATATTGTGGAAAAGAGGAGAAATTGCTCCTAGGAGCAATTTCTCCTCTTTCCCACAATATTTTGTTACTTGTTGTTAGATGTCTCTTTAAAACAGGGACGAGATTTTCACTTCAGGATAAGCGATTATTCGAGATAAGCGAGGTCGAGATAACGAGAGTCGACTGTATATAGAATATATGTCAAAAGCCTCCAGTTCTTTATTTTGACTTGATTTTTTTTACTTTATTTCATGTATAGTAATGTATCGAAGACGTACTTTAAAACATTCACGTTTTGCTAGTTTCTTACATTTTTTTGTGTGCAATAAATTCAAACGTATTAACTAGTGCACCAGAAATGCATTTCGGACATTTTTAGCTAATGAGAATATTCATTCAGGAATTTGCATGAGTTTTTCGAGAGGGATATTTTGTATAATTTTCTTTTCCCACAATTTGATGAAAAAAGCATTACAATAAGATAATTATTATAAGATTTATATTTAAGTATTTTCATATGTACACTGTATATATGTCGTGATATGTTGTATTTTATGAGTGTCGCATGGTAGACTGGCATTTTAGCCAAATATGTAACCCTTTTGAAATATTGTATAAGTAAATAAACAAATAAATAAAACGTGTGTAAGTTGATAAACACCAGTTTGACATCACGAAAACATATCTATATAATTTTGACCCCCTTAAACCCCACTTTTATATAGTAAAACTGGGGTTTGCAGGGGTACAAGTTATTTTTCTTATTTCTGCTCAAAACATGGATTGTGGTACTCGTTAGAACCGCCTCGCCGAGGCGATTCTAACGAGTACCCACAATCTATGTTTTGAGCAGAAATATGAAAAATATCAGTTTTTTTATCTGAAAATTTTAAATTTTTGGAGGATTAATTTTCTATATATTTGAAAAGGCGTGTTTTCGTAATGAATCGTACGATTATCCGTATTCATCCAGCAGGAATAATACGTCTCATCAAGAAAACACGCCTATATAATTTTGACCCCCGTAAACCCCAATTTTATGCAGTAAAACTGGAGTTTACAGGGGTATACATTATTTTTCTTATTTCTGCTTAAAACATAAATTGTTGGTACTCGTTAGAACCGCCTCGCCGAGGCGGTTCTAACGAGTACCCACAATCTATGTTTTGAGCAGAAATATGAAAAAATATTAGGATTCTTTTAACTGAAAATTTTCATTTTTGGTGGTAAAATTTTCAGTATATTTTTATAGGTGTGTTTTCGTAATGTTCCTAATCTGCTCTTTGGTACTAAAACTACCGTACTGAAAACGCATGCGCGCGAGAAAACAAAGTTTTTTTTAGTGTACTTTTATATTAAACATCTTCCAATTTGGATAAAGCATATTGTTTAATAATAAGTTTGCGTTCATTAGAAAATGACACTGACAATGCAAACTACTATGAACTTATTTTAAAAAATATATAACTTCTTTTATTATTTGGCATCGCTCTAACAACTCATAATTTAGTCATTATATGTTTCTTGCTGCTAAGGAATTATACTATTTATCCATATTATTCGTCTTGTTAGCATTATTTCCGTACTTTTTCTATGCATGCCCATATACACTCACTGTACCTGTGAGATTACCTGTACGATCTGCGATGACGTCATAGCCATCTTTTCCGATAACTTCTATTGTGAATCACGTGATTGTCCATCCTATATCTGTTTAGCATAAAAAAAACAACAAAAAACCCTTTAACACTAAGAACTTTGGAGTAAAATTTTAAGATGACATTTTGAACTATTTTACTTACTCTTCCTAGGAAACAGGGTTAATAAATTCAGAAAAATATATGCTTTCAATGACTTCAGTACCCAATTTCGTAAAATCATTCTTCGATATAAAAAAATGGGTACAACATAAATGTTATACGACAGACTGCATGCATGGTTGTCTATATCACGATTAATAACTCTGCTTTCCTCTTTAATTGCTCGCCGGCGGGTTAGGCCTCAGATTCTATGATGGTTCCAGCGTAAAGGCTTACTTGAAATTTAATTTTGGGTAATGTTGGTCGGTACTTGATGCTCTATCTTTGGTCGGGCCCACCGGAGTCTTACTGTTGGTTTTCTTTTGATCTTCATTTCAGTTGTTTCGTGCTGTCGAGTCCTCATCGTTGTTTCATCTCTGTAATTTGTTGATTTTTTGTGTTCTCGGAGAGGTAGCATTGATGAGTTAGGAAGCCTTCATGCGGACTGAACAAATTATGTGTCTAAACCGCGGCAGAAGTAAGGGCGAGGATTGTGGCCACGTAAAATCGATTTGAGCCCCCCCCCCTCCCCCCAGTGAAATACAGTCGAACCTTGTTATTTCGAACTCGCTTATTTCGAGTTACCGCTTATGTCGAAGTGAAAATTTGGTCCCTGTTTTAACATGAAACTATGACAACAGGTAACAAAATAATGTGGAAAAGAAGAGAAATTGCTCCCAATATCTCCTCTTTTCCACATTATTTTAGAAATATATTTCTAACACCAGGAGTCAAATTACATATTCATTTGTTAAATGTGGTTGTTTAATTTATTGTTTTCTTCACTCTCTCAACTCTGATATGTCGAGGTACGGATATCTCGAAGTGTTTCAGAGGGTCCCTTGGAATTCGAGATAACGAGAGTCGACTGTACTTTTCACTGACCGTTCCAAGGCGGTTCTTCTGTCATGGTTTATTTTTGTTATAGTTCGTCTTTGAATGTGTGTGTCGCTTACATCTTTCTGTTTTGGATAGCCGTTTGGCCACTTGTGGGAAAGTAACTGTCCGTTTGGCTTTCTGCTAGTGATGTTTCCATTAGTTCGTGTTTGTGTTTCTTTTTCTTTGATGTCTCTGATGGGACGTGTGGGATAATTGTATCGATTCCTGATCGTTGCCTTCCTTTCTATTTTGATATCTGGGCCGCGCAAAGAAAAACGTGTCTTCGGTGCATATGGGAATAGTATAGGGATCAAATATGTTTTTTCATGCATTAACATTCGCCAGGTCCCGAGGGAGATGTTGAAAACCGAGGCCGGAGGCCGCGGTTTTCAACACCTCCCAAGGGACATGGCGAATGTTAATGCAATGAAAAACCATGTTCGATCGCTATTATTGCATAAAAACTGAAAACATTTGCTACATTTCGCGTTATTTCGTGCACTATTTTGTTTCGCCTTTTCACCGATGTCTCGTGAACGCAATTACCACGGACTATGCTCGTTCTAGGGCCGGGCAGTACACACCTCGTAACGGCAGCAAATCTGTGGCCCCGGTACAATCATATTGCAAAAATAGAGATTCAGATAAGCCAGCGAAACCGCACTTGATAAGGACCTTTGTTATACATCGATATATTCTAACGTATCCAATGATTCTGTTATCAGACAGTGAAGGACCAGATAAGACTGCGCGGATGCAAATGTCCAAGTCCAGGTTTTACAGATAGCACTCTGACGTCATAGCGAAAAGAAATGCGCAGTTATAAATAACCATTGCTTTGATTTCGTACAAATGCACGGCTTGATGTCATTGGTCAATGATATTCACGTGGACAACTATCTTAAGTAAGTTTTGGTGTATGTATACTTATATAATTAGGCTCGATTGTAAAAAATCGACCCAATAAAATGCGGATAGAAATAGTTAACGTCACATGACCTATCTCATAATTTCTTATCCATCCCGGATTTTCTACTTTTTACTGTAAAAAAAGTGGTGAAATAGGGGTAAGGGTTACCTGAATTCTGCATAAGTGAAGAATTTCTTTTTTTATCGTCGGAAGAAAAATCATAAGAAATAATTCTTGACACCTTTTTCGTTAAACCGCCCACTGAACACATGCTAAAAGGGGCGAAGCCAAAGATTGCACAAGCACATAAGAGAGTTTGCAGAGTTGAAATCTTAAACTTTAACCTGATGATTATAACTAAAATAACATTTTTTTTTTGCACAGACGCACGTTTGTCTATTGATGATGTTTTTCCTCTCTGTACTTCTGTACTAGGTATTTAATCAATAGTTACATACAAAGGTTCCAAATGAACTTTACTAGATTTGCCTTGGTGTACTTGGATGCACTTCACAATCCATTTGGAACCAATTTTCTACCTATGATGCGTGAAATTCTAAACTCGATTTGTCGCACAACCCCCAAACCCCCCTCCCCCCCCGCCAAAAAAAACAAAACAAAACAAAAAACAACAAAAAAACAACAACAAAGAAACATTATGCCACTGCAATATGCGAACATCGAAGTCCCGGAACATCTTTGCGCATCAACCCCGTCTGAACAGGGTACAGCGATGGTTGCGCGTATACGCATGCTGATCTTCGCCGCCCTTGTCCGCAAATACGATACGGACCCATTACTAATGATACACCACATATAAGCCAAGGATGCAAAGTTTCTTTATGCGGACAGCAAGGACTCCCCGGATGGTTAAGCAGGCTGAGCTGAGTATTCTTTGGGCGCACATATCAGACGGTACATTTTCCTACGTGACCACCCATATGTTGCTGTGTTTTCTCTAATAATTCGTTTTAGACACCTTAATTTCCAACCATACTTGTCCTAAAAGTAAAACAAATCCGTTTCACTTCCTGTTGATGCGTTTAAAATTGCTGGATGAGTAGCAAACATAGTGGATTCTGATCAGACGCCGCGGAACGCGGCGTCTGGTCAGAGTCGACACTGTTTACTTAGGCATATCTGTCAGAAAACCTAGGGCAAACACGGTGCTACTGAAAAACGCAGCCTGTGAACTAACCGTTTGAGCGCATGCAAACAAGTTATTTATGCAAAATTCAATTTAACACATAAGTGAAAATGTGTTAAAACCTGAATAATTTAGAGAAGACTTAAATTATTGTCATCGAGATTGCAATTTACGCAAAAATAATTATTTGAAATAGATAATAGTACATTTTAGCCTGATATAACAATACAAAGTCACTAAATGTTTCACTGCTCGTCTAAAATTCCACCTACTGTCCTCGGGAAAAGGGGGTGGGGTGTAACTTCCTATATGTGGCATAGTACGGATGTGCATGCCGAATGGCCCCCTTTTTCAGCGCTGCCTGGTATATGATTAGCCCCCTTTTTACAACAATCAGTATATGATTGACCCGAATTTTCTTGATTGGTATATGAAAGGCCCCACTTTTCTGACATCCTGCGGTATATGCACATATTTTTCGCTCAGAGATTTTTCGAAGCTGCTTGTTCTCTTGGTATTTAATGAATTGATTGCGATTTTTGTCTAACTACCAACAATAAATAGGTACAAAAAAATCAAAGGGTAGTATATAATGGGTCAACATAACAGACGATCAAGTATATCAATGGGTCCGTGTTTTTTCAAAGACCAGGTATATGAACGGGGTAGGTTTCGAAATACTGGCTCGCACACCCGTACCCCAATTATCCCCGTTACCCTTCCCCTCCCCCCTCCCTTCCACGGGCTACCGTATGTTCCTTTATTTACCATTTATCATACTTCCTCTCGGTGTCATTGGAAGGCTATGTTCTGCAATCGAGGCTCTTTCTGTAAATCTTTTATCATCACGAAAACATGCCTATATAATTTTGACTCTCTTAAACCCCTGTTTTATATAGTAAAACTGGGTTTTACAGGGGTATACATATTTTTTCTTATTTCTGCTCAAAAACTTAGATTGTGGGTACTCGTTAGAACCGTCTCACCGATGCGGTTCTAACGAGTACCCACAATCTATGTTTTGAGCAAAAGTGTGGAAAATATCGGAGTTTTTTTTTCATCTGAAAATTTTCAGTTTTTGGAGGTAAAATTTCAATATATTTGAATAGGCGCGTTTTCGTAATGCCTATTGTACCGTACAAATTCAAACAGACACATCTAAGAAACAGTATAGAGCTTAGACTTTCAGTATCAGCCACCACAACAACAACCATCACCACCACAGCCACCGCAGCAACCATCATTACCACAACATCCACCACAGCAACCAACACTACCACCACAACCACCCGCACCACAATCGCCACCACCCACAACACCCACCACCACCACAACAACCATCACCACACAATCATCACCACCCACATCACCCACCACCACCACAACAACCATTACCACCACAACCACCACAACAACGATCACTACCACCACAACAATCACCACCACAATCATCACCACCCACAACAACCAAAACCACCACTGCCAATGTAAGATTGGAATACATGTCTGTCCAGATTATTATAAACCAGCTACTTTATGACCAGTAACTCATTACGAAAACATGCCTATTCAAACACACTGAAAACTTTTTCACCAAAAAAAGAAAATTTTCAGATAAAAAATTCTGATATTTTTCTTATTTCTGCTCAAAACATAGATTGTGGGTACTCGTTAGAACCGCCTCACAATACCAGACTTTTGTATCTGAAAAAATTTTAGTTTCTGGAGCTAAAATTTTCTATATATATTCAAATAGGCGTATTTTCGTAATGAAGGGGATAGGGTCTGAGTATTTAGAACAATTACGGTACATTTGAATTCCTCAAAGTAGTAAAAGGCTGTACGACATAACAAATCAGCACCTGTATGCTACTAGTGATGATTGTCTACGCTCATGGGCGTTAGACAATATTAGAGTTTGTCATTGCTCTGGAAGCACTTTATAAAAGGTCATGGACAGGTCCAATGCTATTTTCTTTGGACTGCTCAATGTTATTGTAACCAAATACAAGCTTTCACATAAAAGCTTGGTCTAAGCTCAGCACATAAGCGTAGACTGCCTTTTTTTCTGAACGCTTATACTTATATGACATCAGTCCTTAATTATTTCAGCGTACCAAGTATAGGTTTTTGATTAGTTTTAAATTTCGAGCCCTTTGGCTCGAAATTTAAAACTAATCAAAAACCAAATTTGTCGCTAACGTGCCCCCTTTGTTTTGATAGAGAACATTAATTAGACTGTAACCTTAAAATAACAGTTTTCCTGATTTCGAGCTCACAGGGTCATCAAAATATATTGCCTGCAGAAACGGAAATAGCCGACAACAAAAATGCAATTTCCTTCTTATAAATAGTTTTGTTAGGAGAGGAGGAGTAGAATGCACACTTGAAACTATATTCAAAGGAAAAGTTTCAAATGCAAATGAAATAAAATGCTGAACTCTGTTTTCAGTGCAGGATAGCGGAACTGAACGAACAATCGCGATTGTACATCATTTGCGATGTTGTACAGTGGACGCTCAGTCACTTGCGGTATTGGCTATTTTTCAACAAGGTCATACATGTATAGTGTATCACTGATTCACGGCAATCAGTATATTATACCATTAAGTGGTCTTGCTGGTCAGTTAGATGCTTGTATGATGTTCTAAGAGCTTTTTATAAGCAGTTTTAGAAAAAAAAAACAGGAGGTTTGATCACCTGTTTATCGTTACGCTGTGACTGATTTATAAATATGTAAATATGAATAAAACGTGTGTAAAGAAGCAATTCTGTTGTTGTTCAGAATTTTATTCTTCGGCCTTTTTGACTGTGTTCGAGAAGGTATAAAAAACATCTTTTTATATTTAACTACGAGGGTGAAAACCGTGAACAAAGTTTTACACCTGTTGGTCCAAAATCACTTTACGTTGATTCACACATAATTGGCACTTTCCCGCATATATGAGTATGACGTCATTTCTGAGCTTCACACAAATGTCTAGAGAGAAGACAGAAAGGACTAAGTACCTTTAGTCATTCTGTTTAAGTAGTCTTGTATAATACCAGAGGGAGATTTCTGGCATCGATACGTCCGTAAACAAATTCACATTATCGCTGTCCAACGAGATCGCTGGGCAGATTTTCTCATGTTTAAAACTATCTGAGGTTTCCCCCTAGAGGTCTAGTCTCCACACCCGAACATGGTTTCGGTCTTTCGATGGGTATGACCACCTGTTTTTTTTTTTTTTTCTTTTTAGATACTGCAACATCCTCTCGCGGGGCCCGTTGTGCTTCAGATAAGGGGCCAGTGCAGTGAACAGTTAAAAATAAGAAAGATATAACAGGTGAAAGTGAGATAAAACTGAAAGGTGAAACTGTTAGAAGTCCGATAATAACAAAGTGCTAAGGTTAAAGATTAAAACCATTGCTTCCAGTCAATGACATGGAGAAGGTCAAACTGCTGACTGCCAGTCTGAAAGATTCAAATAAACGTCAAAAAGATTGCCTTTGGAAACAAAGAACACACTACAGATAAGAAAAGGGGAGTCTCGGTTGTATTGAGACTTTTCATAAGCAGTAATGAAGTTTGCAACACTGCTTACGCCCTCTAGCGTACACACGAGCAGAACTCCATTTTCAAAGATTCCACAATGGGCCCAGTGATCCCAAAGGAAATGAAATATAATATGCACTATGGGAAAGTACGGGGAGACGTTCTACCGCCGCCACACGGCACTAGCTGCAGTGTAGTAAAATAAACGTCAAAAAGATTGCCTTTGGAAACAAAGAACACACTACAGATAAGAAAATGGGAAGCAAAGTCTGGTAGCATTGTTATTCTTGGTGAGAGTCTGTTCCTCTGGACAATGGCGAGGAGGGATAATAAGTATTTGTAGTAGTCTGCAACTCTCTGGATTTGTCTAATTTATTCTTCTTAAAGATGAATATAAAAATCATATAGCACTACCTATTGTTTTAAAATTCTTCTTCAATATTTAGGTACTAACCGTAGCCTATTACGGATCATAGGTGCCGATTTCGGACCACATACTACAAGAAAAGTTGGCATATACAACCGGATAAAATGCGACTCGTACTTATATTCTCTTTTACATTGAAGTCCTGGATAATAACTGATCATTTTGCATACCATTTGAAAGAAAATTCATTTGATAAGAATTCTACAAAACAGTTTTTACTACATATGGATATTGGAACAACACAGGTGTTTTGATAACAAATAAGACCATTGTTTCCCCAAATGCTCGAAACGGTAGAAAGCAGTTATAGATCCGTATACTCAATACATAGTTTGTGGGTACTCGTGGATACATAGAACCCACAATCTATGTATTATGCTCCGCCCATAATACGTAACGTGTGAAACAAAAACGTATCATAGCATGTGCACCAATCGATGACATGGGAACTGGTGGCTTCCGCAGCAAGCGCAGATGCTGAGCACACATTTTCTGAGAATCAGTTCATCTCGCATTTGTAACAGCAACAACAGAACACAACCAACAAAATCCAACATGACAAGGTAAGTCAACAGATTTTGGCGAGTAGACAACATAATAACTTTCATGTTGTTACATGGTAAATGGGGCGAGTTCAAAAGGGAGCTGTGACTTAATCATTTACTGGGGATTCTTCGTTTGTACAAAAATACTTTCCTCCTGTGGCTGCGCTGAAGCTGACAACTTCCGGCTTTTACTCTTTGAGAGATTGATATTTTATTTAATTCCATTAGCATATTAGTTCCTGGCTTTTCACTTAATTTTCTGTTTATAGAAGTTTGACAATAAGAATTGTTTTCATTAAACTTCGCCTAATTATCAAATATTCAATCTCGTGACTAGAAACATTTGGTTTGATATTTTGAAAAAGGGTGTCGTATTATGTTATAGGGTCTGGCATCTGTCTATCTATACACAAATCAATTCATCGATCGATGAGGGTTTTGTTTCATAATAATAACTATTATAGTTTCTAGCTAAAACTTGCAATAGAAACGATGATGTGCAACTATCCATACTCAAAATTAACGAAATATTTGAGAAATAACTACCAAACGTACATTTGTAAACATGACATTGTTTGCAAATAACTTCTCGTAAAGTTTTTAACCAATTACGCTGAAACCCGGCCCGGAGGTAAAAAGCCTTTTTCGTGTTCAACTCAGCTGAGCATGAAATTTGTCCTGCTAAGCAATTTCTAAAAATTACGAATGTATTCTTGCTAAACATAGTTGAGCATAAAAAAATCCCTGCTAATGAATATTAAAATACTAACTATTGTTGGAATTTTAATATCTACAATCAGAGAAAATTTGATGAGCACGAAAATATTTTGTAACCTCGGGGCCACGTAGATAGTTAGATTATGACGTGGAGGAATACATCGCTTAGAGGTTAATGTCCACTGATTACTGTCGGCAATGTACGTTGGTGGTAGAAGGCACTGGAAATATCTATTCTAACATTAAATTATTCAGATAAATGAAACACACACACACACACACACACACACACACACACACACACACACACACACACACACACACAAACCACACACACACACACACACAAACATTACCACTCTTGGCCTAACAGTAACCGCTATACAAACCGTGTTCCTCCATGTCAGTATATAAAAGGTTTCAAAATTTTGGAACACGTTCTCAAATTATTATATCTTTGTTATTTCTGGTCATAAAGCATTCTTATTTAGACATTGAATATCTTCTTTCAATATACAACTGTCCGCCTGTGGTGTATTGTTTTGTAGTAGCTTTGCCATATACGTAAAACGTGAACGATGAGATAAAAGAACTACATATATAATATAGTGTGGTTAAAATATTTGGAGGGAATTTAGCGAAGGTGTAGAGACTGTACCTGATGTTTCAAGCTTTCCAGTATAGTGCAATCAACATCACTCTGTGGAAGACTGTTCCAGATACAAAACATATCTGGGGGTAAAGGGGCTTTAGAAACTTTTTGATTGTGACCTCATAGTGATGCTGTTGAGACCAGTAGAGATACTAGTAAATCATGATCATCCAAGTTGCCTGTTCCTTCAGTGTCAGCAACTGGAGTTGGTTTAATGTCCCCTTTTATTATGCCCTTTTCTGACGGATATTTTAGTATAACAAAACCATGACAGCATAGAATTTTATCCAATAATTATAACAAGGCTTATGACTTCAAACAGGTTGGGAGCAATTAAGTGCCTGACCTGATCACACAATGGTGCTTAAATAATTTTTACAGAAAAATTGCCGTCCTTTGGTAGTTTATACTAACAATATTGTTTTGAGGAACTTCACCACGAACATAAACTAGACGAATTGAATCACCATCACGCCATGAATGGAAAAGTGATATGATATCACTTAGGAACAAATAAAACTAAACGGTGCAATTTCTGACGTTGATTAGTAATTTTACACCAGCTGTTTGTATAATTCTTCAATAAGACATAAATAATTTAATTGTGGCACTCCCTGGGTTTTTCTCTTACCTTTTTTGTTACAAATGAAAACATACGTATATCAGTAAATATCATAATGAACAATGTTTGATTGACATGACTAGTCTGTCACTCAGGAACCTTGCTAATTGGGTGAAGGAGTCACTCTTACAACACCTGATTTGTTTTGTTTGTTTTTATAGGACTTCCACGCTCCTTACATTCATGGAAGAAGTTTCATAGAATGTTTCTTGAAAACAATATCTATTGGGAGACACGTGGGAAAACTCGCAACGACGAATTAAAGCTCACACACGGCACCGGGTAGGTATGAATATCATGAAATGGCAGCACAAAGCATCACTTCTTCGAAAACAGAACGAACCAACGAAGAGGAGATGCAATGGACATATCTATCTAACGATAACGAAAAGGTAATGCAACAGAAGTACAGTCATGGAATAGTCGGGTAAGTAGCAGCTATTTTTGGGTAGATCGACACAAATTATGCATACACCAAAATTGTTGTTATCCACGTGGTTATCATTGACTAATGAAATCAAACCGTGCGTCAGACGAACCAACTAATTGTTCACGATATGAGACTCCCAATCTATTGTCTCCGAGCCGAACTGTATTCTCAACTGAACGTTCAAAACTTCTATTGGGACGATTGTTTATCGCTCGACCAAAAGTCACTTAATTTCTGTTGTCCACAAGACTATCGCTGACCAATAAAGTTATTCCACTCAAATAGCGTTAGTATGAAATCCAGATAACGGTTATTTAAAGCCGCGCTATTCGTGTCGCAGTGACGTCACAATGCTGTGTAAAGAGGGCTATTTGTATAGCCTGGAAAATCATTGAACATCTACCGAGTATTTTTAGTCTCCTTTAGTGTAAATTTCAATTATGATCATATTTCAACATATTTTAGACAGCAAGTTGTCAGCTTGCCTGTTTAACTTTTATAAATAATTGAGCCCGGGCACAACATTTCCTACAAGATCGCATATGCGCCCTGCGAATACTCAAATCATCCTACGCATCCACAGAGTCTGACCAAAGTCTATGCAGGACACTCTGTGGGTAGCCAAGGATCCAAAGCGTCTTAAGGCGGACAGCGAACTCTGCATTTCGAAAACACGCCTATTCAAATATACTGAAAATTTTACCATCATAAAATGAAAGTTTTCAGATTAAAATTTCTCATATTTTTCATATTTCTGCTCAAAACATGGATTGTGGATATTCGTTAGAACCGCCTTGGCGAGACACTTCTAACGAGTACCCACAATCTATGCTTTTACTTGACACCATCACATCAGATGTATTACTAAAAAGGCATGGACAAGGATCAATATTATGAGAAAACTTAAATCTAAATTAGACAGAAAGTCTTTAGAAACTATATATTAAACTTTTATAAGGCCTATTCTAGAATATGGAGATGTACTCTGGGATAATTGTAGTCAATACGAAAAAATGAATTGGAAAAATACAGAACGAAGCAGCCAGAATCGCGACCGGTGCAACAAAACTAGTATCTTTAAATGCTCGTATGGGAAAATCTCGAAGAGAGACGTACATAACATAAACTGACTCTATTTTATAAAATGAAATCTAATCTCTGCACTAACTATCTCTCTTCCCTTGTTCCACAAACTGTCCAACACAGATCACGCTACAATCTTAGAAACTCAAATGATCTTGATCCATTAATGCCCGAACAAACGTTTATTACAATTCCTTTTTACCTTCCTCTATTAGAGCTTGGAATGATCTCCCAGAAGCAGCGACACAAACTGAATCTGTAAATGCTTTTAAAACCTTTCTTAACAAAGATAGAATACCTGTTCCCAAACATTATTACAGAGGTAAACGAAAGCTCTAAATCTGGCATACACGTTTAAGGACAAGTTGCAGTTCCTTGCAGTTCTTCACCTTTTCATAAAGAATATATCTGACTCACCTTTATGTAGCTGCGGTAGCATTGAGGACAACAAACATTACTTCTTCCACTGTATGCATTATCAGCGACAGCAAAATGAACTCTTAAATGCAGTCGCAAGGTACACTACCCCAATCTTAAATCTACTTCTGTATGGCGACTCATCACTTTCTTATGAAACAAACACTGCCATATTTGAAAATGTTCACAAATATATTAAAGACACAAAACGGTTTTAATTATGTTAATGACCTCTACAACGACTATTTGTAACGGTTCACGGGTTGCCTGCGCCCTAGCACTCACCAACCCGATTTTATTTTTATTTTTTATGTTTTGTATTGTTTACATTTTTTCTCATTTTTCGTTTTTTCATATTCCAAATTGCATCCCAAACTTACATTGTTTTAGTAAAACCTATCCCTCATTTGGCATATTCCTTTTTTTTTTATATATATATTTTTTCATTCATTATCTATCTTTGATGTATTCTATTTTTCTTTTTGCAATCACAATTAGTTAATTACATTGACCTTTACTTATTTCCAAAATAGTAACTTCTTTGCTATCACTAGTCTAATTTGTTTACTTTATTCGCATATTTTTTTTCTTAATAATTGGTATGTGGTATATGTCAGCATGATCCGTAGTACACATTATTTGACAAACAACCACCTGAATTTATATAATATTTATAAATGTAAGGAGAAGAACTATAAGTACTTGTGCTTTCATTCTTATCCTACGATTTGTTTGTATTTACTTGCTTGTTTACTTAATATTGATTCTGAAATAAATATGTTTAAACCAATCTATGCTTTTGAGCAGAAATAAGAAAAATAATATCTACCCTGTAAACCCCAGTTTTACTATATAAAAGTGGGTCTACGGAGTCAAAATTATATAGGCATGTTTTCGTGATAGATCAGATGAACCCGATGCGAGGCGGATCAGAATTTGTTGAAAATGCTGTGGTCCAGCTCAAATTATTATTTTCGTTCGGACATTCAAAGAATTGTCATTTATATGGTAAATAAGGTCATTAAATATTCACTATTTAATTAAGTTTTCGCTGCCCTCATACTTTTAAAATTGACAGACAATAAATTATTCAGCTCGTCATAACATTAGTATTGAACATGTTGTAAACAATTGTTAGCATGTGACATTTAACCCACTTATTTGGGCCCTGAAAATGTGAAAAAAAAAAAAAAAAACAAAAAAAAAAAAAACAAAAAAAAAACAACAACAACAACAACAAAAAAAAAAAACAACAACTAATTTTCATTTGATGATTAACCCTACGAAGTGCTAAGGTTAAAAAGGCTATTGGTCGGAACATGTAATCGATGCAGAGGAGGCAACTCTATTTCAAATTTGTTTTTTTCCCCATATGAAAAAACGATCCGCTGTATAAGGAAATAATTTGTTCCTTTCGGGCAAGGTGCACAAGAAAGCAAAGAGAAGTCACAAAATTTTCTCCTTTGTTAAACAAGGAAAACGCCAATTGACATCATGGACGTCTTTGTTTTTAAATAACAAAGAAAGTGAGAGTTGTCCCTCTTGCACGTGAAACACCTAGTGGTCCTTCTTTTCATCCCTACCAAAAATGATGAAAGTATTCCACTGAAGAATAAAGGTAACATATAACTTTGAAAGAAAGGTTAACCAAAAAGTTAACATGGGACGACGCCCGCCCTCCCGGACATCGCTATTTAAATGGGCGATGTCCGGGAGGGCGGGCGTCGTCCCAGGTTAACCTTTTACAATCTAACCATCTGCAATACAGTGAATCTTCGTTACAACGGCAGCATTTGAATTAACCTTTGGGCAGGACTGTGAAAATACCATGCCCGATTTTCCTCTTGAACTTGGCCCATTTCCCTAATGACAACTAAGAAATTTCAATTTATTGGTCCTGGGACATTGATTTCATAGCTCTCTCTAAGCTGAGTATCTAGATTACGAGATATATATTTTTCTTATTTATCGAAGAAAACATATATTGTATGTACTCTTCAGAAGTGCTTCTAATGAGAACCCACAACATATGTTTTCTTCGAGAAATAAGAATAATTTGGTAAACTGAAGGTTTTCAGATAAAAATTCTGACATTTTTCATATTTCTACTCAAAACATATAGTGTGGGTATTCGTGCGGTTCTTACGAGTACTCACAATCTATCCTTTTGAGCAGAAATATGAAACCCTGTAAACCCCATTTTTACAAAATAAAAGTTAGTTTTAAGGGGGTGGTCAAAATTATATTGGTATGTTTTCGTGATGGATATTCTTCTTATTTAGAGCTATGAGAGCTATAATATTTCTATTATATAACATAGAGTAAAAAAAGAAACGTTTGGTTACTGAGGACATCAAGACATGCTTTTGCAATTTAAGAGATTGATAGAAAAAACAGAACAAACCAGACCTTAGTCTTTTCCCAAAATTAGCTGTATTTATGGCTTATGTTCTAAATCTCTGTCACATCACGAAAACATGCCTATATAATTTTGACCCCTTAAAGCCCACGTTTATTTTGTAAAACTGGGGTTTAAAGTGGTATACATTATTTTTTTCGTATTTCTGCTTAAGAACATGGATTTTGGGTACTTGTCTCGTCGAGGCGGTTCTAACGAATACCCACAATCTATGTTTTGAGCAGAAGTATGCAAAATATCAGAATGTTTATATGAAAATTTTCATTTTTTCGTGGTAAAATTTTCAGTATATTTGAATAGGCATGTTTTCATAATGAAGATTTATTTATCTGTGATCTCAACTGTCATTAAGCACTGGGTCTTTAGTTTATACATAGCTGAATGATAGTTATAACAAGGAAAATGCAACAGAAAAATAGTTAAGTTTTAAACCTCCTTTTAAATGTATTACTGGACAAACTTGTAAATTGTACCAAATGTTTCGATAAGTTATAGACTTTCCAGCTTCCTCAAAATTGAGCTAAAATGGCAGGGAAAGATTTAGGTATGACATAAATATTTAATATAATGTAGGTTAAATACGGTATTTTTATTGTGTTCCTGTTCTGTTATTGATCCTGGAAGCGGTTCAATTCCTACCTTTGAAACCGAATATTTAATCCTTTACCAAAAGCCTGAATAGCGGCAAAATCAATACATATATACAGCAGTTAGCATAAAAAATCTAATAGCAGTACGTATTATGAAACTATCAACCATATTCGTTACAGTAATAAAATTCCTGTATTTAAATGTCTTCATTTGGTCCAAAAGCTTATACCCAGCTAGCATTCTACTTAAATCTTTATTGTACAGTTATCGGCCCGACAGAGTTCCTGTCGGGTCGATAATGGTCCGGTACAAATTTAAGTAGAACACTAGCTGGGTAACTAAATGCCGATATCACCAGCAGGCGCACAGTGTTGAAATATATAGTTTCAACGTTGAGCCAACTTCCTAGACGTTGAATCAACGTTGAAATGCCGCTGTTTCAACGTTGTGTGCCCGCTGGAATTACGACTGTTCATCCTTTGAGAATATACCCTTCAACTACTGCATGTGAGCCTTTTATTTTAGTGTTGAAATTTACATTCTTCATTAACTTTTCAAGGGAACTCATGTCAGATCCGGTTTTACAATGTAACTCTTCCATCATCGTTTTTATTAGAACAATATAATTTTCTCACACTACCCAACCAGTGGTTGGTGTTTTCTTAACTTTGATGTTGCCGGAGCGATATGCTGACGTCGGGTTATTGTAATGTTTGTCGCTTATCACAATATTCGCAGTTATAACTCCCAAAGGCTCTAAAGGCATTTACTGGAAGCACAAGTAGATTTGATGGATGAACATTTAGTCTAGCTGGGACAACGTTGAGGAATGAGGAAAATAATTATCTATCCTCTATTAATCATTACGAAAATCTATCACAGTATCAATTAAATAAGCTTATGCTTATCCGGATAAATTAACGTATGATATTGCAGTCTAACAGTCAGAGTCATAGAACATAGTCTGACAGTCACAGTCACAGAACATAGTCCAACCACAGAACATAGTCTAGCAGTCACAGTCACAGAACATAGTATAACAGTCACAGTCACAGAACATACCCTTACAATCACAGTCAAAGAATATAATCTAACAGTCACAGTCACAGAACATAGTATAACAGCCACAATTACAGAACATAGTCTAACAGTCACAATTACAGATCACAGTCTGACAGTCACAGTCACAGAACATAGTCTAACAGTCACAGTCACAGAAGATAGTCTAACAGTCACAGTCATAGAGCACAGTCTAACAGTCACAGTCACAGAACATAGTCTAACAGTCACAGTCACAGATCATAGTATAACAGACTAACATCGGGACCACCGCCTTAGAACGGTCAGTAGAGTAAACCACTCGGTTGGTGTCTGATGCTCTGGCTCTGGGCGGGCCTACAGTTGGTTTTCTTTTGCTTCAGCACCTCAGTACTTGTTGTTGAGTCCTTATCGTTGTTTTATCTCTGTATTCGGCTGGTTTTTATGTTCTCGGAGATAGAGCACTGATGAGTTAGAAACCCGTTACGCGGACTGAATAAATATCTTGTGTATACCACGGCAGAAATCAGCGCGAGGGTTGTGGCCACGTAAAATCGATTAAAGACCCCAGTAAAAGTTTAACTTTTCCAAGGCGGTGCTACTGCCGTGGTTTACTATTTCTTTCATTGTATGGCTTTGCATGTATGCCCTGGTTAATGTTTTATTTTGGATAAAAGTCGTTTGGCCAATTTTTGGGAAAACATTGTCCTTTTGGCTTTCTGTTTGTAGTGTTTTTATTACGGTGCCGTTGCTTTAAGTGCGTTCTTCTTTCCCTTTGATGTCTTGGACGGAAAATGTTAGGTTGTTGCATCCATTCCTAAACATTGCCTTCTTTTCTATTTGGATGAAATTAGTTTATCATTTGATAATAGCTTAGGTACCATGACCGCAACTACTCTGTATTGTATACCGCTTTGCCACTCAAACTTGACTTATTAAAAATCAAATATTTGACAAATTGATAGGGTTTCCTGTATATAGCTTGTAGTGAAAAGCATTCTTTTTAAGCTTCTAAAGTAGTAGATCAAATACGAATAATATACTTTATGGTCCTATCAAAAAGACTGCCTTGCTTTAACTTTTCCTGTTCGTTGTTACGAGAACGATTTCGTTCTGTCTATTGAAGAAACCAACATGTATTAAACTGATATCAACTTCTAAGTATTTAGATTACTTGCTAAATATTAATGATATACATTTTGAACAAATAGTTGCTAATAGTTACCCTGGAAACTTTTACTACGATAAAGTTGATTCTTCTCATTCCGAAACTCTATTTCTGGAATTACTTTATGAATGTCTGGTGTATAACAAGATCAAAGTCATCACAAATGAGATGACTTTAATTTTGATACGATAAGTTTCATTTTTGAAACAATGGCGTCCCATGTGCTACGTCATAAGGCATATACGTCATTTGTCAGAGTATTCGTTTTGCCAAAGTATCTACACACGTTAGTGACCTCAATAAACTTCTACATATTTTATGTTTAGAAAAGGCTATCGGTATTATAAATTCCGTAAAACGTTTTCTAATTTTTTCGTCGCCAACACTCTGAATTAACTTCTAAGTATAGGTCTGGTTTGAAACAAATAATAATAATAAACTCCTTCTACAAAGCATGTGACTTCAGCTAAACAAAGATAATACCTGCAACAGAGGAGCTTTCGAATGGTCAGATGGAATACCATCGGGGGCCCAAATCTCACCCTTTGTTCTGATGCATCTCAGAGTTACAAGCATATGTTCGGTCCGCATAGGGGTCCTGTACAGTGAAACCCATACGATCAAAAACACTGCTTGAAACAAATCAAAGAGATGAATGGCTGAATGGCGATCTAAAGCCAGACTACAAAAATCAAAGCTCCAAAGGCACTGAAATGACAGATTCTATCATAACTTATATAAGACCTTTACAAGGAAAACGCCTAACTAACTGCATTATGGGCGGGTTTTCAAAACGGTTAAGCAAACCGTAAACCTGCCCGCCCGGCCGGACCGCTATTTTAAAGGACGGATGTTTAAAACACACGTTCAATAAAAAGATTTCAAATTTCTTTTAAAAACGTTGTACTACAAATTCAGATATGAAAAGCCTGTGGATGTTTATATATAGTGCTATGAAGTTCCACTCGATGTGTTGAAGTTTCAAAGAAATACTTTATCTCAAAATGTTTACATGAGGTAATAAATATGATTATGAGCACCTTTTTTTTTTTCTTTTGCTTATCAAGCCTAAAAGATCTTCAGAATCCATATTAAATTTGGACAGTTATAACTGATTAGACAGTGTTTATATTGCTGGTAACAGTAGCCTACGCATTTAGTATATTAACAGGTCGTGCAGCGCAGGCGTATTGATACACAAGTGTGTTGATATGTTAACCCTTAAACTGCCTATTACGACTGTAGCAGATGTCAATTTTATTTTTTTCTTATATTTTATCGGAGAATCTGCTGGCAGATGAATCAAATGAAATGCTTAGTCTGTGTTTTTTTCTCTGCAAAATAAGGGGGAAATTCTGAATGTCGTCTGCTTTAAAAATTTGCAGATAATAATAGTTTTTTTATTTAAAGCATTTTGGGTAGTTATTTTACATCTTTTGAAGGCACGTGTCATCTGATCATTAATGGAACTTTTAAACATAAACCGTTACATGAGTACAAACATGCGCGAGAAAGTGTTCAAAAATATCAAATAAACATGATTTGAGTGAAATTAAGTCCAAAACTGAATATAAGCCGGACTACGTTTTAGTGTGGACACATAGTTCAATATTCAATATGGTAGTGTAAGCCGGATATAGCTTGAAAACGTCTATGCCAGCTAAGAATGACAGATAGATCTGTCATTAAAAACTGCAAACATTTCCACAATGGGCCCAGCCACAGACATTGATCAGGGACACACTATAATGACACGTATTAAGCACATTCCACTCTTTCTAGTCAAACAGTAGGAGAGAATGACCATGTCCAAGTGTAATGTATTGAGATAATAACTACGCCGGGGCACAACGGTTCTTACAAGTTTGCATGCGCCTAGCGAGGGCACACATTCGCATGCGCATCAGCACCGACTGACTAGAGACTTTGCAGGACATTCTGTGGCTAACCAAGCATCCAAATGGACTTTAAATGGTCAGCTTACACTCTGATCTGAGTAATCTCTGGGCTCGCGCGCAATCTAGTATGAAATATTGTGCTCCGGCACAGTTATCATCTCTCAGTGTTTCAACTATTGGCCCGCCGTGGTTCAACTATTGGTTTTCATTTACTCTGGCATACAGTAGAATTAGCCATGAGTACTCGTCTTTGTTTATTATAGTGATTAATTTGATTTTTATGTTTTCGCTTTGATGCATTGACTGAGTTGGGAGCCTTTATGCGAACCGAATTTTTATGTATTTCTGTATTAAGAGTAGCATCGGGACCCAGGGTGAAGTTAGCTAGCTGTAAAAGTGCTTTAACCCCCCCCCCCCCCCCGGTGGTTTGCTCTACCGACCGTTCTAAAGGCGGTGGTCCCAGTGTTAGTCTTACTCTTTGTTGCTTTGTGGTTTATTCTACGAGGCGATTTGTTGTATGTATTTCCGTGTGTCATTTTGTTCTTGTGTTTTTCAGTCCTTTTAGCATTGCGATTACCTCGCTTTGGGAAGAGAGAGCTAATCTTAGTGCTTTTCGTACGTTTGTTCGGTTTGTACTTGTTTAGATTTGTCGGTTTCCTCTTCCTTTTGGTGTCTGGGAAGGGCTGCGGTTTGTGATTGTGGCATTCCCTGGACTTTTCTCTTACCTTTTTTTTCATACACCAGAACTTTGAATGTGTACACATGCAGTCAAACCAGTGGCTCGAACAGCTTTGGGACCATGGGACTTTGTTCTAGACATGGATGGCTCGAGCCACTGAGGGTTAATCATAGCGCCAGACCAGAAGGCAAATGGAGATTATTTAGGGATGCGTTTTCGCTCTTCTAAAATGTAATATTATGTTGAGTGTACTCATTAGAATCGCCTGGATGTTGCTATTCTAATGAGTACACACATTTTCATCTTTAAATAAGAAAATGTCCCTAAATATCCCTAAATATCTGCTTTCTTGATCCATCGAAACAAAATCCTAGGGGTTAAAAAATGAGTTCGAATTATCTTCAGTTACGAGCTATCCGTGTTCGAGCAGTTGAGGGTTTACTGTATTATTTCTTCATATACCGTAATCATAATATGAGCTTAAACGTCAGAAATCGTACATTTGGGCATTTGGGCTCAGTAAATATACAGATCGACTCTTATCAAACTGCGTAGATGAATCTTCGTTGGGCGCAAATGTCAGAAGGTATTTTTTTCACGTGGAGACTCATATTATTTCCTTTCAGAGTAGACCTTCTGTAGGTAAGTGTCTTTTCTGAGTTTTTTTTTTCAGAGTAGACCTTCTGAAAGACAGGGTCTTTTCAGAGTAGACCTTCTGAAAGGAAGGGGTTTTTTTTATAGTAAACCTTCTGAAAGCAAGGATGCTGTCAGAGAAGACCTTCTGAAAGGTCAGAGTAGATCTTCTGAAAAACAGGGTTCTGCAAGAGAAGACCTTCTGAAAGAAATGGTTCTTTCAGAGTAGATCTTCTGAAAGGAATGGTCCTAACACAGTATACCTTCTGTAAGGACAGATCCTGTCAGAGTAGACCTTCTGAGAGGAAGGGTCCTTTCATAGTAGACCTTCTGAAAGGAAGTATCCTGTCAGAGAAGACCTTCTGAAAGGAAGTTCCTGTCAGAGAAAACCTTCTGAAAGGAAGGGTCCTGTCAGAGTAGACCTTCTGAAAGGAAGGATCATTTTAGAATAGACTTTCTAAAAGCAAAGGGTCTGTCATAGACCTTCTGAAAGCAAGGGTCGTTTCAAAGGAGACCTTCTAAAGAAAGGGCCCTGTCAGAGCAGACCTTCTGAAAGCAAGGGTCCTGTCAGAGTAGACCATCAGAAAGGAAGGGTCTTTTCAAAGTACACCTTCTGAAAGCAAAGAGCCTGTCAGAGTAGATCTGAAATGAATGGTCCTCTCAAAGTAGACCTTCTAAAGGAAGTATCCAGTCAGAGAAGACCCTCTGAAATGAAGTGTCCTATCTTAGTAAACCTTCTGAAAGGAAGGGTCCTTTTAGAGTAATTCTGAGAGGAAAGGTCCTGTCAGAACAGACCTTCTAAAACGAACGGTCCTGTCAGTGTAGAATGCCTTAAAGGTAAAGCCTGTCAGAGTAGACCTTCTGAAAAAAAAGGTCCTTTCAGTTGACCTTCTGAAAGCAAGAGTCCTGTCACAGTAGCCCTTCCAAAAGGAAGCGTTCATTCAGTATAGACATTCTGAAAAGAAGAGTCCTTTCAGAGTAGACCTTCATAAAGAAAGGGTCCTGTAAGAGAAGACCTTCGGAAAGTAAAGGGCCAATCAGAGTAGACCTTCTGAAAGTAAGGGTCCTTTCAGAGGCGACCTTCTGACCGATAGGGTTCTGTCAGATTACACCGTCTGAAAGGAAGTGCCTTTTGAGAGATGACTTTTGAAAGCAAGCGTCCTGTCAAAGTAGACCTTCTGAAAGCAAGGGCCCCGTCAGAATAGAACAGCTTAGGGTAGACAATCTGAAAGAAAGGGTACTTTCAGAGGAGACCTTCTGAAAGAGTAGACCTTCTGAAAGCAAAGATCCTGTCAGACATTCTGAAAGAATCCCGTCAGTGTAGACCTTCTGAAAGGAAGGGTTCTGTCAGACATTCTGAAAGAAAGTCCTTTCAGAGCAGACCTTTTGAAAGCAAGGCTCCTTTCAGAGTAGACCGTTTGAAAGCAAGGGTCGTATTAGAATAGAACTTCTAAAAGCAGGATTCTTTTCAGAGTAGACATTCTGAAAGGAAGTGTCCTGTCAGAACAGACCTTCTGAAAGGAAGGGTCCTGTCAGAGTAGTCCCTCTGAAAGGAAGGGTTCTTTCGGAGTAGACCGTCGGAAGCAAGAAACTTTGCAGAGTAGACTTTCTGAAAGCAAGGGTCATTTGGTTTAAACAGTATTTATTTAGAACTCTTCACATATACATAAAAAACACAATATTTCATGGTACAGGATCTGATAAAAAGCTTAAAGCTTATATAAATCATCTCCTGAAACAATTTTGGCAACTTCAATATATGAATGCTTGGTACTAGATGAGCAGAATAACACAATAGATAAACATTAATAATAATAATAATAATAGTAACAATTATGATAATAATTATGATAAACGTAGGAATATATTAATTGGTACTAAACATTGCATGACAACAACTGTAGTACATACAGACATCGCAATAGATGAAATATGTATTTGTAATATAAAGATGTACACAATTGAATGCCATACATTTGTTGGTAGCAAGAGTAATTAGACACTGACCGAGACCGTAGACACCACCCCAAAGACAAGCTGGACCAAGGTTGTGTTAAAAATTGAATGACTGCTGGTGCCATGGAACAATATGAAATATAACAGCTACATGAATCTTTTAGTGTTTAGAATGTAGTTTTGAACTTGTATAAACAGTTGTTGGTTTTCAGTATTTGACATGTCGTCTCTGCCGAATAGTAAGTGTTCCGTAGTAAAGTCAAGTAGGTTTGGTGGTAAAAGCAAATTTCTTGTCCTTGAGTATTTTGGACATTGAAAAAGAAAGTGGTATGTACTTTCAAAGCCACCGCATGTGCAAGAAGGACTGGGTACTATATTTTTTCGAAAGAGATGAGAATTTAGGGAACTACACTCCATCCTTAATCTAGCATGTTGTATTTGACCCTTTCTTGAGCCTACATTGAAATATTTAGGCGGAGTTTATCTGTTCCTGTTTAGACGAAATTTAAAGGAAGAGACTGTAGGAGAGTTTTTTGTATCTTCGGGTAGGTCGTTCCAAGCCCGAATTGACGAAGGAAGGAAAGAATTGAAGAACAAATTGGTATTTGCTCTCGGGTTTCCTATGTCGTTGGAGTTTCTAAGGTCATAACTGGTAGTTTCGTGTACAAGTTGGGGCAAGGTATCCTGAAGGTATTGTGGCGTTA
The DNA here is from genome assembly GCA_964016985.1 of Anodontia alba. NCBI lineage: Eukaryota > Metazoa > Mollusca > Bivalvia > Lucinida > Lucinidae > Anodontia > Anodontia alba. The sequence goes on along the minus strand of OZ024832.1, from coordinate 56,633,945 downwards.
GACCATTTATTATTTTGTAGAGTATTATAAGTTTGTGTTTATTTCTACGTTCTTGGAGTGATTCCCATCCCAACTCCGCAAAGAGCTTTTCTAAACTGCAGAGTTTGGTCGCCCCAGTAATAATTCGAGCAGCTTCGATATGTACTGCATCAAGTTGTTTCTTACATTCGGCAGAGGCATAGTCCCATACTGAGTCGCTGTATTCCAGGAGCGGTCTTATGTACGAAAAGTACATTTTTTCGAGGGAATGCTTTTTAAGTCTGAATTTTAGAGCATTTAAGAGATTTAATTTACTCCAAGCGCTTGCTGCGATTTTATTGATGTGTTCGTTCCAGTTGCATGTGTTAGAAAATGTAAGTCCTAAATGTGTGTGTGACTCTGTATCTTTTATCATAGTACCATTCATATGGAGTGGAGGATGTTGAATCGGGTTGCGTTTTCGAGATATGAGCATTGAATCTGTTTTAGAAGCATTCAAGTCGACCAACCATTCGGCGGCCCAAGCAGTTATGTATCTTAAGTCATTATTTAGTACCAAAGCTGCAGAGTTCGGTGTGTCAACTATGATATATAAGCTAGTGTCGTCAGCAAAAAGTCTGACAGACGCACGTAGCTCATTCACTATGTCGTTAATGTAAATGAGAAATAACAAGGGACCAAGGATCGAGCCCTGAGGTACACCTGCCTGTACATAAGCCCATTTTGACGCTTGCCCATTAATAACTACACGCTGTCGTCGGCCCAAAAGATAGCTAGAAAACCATTTCAACAGACTTTCAGGACACCCTAGACTTTTTAGCTTATGAAGTAAACCACGGTGCCACACTCTATCAAAGGCCTTGCTTATGTCACAGAAGACCACTCGAACCTCCTCCCCGCTGTCTACAGCCTCACAAATAACGTGGTAAGTGTGGATTAGTTGAAAGGTGGTTGAGTCCCCAGGAGTAAAGCCCGACTGGAGGGGTGTAATGAGGTTGTTTTCCTGAACATAATTGTATAGTTGCATACATTTTCCAGGTTGGCAGAGGAGAGAGATTGGCCGATAGTTGGTGGGAGAAGCTTTATCATCTTTCTTGTAAATTGGCGTGAGATTAGCATCTTTCCATGGAGAGGGAAAATGTCCAGCTTGTATCGATCGATTAAAAATAATGCTATATAGCAGTGCAAGGATAGAAGACCCTTCTTTCAGAAGTCGAGGGTTCAGGAGGTCTGGACCACAAGCTTTGTTGATGTCAAGATTGTCAAAAACATCTTTGACGTCTTGTACGGTAAAGGGAGTCAGTTCTAGATGTTCATGGGACACAGCAGTGTTTGGTGGAAGAGGTTTGTTATTGTCGTTGACAACAGACTGTGATGCAAAATAATTGTTTAACATAGAAGCTTTTTCAATGTCAGTTTCAGCAATTTCATTATTGTGTTTTAGGTTTGGTACTGACTGGGTGCGGTTATTGACTTTTAGAATTTGTTTAGATGTTTTCCAGAATAGTTTTGAGTCAGGGTTTTCAGTGTTTAGTGTTGTTTCAAGCTTGTCATAATATTCTGTCTCAGATTTTCTAACATGATTAACCACTTTGTTTCTAAGTGCTTTGAACCTGATCCAGTGATGCATATCGTTTGTCTTTTTAACTTTTCTGTACAAGCGTCTTCTTTTTCTTATAAGAGATTTAATGAAGCATGTGATCCAAGGATAGTCGTTGGGACGTATTACTACAAGTTTATTAGGTATAGACTTTTCTGCGGCCTCAAGGATAGCTGCTTGTGTAATTTGTACACTGTATTCAATGTCAGCTTGCTCTGCTGCATTTTCTAAATGGTATTCTGTAAGAAGTTCTCTGTATTTGTCGAAGTCAGCCTGCGAGTAGGTCCATATTTTACGGGTATAAGATTTTATAGTACAGTATTACAGGGCAGTGATAGCGTACCTGGTCGGGTATAAATGGATCAGCGACGCCACTATATACTATATTGTTGGTATTTCGTGCCATGATTAAGTCTTTAAGGGATGCTGAATTTTCGGTGAAGTGTGTTTCTTCTGTAATCAGTTGTTTGAGATTATAAAGTTGCAACAGGTCATTTATTTTATTTGAATCGTTAGAAAGCATATTGTAGTTGAAGTCCCCAGTAATTATAATATCGTTTATGTTGGTATTGAGCGCACGGTCGATACATTCAATTAGTAAATTGTAATATTCTATATTGCTATTGGGGGGTCTGTAGAAACCGCCAATAAGCATTTTCTTGCGCTTTATATTAACTTCCATCCAGACAGCCTCCAGGCCCCGAACTTCCAAATCAGGGCGTCTTTTGCAAGAAATCGAGTCTCGAACGTAAATTACGACACCTCCACCAGGTCTGTTAGTCCTGTCTGTTCGAAATGATGGTAGAAAGTGCTCAAGCAGCACTTCGTCGTCGGGGATATCAGGCTTGAGCCAGCTCTCAGAAAATACGGCTATATCAAATGCTTCTGCCTCAGACCGTACTGGATCTAGTTTAGGTCTTAAGCTCTGGATATTTAGATTGAGAATGCTTAGATGGCAAGCAAGTAATTCTTGTAAAGAATCGTGAGAAAGACTAGACACGACACTGTCGTCAGTATTGACTGAATTTGGACCAGGATTTGTGTGTACGTCACCTCTTAAGATGATTAGCTCGAACAACCATAAGAGGGTGTTTATAATGAGAAGGGCTTTGAAGCAAGAGCGTGAGAATTCAACGTTCCAAGGAGCTTTAGTTAAGATTTTGTAGTTTTGTCTGTTCCGTTTTATGAGTCTGTAAATTTCATTACTATGTTGCAGGGATAAAATGAGACTAAGGCCGGAAATGTTATATGCTTGAATGGCATGGAGTAATGTTGTTAACACTAAGATAATCATTAGCTTAATGCACCTATTATCAATCTGTTTCCGGGCACCAAATTTTATTGTTGTTGATACACCATGGAAGCCACCAAGACCGTCTGACCTAAGTTTCTTGAGCATTAGATACTACAACGGATCATTTCTAGAAAGATCAACAGTCTTGTTGGCCACCATGATTTAAAATGGAGAGCATGGTCCATTGCTAGTGGGTGCACTATGGCTTTCGTGGTCTCGGTCAGCGACAAATATGTAAGTAAATGATTATTACAAATAAAAAGAATAAAAGCAATGTAGATACAATTTGAACAGAACATACATAATGAAAACGAACTGATTGGGTCTAAAAGTATCATTTCGTGCCCAAGTAAACAGATCATGCATTGGAGACGGGACATCAATCGATACAATAAAGGTCAAAAAAAAAGACTGCCACCAGAATGTCAGAATATGGGAGTCCCGGTTTAATTGAGGCTTTTCATGTGCAAAATCTCTTACGCCCACGCACACGAGCAGAACTCCACTTTAAAATATGCTTCAATGGACTCATGATCCAAAAGGAAAAGAAATATAATCTGCACTATACTCGGTGTGGTTCGATCGTGTCAGTGTGCCCTTGTTAAATATCTAAAACTTGACTTGGAGAGATGCTGTAAAAGCGAACCGACGGATGTCGTCGACTTGCAATGCTAACCCTTCATACTTTGAGGACTTATTATGTAGGGTCATTTCAGGGTAGACCGTTTGAGAAAAAAGGTCCTTTCAGAGTAGACCTTTTGAAAGCAAGGGTTCTAAGAGAGTAGACCTTCCGTAAGCAAGGGAGGGTCCTGTCAGAGAAGACTTCTGATAGGACGTATCCTGTCAGAGCAGACCTTCTGAAAGGAAGTGTTCTGTCAGAGAAGATCTTCTGAAAGCAAGGGTCCTTGCAGAGTAGACCTTCTGAAAATAAGGGTACTGTCCGAGTAGACCTTCTGAAAAAAGTGTCTTTTCAGAGTAGTCTTTCTGAAAGACAGGGTCCTTGCAGAGTAGATCTTCTAAAAATTAAGGTTCTGTCTGAGTAGACCTTCTGAAAGAAAGTGTTCTGTCAGAGTAGACCTCCTGAAAGCAAGGGTTATTGCAGAGTAGACCTTCTGAAAAAAGGGTTCTGTCCGAGTAGACCTTCTGAAAAGAAATGTTCTTTCAGAGTAGACTTTCTGAAAGCAAGAGTCCTTTCAGAGTAGAGCTTCTGTAATCTTTCAGAGGAGAGCTTATTAAAGCAAAATGCCTTTCAGAGTAGACCTTACGAAAGGAAGAGTCCTTTCCGAGTCTTTCTGAATGCACGGGTTGTGTCAGAGTCGACCTTCTGAAAAGAAGGGTATTTTCTGAGTAGACCAACTGAAAGCAAGGGTCCTTTCTGAGTAGATCTTGTGAAAGAAAGGTCCTTTCTTAGTCCCCCCTGAAAGCAAGGGTTGTGTCAATGTAGACCTTCTGAAAGGAATAGTGAGTTCATTCAGAGTAGACCTTCTGAAAGCAATGGTTCTTTCAGACTTACCGTTTAAAATCAAGCGTCCTTATAAAATAGACCTTCTGAAAGCAAGAGAGGGTCCTGTCAGAGGAGACCATCTGATAGGAAGTGTCCTGTCAGAGTAGACTTTCTGAAAGGACGTTTTCTGTCATAGTAGACCTTTTGAAAGGAAGGATCCTGTCAGAATAGACCTTCTGAAAGGATGGGTCCTTTCAGGGTAGACCTTCTAAAAGCAAGGAACCTTTCAGAATAGACTTTCTGATAACAAAGATCTTTTTGGAATAGATCGTTTGAAGAAAAAAACTAAGAGAAAAGTCCAGGGAGTGCCACAATCACAAACCGCAGCCCTTCCCAGACACCAAGAGGAAGAGGAAACCGACAAATCCAAACAAGCACAAATCGAACAAACGTACGAAAAGCGCTAAGATTAGCTCTCTTCCCCAAGCGAGGTAATCGCAATATTAAAAGGACTGAAAAACACAAGAACAAAATGACACATGGTAAGGCATACAACAAATCGCCTCGTAGAATAAACCACAAAGCAACAAAGAGTAAGACTAACACTGGGACCACCGCCTTAGAACGGTCAGTAGAGTAAACCACCGGGGGGTTTAAAGCACTTTTACAGCTAGCTTATTTCACCCTGGGTACCGATGCTACTCTTAATACAGAAATACATAAAAATTCGGTTCGCATAAAGGCTCCCAACTCAGTCAATGCATCAAAGCGAAAACATAAAAATCAAATTAATCACTATAATAAACAAAGACGAGTACTCATGGCTAATTCTACTGTATGCCAGAGTAACTGAAAACCAATAGTTGAACCATGGCGGGCCAAGCCAAAGGCATATCGTCAAGCCCCAACCCACTGCTTAAAGTTTTACGAAGAGGCCGTCATTGAGTCTCAGGCCGGAACCGCCGTCATGCAATTAAAGAGTGAAGCATAGCCATCAACAATGACTGGGTTGGCAACTAGGCATGCAGTCTGCCGCTTAATATCCAGGCTTTCATAATAGACCTTCTGAAAGCAAGGGTTCTGAAAGACTAGATTTTCTGAAAGCAAAGGAGGGTCTTGTCAGAGTAGACTCTGACAGGAAGTATCCTGTCTGACAGGAAGTATCCTGTCAAAGTAGACCTTCTGAAAGGAAGTGTTCTGTCACAGTGGTCTCTCTGAAAGGAAGTGTCCTGTTAGAGTTAGAGTAGACCTTAAATTAAGGGTTATTACCGAGTAAATCGTCTGAAAAAAGTGTCCTTTCAGAGTAGACTTTAACAAAGCAAGGATCTTTTCACTTTCTGAAAGGATTGGTTCTTTCAAAGTAGACCCGAAAGCAAGACCCTTTTTCAGAGAAGATTTCTTTTCAGAATAGACCTGAAAGCAAAGGTCCTTTCAGAGTAAACCAAATGAAAGCAAGGGTCCTTTCAGAGAAGCCCTACTGTAGAAAAAGGGTCCTTTCTGAGTCCTTCTGAAAACACGGGCTGTGTCAGAGTAGACTGTCTGAAAAGAAGGTTTTTCAAAGGTCCTCGCAGAGTAGACCAGTTGGAAGAAAGGGTCCTTTCAGAGTAGACCTTCTGACAGCAACACCCATTTCAAAGTAGACCTTCTGAAACGAAAAGTCCTCTCTGTCCTTCTTAAACCACCGGTTGTGTTAAAGTAGACCTTCGGAAAGGAAGGGTTCTTTAAGAGTAGACCTGAAAGCAGAGGTTCTTAAAGAGTAGACCTACTAGAAGCAAGGGTCCTGTCAGAGTAGACCCCTTGAAAGGAAGGGTTATGTCAGTGTAGACTTTCTGAAAGGATAAGTTCTGTCAGAGTAGACCTTCTGAAAGCAGGGATAATTTCAGAGTAGCCCTTCTAAAAGCAAGGGTCCTGGCAGCAGAGTAGACCTACTAAAAGCAAGGTTCCTTTCAGAGTAGACCTTCTGAAAGCAAATATCCTGCCAGAGAAGAGCTTAGGAAAAAAAAGTTTTTGTCAGCGTGGACCTTCTGAGAGCAAGGGTCTTGTAAGTGAAGACCATCTGAAAGGAAGGGCTTGTCAGAATAGACCGTCTGAAAGGAAGGGTTCTTTGAGAGTAGACCTTTGAAAAGAAGGGTTCTTTTAGAGTAGACATTGTGCAAGGAAGGGTCCTTTCAGAGTAGACTTTCTGAAAGCAAGGGTTCTTTCAGAATAGACTTCCTGAAAGCAAGTATCCTTTCAGAGTAAAATTTCTGAAAGGAGGGGCCCTTTCATAGTAGACCTTCTGAAAAGAAGGGTCATGTCAGAGTAGACGTTCTGAAAGCAAGGGTTCTGTCATAATAGATCTTCATAACAAGGGTCCTGTTAGAATAGACCTTCTGAAAGCAAGTGTCTATTCCAGAGTAGACCTGAAAGCAAGGGTCCTGTCAGAGTACACCTCTTGAAAGCAATGGTCCTAACAGAGTAGACCTTCTGAAAGTAAGTGTCCTGTCAGAGTAGACATTCTAGAAAGAAGTGTTCCGAAAGACTGGACCTTCTCAAAGCAAAGGTCTTGTCAGAATAGACCTTCTGAAAGCATGGGGCCTGTCAGAGTAGACCTTCTGAAAGGAAGGGTGCTTTCAAAGTAGACCTTCTGGAAAGAATGGTTCTGTCCAAGTAGACCGTCTGAAAGCAAGGGTCATGTGAGAGTAGACCTTCTGAAATGAAGGGTTCTGTCAGAGTAGACCTTCTGGAAGGAAGGTTTTTTCAAAGAAGACCTTCTGAGAGCAAGATCCTGTCAGAGTAGACCCCCTGAAAGCATGAATTCCTTCAGAGTGGATCTTCTAAAAGCAAGGATCCTGTCAGAGTAGACCCACTAAGAGCAAGGGTCTATCAGAGTAGACCTTCTGAAAGTAAGGGTAATGTCAGAGTACACCTTCTGAAAAGAAGGGTGCTTTCAAAGAAGAGCTTCCTAAAAAAGGGTTGTGTCAGAGAAGAATGTCTGAAATGAAGGGTTCTGTCAGAGAAGACCTTCTGAAAAGATGAGTTCTCTCAGAGTAGACATTCTTAAAGTAAGGATTCGGTAAGAGAATACCTGATATGAAGGGCCTATCAGAGTAGACCTTCTGAAAGGGAGGGTCCTTTCAGATTAGACCATCTGAAAAGAAGAGGTTTTTTAGAGTAGACCGTCTGAAATGAAGGGTTCTGTCAGAGTAGACCTTCCGAAAAGATGGGTTCTTTCAGAGTAGACCATCTTAAAGTAGGAGTCAGTAAGAGAAGAACTTCTGAAAGGAAAGGGCCTGTAAGAGTAGAACTTCTGAAAGGAAGAGTCCTTTCAGATTAGACCTTCTGAAAGGAAGGGTTCTGTTAGACCTTGTGAAAGGAAGGGTCCTTATGAAATGAAGGGTTCTGTCAAAGTAGACCTTCTGAAAAGAAGGGTTCTTTCAGAGTAGACGTTTTGAAAGGAAGTGTCTTTCTGAAAGGTAGGGTCATTTCAGTGTAGATCTTCTGATATAAAGGGTCCCGCTACAGGTGTCCTTCTGAAAGGAAGTGTCCTTTTAGAGTAGACCTGAAAGTAAGGGTTCTGTCAGAGTAACCTTCTGAAAGTAAGGGTCATTTTAGAGTGAACCATACTGGAAGAAAGGGTCCTTTAAGAGAAGAACTTTGGAAGAAAGGGTCCTTCTGGAAGCAAGTGTCATTTCAGGGTAGATCTGAAAGGAAGGTTTCTTCTGAAAAGAAGGGTTATTTTACAGTAGGCCTTCTGAAAAGTAAGGGTCCTTTCAGAGTAAACCTTCTGGAAGAAAGGGTCCTGTAAGAGTAGATCTTCTGAAAGGAAGGGCCATTTCAGAGTAGACATGAAAAGAAGGCCCTTCAGACAAGAAGGGTTCACACTAGCCCTTCTGAAAAAGGAATGGTCTTCAGAGTAGGCCTTCTGGAAGGGTCCTGTTAGAGTAGATCTTCTGAGAGAAGAGTCATTTCAGAGTAGACCTTCTGAAATGAATGGTCCTTCTGAAGAAATGAAGGGTCCTTCTGAAAAGGATCTGAAAGGAAGGGTCCTTCTGACAAGAAGGATTATTTCACATTAGACCTTCCGTAAGGGAAGGGTTTTTTCAGAGTAGGCCTTCTATAAGGAAAGGACCTGTCAGAGAAGACCTTTTGAAAGAAAGGACGACAATCACAGTTGCCTTCCAGTTATATCTTGGCCGAATCGTACATTCGGACAGCGAAATGTAAGATCTGAATGCGCATCTGCACAATGTTATAAAAGTTTTTACTTTCCGCCTGAAGAAGACCTGGAACAAAGATTTTCGAGACAGCTGGAAAAAAAATAAAAATAAAAGATTGTTACTCTTTACAAAGAGACAAATAATAACATAAATGTTTTGCGATAAACTGCATGCGTGATTGTTTACCCGATAATTGTTGACAACCTTGGCTGCCTCTAAAATAACACGACAGTAAGTCGGTCCTCAGACTAAATGACGGCTCCTTACTCCTTACAGTATGTTTCAGAAGGTTGGTGCCTTTCTGACGAAGTTTGTAGTCGATTTGTCTTTGTCTTTGCTTTCTGCTATCCTGCTCTGTGTTCTACTATGATGTTTCACTGACTCGGTAGAGAACCCCGACGCGGACCGAACATATATTTGTAGTTTCCTCGCTAGAATTCTACTAATATTTACACTGGACCATTATTAGCCCGACTGGGTTCCTGGCGGGCGGGTAACGGCCCTATATAAGTTTAAGCAGAATGTCGTCTGGGTTGTACCTCATCTTTGCTTCATTATAGGCAAAATCTGTGATTTTTTTTGTTGCCCGTAATGACTCATGGATGATTTAGAAGACCTTCTCGCGGACCAAATAAATATATGTTTTTACCACCATGGAAGCTGAGGGCGAGGGTTGGGATGAGATCCCGTAAAGTTAGCTGAAGCCCCTTCCCAAGTAAATTATTACTGACAGTTCCAAGGCGGTACTTTCAATGTTGTACTTTGTTAAATGTTCTCTAGTGTTTCATTTACACTGAACTGTTTTTTTGTTTTTTTTTGCTTTATGTAAGTTAATGATATTCAGTCAATTTCAGGTAATAGAGTTGCCACCTATTTAGAAAGGGTTGCCAACTCTGCTTACCATCTCGTCTGTTTGTAGGTGTTTATTAATATTGTCTGTCTTTTTCTATGTTGTTGACAACTTGATGTAGATCTAATTGTATCAGTTCATGAGTTCATTTATTTACTTTCAATGTTGCAGTTTTTTGGTCGATTGTTTACAATCGAGCCAAAGTATACAGACACCAAATTTCCATAAGTTTGTTGTCCACATTATAAGCATTGACCTATGAAATCAAACAGCGCGTTTGTACGAAATCCAGGAAACGGTTATTTATAGTCGCACTTTTCTTGTCACTGTGACGTCAGAGTTCAGTGTAAAGAGGTTATCTATAAAACCTGGACTGGGACATTAGCAAACAATGAAGACCAAGATCAGACGCCACAGAACGCGGCGTCTGATCAGGGCCTGCACTGTTTGTTCAAATTATAGGAGGTTAAGGGTTAAATGAAACAATCTTAAGTCCCCGTTCAGGACCATTTTCTCAGCCTACACAGAGACAGTCGACCCACCATTGGTATCAGTACTTTGATTTTTCCCTTTCGTTTGTCGGTTATTGAAGTTTTGTTTTGTCATTGTATTCTTTCCTAATATTTCTTTTTTTCGGTGCCTTCAGATGTGCTTTGTGACTGTGGCGTTTTCCGCGAAATCAATTTACATGTTTTTTTTTTTTTTTTTTTTTCAGTATGGCAGATATAACTTGGCACAACTGTATTTCCCTACGGCTCTTCCATTTGCATTTACTTTCTGTTGTAGCTGTTGTTTTGAAATTATATGACGGTCACTGATTAGGCCTAATTACCTATTCTAGTCCAGAAAACTTGACAATTCAGCGGTTTTCATGTTTGCTAGTGTGTTCATTGCTCTCAAGGGTCATTCCTTTTAGAGTCTATCTTCGCTACAGCTAGTTTTATTACTGTGTAAAAACCGGTAATAAAACGTCCTTTGAAATGACATCATAAATTTTCTTTCAAAATCATATTTCGACTTTTAAATATGAATAACTGTAACTAAATAGTTTGCAATATTGATAATATTGTTGGATACCTATATGACAGGAGAAAAATGTAGAATAACCTTAATTAATGTAACATTTTTTTTTCGAAATAAAAGTAATGATTTTTAAAACAATAAAAAAATTGATCTTAAACTCAGCCACCCGCCAAGCCAGTTAATTTAAAAAGACTGAATGGCAATATAGATCGATAGATACTCCAACCGCGATATAATAATACGACGATATTTTCCAATATACGCCGTATCACAGAAAAGTTCCAATAATACCTTATATAATCAGTAAAGGACAGACCACCCTGCGCAGATGCATCAGCTACTCAGTCCCTTTGTTATTTGTGAATTTGAATAAACGAACTGCGCAGGATCTGATTGGGACTCTTAGAACATAATACATTCTTGGCAATAGATATAATATATAGTATTTGGTAACATTTTTTATGTTGTCCTGCTCCTATGACTATCAACTGTAGCTTGTACGGTTGCCTGGTAATATATACTCCCAAAGCACTCAAGTCGAACGTCTCTGTATTATTGCTCTCATATCAGTTCTCGATCGTTCATGTGACCAGAAAGACATAGTCCAAAAATGTCGGTTCTTTTAACAGCATGTCGTCATTCGAAACAAAGGGCGATCGAGAGGGCGTTGAAGAAACGGGCGGAGAAACAGTAAGTCACACAGTTTTATTCTTTAGTCAAACAATGTATGATTTCTTTTTGATATATGAGCCGGGACACGGTTTTTCATGTAAGATTGCATGTGCGCCCAGCGAAGACTCAGATCAGTCTGCACATCTGCGTAGTCTGATCAGAGTATTCGTAGTGCATTCTATGGATAGCAATGGACTAACCATCTTCATTCGGCCATCGAAGACTCTGATCAGACTGCGCAGATGCGCAGGCTGATCTGAGTCCTCGCTGGACACACATTTAAAATTGTAGGAATCGCTGTGCCCCCTGCCCTTTATATGTGTTTATAATCCTTTTTGTACTTATTAGGTTATACATATTCAGTTTACCAGGTATAAAGATTAAGCTGTTTTGGCAGAAATATTGTTTACATCACTTTTAGTGGCAGAATATGACATTGTATTGTTTACATCTATTTTAGTAGCAGAATATGACATGACATTGTTTACATCGATTTTCGATGTAGAATATGACATAGTATTGTTTACATCAATTTCAGAATATGACTTGGTATTGTTTACATCAATTCAGGTTGCAGGATAAGACATAGTGTTGTTTACATCAATTCTAGTGGCGGAATAGGACATTAAAATTGGACCAACGTGTTCATTACGTTAATAAGTCTATGTAATTTGTATCACCATTTTCCCCATAACTTATAATGGAAACTGGGATTTGTAAAGATCGACATTAATAGGGCAATTTTCGGAATATTGCAGTGTTTCAATATCTTTTCAATAATTTTTATTGCTTCTGGCAACTATTTTAATGTAAAACTGCCTGAATATGCTAAAAACCAAAACACAACCTCATTTTCCATATTACCATATTTGACCTAATTACCAGATACCCTAATTAGCGCACAGGAAAGCAGTTTCATAGCCCTGGGTACTGTTAGTTGCTTATTTATGAAAGCATATGTTGTTGGTACTCATTTGAATTGCCTCGACAAGTCGAGGCAATTCAAATGAGTACCAACAACATATTATTTTATAAAGAAAATAAAAAAAAACAAAAAAACACGTATCTCCTAAGCATTATCAAATACTCTATATAAGTCATTACTGATCTTTCTTAAAGGTGGCCCATTAGAAGGGGGATATTTTGCTACTTATATTTTCCCTGTAATTTTGAAAAAAATATTAGCGGCGATCAACAGCATATGGTCCTGTGGATATTATATATACATGTATATAAACTAGAGCAAGTCGATGGCGCGCCATCGCATATCACCGCGCCAGCGCCATCGCATAAAAATATAGAAATATCAAACAAACAAACAAAATAAAAAAACAAAACAAAACAAAACAAAAAAAAAAAAAAAAAAAAAAAAAAAAAAGAACAAAAAAAAAAAAAAAACACGTAAGCAACATCATATACTCTGTATAAGTCGTTTGCTGATCTTTCATAAAGGTGTGCCATTATTAGGTGGATATTTTGTTACTTATATTTTCCCTGTAATTTTGAAAAACATTAGCGGCGATCAACAGCATGTGGTTCTGTGAATATTATATATATAAACTAGAGCAAGTCGATGGCGCGCCATCGCATATCCCCCGCCGGCGCCATCGCATAAAAAAGATATAGAAAATAATAAACAAACAAACAAACAAACAGAAAAAAAAACAAAACAACAACACATATCTCATAAACATCTTCAAATACTCTTTCATAAAGGTGTGCCATTATTAGGTTGATACTTTGCTACCTATATTTTTCCTGTAATTTTGAAAAAAAAAACAACAACAACAAAAAACAAAACATTAGCGGCGATCAACAGCATATGGTCCTGTGTATATATATATATATATATATATATATATATATATATATATATATATATATATATATATACATATATATATATATACAGTGGGCACTCGTTGCCATTAAAATGAATTTACTGCTGCTGTAAAGAATCTTTAAATGTAGAAGATTAATGTGTAAGAAAGTTCTTGTTTTATTTTATTTTTTTCACGGAACATTTTATATATGTTAGAATCGCGATTCTAACCAATACTCCAAACAAATGCTTCTCGAATAATTTATGATTAACTTTTACTTCTTGAGTGAAGGTTTCGTGCTAGTCAAATTATTATAACAAATTGTGTCGTTGTATCGAAAATCGGTGTACGAAGATGAAAGATTACTCGAAGGCTCGGGCTGAGACAGGCAACTCGGGCCCAGATCAAAACAACTGTGTGATATTCTATATATCTTGACCGTGTCATGTTTACACTATGTACAATTCTGTGACAAAGCAAACATGATTTCATTATATTTACTTTGCTAGAGGAGTCTGATCAATAAAACGTCCATTCAACGACTAAATTGATAATACAATAGCTATAATACTTAGTGAACCTTTTCATCACCCAGTGTCTGAAGTGAACTCTTCTGTCTTTGGATTTGATATGTCCATAGCTGTGAACAGGAGTTCAATCAAAACAAACACAGACACAGAAAGGCAATCAGTGTAGGCCCTGATATGATGGTTCGTTAGTCATCCGGATCTATACTGTTTGCATATGTATCTGACTTGTTTGAAAGACTTCACCTTTATAACGCTAGAAGACGGTATTTTTAGTAAAACGTTTTGTCTTTTGTTTGTTTTCTTTTTGTTTCTTAAAGTCAGGGTTTAGCATTTTTAAGTCATAACAATCCCATAACAGGTCGAACGCAATGCTAAACTAAAAAAAAAAAAAAAAAAAAAAAGGAAATCAGACGAATCTTACTGTTTACATATTTATACTTAGCAAAACATGTTCTGCATCACTGTAAACTTTTTTACTCATTCTTTTATCTCGATGAAACACACTCGATGCGGTATATCATTGTTTGGTAGAAACATTTAGAAAACGTATGCTTGAAATAAATTCAAAATTCGCGAACAGAAGACAACAAAGTGCATATTTATAGGCATGAAGGGCCACCGGTCAAAATAAAAAAATAGTAATAACTAAACGCATATAGACGTACAAATTTAACTGTAAAATAATATATTCATGACTGGTTCTGAAACATGCTGCTGAAAAGTTCAACGTTTCCTCTTTGTACTTTTTGGGAACTCGGTATGTTTTTAAATAACCCACCGTGATTATATGATCAACGACAATCAGCTGTTGAACCCATAATGGACCGATATAATTTCAGTACAATTAATAAAAGTTTTCGTAGCACTGTATCGGTACGTGAGATAACCAGTAGCTTGCATGGAGTTTTCACAAGTACCGACGCACCACCACAAAAACATTAATTGATTCAAAACAATGGTTTGCATCTGCGTCCACATATTTTCAATGGCTTCCCTTTATTTTCGGCAAACAAAAGTCAAAAGAGGGTCCACTTTTCTATCCTTGAAATAAAACTGAAGGTCACAAAAATATTCAGTCAACTATTAAGCATGTCCCAGTGCAACATCTCTGCAAAAAAGGTAAGGGAAAAGTCCAGGGAGTGCCACAATCATAAGCCACAGCCCTTCCCAGACACCCAGAGGAAATAGACAAAAACAAACAAGTGCAAATCGAACAAACGTACGAAAAGCACTAAGATTAGCTCTCTCTTCCCCAAGCGAGGTAATCACATGCTAAAAGGACTAAACAATACAAGAACAAAATAACACAAGTCAAGACTTAAAACAAATCGCCTCGTAGAATAAACCACAAAGCAACAAAGAGTAAGACTAACACCGGTCACCGGGACCACCGCCTTAGAACGGTCAATAGAATAAACCACCGGGGGAGGGGGCGGGGTGGGGGTCGGGGGTAAAACACTTTTACGGCCAGCCAACTTCACCCTGGGTCCCGATGCTACTCTTCATACAGAAATACATAGAAATTCGATTCGCATAAAGGCTCCCAACTCAGTCAATGCATCAAAGCGAAAACATAAAAATCAAATTAATCACTATAATAAACAAAGACAAGTATTTGCGGCTAATTCTACTGTGTGCCAGCGTAAATGAAAACCAATAGTTGAACCACGGCGGGCCAAGCCAAAGACATATCGTCAAACCCCAACCCACTGGTTAAAATTTTAAGAAGAGGATGCCATTGAGTCTGAGGCCCGAGCCGCCGTCGAGCAAGTTTGCTGAAAATATGCTCAATGGTTTAGTCAGGACTATCAATAATTGATGGCACTCTAAAAAAGCTAACCACGGACACAAAGGAATTTGCTATATTACGCACGCCGGATTGAGGAGGACTGTGCCAAGCCGCCTAAAGTTCGTCGTTCCATTCAATTACTAAATCGGAAATTAAGGAAAGGAAGTAAATGTTACGTTTTTTAATGTTTCAATGTTACGTGTTACGTTTTAGAGTTTGCCTGCTATTGAACCATAAATAGTAATACTTTAAATGCCTTTTAAGTTTGAACCGTATGTATTTATTCTCCGTCGTTCAGCTAGTGGTGTTCCGTTGCTCTGGCTTTCGGTTTGTGGTCGATCTTCATCTATGCTCCATTACAGAGTTGAAAAGGTAATTTATATTTAAATATTGATGCACAGAAGAATAAGGACGTACCCGAAGTAAGCATTTATCAGTAGCTGAAACTACATATGGACGAGGGTTCAGCAGTTGTAAACCTGGGCTACGTTTGGAAGTTAAGGGAGACGTCGCGGTTACTTGCAAACATAATCCATCTTACCGTTCAACTGCGGCAGTTTTCGAAGGAGGGTAGCGAATATTCGCAGTCTCAAGTTGTCTTTTGACACAACCAAAGTGGCGGCCCATGAAAAAAAAAAAAAAAAAAAAAAAAAAAAAAAAAAAAAAAAATGTTTGTATGCATGGAAATGTTTAACGGGTTGACATTATCTAATTGATTCATGAATATATGATTATTGATATTGGTATGATTTATTGGCTCTAACATCAAGTCTCGCCAACGACTACTCTCTAATTTGAGGCCACGTAAAAACGTGTTTACAATTGCCGTTCAGAAGATGGAAAATAGTTGTTGAAAGACTCTCGCGAGTGATTTGCTTTATTGAATGCACCCAAATTTAAGCCCCTCAGCATTTTTCTTGTTCATCTTTCCAAGGCGGTATATCTACTTTATTTCCACTTCCTTTGTTCGTTTTGTCCTGTTTTTGTTCCATGTCGTTCAATCCTTATCCGAGGCTTAGGAGGACTGCGTTCCGTGACTTTGATCAATCTTGGGTATCAGCGTATTTGTTTCTTTCGGTGTCAGTCGTGATTTTCTTTTGTTTTTTTTTTTCTATTTTTTAGTCCGTATGTTTCTATCAAATATAAATAGAAAGGAAGGCAATCATCAGGAATCGATACAATTACCTAACACTTTCCGTCCAAGACACCAAAGGGAAAGAAGGACGGGCTTAAAACAACGGCATCACAATCAAAACACTACAAACAGAAGACAAAAAAAGGACAGTCTTTTTCCCCAAAGAATTGGCCAAACGGCTATCAAAAAAAAAAAAAAAAAAAAAAAAAAAAAAAAAGAAAAGAAAAAGAAATCACCAGGACAAACATGCAAAGGCATACAATGAAAGAAATAGTAATTCACAGCAGAAGCACCGCCTTGGAACGGACAGTAAAAATTTTACTATTTTACTAGGGGCTTAAATCGATTTTACAGGGCTACAACCCGCGCTCTTATTTCTGCCGCGGTATACACAAGATATTTGTTCAGTCCGCGTGAAGGGCTTCTTACTCATCAGTGCAACATGTCCGAAAACATAAAAATCAAACAAATACCGAGATGAAACAACGAGGACTTGACAGCAAGAAATAACTGAGATGCTGAAGCAAAGGAAAATCAACAGCAGTACTTTGGTTGGCCCGACCGGAGCAGAGCATCAGGCACCAACCGACTTACTTAAAAGTCTTTAGGCAGAGCTGTCATAGTGCCTGAGGCCCGACCCACCGGCGTGCAACCAAAGAGGGAAGCAAAGTTATTAACCGTGATAGGGTTAACTGCAATACATGCAGTCTGTCGTATTGCATTTATGTTTACCCAATCTTTATATATCGAAGAATGATTTTACGAAATTGAGTGCTAAAATCATTGCAATCATATATTTTTCTGAATAACATACAATGACAGAAAGAGTAATAAACCTTTATTATAGTTTTCCTATTGACCGTTCCAAGGCGGTTCTTCTGTTGCAAATCTTCTTTGTTTGCGCGTGTGTAGTTTCATATGTGACGTTCGTGTTGTACTGAGTTGTTCCAAGTCTGTTTCAAATGGTTGCTGCCTGACTATCAATGTCAGTGGTCGGGTCCATCGTGGTCGGTCTTATTTTTCGTTTTGTTGTGTTTTGCCTTCTTATCGCCATTGAGCCCTTTGATTTATCTCATCAATGCGATGTTTCACAAATGAAGTAGAGGACCCTTATGCGAACCGAACGTATGTTTGTAATTTGGAGCTGCTTCAGAATCCAGTGTAAGGTTTCATGCAAAATGGAGTAAAATGGGGTAAAAACCCCGTCCCGTAGTAGTTTTGTTTCTTCTGCTGCCCGTTCCAATGCGGTTCCTCTGTTGCAGTTCGTTTTTGTATGTGTGTCGGTACTTTCGTATGTGGCATTAGGTTTGTCTTTGTTCATTGTTTTTCCTGCTTTTGGTGCCCCAAGAAGGCTGTACTTCGTGGTTATGGTATAGTTCGTATGAGTACGATCCAGGTTTGCTCAGTATGGATATTGCCAACAATAAGGAAGCTGTCTGTGAAATGCATCATGCATGGAAAACAAAAGAGTTGCTCTGCTTCTTACAGGATTGACGGTCCAATTTACTCAACTATGAAATTAAAATCGAGTTTATCTGCTGTTAAGTGTTTTCCTGCTAACACACACAAGTTAATTAAACGAAGTTTTGCAAATGTTGACATAAACTTTTATTAATTAGGATTTGATATGAGCGGGGTCACAACATTTCCTACAAGACTGCATGCGACAAGCGAATAATCAAATTAGCCTGTGCTTTCGCGCAGTGTGATCAGAGCTTCGCGGGCACTATTAGGGTACCAAGGATCTAAAGCGTCTTTAGGCGGACAGAGAAAACGCAGGCTGATTTACGTCTTCGCTAGGCACACATGCAACCTTGTAGACATGCTGTTTCCCGGCTCATATCAGACTGACGCAAGCCAGGCACTGAAAGTATTTTCAGAGGTTTCCCTAAGATAGGAGAATATACATATAACTTCCTGCTAGTAATAGGGAACATGATACCGATAAAGATGGTGAAGACTGAAACCAGCAAAAAGGTGTTCGGAAGTAAAGGGTTCTACTTGATAAAAACTTGACTGATTGGACAATAATAGATGAGACTGTTTGAAATTATTTCAGTTTTACGCACCCCCCCACCCAAAAAAAAAAAAAAAAAAAAAAAAAAAAAAAAAAAAAAAAAAAAAATAAAAAATAAAAAAAAAATTAAAAACTAAAAAACCCCTAAAAAAACAAAAAATAAAAAACAACAACAACAACAAAAAACAAACAAACAAAAAATAACAAAAAACAACAAAAAAAAAAAAAACAAAACAAAAAAAAAACAACAAAAAAAAACAAAAAAAAAAACAACACTGTCCGATGGCTTCACTTCAGGAAGCCAAAAAATGTTTTCTTGAGTGTAATTAGAATCGCCTCGATGAGGCGATTCTATTGAGTATAGTCAACAAACAGTTTCATAAAAAATAAGGAAATTTCCTTGAATATTTGTTTTCTTGAGCTATTGACAGATTTTCGTTGGGACTGAAAAAACGAGTTCGATTTAGCCATGGTAAACGAGCCATAGATGTTCGAGCTATTGAAGTTCAACTGTATTTTTCCAGTCTAAGGATAACCCTTAATCTGAGATCTTTGGGAATAAAGGAATAATGTGAGGGTCAGAATTTAGCCAGTGCTATACTAGAAGTCTATGGAAATGTAATTAGGTCCAGCCTTTTACAGCGATAAATAAATATACAGTAAAACTTGGATGACTCAAACACCAATGGCTCATTTACCTGCTACTGGTTTTGAGTCCCTACGAAATTCTTCCGATAGAAAACAAATATTTAGGGATTTTTTCTTACTTATCTTGAAATTGTATGTTGTGTGTATTCATTAGAATCGCCTCATCAATGCAATTCTAATGCGTACACTTAATATTTCATTATCACACCGTACAACCGGCGCCTTTGATTGCAGATGATTAACGAGAGGACAGATGTAAACATTGTCGAAATAAAAAGGGTGTACGAAGCAATCGGGCCGGCAAAAATCCAGAAGGAAAGCATTTGATTTTTATGCATTATGAAGATATTATTTAATGTTTGAAAACCCCGCAATAGTAATCTAATTAAGTTTCACTGCCACATAAGCTTATATAAGATGGTTGAATAAATATTTCCTGAAATTCGCACCGAAATCCGATTTTTGCTGAGGTCGTACTGCTCAGGTACAGCATCTGGTATTTTCTCTCATAAAACAATTTGCTATTATTCAACAGCACTTCTGCAAAATTAGGCGTTGCAGCTCGGATAAATAACGAACTTATACGCTTCCAAACGAATTAGGTGTCTGAAAAACGACTGCCTTTGTCTACAGACCAATTTTTATTTGGCAAACACACACGGTAGAGGAGAGAATTCGAAGGCTAACGTGGACGCAAGATCAGAATATCAGTTATGTCTTCCTGAAAAAAAAAGCGTTCTGACTGAGTTTGCCTTAATGCTTCGGTGTGAAATCAATGTAAGTTTTGAAAAAAAACTTTTTTGCCAGTATTTCCAGTTCATACAAAGTCAAAATATCAATTCCAGGAAGGTCAAATTGTAGATTATATGCGTCATTCTGGCGATTTGGAACCATATTTTATGGAGAGCTCAAACCGATTAATTACTGAAGTAAAAAGGGGGAAGGGGGAGTGGTGTGTGTGTATGGGCTGGGGGAGTGGGTGGGGTGGAGGGCTTGAGTTATATAATGTCATGACACCGGAAATTATATCAAGAAATTCGCTTCTTTAAAAAGAATCCGAATGAAAATGGCTGCTGCTTAATGCTGAACAGAGCAAAAAGTGTAAGTGAACTGCTCTTGTTTATTTCGTTATTACTGCAATGCAATATGAAGAAGATAAAATGTGACATGCAGCTACAAAATAACTGATATGATATGACAACTGAGGTTATGCTTAGCATAACCTCAGTTGTCATATCATATCAGTTATTGGCACTAGTTATATGACATCCAAAATTATGCTAAGAATTAATAAACAAACGACTGGAACGCCTTTATGATAGAGTTCGTTATAGCACGGTTGTCGATGTAAGACCACAGAATGTTGTACCCAAACAAAAATGTGTCGGTCATATAAAAATGATCATAAACGGTGAATTTGCTCTATTATCGATACATTTATGGTTTTGGTACATCAAAACTGTATGGTAGAGTTCGTTATAACATGACCACAAAATGTTGTACTCAAACAAAAATGTGTAGATCATATAGAAAATGACCGTAAACGGTCAATTTTCTATATTATATATACATTTTTGGAAAAACTTTTAACAAATGTCAAAATGATAAGGCCTAAATCGCTGCGTGAAATATCGCGAATAAAAGCTAATTGAAGTATCTGGTTTATGGTTGTTTTCATCTGATGTAGCTGATGGATCTAAAAGTAGAGACACATTAGTAAAATGAAACTCCATCGATGTTCCGTTGAACCTATCCACAAAGATTGAGATCCGTCTCTAATGTCACTGTATTCAGAGATTTCGCTACCCAAAATTAGATTGTTTTCAAACATGATTCTTAAAGTCAACAAAAGTACAGAAATATCAAAATGACAGAGGTTTCAAAATTATAGATAAACAATATACTATCAACTTCAACAATATATTATCCAAGAGCATTTGATTGCTTCACGAATTTATATTTCTTACGACAATTAAGGCACACATGTTCATACCAACCATTTCTTACGCGTTGTTTCCGTCAGCGGCTGTTATTTGGCATAACAAAAAAGTTCGTAGCTATTCTCAATATTTACAGTTGCTATGACAGTATTTTCTCAGAAAACGCACAATGTTGAAGACATTTTCAACACACAACTTCTGCATGTTTTTCGACATTAAATTGCCTGCCTAGGGTTTCCTTCGGCGTGGAGAGGTACAACGTAACACCATGGAGATTTTCTATCAATATGAATGTCAGTTACATAGTTATATAGCTCTGATAGTCTTTGAATTCCGTATCGACCTTAAGTCATCAACAGGACTTCAGCGCATTCAGCTTTTAATAAAAAGTCTCTAGCATAAGCTTCAGACCCCAACATTAGGTCTTCCAATAGACATTAGACCTCCAATAAGTCTTGATCTGCAGTAGACCTTGAGCCCACAGTAGACCGTGATCTCCGCTTAGGCATGGAGTCCTAATATAACTCAAACCCGCATGCCCCATAAACCTTCAGTACTTAATCATTGTGTGCTAAATCGCCAGAATGACGTTATATTCTACTCGTTGACCTTCTTGGAATTAATACTTTGACTTTGTATGAATTGGACATACGGACAAAAAGTTTTTCAAATCTTATATCAAGTTTAAACTGAAGCATTAGTGCAAACTCAGACAGAACGCCTTTTACTGGAAGAAACAAGTGACATTCTGATCTGCCGTCCACATTAGCCTTAAATTTTCTGTCCTCCGCCGTGCGTGTTAGCCAAATAAAAATTGGTCTGTAGGCAAAGGCAGTCGTTTTTCAGATACATGTACTTGCTGCGTTTGGAAGCATATAACTTCATTATTAAACCGAACTGCGACGCCAAATTTTACAGAAGTGCTGTTGAATAATTGCAAATTCTTTTTATGCAAAAGAAAATACCAGATTTTGTTCCTGAGAAGTACGAACCTAGCAGAAAACGGGTTTTGGGGCAAACTTCAGGAAACATTTTTTTTCGATCACCTCACATAGGCTTATGCGGCAGTGAAACTGAACCAGATTACTACTGCGGGGTCTTCAAACATTAAATAATATCCTCATAATGCATAAAAGGCGAATGCTTTCTTTCTGGATTTTTACCAGCACAATTTCTTCACATACCCTTTTTATGTCAACAATGTTCACAACTGTCGTCTCGTTAGTCATCTGTCGTCAAAGGCGCCGATTGTGTAGCGTGTGCAATACACATTCAAACCAAGCTTAAACGTTAGTAACTCTTGAACTAGATGGAAGAGGTTTTGAATATTCATATCTGCAGATTTCGTTCTATTATTCCAAAATTGTTTTTTTATAGCTGCTCTAATGGGTCTTTAACTATTAAGGTCGAACCTCAATCGCTCGAACACCGATCGCTCGTTTACCATGGCTAATTTGAACTCGTTTTTGAGTCTCTGCGAAATTCTTCCTGTAGCTCACGAAAATAATATTTAGGGAAATTTTCTTGTTTTACAATGAAATTGTATATTGTGTGTATTCATTAGACTCGCATCGAGGCGATTCTAATAAGAAAACTCAACATACAATTATTGTGTAGAAAAATCGAAAAACAATCTCTCAATTATCTCTCTATTTGGTTCCAGACCTGGCGCCATGACAAACCCTAAGTGGCTCGAATTACTCATATCTCGAACAAGTTTCAGTGGCCCCATGTTCGAGCCATTGAAGTTCGACTGTATTTTTGAATTTTCGTTTGTTGTCACAGGAAGTTCCTCAATAAAATCGCGACTGATTTTCTTTCTTTTATATGTTATTTCTTTCCAAGGTAAACACAGATTTTTTTGAGTCCTTTCGAGGTAATTTGGATGACTGCTGTGGGGCTTAAATCAGGCTTCATCATATTGAAGATTATATATCTTTTTATTTCCTTTGGGATCGACAAGCCCATTCTGGTTACTTTGAAAATCGAACACCGTTTAAGCCAGCGTTAGGGGGAGGGGTGGGGGTGGGAGTATGCAGCCTCGCTTAAGCCGGCGTTAGGGGGCATATGCAGCCTCGCTTAAGCCAGCGTTAGGGGCGTATGTAGCCTCACTTAAGCAAGCGTTAGGGGGCGTGTGCAGCCTCACTTAAGCCAGAGTTAGGGGGCGTATTCAGCCTTGCTTAAGCTTAAGCCGGCGTTAGGGGGTCGTATGCAGCATCGCAAACAGTATTGCTGCATATGAAGACTTCAATTTTTGTTCTTTTTTGTGTTCTTTGTTTTCAAGGGCAACCTTTTATTCTTTTATTCTAGAATTTTATTTATGTGCGTTCAACCCTCGGTCTTAGTTCTGATAATAACACATAAATTCCCGTCTGAACGGTTACATTAATATGTAAACAGAAATGCTGTTCCCCGGCTCAATTTATAGTCGCTTAACTGAATTTTCTAGAAAGTAGGTCTTGCGATTTGTCGCAAACAGTATTGCAAATTGTAAAGGTTATTTCTATTTGTTCAACGTATTTGTTGTTAGGTTATGGATAGTACAACTCAGTAGGTGGTTATCAAGTGACCCCGTCAAGCAGTCAATTTCTTTTAGGCATATGTGGATAGCGAAGGCCCACTTCAGCATAGGAATCGCGTAGTCATGACAAAGGCCTTCGTTGACGCTACTGTGCCCAGCTGAGAAGGACACTCAGGCCCTGATCAGACTGTGTGCCTGACAGAATTGTA
Organism: Anodontia alba; assembly: GCA_964016985.1. Classification (NCBI taxonomy): domain Eukaryota; kingdom Metazoa; phylum Mollusca; class Bivalvia; order Lucinida; family Lucinidae; genus Anodontia; species Anodontia alba. The sequence continues at coordinate 56,610,272 of OZ024832.1, read as the reverse complement.
CTGTCGCACATGTTTGAAGGCATTGTGTTCATTTGACACGGCCAAAATGTACAAGCCGTCCTGCTTTATCGTATTTACCTTAAGTCTTTGGACAGAAAGCTTAAATAATATTTTTATTAAAAAAAATACCGCTATGTTTTATTTGATGATAAAGCCATTACGAAAACACGCCTATTCAAATATATTGAAAATTTTACAACCAAAAAAGGAAAATTTTCAGATAAGACATTCCGATATCTTTCATATTTCTGCTCAAACATAGATTGTGGTACTCGTTAGAACCGCCTCGGCAACGCGGTTCTAACGAGTACCCATAATCTATGTATTTTTAGCAAAATAAGAAAAATAATGCATACCCCTGTATACCCCAGTTTTACTATATAAAAGTGGAATGTAAAGGGGTAAACATTATATAGGCGTGTTTTCGTGATGCATATACAGCGTGCTATTCAAGCTTAATCTTTTCAGTCGTGTAGACCAAAACAGATTCACAAACAGCGTAGAGCCACTTGTGATGGTTCTAAACGTGCCTTTTCGTCTTGCTCTACACTGTTTGCTATTTTGTTTTTAATGTTTGACCGAGACCACTATTTGGAACAATGGTTATGTCCAAATTAAAGGATGGAAAAGTCCACTTCAGGAACTCAGGAATGAAAGGATTGAAATGTATATGAGACTGAATACAGAATGGACCTATTACCTATGAAATCTTGATATCTCTGCTCAGATTGTTAAAGGAACTGACTGATCTGCATGCGTTGTGTTGGTATATGCCCAAAAAGCCTACCTTGTTTGGTTTGAGTAACAAGTCAAAACAAATTTAGGATTCCATGTCTGCGAGCAATGCATCACGAAAACATGCCTATATAATTTTGAACCCCTTAAACCCCACTTTTATATAATAAAACTGGGGTTTACAAGGGTATGCATTATTTTTCTTATTTTTGCTCAAAAGCATAGATTGTGGTACTCGTTAGAATCGCCTCGTCGAGGCGGCCCACAATTTATGTTTTGAGCAGCGTTATGAAAAATATCAGAATTTTTTATATGAAAATTTTCAACTTTTGGTGGTAAAATTTTCAGTATATTTGAATAGGCATGTTTTCGTAATGATACGACAAAAGCCTCATATGAGAACAGCTAGGCACACAGCATCTGCGTCTAGTCATGATCTCCTGTGATCATTTTCTGCTACATGATAAACTCTTAAAGTGCTAATCACAACTGCAGCAGACGGCAGTTTGACTTCATTTGTATTATACAAAGAAAATAAGACTTGAAATTACATGTGAATCGTCTGTCAGGCAGACGATTCACATGAAATGCCATGTCTTATTTTCCCTTGAAAATATTTATAATAATAATAATAATAATAATTATAATAATTATAATAATAATAATAATAATAAAATAAAAAAAAAAAACAGAATGCCATTTGCCGCAATTTTACTTTTGACGTTTAATGGTTAATATCCTGTGTGCGCGAGGAGTAAAGGTCAATGTTATAAGAAGCAGTCGCTATCCAAAGAAGTTCGACAAAATACTGGTATTTTTTTTCTGTCAACAGGCCTATAATTACAACCGCTTGATGATTATGAGACAAGTTTATTTTTAACGACAAAAACGAACAATGACATGACGAGTGCATTTAATTGTTAGACAGAACGATCTTTTAAGACTGAGTTTGTTTAATTGATCCTTCCAACCTTAAACAAATATCCTGGTAGTTTGTCCGGGTTTCTAGAAAATAAGTCGCATTGTGTTACATTGTAGGCATGTATAGATTGTAAAAGCTTTCTCAGCCAAGTTGAAAAGGGACATTATGCCATATACTGACAATGAACTCAAGGTCTTCATTGTCAGCTACAGAAACGTTGGTTGCTGTAGAATATGAGAGGTTGGGGGCGGGGGGGGGGGGGGGGGGCGGGGGGTTGTGGTAGGCGTGGGGGGATGCACACACAGCATTTCCTATTCAATTGCATGTGCGCCCTGCGAAGACTGATCAGCCTGTGCATTTGCGCAAGTCTGATCAGAGTCTTCGTCAGGCACTGTGGGTAGCGAACCACCATCCCATGTCACTCTAATCAAATGCATAAAAGCGCGGTACTTGCACCCCTGCAAAGCAGACATGATCGAGGCAGAAAGCAAATCGTGGAAACTGATGTCCAAAAAAAAAGTATGGTTCCCACGTACCTGTCCTGACTACCATCTCTTGAGATCTCTACATTGTACGGGCAATTTACAGGAGGCCAAACAGGCAAAACGTACAAAAGACAGTAACCAATTTACGTATCTATGCAATGCCATGAAATTTTCAGTTATTAAAAATAGAGAAAACTCCGAAAAGTGTGTCGCGATGCCAACTTATTTATTTTATCTATACATAAATTGATATGGTGCAAAGTCTGACAAAAATTATAAACTACGAAGCTTTAAAAACAGAAAAAGTCGTGAAAGTTAGCCTGATATTCTATACATAATTCGAAGCAAAACATTGTTATTGAACAAGACTTTTTGTTTTTCGTTAGAATTAAGACCAATAAAGGATGGTAGTCCCGAAAGGGCTTTCATAAATAAAATATTTCTAAGATCGTTGTAGGTGGAATATTTCAAAATTGCGTGGCCTCATACTGGCAATACATAAAACAAATTAGCCGGCACCAGTATTTCCTACGAGATTGCATTTGCGCCTAGCGAAGACCCAGATCAGACTGTGCATACGCACAGTCTGATCTGGGTCATCGCTGTGCATTCTTTGAGTGGCCAAGAATCAAAAGTGTCTTCAGGCTTCATTGTTCTATACGAATATTTTCTAAACGAAAAACCATAAGTACGAACGACCGAAAGACGTCTGGTAAAATTTAAAATGTGTCATTCAAAACGGTGTCATAAACTTGCAATCAAACGTCTCCTTGCAGGTTTATTGTAGCAGCCATATTGGACGAAAAATCAAACATTTTTTTTGGGTGTTAATCCATTTCTGCGTACCTTTTGATAAAGGCTATGGAAAACGGTAAAATGTTTATTTATCCGGGCTTCAGTCCTATATCAAAATAAATCATATATCTTTTCGATGCATGGGTTCGCTAAAATTGAGTACTAGAGTCCATACAAGTAGAGTGACTGGAATACTTCCCACGAGCTGAGCAAGATTCGAACCAACGATGTCCAGCCTGCAAGTCGAGTGCACTAATCCTTTGGCTCCCAAGCAACTGATTCAGTTGACGTATACAAATGACACAATTTTAAAAATATCCTAAGCGTTGTGGCATCATAACGCCCTGACTTTTTCCAGGGCAGATTCAGTGGGGGTTCGAGAGATTTAGTCAAACCCTAATCTTGAACCAAAATTTCATTTTCATAGGAAATTTTGGAAACATTTGATAAGTTTGGGAGCCGTATTTTTACTATAGGGATCAAACATGGTTTTTCATGCATTAACATTCGCCAGGTTCCGAGGGAGGTGTTGAAAACCCCGAGGCCGGAGGCCGCGGTTTTCAACACCTCCCTAGGGACCTGGCGAATGTTAATGCATTGAAAAACCATATTTGATCGCTACTATTGCATAAAAACTGAAAACATTTGCCACATTTCGCATTATTTCTTGCACTATGTTGTTTCGCATTTTCACCGATGTCTCGCGAACGTAATTCCCACTGACTATGCTCGTTCTAGGGCCGCCGGGCAGTACACATCTCGTAACGGCAGCAAATCTGTGGCCCCGGTACGATCATATTAAAAGTTGCCTAACCGTACATTAACAGCGCGTGAATTGCCTTGTTAATACACGGCTTTTCGCCGGTTAATGTACGGCTGTTAATAACGTTCGACACTGCTTTTTATGCAATAATTATTCACACCCCTTACGCTTGATATTTTTCTTTTTCAAGTCCATTTCACTAACTGCGAATTTGTGTTAAATTTGTTGGGCGAATGGCAAACAGTGTACCCAGATCAGACGCCGCGTTTTGTGGCGTCTGATCTTGGTACACTGTTTGTTCAGTCCTGTCTGTCCGAATACGTTGAGTAGGTACGGAGTTTTGATCAAATCGACCCCATTCAGAAATCATCCTGTATCCGCCCCTGCTTTTTACTACTTGTTGATGTGTCTAAAATCTGTTGGTCGAGTTATTTTGCTGCATCTGATCTAGGTCTACACTGCTTGCTCAGGCCTGTCTGTCTTAATAGTTAGGGTAAGTATGGTGCATGTTTTAATTTACAAATAACTCAACTTCGATGTGTGCAAGTAGCATTTTATTGACCGGCGCGGAAATCGCGCCGGTCTCTTAATATAGCTTTGGATTTTTATGTATGATAGACTTTTCGATTAGCTCACTGTGGATTTTTTATATTTGCCGGGATCGTCGGTTTGTGACGATCCCGGCAAATATAAAAATCTTATAAGAAACTGTGTTATAAATAGAGTAATGTCTATTTTATTTTCAATTCCAATCAAAAAAAAATTCATAAAGCTTAATAAAAGCAAACATTAAAGAATCACATTGTTTTTCTTTTTTATCTGTTACATTGAAAATGTATTAAACTTTAGTATACCCTTGTCCCATGTCTCTATGTAAACATGAACAAAATTTGCGCCGGCACTTAGACGTTTACGTCTAAATATTTTGTCTTATTTCACTTATCACTTCATGCTTACCTCGTCAATTGTAATATTCTCACGCGGAGAGATCTGTGGACTACTTTTTTGTGAATAACACTTTACATGCTGGGTAAAAATTGCAGCAGAAAGCATATTAAAATATTTTCTTACTTTTTCAGAAAATTGACTTTGCCATTTAATACGAGACAATTAATACAAATTATCTTCTTAGGAGACCATTTTCGTGAAATATCAAAGCCAAATTTCTGAAGAAATATGAATAAATATTTTACAATGTCGTCTGCTGGCATTTTACCTAGCATGGTAAGCGTCAAAAAAGACAACAAAAAATAAAGATTATTGCATTGCTTTGCATAGTAGTTTTGAAAAGACATGATTTCTGAGTTATCTGCTTCGTGGCAACATTGATCAGCCTGTCAATAATTGTGTAATTCTTATTGTCTGAGACTATATGGATTACTGATTTTTCAATGAGATAATCGATTCAGGTCCTTGTGCCACACAGCCTTTGGCCCTGAAAAAATAAAAGTCCACATTGCAGCAGTCATTTAGAGCTTGCCTTGGTCCATTTACGTCTGCTCTTTCAGCTCTATATAAACTGAGTAAAATGAATTAAAGGACAAAGACACATTTAGTTAGCATGTTCCTAGTCCCTGCTGGCGAAGATTCTGTACATGTATAAACGATTTTCTATTGATGCATGATTCCCGATGATATTAAAATCCCCCGCACGGAGTAATTGTTTATAGGTAGTTAAAACGACCTTAATGCTTACCATTCTGGGTAAATTTTTCAGCAGACGGAATGTTGAAATATTTTTCTTATTTTCCCCAGAAAACAGATTTTGACATTTCATGCAAATTGTCTCCAATGGAGACAATTTTCATGGAATATCAAATCCTGTTTTCTGGGAAAAATAAGAAAACATCACCATTTTGTCCTGTGTTGAATTTGCGCAGAGAATGGTGAAAGTTAATTCCAGTTATATTCTGTGATAATGTGGTTCAATCTGTAATGAACGAATATCGCTTAATGGTGAGTGGTAGCGTAGTGGTAAGGGCTACGAATCTGTACTTACAACAGACGGAGGAAGGTGGCATATTAGTATTTTTTCTCTACACTGTCATTCATTTTTCCACCGCCTTTCTCTATTTTTCCACCGCCTTTCTCTATTATTCTCTTTTCTCTTATCTACTAGCTCATATGTCCATTTTCTCCTTATTCTGGGAGACAAATATGACTCTCAGTGATCGACGTGTCGTTAAACAAGCTCAGTCAATCAGTCAATCAATCAATCAATTAATGACATTTCAAGCGAATCTCTGAGAGAGAGAGAGAGAGAGAGAGAGAGAGAGTTCTGGCAGGCGCATTTGCGCCACGAAAATTGATATCCTACCCGACGGATCATTCAGTGAAATCAAGAAGAAACAATAAAACGAAACGAACGTAGTGGTCTTGTGCTAAATACCCGTAACTACTGTTCAGCTGATTGTTGAGGGATTTTCAGTAATTGTAGTAATTTAATTATTCCATAGTGTTTGGTCTTCATTTTTGATATGGAATTTAAGGGAAATTTGTCCACTTTTAGGGAAGGCAACGCTGTTAAAATTTATTTTGCCACCAGTTCGAAAAGGGGTCGACTCTAAAAAGAAAGAATTTGTTTACTGAAAGGGCTTAGTGTTCCAGTTTTGCCTCCTTTGCACAATGGCAGAAATGCCAAGATTTTGTTTAATTGTCACTAGAACAAATGAATTTTATACCTACTCATCAATGTACTGTGACAACGTTACGTTATCGCTGAGCAACTAGAAGAACGTTGTGGCGTTACGTACATTAAAACATTGCGTCGATGAAGTCCAATTTATAGCCAGTGTTTATTCTTTACTACTATCAGTTTCTTTTATTCTCGCGATGTATTTAATTTAGGTTTGAAACATTTTATAATAACCTAGCCGAAGCACCTTCTGTATATTTAGTTTACAAACGCGGAAGCATTTGAAATTTAAGTTCTGTTTTACAGCAGGTGTCCAAATGGTATTTAAGGGTAATATTCTTGACATCCATTGCAGGTGAGTACAAAATTACGTTCTGTACGCTGCAGACATATCTTGGTTTACATAAAAAAACTTTCCCTTAAAATCGTTGCTGCCTGCCCCTATTATGAGCTTGCATCTTGTTTATTTTTAACGATTGCTTGAACTAGTAAAATTAGCTTTTGTCAGTAATGTTTTTAGGTTTGGGGGTTGGCGTTTGCTCTTAATAAAAATAGGTATGTTAGTTTTATTTTCTTGATCATATCTGGATTTCTAGGATTGTATGTTGAAAAGTACGTTATTATGTCGTTGTCTTGTTTGGTGTTCGGAATGAGTTCGTTTCTAGGAACTGGACCTGCATCAGTAATCCCATTTTCAATTAGTTTTATTGGATAGCCTCTGCTTAATAATGATTGCTTGAGCTCTTCAAATCCTACGTTTCTTAAATATACATTATATGTATGTGTGAAAAATTGGAAACAGAAAACAAAACAAAAAAAAAAACAAAAAACAAAAAAAAAAAAAAAAAAAAACAACAAAAAAACAGAAAAAAACAGAAACAAAAAATGAACAAAAAACAACAACAACAAAAAACAAACAAACAAAAAACAACAACAAAACAACAACAACAACAAAATACAAAAAAACAACAAAAAAAACAACAAAACAAATAAAAACAACAACAACAAAAAAAAAAAAAAACACATAAAAGGCAAGTTCTCTGGATTAACCCATTTATGTCGAGTGGACTCTTCTGGCTTATTCTTTGGGCAGGTCTATTTCCAATAGAAAGAATGTCTGGTTAATTTGTATTATTATCATGTTTAAAAGAAGTTCGTGTACACTGTATATAATGCATCTTCGGTGTACGATCTGGGTGTAACTATTCGTCAATATCCTTTTTATGGGCCGCCAGGCATAAAAGTGGTAACCTATTTAAGTTCCCTCCTTACGACATGCCTTTGAAATCTATTGCAAAGCACCTAGGTAGGGGCAATAAAAGTATTAGTGAGTGATACCACTTTGGTCGTGTTTTAGCTATGTCTTTAATGCAGGGCATGTTTGAATATAGGGATCAAACATGGTTTTTCGTGCACTAACATTCGCCATGTCCCGAGGGAGGTGTTGAAAACCGAGGCCGGAGGACGCGGTTTTCAACACCTCCCTAGGGACCTGGCGAATGTTAATGCATTGAAAAACCATGTTCGATCGCTATTATTGCATAAAAACTGAAAACATTTGCTACATTTTGCGTTATTTCTTGCACTATTTTGTTTTGCCTTTTCACCGATGTCTTGCGAATGCAATTTCCACGGACTATGCTCGTTCTAGGGCAGGGCTGTACACATCTCTTAACGAAAGCAAATCTGTGGCCCCGGTACGATCATATTGAAAATTGCGTAACCGTGCATTAACAGCGCATGAATTGAATTGTTAATACGCGGCTTTTCGCCGGTTAATGCACGGCTGTTAATAACGTGCGACACTGCTTTTTATGCAATTATAACGATTCTTGTCGTTTAATAGAATCGTGACTTTTGTTTTGAGAAATATTAAACAGGGCAACAACGATTTCAAAACGACCCTTAAGTTATAAAATATAGGAAATTAAATGAAAAGATTAATTAGGTTGATCGGAATTAGTTGTTAGCTTAAGAATATGTTCTAATTGAATTCGTATGTTGAGCACACGATCTGTTAAGATTAATGCCAGTATCCTCTCATATTTTGCTACGTGAATTAAAAGACAAACATTCAATTAAAAAAGAAATATAATCAAAAATAAACACATTTAACCCATTTATGCGTAGCGTCCCATAAAACGGATATTTGCAAACAGTGTAGCTGTAGATCAGACACCACAGAACGCGGCGTCTGATCAGGGTCTACTTTTTCTACGTTTTAATTAAATACAGGAATTTCTATTAACAATTTTAATATTAAAAACTAACCAGACACCCCTTCTGTTACAAATGAACCTGTCCAAAGAGTTAAGGTAAAAGAGTCCATTCAGCGTAAATGGGCTTACATGCTTATATGAAATCAAAATTTCGGTATCCGTTGGTCCTAACAAATGCAAGATAGTTCAGTAGGACAATTGGTCATGCGCCCAGCGGAGACTCAGATCAGCCAGTGCATCCGCGCAGTCTGATCAGAGTATTTGCAGGGCACGCTCTTTGTAACCAAGGATCCAAAGCGTCTTCAGGCTGATAGCAAAGTCTCTGATCAGCTCTGATCAGCGGATGCAATTTTGCAGCAATTTTGAAATGCTGGACCCGGCTAATATTATTATGATATAGAACTGAAACCATGATCTCAGTCTGAAGATATGAAAAGCCAACAGCCAACAGTATCCTAGCAGGCTGATCAGACGGTTTCCGCAGTCCGCATGCAGACGCTTTGCATTCATTGACGTTGTATTCATTGACATCCACCCAGTCTAATCCATGCCTTCATAGGGCATTCTGGGCATGGATTAGATTGGGTGCGTGTGCAGGGTGCGAGGGAGGCTGATCTGGTCTATGCTTGACGCACATGCAATCTTGTAGGAAATACTGCACCTCGGCTCAATTTCAAAAACTGACCCCTATTTCTGTCGAGAGTGAGATGAGATTAGCTCCTTAACAGAACACGCAAGGGTCACCTATGGCCCCTGATTGTCATGTCACGTCTGTCTGCGATGGATACTGTGATTAACATTTTCACTCCCGAGTTTCTGATGTCGACGCTTACATCTTTGAATTTGGACATTTCCATTATTAAAATCGGTATATCAATCAAAACTCGAAAATAGATTGGCAAGCACTGTAGATTCAGATGAGACGGCTCGTTACGAATTCGAACAAAGCAGGACTTAGAGTTGCGCGTGCGCGGAAGCGCCGTCTGGTGTGGACATCGCTTGTACATGTAATATATTCTTGTGCGTGGTCGTAGTGTTTTGAACATTACACTGTAATGCTAATTCAACAGGTTTACTATATAGCGCAGTTTGATGGCCGAGAGCAATTTGAAAACGGGTTTTATACAATCGAAAATCCAATGAGCAGAATCCCGGACCTTCGCGCTAATTTCTAAAATATGAGCCATTTTACCCATATTTTCGACGTAAATATGCCCCAGATGGAATTATAAGCAGTTTATTTTATTTTTGTGGATTTTATCGATGTGTAAACGCCAGCAAATCAATCGCAAACATAACATAAATGTCCGGGCTTTATTCAGTTTGTGAGTGAAACCACCGGCGTTTACACATCTGTAAAATCCACAGAATCAAAAATTCATTCCTATAACATCACAAAAAACATGCCTATACAATTTTGACCCCCTTAAACCCCACTTTTATACAGTAAAACTGGAGTTTACAGGGGTGTATACTATTTTTCGTATTTCTGCTCAAACACATAGATTGTTGGTACTCGTTAGCCTCGGTGATGCGGTTCTAACGAGTACCACAATCTATTTTTTTAACAGAATATGAAAAATATCAGATTTTTTATCTGAAAACTTTCAACATATTTGAATTGGCGTGCTTTCGTAATGATATAGAGAAGACAGGAATCGTTTTCAGGTCTTCACCATTAACGATGAAAACTTTTAACTAGGTAATGATCTGTTTTCTAATACATTAAAGCTTGGTATGCTGGGTAAATTTTTCAGCAGACGACATTTTGAAATATGTTTTTATGTTTCTAAGAAACTAGTCTTTAACATTCCATGCAAATTGTGCACTGCCGAGTAAAAGGAAACGAATTGATCGGAATGTCAAAGTCCGTTTTCTGGTAAACATAAAATATAATCAATTTGTCGTCTGATGAATTTACCCTGAGTGTGGTAAAGATTAATTAGGCAACTGCTATTCAGAGAAACCCTTCAGATTCCAAAGACGGAGACAGCGAATCAAATATGGAAGGTTATTGACTTGATGAATTCTAAACGAGGATAGATTTCATAGATTGCAATGATTTATCGAGAGTTCTTCCAAAGTAGGAACGATACTGTATCTACTCAATTGGGACAGGCAGACCTGGCCTTGAGGTTATAAAACTTTTTTTCATGCTCAACTCAGCTGAGCATGCAATTTTCTCTGCAAATAAATATGAAAATGCCAACAATATAGTTGGCATTTTCATATCTATCAGCGAAAATTTTTCTTGCTCAGCTATGTTTAGCAAGAAAGAATTAGCAATTGTCAATAATTTGAGGTTTATTATCAGGGCAAATTTCATGCTCAGCTGAGTGGAGCATGAAAAAAATAATAACCTCGGGGTCTGAGCAACCAGTGAAGACTCAGCTCAGACGCCGCAGAACACGGCGTATTATTAGTCTACACTGTTTCCCGCTCATCCAGTATTTTTGACATAGCAGCAGGTAGTAGAGTGGGGTTGTTATATTATATATGTGTTTCCGAAGACAGAATCTATAAATAATGAGATAGGGGTGCCAGGGACGGGAATAATTCAATTCCCAAACGGCAAAACAGGAAGATTGATATGAGCTGGAATGTCAGAAAACGTACCTTCGAACATGTGAGCCTAAAGAAGATTCTGATCCGCCTGCGCATTGTCTGGAACGGGAAAATGCCAATTCCCGAGCATTCAAATGAGCCACAACGGCCGAAAACGTACCTTTGAACACGTGAGCCCAGACGAGATTCAGATCAGTCTGCGCATAAGCACAGTCTGATCAGAATCTTCGCTGGGTGCATTTTGGATAGCCAAGATGCGGTTTCTTCATGCGGACAACGAAGACTCTGGTCAGACTGCGCGGATGCGCATGCTCATTTGAGTATTCGTTAGATGTACATGCAGGAAAGTACATTTTCTCAGGTGTGTACAGTGTTTACTGTAAATGTGCAGACACCATAACATACTTGTCCTAAAACGTAGTTGTGGTCATGGTGCCAAGCCATAAATCAATCTCATAAATCCGTAAACGAATGACGAATCAGAATGTTCAGACCAACAGACACGGACCCCAGAATAAAGGGTGTAATCAGGCGCCCGCGGATAGTAGGCATTACTTGGTAAGCACCACAGGCCTAAACGAAGGAAATGTAGGTAGAAGCGTATGTCCGGGATTTTGGGAGTCGACTTATGGCTTGTCATTGGAGTTGAGAAATCCATTTTACATCTACTACCAGTTCAATGAATATCAGTTGATATTTCTAAAATTGCCGGATGAGTGCAAACAGAGACCTGAGCAAAATGTTGACCGAAATCAGACGACGCAGAATGTAATCACGTTCTGTGGCGTCTGATTTGGGTCTGCACTGTATGTTCAAGAATCTCTTTCCAAACACTTAGAGTTACATGTAATACGACCAACTGTGCTCAGAATCAGAATTTTTAATGGTGATACGTCTGATGACATTCATTCACCAGGACCTGTGATATGGGGAGTTAGTCCCTCGCTCTCGCCAGAGAGGTTAACCGAGCCATACCATTCCCTGCAACTTCAACATACTTTCGAATCTGGAAGGGCATTCCAGTCTCTGACTGTTTGAGAGAAAAATGAGCTTTTATAAATGTACGTTTTTGCAGCGAAGTAATAAAAAGTCAATGAGAGATGATTTCTACTGCGCCCAATTGGGGAAGGGGGAGATGGTGGGTGGAGGGGGCGGGTGAGGATGGAGGATAAGATCATCTTTTGAAATGTTGGCAGCACCTAAAGACTTTGTACACAGGAATCAGTCTACTGTCTCTCCTCCTTTTCTTGACAGATTCCCATTTTAGTTGTTCCAGTATTCCAGTCATACTTTCAGTTTCAAAGCAGTAATTGCTAGTTATAAACCTAGCAGTCCTGTTCTGAACTTTTTCGATTTCTTGTTGAAAAATCACACCTTGGGGATCCAAAACACAGCTGTCACATTCCAAAACGGGGTGAACAAGTCCCCTATAAGCTGCCTCTTTTAAATTCCTGAGGACAGTGATAAAGATTTCGTCTCAGGAAACCAAGAGTTCTATTTGCCTTTGTACACATGTTGCTGATATGTGTATTCCATCTCAAGTCACGTATGATTCTTACTCCTAGGTATTTAATGGAATTCACATTTTCGACGACCGTACCCTCTTAAGTGTACGAAGCCTGAATCTTATTTGTTTTCTTCTTAGATGTCTGTATTATGTTGCATTTGACTGGCTGAAATCTCATTACCTAATTTTCTGGCCCAATATCCTAATCGATCTATATTTTTCTATTGTTTCACTGTGTCCTCTGAATATCTGATTTCACGATAGTAAACACAGTCGCCTGCGAAAAGTCCTATTTTAAGTGAATGTCTGTCAGGAAATATCATATATATACAGAGAGAACAATAATGGACCAAGAACGGTCCCTTGTAGGACGTATGATAAAACTGGAGCCAATTCCGAAGTTTCTTCCTTTTTACAACAGCTCTTTGTGTTCTGTAACAAAAAATAAATCTATCCACCTGAGTGTCTTTCCGCCAGTGCAATAACCAATTGCTTCATGAGGCGGGGTGTCAAAAGCCTCATCGAAGCCCAAAATAAATGTGTTGACCTGTCCTCTTTTATCCAAGATTTTTACCGAATCATTTATAACAGTGGTCAACTGAGTTTGACAACTGCGCCTTTTCCTAAATGCATGTTGTCTGTTGGACAAGAGCTGACATTCATCTAAGTGAGTCATGATATTTGAGCAAACTATATGTTCAAGCAATTTACATGGCACGCATGTAAAGGACACTGGGCGATAATTACTAGCAAGAGCCCTATTCCCTTTCTTAAAGAGGGGATAAATATTTGCGAGAAGCCATTCGGTGGGGATTTTACCCATATCAAGAGATTGTTGAAACAAATGTGCAAATACTGGACCTAGTTCATCTGCTAGCTTCTTTAGAACTCTAGGATGAAGTTCATTAGGTCCTACTGCTTTTGAGTGATTCAAACCTTTGAGTAACTTAATCATTCTTTCTAAAGACACCAAAAGTACTATCCATAAAAGGGCCGATATTCTGGTTAACGGAACCTCCTTGTACTCAGTTTTGTTGAACGCATCATTGAATTGACCAATTAGTTCCTCGGTCCTTTAACAGTCTAATTCTGCAGCTCAATTTCCTCCCCACTTTTAAAGGGGTGGAATACCTTGTCTGTATGTTTTTGACTATTTATGTATCTGTAGTAGTCTTTGGGATTTGCCTTTGCATCAATTACCAAGTTATTCACATACAAAACATGCTGCTGTTTTGATGTCAGCCTTTATTTCCCTTCTTAACGATTCAAATTTAGTCCGAAGTTTACCAATACCTGTCTTTTAGCCTTAGAATGAATTTTATTCCTTCTGCGAATCTTTCTTCTTATCTCTGGAGTGATCTAAGGAATCGAAGAGACAGACTTACTAGTTTTTGAGGGGATATGCTTATCAGCTGAAACATGAATGAATGAAGTTATTGAATTAAAGTTCTCCTGACTCCTGATCGAGCGTCCTATTGGCCGTTGAAGTACTTCTTCTTCGCAAATTTTAACGCATCCTTTCTGATAGTTTTAAAGTCACATCTCTGATATGAATACAATTTCCTCCAATTTTTCTTTATATGTGGAATAAAGATTCTCAAAAAACCCTGAAACAATGTCGTAATCACTAAATTTGTCTGGAGAGTATATTTCCTGAAACTGACTCGGTAAAGAGGTAAGAATCGTCCAAGGTTTTTTATCACGAGTGGGAAAGTGTATCATTTGTCCCAAGCCATGATCATCCATAATGTCAAGTAAGATTTGTCCTTCGAACTGACTTAGTATGGTACTAGACTTGCTAAGCCTAGCAGGCCAGACAATTTCTGTGGTTGAAGTCACCTACATAAACTGATGGAAGGTTTTTACTCTTATGCTGAGACTTAATATGATCAAGCTGATCTCGAAACATGATGTCTTCGACAGTCCATTTGGCTTTCGACATAAAAAGAAGATTTGATTGCAAATATTTTTACCCAAACTGATTCAGAGATATTTTCCAATTCGATGATTGGCATGTGAGAGATGTCTCTATGAATAAGTAGCATCACCCCACCACCATGAGCATTTCTATCACAAGTACATACAAGTTTCTGGGAACAGTTTAGAAGTTGTAATTGTGCTGTCAATCTTCTTTTCTTAAATAACCACAAAATGTGGTTGGTGAGCATCTAGAAAAGCCAAAAGTTCGAGGATTTTGCCTCTGATACCATTGATGTTTATCCTGCAATTTCAATTTTTTAATAGAACTGGGCTTAGTTGTGTCAGGGGTTAGGGATTATCTCTTTTTAACCTTGTCAGAGGCTCAAGTCTATCTTGATTTTCCAGTTCAATGAGTTCAATGAAAAAAAAAGAGTCAGAGACGTTCAAAACCTCTCATCTTGGGCATATCCATGAGCAGTTGGAGCATCCGAAATGAAAGAACATTCATTATTGCATAAAAAGCAGTGTCGCACGTTATTAACAGCCGTGCATTAACCGGCGAAAAGCCATGCATTAACAAGGCAATTCACGCGCTGTTAATGCACGGCTGCGCAACTTTCAATTTGCCTGTACCGGGGCCACAGAATTGCTGTTGTCTCGAGATATGTTCTGCCCGGCCCTAGAACGAGCATAGTCCTAGGAAATCACGTTCGCGAGACATCGGTGAAAAGGCGAAACAAAATAGTGCAAGAAATAACGCGAAATTTAGCAAATGTTTTCAGTTTTTATGCAATAATAGCAATCGAACATGGTTTTTCAATGCAACCGAGGCCGATTAACATTCGCCATGTCCCTTGGAAGGTGTTGAAAACCGATGCCTTCGGCCTCGGTTTTCAACACCTTCCAAGGGACCTGGCGAGTGTTAATGCATGAAAAACCATGTTTGATCCCGATAGTGTGGATCATTATTTCACATCGGTCATACTGAATTGGCGTATAGCCGTTTAAACAGCACAACTGCACAGGCCATAGTCAGCTTTTCCAAGTTCCAACTCCAGATTCAAGTTCCAGCAATTGGTTCGTATCATATATGAAAGCGCTTTCACAGTTTTCACATTCGACCCATTTCTCCGAAGCTTTGCAGTACTTTTTGCAGAAGCCGCAGCGATGTCTTGGACCGGGGTTAGTTTCGATGTCCTCGGCAAAGATAAGAATAACCATCAGGTTTGTTCCATTTGAGGAAGTTACTTAAGGCCTCTGAGCTCAAACCAAGAAAGTCGACTTTATCGCATATGAGGGCTTAGAAGGCCAGCTACAATGTGACTGCATCATTGAATTTGAAGACAGATGTCATATTGGGCGGGGACCACGCTCCTCGCATGATGTTTCTCAGGAGCAACGTTGTCTTTAAATCCCAGGTCTGCAATCTATTGCTTTACCTCTGTCGTGTGCTTTTTGATGACTGATTAGACCAATCTTAGCTCTGAACTGTCTTTTGCATATTGTGACAAAGTTTCTTCGGATGGTGGTGCACTGGGTCTGGTTCTTCGCTGTTGGCGCTTTCTGTCAGCTTCGCAGATCCTCTTTGCTTCGTTATCATCTCCTTTTCTGATGAGACAACGCCCTTTTACTCGATCATGTGCAGTCTCTTCCCAGGACGCTGCTCGCATGTGATGCGTAATACACGAAAAGAACCTTAATGCAATTTGCAGACAACGCAGGCCCTGATCAGCCTGCACGATTTTATTGCCTTTATACAGGCGCTATGCAAGAGATATTAAAGGTGTGTCATGGTGGTGATTATGAGATCCGGCAGGTTGTGGTAAAGAGGCCTTCTGAGGGGTAATGAAAACTTTGGAGGGGATATTACTTATGGATCAGATATATAAGCCAGTATCAAATTTCCCGTAATTTCCCAGATTCTCTAAACTGTTTCAGGAGTCGAGCGGTCGGAAAATATTCGGACTTTTCAAGCCACGCGCAGCTACCTACACATTTTATACATGAGCGAAAACAACATCTTATCGCATATAAATCGGTCAGTTTATTTTTAATGAGAAGTGTTTATACACGAAGTTTTGAGCACGTTAACGAGGAAGGTATTAGGGATACCATGGACTCTAAGCTTGAGGAACAGAGGTCTATAATAAAATCCCTGTTTTTAGAGGGTGACAAACCTTGCCACATTTTCAAAAAATGCAGACTTTTTTTTCTAAAGCTATATATACCGTTCAACCTTTTATAGCTGAGTTTTAGGAGGGCAGAGCAAGTGTGAGGGACAAGCCTAGGCAAGAGAGATCCGCCGAGACAGTGGCGAATGTTGAAGTTTTTGCGAACAAAGATCGCAGAGTGACATTGCAGGAGGCAGCTTATCAATTTAGCATCGGTAAAGCGTCTGCAAATCCGATTTTACACGAAAACATAGGTGTGAGCAAGGTTTGTGCTAGGCGGGTGCTGAAACAGCTGACAGAAGACCAAAAAGCATTCAGGGTGACCATAGCAAAAGAACATTTTGGGTATTTTGATCACGATGGAAATAAGTTTTTGAACTATAATGTCACTGGGGCTGAAATGTGGGTTCATCATGCTGAACCTGAAACAAAAACTCAGTCGAAGCCGTGGAAATTAGTTTGTTCCCCACTTCCAAAGACGTTGAAGCTGGCTTCATCTGCTGGCAAGGTTATGCTGGTTGCTTTTGGGGATTCACGTGGAATAACGCTGGCCCATTTCGAACTGTGACTGCATAAATACTATTCAGAGG
This sequence comes from Anodontia alba, assembly GCA_964016985.1. Taxonomy (NCBI): domain Eukaryota; kingdom Metazoa; phylum Mollusca; class Bivalvia; order Lucinida; family Lucinidae; genus Anodontia; species Anodontia alba. Next base: position 56,592,965 of record OZ024832.1, on the reverse strand, counting down.
TAGTTTTGAAAAAAAGAAATAAAAAAAAAAAAAAAAAAAAAGAAAAACTGAAATAGTTGCGTCCCAGGCTAGCCCAGAAAAATGTTCTTCATTTGCATGAGGATGTCCCCTATCATACTGCCTTATCTACAGTTGAACTTGTCAACTCTTTCAAGTGGCAATATATGCCCCACCCTCCATACAGCCCAGACCTTTTCCCCTGCGACTTTTACTTTTTTTCCAGAACTGAAAAAAAGGCTCGCTGGAAACTAATATGAGACCAGGGCGGCTTCGATTACAGCTATAAATCGGTACCCCAGCAGTAGGTCTACTTCATGGTTTGCCGAGGGAATACTAAAGGTCCCGCGAAGATGGCAAAAGTGTATAGACGTAGAAGGGAAACTTTGAAAAAGAATAAAAAAGTTTTATTCTGTGTTTGTTTATTTGTTTTTAAATAAATATTTAACGGTTTTTCAGAAAGAGAAAATCTCCGAATGTTTTCCGACCGCCCCTCGTACAATATATATTTTCATTTGTGTATTTCTGTTTCTGTGAAATAGGTGCGTAAAAATTCTGTTATTTGAAACCTAATACCTTCTAATCGACCGTTAGCTGGAATAGCAAGGCGATTCCATTTCCTGAAACCAATGTCAGTAAAATTAATAAATACATGTAAACCGTATCAAGCAAAACAGGGCCTCTGCGCATGTGCGAAGAGCAAAGAAGCAGATTACCCTGCGCATCCATTCATCTGAATATCGCCGCCCTGTGTGTTCGTACAGAAATCCTGGATTCTTAAAAATCTACGGACGGAGACCGAATGCTCTGATCAGATTATGCAGAAGCGGAGACTGGTCTGGACGTTCGCACTTCCAATACGGTTTACGGCCTGTTTTTACCTGCGCGACAAGAATTTAAGGTAATATCCCGTATTACTCCGTTAGAACGTGTTACAATTAATTACAGATAAATGAACCTGATAGTTTAACGCTTAGTATGATGGGTAAATAATTAAGCAGACATCGTTTCGAAACATTTTTTCTCATTTTTTTAAGCAAGTAGGCTTTGACATTTCATGCAAATTGTCTCCCTAGGAGACAATTTGCATGAAATGTCGAAGCCTATTTTCCGGGGAAAATAAGAAAATATTTTTTTTTGTATGCTGGATTTGCCTATAGTGATAACGTTTACTTGGGAAATCGACAGAAAGAAAGTTCCCTGGTGGCTGGTTAGTATTCAGAAGGAAAAACTCTAACGAATCCCCAAAAAGAACAAAATATCCTCATTCTTATGAATGCCTAAAACGTATTGTTTGGTGCAAAAAGAACAAAATATCCTCATTCTTATGAATGCCTAAAACGTATTGTTTGGTGCAAAAAAATATGAATGCCCAAAAACGTATTTTAGTGCAAAAATAAGAAATGTTGCTATTCTAATGAATGCCAAAAGCGCATAAATTGGAACAAAAATAACAAAATATCCATATCTAATGAGTTCCCAAACCACATGATTTGGTGCAAAAATTACAAAATATGCAAAAATGGGTTTAAAACATTGCTCAGCATAGTGAGAAAAAGCTCTATTTAAGGACAAGTATGTAAACCAATTTATGCCGAATGGACTCTCCTACCTCAACTTTTTGGACGTGTTCATTACCAATGGAAGGGGTGTCTGGGTAGTTTTAATTATCACAGTTTTATAGAAATTCCTGCATTAAATGCAAATAGTGTAGACCCTGATCAGGAGTCATATCTGGATGTACATTGTTTGCAAGTGTCACTTTTATGGGTCGCTAGGCAAAAATTGGTTAAAGTGTCCGAACAATTTTAGATAAATCTGATAAATATTGGGTTTCAAAATTTACCCTAATCTTTCTTTTTGCTATATACTTCTCTTAAAATTTCAACATTCCATTTACTATCTGTGAATGTTCGTGAAATTGCTGGATGCGTGGCAAACAGTGTGCACCTTGATTAGAAGCCGCGTTCTGTAGCTTAAGATTAAACACGGTAATTTGTTTAAATGGAAAACCCAAAAGAAATCTTGAACCCTCTATTTAGATCATCTTGGATCCGCCCCTTAGGCCTTTGTTCGTCAATACATTTTTCAGTATCCAGTGAGTCTGCAAGCGACAATGAAAGCGCAGACCGGATTTCGAGCATGCGCAAATTGTTCAGGGCATATGTCATAAAGGCCGTTTTCGTCCATTGCGCTTCAAAAACTTTGTGAGTGCGTTTAATTAGCTCCATTTAAATAATCCTGGATACGCCCCTGAAGCATCGATACATTCTGCAATATCCAATGATTCTGCAAGTACTGTGTTTTCAACATCGTTTAGAAAGTCGTGTTTTTGCTTTGCGCTTTACATGGCAGAAGTAAATTTGCAAACTTTTGTCATGATTGAATTCAAACCATTTGTTGTAACTACCTATGCACAAAAAGTTATATTCTAGTCATTGGTGTTTAAAAACCAAATACTTTCAATTTTTTCCATAGATGAATGCAAATTAAGTAGAAATCTGTAGGAAAGGTAACATGGAGGCAGATTTTCAACAAGTTCCGCTTGTTCAATTTTTCTGAAATTTTCATAATATTGTAAATTCAGCATAGAACAGTAAAAACGTTTTCTTAGACAAAAATTCCAAACAAACTCACTGTAGAAATCGCGTAGGTCAGACCAATATTTGGCCGTAAATTTAATTTTATGGTAAATATTTGAGAACAAAACACATAAACAGAAAAGATAAATGGTCAATCAGAAAAAAAAATATGTTCACTTAAACTAAAACGCCGGGCAATAAATGTCTTTCCGAGTGATGTCAAAAGGACAGTATTCCAGCTTGTGAGAATCGGCTGTTCTGGACGGTAATAAAAGTCGTTTCCGTCCTTTGCGGTTCAAATACATTGCTGGTATCTTTTCGTGTTACGCTTCAAATACATTGCGGGTACCTTTTAACTACGTCATACTCGACTGATAAACATTGTGAATTAATCAGAGCACAGCTATTGATAGCGTTTATTGCTAATAAAATCTCCATTAGCAGATAAGACTGGCAGCAAAATTTAACAGCCACAGAATTGAACTATTTGAATTCAAATAAGAATATGATGTTATTGATCTCTTGATGATTGATTCAGAACCTGATGAATTGTATCTGTATTACACTATATAATCGATAAGTGATGCTTGGCACGGGAACGGGTCCCTGATCGCTTTGGTTAACAGCGTAGGCTCTGATCAGCCTGCGCATCCGCGCAGTCTGATCAGGGCTGCGCTGTCCGCTAACAGAATCAGTGGATGTTGTACAGACAACCCTCTTTATATCGACACTCGATACAACGACAAAATTCGTTATAATGGCAATTTGAATGTCACGAACTTCGCTCAAGAGGTGACGGTTATTCAGAAATTATGCAAAAACATTGCATAAAATCTTCAAGCAACATATTTTTTGGATATTTGTTAGAATCGCCTCAGAGAGGCGATTCTAACAAATGTCCAAAACATATGTTGTATGATGAAATAAGAATAAAACAATGCCTTTCTCACATATTATTTTATCCATTAAGGATTCTTTACAACAGCAAATTCTTTATAATGGCAACAGTTTTGGGAACAAATGCTGTCGTGGCAACGAGGGTTCACTGTAGAAGATATCGAAGAACAGCGAAGGGCCTGACCAGACACGCTGATAGGAAAGGACCCTTTTTGCACGGTACGCGTTATTTATATCTCATCAATAACGATGCTTTATTTAGTGCAACCAACGTGGTACTTAATCATTTTGAGGATGGATTGCACAGTTCCGTGACATATTCTTGTGTGTGAACTTTTCCGGGGGTTGTCGTACACCTAACAGCTGTTGAAATATTGATAATGTTTGAGCTCTTGTTTTAGTTTTTTTTTAAGTTTGAAGGTTTTACTGTATCATTCCTATCACGACAGCGATGACCTTTATTTTACTTTATAAATTTAGTAACTGGATTCTAGGGATGACTCGATAAATGAAGCATTTCCTTTTATAGTTTGGTTTCAAACCTAAGAAATAAGTTATGAAACAGTATATATGTCCTGGAAGTGCCACAAACAGGGAATATAACCTACCAGCATCACCAAGAGAAAGAGTAAACAAACTGATTATAAGGATCTATCATTGGTGTGAGGGATAGATAGAAAAATCCGTGTCGAGGATCAATTTCTGTCATCACGAGGCTTGCCGATTGAAGCCAGACTGTAATCGCGAAGGACGGATTTTCTATCTACCCCTCACACTCATATGATAGATTCTTTTTCTTACACGCCTTTCACGTCTGAACGTAGATCTTCTAATAATGCAGTCACATCGATTGCTGACGTCCGCCATATTGTGATAACATTACTGTGGCGTTTATTTGACGTCATAACGTTCAGTGACGTAAACCTTAACGATGGTGTAGGTGACGTCCATTACAACCAGTGCACATGTATCAAACATGCGAGACTTCTCGATTTGTATCTTACCCCGAGTAGGATAATCTGGATAGGATAAGAATTTCTATCCCAGGGTTAAATCCAGGATTTCCTTATCTGGTGTGCAAGAAGTATAGTATACATGCGTAGGAAGTGAAACAACCAAAGAAATAGCCTTTCAATGATACCAAAGGGTAGACTGGCTCCAGTCTCCGGTGACTAAATATTGTTTCTTATGATCCTGTTGATAATCCACTAAAATACAACCAAAAGGCTGGTCAGTAGTTACCTGTAATCCTGTAATTTAAACAAACAGTGCACCCTGGTCAGACACCGCGTTCTGCGACGTCTGATCTGGGTCTGCACTGTTCGCCAATGTCTCAGTCCAGGTTTTACAGATAACCCTCTTTACACGGCAGTGACAAGAATAGCGCGGGTATACATAACCTTTACCTGGATTTCGTATAAATTCGCGGTTTGATTTCATTGATCAACGATAATCACGTGGACAACAGCCATAAGGAATTTTTTTATCTATGTATACTTAGGATCGATTGTAAACAATTGGTCCAAATCAGTATTCAGGGTAAAGCAAATCACTTTTCCGCGCTGTCAATAAAATGTCCCAGAGGAATTACTGTCGTGTTGGACCTACGCATATCATTTCTACCTCAAAATATTATTGTCATTATTGACGTTGTATACATTACACATCATTTTCATTTCAACACCAACGCTTGTATTGTACTCGAACAACGACATCAAGTCCCAGTAGATTTTGCATTGACATTTCAGTATTGTCTGACCAAAGTAATGGTCAGAGAGTATTCATGCATTTATGACCCGGAACATCCGAAAGCGTATATTCGGACATGTGCGCCCAGCGCAGATTCAGATCAGACTGCGCATTCGCGCAGTCTGATCAGAATCTTCAATGGACGCATTTTGGATAGCTAAACCCAGCTAGCATTCTACGTAAATCTACATCGGGCCGTCATCGGCCCGTCAGCTACCCTGACGGGCCGATGACGGCCCGATATAGATTTATGTAGAATGCTGACTGGGAAGCTGCAAAGTTTCTTCTTGCGGACAACGAAGATTGATCAGCCTGCGCGGATGCGTAGGCTGATTTGAATCTTCATTGGATGCACATGTCAGAAGATTGGATTTCTTACGCTGACTCTCTTCTAATGTACAGCGTCATATGTGGCCTACGTCATATATAGCATTAAAGTCTTATAATCAATATGAAAAATCGCTCTTTCAAATTTGTAAGTCGTTGTTGCTGTTCTTTTCTTTTTTTTCTGAAGAGAAATACATGTTCGTCGAAGGTAGCAAGGATCAAGTATTTAAGTTTGTACATCACTAAAACATACCTATATAGTTTTGACCCATTTAACCCCACTTTTATATAATAAAACTGGGATTTATAGGAGTATACATTATTTTCTTATTTCTGCTCAAAAACATAGATTGTTGGTACTCATTAGAACCGCATCGCCGAGGCGGTTCTAACGAGTACCCACGATCTAAGTTTTGAGCAGAAATATGAAAAAGTTCAGAGTTTTTTATCTGAAAATTTTCAGTTTTTGGAGGTGAAATTTTCTATATATTTGAATAGGTGTGTTTTCGTGATGAGATTTGGTTTAAACATATTTCATTCTGATTTTCATTTGACATGAAACAAACATGTTTAAAGGATTTGTATGAAAACTATATGCTTATATGATTCCTTTTCCCAGTTACATAAGTAGTTGTACGGAGTAAAGGCAAGTCTTATATAGAGTGTGACATGTATAGTGCTATGAAGTGCTGCGTTATATAATACAGTCGACTCTCCTTATCTCGAAGTCCACGGGACTCTCTGAAATACTTCGTAATATCTGTGCATCCGTGGCATATCTGATTTGCAGAATTGAGGAAAAAATAAATCAAACAACCACATTCCAGTGAATATGTAATTTGACTCCTAAAGTTTGAGATACATTGAAAATATTGTGAAAAAGAGGAGCAATTCCTCCGCTTTTCTACACTATTTTATTACCTGTTTTGCACTTCGAGATAAGCGGGTTTTTCGAGATAAGCGAAGCCGAGATAACGAGAGTCGACTGTATGTTAATACAAGTGATAAATGTTTGCATGGTATCAAAAATTTACATAGATTTGATGTACAGCCATTGCAGAGAGCATTAGCACATGCTTCTGTTTCATTGCCAGATACGTGAAAGTTGTTAGCCATGAAATATGACAGAACATCAAATCTGCAAAACGTGCTTTAAAAATCTTGATTCTTCATTACACTTATTCTGTTTCTCATCAAAACAGTTTAAGGAAAACAAAACAACAGCCTACCAGTTCAAACAGAAGCTTTGCACTACAGTAAACCCTCGTTATACTGACAACATTTGTTCCCAAAGATGTTACCATTAAAATGAATTTGCTTTTGTAAAGAATCCTAAAGGGACAGAATGATACGTAAAAAAGACCTTGTTTTATTCTTATTTCCTCATAGAATATATGTTTTGGATATTTGTTAGAATTGCCTCTTTGAGGCGATTCTAACATATATCCAAAGCATATGTTGCTTGAAGTTTTAATGCAATATTCTTGCATAATGCCGCATTAACTGTTACCTCCTGAGCTAAGGTTTTGTGACGGTCAAAATGTCATTATAACGAAATTGTCGTTGTATCGAGTGTCGGTATAAAGAGGGTTGACCTGGCTGTACTTGCTTAAGCATTGTTTTTTTATTATTCTGTAGGTTACCCGCCTTGGTATATGTAGTTGGCCAGGTAAGGTTGTGGTCAGACGTAGCAAAATCACAAGCTGATCTTTACTTTTGCTATTTTCGTTTTCTTTGGTGTGGTCTTTCTTTCTAAAGGATCAGTTTATTTACACTCACTACAGCTGGTATTAAGTGCCGTGTGGCGCCCGTAAATATACCACGTACTTCACAATAACGTAATTTATGCTATAAGTCCCCGTTTGGATCAATAAGCCCATTTAGATATATTCGAAAGAATATCGCTCAAATTGGTGATAGGAGGCGTGATCAGTGTTGTTATTTATATCACAGCTCATAAACAGATTCAATACTACCATACCGTTTTCGTTTTCTGTGGTGTGCTATTTGCTATCAAATGATTCATTTTCCTCAAAATTTATTTACCTACACTACAGTTGGTGTTTGTTAACGAGTGGCGGCCGTAAAGCGTTACCCCATTTTTCACAACAGTTATATTTAAACTTTCTGCTCTTTTGGGATCAATGAACCCATTAAAATGTATTTTAGATAGAATATCGCTTAAGTCGATGCTAGGAGCCATGCACAGAGTTGCCTCAGACAGTCACAACGACAGCAAGTCCTATTAACATTGTCTTATGAGTCACATGTAAGTCAGTAAAATCGATTACAACCCCGATAGTTTTTACTACTGGTCATTCTAAGGCGTATGTTCTATTGTTTTGTTCTTCGTTTGTTTGGTCTTTTAGCTGCTCACTTCGGGGCGTTTTTCATGTTTGTCCTGTTCATTGTTCAGTGAGGTTTTGATGGATTTGCTAAACATTGTGATCACCTCGTTGGGAAAGAGAGAGCTGGTTACATGACTTTTCTTTGGTTTGCGGCATTAGTACTGTCTATCATGGTTTGTTGGCTCATTTTCCTTGTTTTCCAAGTTTTTCGGTGCTTTGCTGGTGAAAGTACAGGAAAACTGTGATCTCTGCAACAAACAGCTGTACACGTTGTCAGAGCAGGTTATAGTGAAAATAAACAAATGTTTGTTTTATGCTTGCTGATTGAATAATTTCCTGATATAGTAAGTGTAAGGTTGTAAAAGACAAACCATAATTTCTAACTTCTTGAGCTTGCTTCATGATCAATACATGTATTTACTCCAAATATTCAGACATCTTAAATCATTCACTAAATTTGCAACACGTCCAGTTCAGCTGGGTGGATGTGTCTAAATCCTGATGTCTGGTAAATATTGTAGATTCTGATCAGACGCTGCGCTCTGCTGCGTCTCATTAGAACATATTCCGAAGTAAGGATCTTTTTGGAAATACAGAACAAATAAAACATAAAGGCAAATATATAATAGCAGACTCTGTTTGATTGAGTCTGTTATTGAGGAACAACAAACAAAAAATACAACATCCCTCACATATAATCAATGTACTAAATAGTTCCAAAGGACCAGAAAATTTAATAATACATATACATAGCTCAAGATACTACGAGTATCCAAGAAATCCTCATCAGTGTATACTTCTGGATCTAAAGGCCATAAATCACATACCTTGAAACTATTTAGTGTCTTCTCTGGCAAGGCTGTCCTTAAATGAGAAAAAAAATGTTATGTTTAAGCAAGGTATACAGTTCAAACTTTAAATTAAAGACAAAAGCCAAAACGCTAAAATTTAAGATAGACGCCAGATGTAGTATGAGATAGATTTACAGAATCGAAACCTCTCTCCCTCTCTCTCTCTCTCTCTCTCTCTCTGTGTAAAGGTCATCCGTCGAGAATTGGGTTCATAATGAACAGGAAAGACCCCGGAAACTCAAAGGGCGAAGTCTGATTCATCTCCGATTGGGTATTTCCAATTACTGATGAACCCCAATTTCGAGGCAGATGACAGAAATACGCATTGAAAAGTGACGTTTAAATGGAAAAAAAGAAATTATTCAATTAAATACATTATTTCATTTAAATTGTTCTATTCACGGAGAGTTCGGGAGGATGACTTGAAAGACAAATCAAATCTTCGAATCTCACAACAAACAACAAGATATAATCAACGTCTTATTTTTATCATAGATTATCATGTTATATCTGTCAAAGTATATTTAAGAGTCTTCATATTAGCTTCACTCATTTTGAAAGGTATACAATAGCTTATCAGCCCATGAAAAAGACAGACAGAGGCTGATCAATCATTGTGCAATATATGCTTAGAATCTCAATCAGATCTTTGCTTAACGTGTAAGCACTAGACATGAAATGCCACCATGATACTGACTGCGGCACTTTTAAATGCACTCTAAAGGGATTTGAAGTATGTGCGATCCAATGGCTGCATCGTGGGTGCTGTATGGAGGTTACGTCAGTAAATGGATTCCATTTGCTCGACATAATTCTACCGCTGCCAATGACTAATGACTGTGATGACCGCCGAGTAATATAATATAAGAATTATCTGGTGAACGCAGAGCAAACTTCACGAAGCCATTTCAGAAAGAGTTCTTGATCTACCCACCTACTAGCACTGGCATTACCCGCACCTTGAGGAGGGACACCGTTCATGGGGCTTTCTGTCATTCTTTTCCCGGGGAATATATACTTTGGTGATGGGAAACACACCTGCTGCATTGCAGGCACACATTATGAACATAATTACTAATGTCCCACGTTCAGAGCTGGTGATTTTACCCACACTACGAAAGCGCAATACCGTTACTATTCCCTAAGGTTTTGTATAGTCTTAAGGCCTTTTACGTCTACATTCCAAACTCTAGATGGGGGAAGGTATCGCCCCTCTAAAAGTTACTTGTAAAGGCCAAAGAAATTATCAACTTGTCTTTTATTAAAGCCTTAAGCACCGGCAATACTGGTACCTTGATCATGCCGCACTCATACCATGACGCATCATGAATCTCTGAACCCAGTCTTTTCCTGCCATTTGTTTGTTCATATTAAAAGGATGCTGAATTTTTGTCTTTTCGGTCAGATCAAATGGAGTTTCCTTATGTCTCTGAAAATCAGCCCAAACATCTTTCTGTCCATTCAGTTATATTGGATTTTAGATCCAATTTAACATTGGCAGGGCATTTTTGGTAACAACCCATATTCAGAGTCCTTGGCTGCTGTACAAGACGGTCCCTGTAGCGACACAAAGTTCGAGCCGGATTACTAAACTCTTTGCTTGCCCGACATTACGAAAACACGCCTATTCAAATATATTGAGAATTTTACCACCAAAAAATGAAAATTTTAGATGAAAAATTCTGATATTTTTTCTTATTTCTGCTCAAAACATAGATTGTAGGTACTCGTTAGAACCGCCTCATCGAGGCGGTTCTAACGAGTACCCACAATCTATGTTTTTGAGCAGAAATAACAAAAATAATGTATATCCCTGTAAACCCAAGGTTTACTGTATAAAAGTGGGGTTTATGGGGGTCAAAATTATATAGGTATGTTTTCGTGATGAAATAAAGCCTATTCCTTCCTGGAATATTTGCAACGCAGACCTGAGATTCTTTTCACCATAGGTATTCGTACCACGATCTTTCTTCCTTCTATAGGTTCAAACCATGATTTCTGAAAACGAGTAAACTAAACCACGTGAGACGCCTCGTAAACAGGGGTGGGGTGGGGTCCTGCGTTCAATTCCGGGTTTCCTTAGTTTTTCAGATGAGACTTTTAACGGAAGTATCGTCTCAGGTCTCAGTATGACCCAGTTGTTGGTGGGACTAAAGCATAAATCAAATCAAATAAAAACAAACGTTTCTCAACATCAAATAAGCGTTTCTTCGTTTCCTCGGCACGATAAGTTTTAAATCTATAGCTCATGAATTTAGTCACAGACTCAACATTTTATAAATAGAAAGTGCAATAAAATCCTATTTATTCCACGCTGATGTTGTGGACTCTATGAAGTTAATATGTGAGACGTAAAAAAGTATACCTAGAATATGAGCTACAGACACCGTCCTCATTCTGGCTTTAATTATTTTTATTAATGTTTAATCAGACTATAACTTTTTAATAAGAGGCCTGTCGCTAAAGACAAACGGGGCAAAACGCCCATTCATAGGCTTTTGCCCCTCGTGTATTATGCTCGTTTTGCCCCACAACGGTAACAGTACCATACTCGTCCTAAATTTTGAACACGTCCATATATGTAACACTATATATACACAGTGTAGACCCTAAGCAGATGTAGTGATAGTGATCTGGATCCATATTGTTTGCTCATGTACTGTACATTCATTACGGTCATACGTCAATCCAATAGTCCTGTTATTTGCTGGAATTAGTTAGTAATACATGATATGAAGAGGGCAGAATACATTTGACAGAATGTCCACCTTTTTGAGAAAGCAGACCACTTTTGTGACTTCCTTTCGTTCCTGCACGAAAGGCCCTTTTGGAAAGGGATTTACTTTGAAAGGTAAGTATTTGCTTCCATGGTGAGCAAATTCGTTTCTTTTGAGAGTAGCCCCTTTTCAGAAAGGAGGCAAAACGCAAACACAATATTGACCGTGTTGCTACCCCGGAAGGAGTATCCATTCTTATTTACGCTTAGCATTCTGGGTAAAATTTTCAGCAGACGACATATTAAAAAAATTCTTATTTTTTTCAGAAAACAGGTTTTGGCATTTCATGGAAATAGTCTTCAATGGAGATGGAGAAAATTTGCATGAAATGTCAAATCCTGTTTTCTGGGAAAAGTAAGAAAAATACCACACTTTGTCGTCTGCAGAATTTTCCAAAAGTGTGGTCAAAGATAATCTATAGTGTTGTTGTATGAATGCCTGGATACTTTTTGTCACGCCCGAGTGAAGATAACAAATCAAACTCATTTATTTTTTAAGCATCATTTATTATATTAGTGTAACTTGTCTATCGTTTTAGCATAACCATAAATCAAAAGACGTACAACAAATGTGCGAACAAATGGATAACTTGGAAGCTTGTGGACGAAACTGTCAATTTATGTAGACGTTACTGTATCTCGAAGAACCGCTACTTCAACTCTTTTCTGACCTGTAGACTATAACAGTTTTCTTTGCAAACAGTGAAGATACATATAAGGTGGCTCCGTCACATCTGGATCTGCACTGTTTGCCATTATGTTTTGGGTTTTTATCTTACACACCTATTTGTAACATTGGAACGGTCAAAATTCGAAGATGGAAGAGTTCGCATTTGAATATTAGTGGTGAAAGGGTTAAATGATACGATACGATTTATTCATCACGAAAACACGCCTATATTATTTTGATCCCCTTAAACCCCTCTTTTATATAGTAAAACTGGGTTTTACAGGGGTATACCTTATTTTTCTTATTTCTGCTAAAAACATAGATTGTGGGTACTCGTTAGAACCGCCTCGCTGAGGCGGTTCTAACGAGTACCCACAATCTATGTTTCGAGCAGAAATATGAAAAATATCAGAGTTTTTTTATCTGAAAATTTTCCTTCTTTAGTTGTAAAATTTTCAATATATTTGAATAGGCGTGTTTTCGTAATGTTTTATTTCAGATTCAGCAAAAAAAAAAAAAAAAAAAAAAAAAAAAAGAATGCGCGTATGAGTAATTACTCAAAAGCCTCTGTGTAAAAAACAGAGGGTTTATGAATACTGTATTAATACAATATAATGTATTAAAACAGAACTCATAACTCATAAAACCCTCTGTTTTACACAGAGGCCATGATGTGTAAAACCCTCTGTTTTACACAGAGGCCATGATGTGTAAAACCCTCTGTTTTACACAGAGGCCATGATGTGTAAAACCCTCTGTTTTACACAGAGGCCATGATGTGTAAAACCCTCTGTTTTACACAGAGGCCATGATGTGTAAAACCCTCTGTTTTTACATAGAGGCCATGATTTTTGTGTATTTGCTATATAACAAATAGGGGACAATATACACTAAATACCATTTAAACCGATTTTACAAGAGGGGACAATTTGTGTTACATCCTCTTTGCATTCTTGCACACCCTTCTGAAAAGGGGCCTAATCTACAGGGAAATACATGTTATTTGATCCTTTCCGCAGACAGACAAAAACAACCAACTTTGACAGCGTTCCATTGTCCTAATAGTGTACCCTTTCCTCTAATATTGTCTTCTTTCTTCTTGGATAAACGCATGAATGCTCTTTGTCACATATGATTGAAGATAACTAATCCTCTAGAACTAATCAAACGCATTTATTTTTAAAGCATCATTTGTTCTGGTAGTGTAACTTGGCTAATTCATCGTTACCCTATAAACCCAAAGAATTCGGACAGACAAGACTACGCAATAGGTGTAGACTTAGAACAGTCGCAACAAAGCGCAGTGTTTGGTCAATGTACATTTGATACTTCAATAAGTAATTGTTGGGGACAATTTGAATGAAATGTCGAGAATTTTCCCCGTAAAATAAGAAAACAACAACAATCAAAGCACTGACAGCACAGCTGGATGATTGTCTCTGATTGTAGGCTGGAGAATTGGTCCTGAACGGGGACGTAAGACTGTTTCCTTTAACCCTAAACGTCCTGTAATTTAAGCAAACCTTGAAGACTTGATTAGACGCCGCGTTTTGTGGCATCTGATCTGAGTCGGCACTGTTTGCCCATCACGAAAACACGCCTATATAATTTAGACCCCCTTAACCCCCACTTTTATATAGTAAAACCGGAATTTACAGGGGTATACATTATTTTTCTTATTTCTGCTCAAAACATAGATTGTGAGTACTCGTTAGAACCGCCTCGTCGAGGCGGTTCTAACGAGTACCCACAATCTATATTTTGGGCAGAAATAAGAAAAATATCAGAATTTTTTATCTGAAAATTCTCTTTTTTTTTGGTGGTAAAATTTTCTATATATTTGAATAGGCGTGTTTTCGTAATGCAATGTCTCAAATGTCCAACTTCAGGCTTTACAGATAAAACTATATCAACAGCACTCAGACTTCAAAGCGACGAGAATAGCACGGCTATAAATAACCGTTACCTGGATTTCATCTAAGGTGTGGTTTGATTTCATTGGTCAATGATAACCACCCGGTTAACTACTTTAAAGAATTTTTGGCGTTTGTATACTATGGCTCGACTATAAACAACCGACCAAGGAAGGCTTAAAAAAAATGTAAACTACTAAAAATCTATCTAGTAGTGTACAATGTATACTCCTGAAAATTCATGGTATTATGAAAACACGCCTATTCAAATATATTGAAAATTTCACCACCAAATACTGAAAGTCTTCAGATAAAATTTCTTAATTTTTCAAATTTCTGCTCAAAACATAGATTGTGGGTACTTGTTCGAGGTGTTCTAACGCATACCCACGATCTATGTTTTGAGCAGAAATTAGAATAATAATGTATTTACCTGTAAACCCCAGTTTTACCCTATAAAAGTGGGATTTAAGGGGTTCAAAATTATATAGGTATGTTTTTGTGATGGTTTCAGTATGTGGTCTGGGGGAAAATGGGGATACACTTCATAGACTTGTTTAGTTTTGCTGGTTCCCTGAAAAAAGGGGTAAGGTGAACATATTAGTTATTATGATTACTTCCGATAAGCTCTGTTAAATTTACAGTGTTTGTACTTAAAACAAATTGATTTATTGGACAGATCTGAAATAACCAATGCCTTTTAGTGTGTTTATTCTAAAGAAATATCACAAGTTCAGCGGAAGCGTTTATCATCGCTTGACTTGTGATTTTAATATTTGCCGTGCAATGTGAATGCCTTTATTGTGTTTAACGCTTAGCCCTCTGGGTAAGGTTTTCAGCAGACGACATTTCGAAATATTTTTCCCAGAAAATAGGTGTTTTCATTTCATGCAAATTTTCTCCTATTTTCTGGAAAAAAAAATATCACCAATTTATCGTTTGCTGAATTAGTCAAGATTAAGCTCAGTGGTAAAGTTTAAAACACAGTTCAAACCGGACGGCGCCCCTATGAAGCCGATTTTGTCATTCTTGTTTTGCAGACGCTTGAAGAAGGAGGCGGAGCTTATGCAACTGGAAGAGGACGATCCTTTCGCGGATGACCTCAGCAAATGCTGGTCTTTTCTCGTGAACGGCAACCCATATACTGTTGTACTATACTTAGCCAGTGGTATGTTTTAAAATTAATGCACTTTAGGTTAATTAATTTAACGCTTTGCATGCTGGGTAAAATTTTCAGCAGACGACATATTGAAATAATTTTCCTACAGTAAAACATCGATGACTCGAACACCGATGGCTCGTTTATCTTGGATGATTCGAACTCATTTTAAGTCCCTACGCAATTCTTCCGACAGCACAAGAAAAACAAATATTTAGAGATTTTTTTTTATTTTATAATGAAATTATAATTTGTGTTTACTCATTAGAATCGCCTCATCGAGGCGATTTTAATGAGTGCACTCAACATACCATTATTGTATAGAAGATCAAAAAGACTTCCCTAAATTATCATCAGTTCCTTCCTGACCTGGCGCCATGATTAACCCTTAGTGGCTCGAACTACCCATGTCTCGAATAAATTTCCATGGTCCCAAAGATGTTCGAGCTTTTGAGGTTTTGCTGTATTTGTCCTAGAAAACAAAATTTGACAGTTCATGCAAATTGTCTCCATGGAGACAATTTGCATGAAATGTTAAGTCCTGTTTTCTAGGGATAAGATATCATCAATCTGTCGTCTACTGAATGTGTCCAGAGAGTGGTAAATGTTATTCCTTGTTCTGCTGAACCCATATTTACCCCGCCTTTGCAAACAGTGTAGATCCAGGTCAGTGGCTTCTGAAGAAGCCAACTGATCTGGATCTGCACTATTTGCCATAAAGTATGTGAACTTATAGCAACAATGCGGATCAAGTAATCTTATTGGCTGAAAATTAGAAGTGGGCGTCATCTTAATTTATTTAGCAGGACAAGGGTTAAGAAACACTAGAGTTGTCAGCTGCTGTGCGCACTTTGTGTCAGTTATTTGGTATTTAGGACATGACATGCGCCAGCCAAAAAATATACGACCCAAAGACACACTACAAATATTTAGACGCTTGAACCGATGCTGCAGCTGAGGTATGGGACACCGACAGTGATTTCTCAGATAATAGTGATGCAGAATAAGATGCTATTAAACTAGGAAGAACACATTTAAAAACATAATTGCACAAGTATCTGATCTTCAAACTTTAGAAATATTCTGGTAGATTTTAAAAGTGTTCACCAAATTTCGACAAACTACCACTTGCAGAATTGTAACACATTGTTTGGGCAATTCAAAATGCTATGTCCTGGATTTAATGACGATAAGAAGTAATTGTGCTTGAATTCTGTATTTCATTTATGCCATTTTTAGAATTCAAGGTACATAAATCATTTACTAGAAGAACTTCACAAAAATTCTCATAATTTTGCAATCATCACGAAAACATACCTATATAAATTTGACCCCTTAAACCCCACTTTTATATAGTAAAACTGGGGTTTACAGGGGTATACATTATTTTTCTTAGTTCTGCTCAAAATATAGATTATGGGTACTCATTAGAACCGCCTCGTCAAGGCGGTTCTAACGAGTACCCACAATCTATATTTTAAGCAGAAGCATGAAAAATATCAGAATTGTTTTGTCTTAAAAAATTCATTTTTGGATGGTAAAATTTTCAGTATATTTCAATAGGCATGTTTTCGTAATGGCTCAGTCTTTGGCAAGTGTTAGCACTATAGGACATGCAATTTGTTGCCTACTAGAGAAGCGTTGTGGTTTTCCGCAAAGGTGGTAGATGCAAATTAAACAAATTCTACAAAGTGCATAAAATTGATATATATTATATATATATATATATATATATATATATATATATATATATATATATATATATATATATATATATAATTTTTTTTTTATTATTTTCATAAAATTAGGTTGCATAATGCAAACCTCATATCTTACTTTAAAAAGTGAATACAGCCTATTCATTACCTAATATGATCTCCAATTGATCTACTATAAGAACAGTGAAAAAACATTCTTCTATTCTCTCGGGTAGGGCTAATATTGAATAACTCTACCCACGTTTAAGACGTTACTTTCTGAAAACTAAATCTCTATTTGACTCATAATGTATATGATAAGTTGTCCTCTACATTTGCCTAATTGTCAATTAAAATGTATCGGAATCAGAGTTACCAGGATCCCCCACTTCTTCATTCCGCCCCCCCCGCCACCTCCCCCCCACCCCCCCCCCCCCCCCTATGGAGACTTTTCCTTTGGCAAAGCATTAAGAAACGACTATTACACTATAAAGATTCAGCCCATTTTACCAATAAGTTTGTCCCTTTTTTTTCTCTAAATATTTATCTATAAGCCTCTCACATATTGGAAGCTACTTTTAACAAGCTTTTTGTGTGATATCGAAGATTTCACATTTGCAGCAATTCTTTGTTTTAAAGTTAGGTTTAAACATTATTTTATTTGTATAAACTGACAACTAGATATTGAGACCTGGAAAACAGGACAAGGATATAATGTTAAATTGCTTTAAAGTTTACATATGGCGATGCAATGCTCCGAAATATTTAGCACCAAACAACGCTAAAGTAACAAGAAGGATTTTAATGGTTTTCATTGCAAAAGGGTGTCTAGTATATATTTTAGACACATCTTAAAAGTTTATTATATTAACAATTTACTACAGAGATGGGTAGAGTCTGCAGTCCTGGCTATGATTCTACTTTAACGACATGAAAGTCGTAACAATGGAATTAAGCATAGCTGAAAAAGGTTCCGCCTAATGTATGATTCGAACCTGGTCTGCCCGGATAAAAATCCAATGCTCTAACCCCTGAGCGAAAGAGTCGACACCCTGACGCAGTTGTCAGAGGTTGATTATATACCTACAAGCAATGCGAAATCTGCCAAGGCAGATTATCGAAGGTAGGAATGATAGGCTGTAACACTACATTCAATGGATAATATAGTAAACAAATCTGCTAGTTGATATCCGCATGATCAGTTAGAATGGTTTTAAATAACTGATTCAGATCTGAGGAGCTCAAATACACATGGTTTGGAGGGTGGGTATCGTAGAAAAATGTCGTTTTCTGTAAAGCTGTGACAGTAAAATTAAATGCATTTAACATTACTTTCATAGGAGTTTTGACCATCGAAACAATGTGACCTATATAGCCAGCTAGCATTCTGCTTAAATCTGTATGCATTACGAAAACACGCCTATTCAAATATAAAAAAAAATATCAGCTCCAAAACCCGAAAATTTTCAGATAACAATCTCTGATATTTTTCATATTTCTGCTCAAAGCATAGATTGTGGGTACTTGTTAGAACTGCCTCGCCGAGGCGGTTCTAACGAGTACCCATAATCTATGTTTTTGAGCAGAAATAAGAAAAATAATGTATACCCCTGTAAACACCAGTTTTACTATATAAAAGTGGGGTTGACGGGGGTCAAAATTATATAGGCATGTTTTCGTAATGGGGACCGTTATTGTCCCGACTGGAATCCTGTCGGGCCGAAAACGGTATGATATAGATTTAAGCAGAATGCTAACTGGGTATAGAGAATCTAATTACATTTTCAAAGTTTTGTTTCTTCTTTGTTGTGACTGACAGAATGACCAGGGTATTTGCGGTTCGTCTCAAAGAAATGTAGAGGCTACAGAACCTCCCGAGGACCTCCTCGATCAGATGCAGGCCATCACGAAAAAAATGTCTATATAATTATGTTAACCCCCTTAAACCCCACTATTATATAGTAAAACTGGGGATTACAAGGATATGCATTATTTGTTTTTATTTCTGCTCAAAAACATAGATTGTGGGTACCCATAATCTATGTTTTGAACAAAACAAAACATATATATGAAAACTATCAAAATTTTTATCTGAAAATTTCATTTTATGTTGGTAAAATTGTCAGTATACATTACGAAAACATGCCTATTCAAATGTACTGAAAATTTTACCACCCCAAAATGAAAATTTCCAGATAAAAAATTCTGATATTTTTCATATTTCTGCTCCAAACGTAGATTGTGAGTACTCGTTAGAACCGCCTCGACGAGGCGGTTCTAACGAGTAACCACAATCTATGTTTTTAGCAGAAATAAGAAAAATAATGTGTACCCCTGTAAACCCCAGTTTTAATATATAAAAGTGGGGTTTAAGGGAGTCAAAATAATATAGGCATGTTTTCATGATGATTTGAATAGACTTGTTTTCATAATGTTACTTTCAGCAGACTTGATACACTTGGCAGGTTTTCCGCTATTTCTACAACTTTTTAGGCTTTCTCTTTACTTTCATGGACACCAGCCACTTCTGAAATGGATCCTTCTCTAAATGGTAAGAATTTGCGGCAACAGGGATCAAATAGAGTTGACTCCATTTCTGAGGTGACATGCCTTGTGAGAAGATATGCCTTCGGACTTCTGTGACTTTCACAATATGAGATGATAAACCTTGTGAGATGATGACTCTTTGGACTTGTGCGCCCATCGAAAATTCAGACCAGCCTTTGCATCCGCGCAGTCTGAACAGAATTTTTGTTATACAGTCTTTGGGTAGCTAGCTAAGCATTTGTATCATCGTGCGAACAACGAAGACTGATCAGACTGCATTCGTGCTTTCTAGTTAGAATTTCGCAGACCAATCTTTGCTTTGCTAGCTTCAAATGTCTGTTTCTAGATGCGGACAATGAAGACTGATCGGAATGCGGGAATACGCAGGCTGATCTACCTTCGTGGAAGCTTCATCTCATATTACGACTAAAACACATTTCTTCATTTCCAGAGAAAGAAACAGTGGATGTGTTTATAAACGACGAGGAAGCACTCGATGTAATGGTAAGGCTTTTTAACCTTTACCAGGCTCTGGGCAAATTTAGCAGACGACAAATTGATTAAAATTTCTTTTCTTTGGCCAGGAGACAGGCTCGGACGTTTCATGCCAATTGTCTCCACTATATCAAATCCTGTTTCCTGGGAAGAATAAGAACTATTTCAACATGTCGTCTCCTGAAAATTTACACAGAGTGCTGAGCGTTTACATAACTAGCATAGTCATACTCGTCCCATTTTGTTTCTTTACAGAAAAAAGTAGTACATGTAATCCTTAGGAGACTATCCTTAGTACAATTAACTCTTTGAGTAGCATGTAAAATTCGTCCTTCCTATCCATAGTCTAAGGTACATTTTCTTTTTCTATTTATCAGAGGGGGGAAAGTCTTTGAATTCCATGTGAATCGTCCTCATAGAAATATCAAATGGACCGTGCCTTGCGACCGTGCCATGCGAATGGACGCGCCATGCGACCGTGCCATGCGAATGGACCGTGCCATGCGAAAACGTGTCTTTGCGCATATAAGGACAGCGTAGGCCCAGATCAGCCTGCGCATCTGCGCAGTCTAAACAGGGTTGTCTGATTAGGGCCTTCGCTGTCTGCAGCCAGAACCATAGGATACCATAAAATGTTGCAATCGAGAGCAAATGGCTGAATGAGACTTGGCGCATGTGCAGAACGATATGAATCCGCACATTTTGCTTTATTACAAACTCTAGTTCATGCACAACGACTGAAGTGTCAAAAGCACTAATTTTGTCTCACCGCTGTTATTCACGAAAACACGTTATATAGTTTTGACCCTCTTAAACCCCACTTTTATATAGTAAAACTGGGGTTTACAGGGGTAAAAGTATTTTCTTATTTTGTTCTAAAACATAGATTGTGGGTACTCGTTAGAACCGCCTCGCCGAGGCGGTTCTAACGAGTTCCCACAATCTATGTTTTGGGCAGAAACATGAACAATATCAAAGTTTTTATCTGAAAGTTTTCGAATTTTTGAGGTGAAAGTTTCTATATATTTGAATAGGCGTGTTTTCGTAATGTGAAAAACATGTACACGCCTGGTAAACTATCACAGGTATCTCCGCGGAGGTACCGATTAAATGGTTGTGACAGATATCCGGAGCTACCTGTGATGGTCAAAAACTAGACATAAAAAGATAGGTGTTCGTCCTTTTTGATAAAATACACAATAACCAGAGAGTTTACTGAAAATCAAACAGTGCTATTCGACCCTTATAGGCATAAAGTTTTGTCACACGTCATATCCCCCAGAACTTTCCATATTTACCAAAGATACGACATTCGAAGAGGCTTCGAAGTCAGCCCGAAGTACTCGAAACAGAAAAAGACCGATCATTGTTGGTTGTAAAAGCGGATATCTTGCATACAAATCTGTTTATCTTGGTACACTGATGTAAAGTAAACCTGTTTGCCCGAATACAGATATCGATAAACTCCAGATAAGGCTAGATTCTTCAAAAAACAGCTGGAGGTGCCTGTGACGTCGTGGAGGTGCCTGTGATGTAAAGAAATATAGCGAAAATCTGAAGAGTTATTGCTGCTGCAAATATTGATATAATTCTTCTCTAGATCACTGCCTGGAAAGAATCATTCATTCAGCGTCGCAATAAGCTATCATAATGTGTATGTCATGAATTTCCATGTTAAAATTATAAAACATAATCTCAAAGAATTATTGGTGTTTTTGAGTTAGATTGTCATAGAATGCTCGCTGAAGTAAGACTTTTTTCTTGAATGGTGGTGACTGTAATCGGGAGGTGCTGCCTGTTCGTCATTCCAACTCGTAGAAAATTGTCTTTGCTAAATATATCACACGCCACGCCAGCTACACATATGGTGTACCAAAAGTATAAAAAATGCCGATGCCTGTCACCGTAAATTATGATGCAATTTGAGCATTACCGGAACACGTAAAATAACCTACGTTGTTGACCTTTTTGGTAACTCGTATGCGTATCGCTCGCATATGTCATATGACGCTCGCTGTATGTGTTGTTGTAGTTTTGTTGTTTTGTTCCTTTTCGTCCTCTGTAAATAACTAAAATCATGTCAGGACTATCAGTTAACCTTACCACACTATTTCTGGGCAGGCTTAGACCTCCTAAGGGGTTGACCGGTAATAAGTGAACATACTTTCGTCAGTAACTGCCAACTGCCCTTCTTGAATCAGCGGAAGGAGAAAGAAAAGTAAGTGGGGACCTCTGGCTCTGAGTTAGACGCTCTTCCGACTGCGCTACGCGGCCTGGCTCGCCGTTTATGTTAACTTTGTGGTGAGTGGACTCGAAGGTGTTGCAAGTGATTCACTCTTGCTGTTTTATATTGCCAGCGCTAGAATTCAAACACATCCGTAAGGCCTAGGTGTTACATCATCAACACATGACATAATCTCGACATTACATCTTTTAATACAATGAAGTGATCGGAATCTTACTGTAAATCGTGTTAAATTCAGTCACCAAATAAACCACTATAAACATATTTTGTCGAAGCGTTTGCAAAATCAACAATATGTCGGAAAATGCTCTTTTGTCAGCATATTTGATGCACATAGTGGCTGTTTGGAGACTGAATTTCAGATGATTTACATTAAAATTCCGATCACGAGTTACCAAAAGGGTCAACAACGTAGGTTATTTTAGGTGTTCTAGTAATGCTTAAACTGCGTCATAATTTACGGTGACAGGCATCGGCATTTTTTTTTATACTTTTGGTACACCATATGTGTAGCTGGCGTGGCGTGTGATATATTTAGCAAAGACAATTTTCTATGAGTTGGAATGACGAACAGGCAGCACCTCCCGATTACAGTCATCACCATTCAAGAAAAAAAAGTCTTACATCAGTGAGCATTCTATGACAATCTAACTCAAAAGCACCAATAATTCTTTGAGATTATGTTTTATAACTTTAACATGGAAATTCATGACATACACATTATGATAGCTTATTGCGACGCTGAATGAATGATTCTTTCCAGGCAGGAATCTAGAGAAGAATTATATCAATATTTGCAGCGGCAATAACTCTTAAGATTTTCACTATATTCCTTTACATCACAGGCACCTCCACGACGTCACAGGCACCTCCAGCTGTTTTTTTGAAGAATCCAGCCTTATTTGGAGTTTATCGATATCTGTATTCAGGCAAACAGGTTAACTTTATATCAGTGTACCAAGATAAACAGATTTATATGCAAGATATCCGCATTTAGAACAAAAAATGGTCGGTCTTTTTCTGTGTCGAGTACTTCGGGCTGACTTCGAAGCCACTTCGAAGGTCGTGTCTTTGGTAAATATGGAAAGTTCTAGGGGATATGACGCGTGACAAATTCTATGCCTATAAGGGTCGAATAGCACTGTTTGATTTTCAGTAAACTCTCTGGTTATTGTGTATTTTATCAAAAAAGACGAACACCTATCTTTTTATGTCTAGTTTTTGACCATCACTGATAGCTCCGGATATCTGTCACAACCATTTAATCGGTACCTCCGCGGAGGTACTTGTGATAGTTTACCAGGCGTGATGTAGTTAGATACTCTGCGACAGTATATAAAAAATCTTAAAAAAAAATCTTGTTTGAGCCAGCGTATGACAAACTCAACAAAAAAGCATGTGCGCCCAACGAGGACTGATCAGCCTGGGCATCTTCCCAGTCTGATCACAGCCTTCGTTGTCCGCTTGAGAGTTTGTGTCCTTAGCTACCTTTAGAGCGCACAGCGAAGCATCTGCTCAGACTGGGCAGATGCCCAGGCTGATCTGAGTCTCCGCTAGGCGCACATGCCATTTTGTTGGTTTTGTCATGCGCTGACTCATTTTGTCTACAAAAAATGTCCATGAAGTTTTACAGAAACTTACGTCTAGAAATTTTATCTATAATATAGTTTTTTTTTCACGCTTTATACAACACTGCCGCTTAAGCTGATTAAATTTGTTTGTTTGTGTTGAGGTTTTACGGCCCAGTCAACCCAATGGGGTCATGTCGAGCGCGGTAAGCTGATTAAATATAACCACTTTAAATCGCGGGAAACCTCACCCTAAATTCTTATGCAGCCCCGAATTACATATGGACCCAAGAAAGTTCTTACAGAAAAGTAATAATAAAAATTACAAAACGTCCTCGTATAAAAGTTTAAGTAGTTCTTGGTTTAATTTCAATATACAGTCGACTCCTGTTATCTCGAATTCCAAGGGACTCACTGAAACACTTCGAGAGATCCGTACTTCGACATATCAGAGTTGAGAGAGTGAGGAAAACAATAAATTGAACAACCACATTTAACAAATGAATATGTAATTTGACTCCTGAAGTTAGAAATATATATATATAATAATGTGGAAAAGAGGAGAAATTGCTCCTGAGGAGCAATTTCTCCTCTTTTCCGCATTATTTTGTTACCTGTTGTCATAGTTTCATGTTAAAACAGGGACCAGATTTTCACTTCGATAAGCGGTATTTCGAAATAAGCGAGTTCGAGATAACGAGGTTCGACTGTCCATAAGTACATGAATAAGTACAGTAAGTAAATACTCTACATAATAGTACTAGAACATTAACCCTGGTCGTGAAGTAGATCGAGATAAGTTGGCTTCTTCACTGTGTGAATTCATATCAACAACCTGGATCGAGTTATCTATTTGGCTAAAAATTAGTAGTAGGCATGGCATCTTAATTCATTCAGCATGGTAAAGGTTAAGCTGACCTCTTATATAGTAATCTCTGCATGTTTCATTTTGAAAGTGACTTTGCTCCCTTTTAGAAAAGACACCTTTTTTCCCGAAGGGGAATTGGGAATTGTATACCGGAAGGTTAACAGGAAGTATGATAATGATGATGATGATGATATATATATATATATATATATATATATATATATATATATATTTTTTTTTTTTTTTTTTTTTTAGGATCTGACATTTCATGCACATTCGTTTCCTAAGGAGACAATTCGCATGAAATGTCAAATCCTATTTCCTAGGGAAAATAAGAAAAGTAAACCAAAAGGTCGTCTGCTGAAACTTTTACCTAGCATGCTTAGTGTTAAACTGGTAAATGTGACGTCAGCACTCCATCTACCACGTGGTCAATACCATTCACCGTGGTTGAGTGGTCACTCAGACGGTACATACTTGGTGCCGAGCTCGCTTTCAGGATGCAATACCTCCCTAGCGGTGATATTGCCTTTACATTTTTTTCGTGAAATCTAAGTCTTTTCATAAATTACATTGCACTGGTTCGGTCAAATCTGTGGTGAAGTTAACCGAATTCACTTCAATTTGATGTGGCCCTAGTTCTAAAGCAAACTGTTTGGTCACCATGTCCAACGCCGCCTTTGAGACATCATAATTTATTACCCCCTTGACTGGATTCAGATCAAATGTGCTGCAATTGTAAAATTAAAGGGAGTGTACTGACCCAATTTAATTTAAAACAGTTTTTTTTTATAATCATAAGGCGGAAAGCTAAACCAATAGTTTAAAACATATTTGAATTCATCACGATCCCAAATATTGAAAACAAAATATGGTTGTTACTGGGTGATTTTTCTTTTTTAGGTCAGTACAGATGCACTTTAAGTGAAGACAGCTGTCTCAAATTTATTTTGCCTCCTTTAAGAAAAAATATTCTACTCTGGAATAAAAATTGTATTCCCCTTTGTAGCAATGTATTACCTTTTAGAAAAGACACTCTTTTCAGAAGGGGATTGATGTCCCAGAAGGTTAAGAGGAAAAGTTATCTCCCTTATCAACAATGACGGGAATTCTAAAAAGTGTAGCCTATCTTTATAGAAGAAGACAAAGACATTTGACATAGTTATCACCCCTGAAAATGTAACTATACCCCTTAACACTCACATGTTATGGTTAAATTCAGCAAACGGTAAACTCATCACGAAAACATACCTATATAATTTTGACCCCCTTAAACCCCACTTTTATATAGTAAAACTAGGATTTACTGGGATATACATTATTTTTCTTATTTTTGCTCAAAGACATAGATTGTGGGTACTCGTTAGAACTGCCTCGCCGAGCCGAGGCGGTTCTAACGAGTACCCACAATCTATGTTTTGAGCAGAAATATGAAAAATATTAGAATTTTTTGTCTGAAAATTTTCAGTTTTTGGAGTGAGATTTTCTATATATTTGAATAGGCGTGTTTTCGTAATGTGATGATATATTTCTTATTTTACTTAGAAAATAGGGATTTGACATTTGATGCAAATTTGCTCCAAAGGAGACAATTTGTATGAAATGTCAAATCCTATCTTATATTTTAAAATGTTATCTGTGAATTTTTTAGCTAGCATGCTAAATGTTAAATTGGTAAGTGTGACGTCAGCCCTCCATCTACCACGTGGTTAGTACCATTTACCATGGTTGAGTGATCACTCAGAAGATACATAATTGGTGCCGAGCTCTCTTTCAGAGTGCAAAATCTCCCTAGCGGTGTTATTGCCTTTATATTTTTTGTAATGTCTGCGCCTTTGTTCACGAATTCCCGTTGGACTGCTTCTGTCAAAACTGTAGTGAAATTAACCGAATTCACTCGAATTTGGTGTGGCCCTAGTTCTAAAGCAAACTGTTTGGTCACCATGTCCAACGCCGCCTTTGAGACGTCATAATATATTGCACCCTTGGCTGGATTCAGACCAATTATGCTGAAATTATAAATGGATACATTTCAGTTGAGGCAACTGCCAAACTGATTTTGCCTCCTTTAAGACAAAGGGTTCTACTCTAAAAGAAAAGAATTAGCTCTTCTTAGTATAAAATATTTCCTTTTAGAAAAGACAACGTTTTTTAAAAGGGATTGATGTGCCTGAAGGTAAGCAGGAAGTCACTTAAGCTATCTCCCTTGTCAACAATGGCGGAAATTCCAACAGGCATATCTAGTCCCCTTTAGCTTTTGTCAATGCCAATTTAATTACAAACAAGTACTAGCCAACAGCAAAGTGCAAACCAGGAATGAAAGAAAAAAGAGAAGAACAATAACATTGTGAAAATAAACAAGTAAATACACTGTAAATATATAAAGCACGACAGAATTGAATTGGGAACTGGCATGAAGATTACGCCAACTTAAAACAAACTTAAATATTTCAAGCAATAGATAATATGTAAACAAATAATGTTCTTGTTCAGCACGTATCTGCATGTTAAACAATACCTTAATCTTTGAACACAGTTGCATGAAAATGGTCTTTATGTCATGTTCATCCAGCATCCACACTTTGAAATCTGCATTACCGTATTCGGTTCTGAATGCACATACAGTAACACTTCAATGACATGAACACCGATGGCTCGTTTACTGTGGCCCCAGTAAGCATTCTTTATAAATCTATAGCGGGACGTTATCGGCCCGTCAGGGTAGCTGACGGGCCGATAATGGCCCGCCATAGATTAATAAAGAATGCTAGCTGGGGCTATTTTTAACTTGTCTTTGAGTCTATAGGAAACGCTTCCAATAGCTCATTAATAAAACAAATATTTGGAGATAGTTTAGGGAAATTCTCTTATATTATCATGAAAATGTATCTTGTGTGTACTCATTAGAATCGCCTCATCAAGGGGATTCTATTGCATTCACGACTTACAATTATTTTACACAAGATCGAAAAGACATACCTAATTTATATTTCAAACTCGGTAGAAGACCCTTATGCAAACCAAATATGTAACCGTAATTTGGAACAACATCAAGTTAAGGGGTGAGGTTTAGCGCAAGTAAAAATGGTTTAAGCTACCCACCTGTGGTATCTTCTGCTGTTCTTTCCGAGGCGAATTTTTGTTGCAACCCTAGCATTTTTGTTACCAGCATTACGGATGCCCACGTTGCTTTCTGCTGTGTTGTTGTGAAGCCAGCATTATGGTCACCGTCAACAGCTGCCCATTTTGTGCTCATCACGAAAACATACCTATATAATTTTGGCCCCCTTAAACCCCACTTTTATATAGTAAAACTGGGGTTTACAAGGGTATATATTTTTTCTTATTTCTGTTCAAAAGCATAGATCGTGGGTACTCATTAGAACCGCCTCAGCAAAGCGGTTCTAACGTGTACTCACGATCTATGTTTGAGAAGAAATATGAAAAAATATCAGACTTTTTATCCGAAAACTTTCAGTTTTTGGTGGTGAAATTTTCAATATATTTGAATAGGCGTGTTTTCGTAATGCTTTCTATTTGTACTGAGATTTGCTTTTTTTAGAGCAGATCTCTTTTCTGAAGGGACTTGATGTTCAGAAAAATAAACGGGAAGTCACAAAAGCTGTATCTTAACTCAAATAAAGCGAAACTTCTAACAAGTCTATCAAAATGTAAAATGACTTCCAGACTCTTATTTTCGCTGTTTCCCTTGTTCTTTGTTTCCGAGGGCAGTCTTAATAAATTTTATTTGACCTCACTACAGCTGGTGTCTTGTGGCAACCGTAAAAGGTCTCCCCGTACTTAACCATTGTGCAGTTTGGTATTGTTATGTTCCTTTGGATCAGTGAACCCGGATTAGGGTGTTATGACATGAAATTTCAACACGAAAAAAATGAGCAAACAAAGAAAGAAAGCAACAGAAAAATCGTCTATGAACGGCCAATAGTAAAAGGGTTGGAAGGGGATGGGCATGAGTGTGTGTGCGCGTGTGTGTTGGGAAGAGCAGGGTGATGTGCTCTCAGCTGACTTTTAGAAAATATGTTTATTCACTACAGCTCGTGTACGTGTCATGTGGCGGCCGTAAAACGCCTCCCCGTACTTCACTATAGTATTGATTATATTTTCGGTAGATCTGACAAATTATATGAGTGTCACTAATGAGGCCTAATTGGCGGAAATGAGCCAGTAAAATTTCAGCCGTATTCCGCTTTGCGGCTGGCGATGTCTTTCGTGTTACATCCTATGGTGTATATATTTTTCAGTCGATTCGTTTTTCAAAGTCAGTGACTTCAGTAATCGAAAACTTGAAGACTTTTAACTGCTAAACAACAACAATAACGACGGCGACGACAAAAAAAGTAATAATAATTATAGTAATGATAATAATAATAATGTGCTCTCCCACGGGGAACACATTATTTTCCGTTAAGAGAAGGCCCTTTCCAGAAGGGAAGTTAACTGAATTTTACAGAATTCACCTAAAATCCGTATAAAACTTTGAATTTCCTGCAAAACCTTTTAATGTTAATGAGGTGCATCAGGATCTTTGGTGCATATGCAGACTAAAGGCCCAGACCCCGAGGTTTTCTAAAACGTTTTTCATACTCAAGTCAGCTGACTCCCGTGAATAAATCTTAGATTACTAACAACGGCGAATTCTTTCTGGTTGAACATAGCTGAGTATGAAAATTTCTCTGCCAATAAGTATGAAAATGCCAACTGTTGTTGGTATTTTAATATTTATAAGTAGAGAAAATTTCATGCTCAGCTGAATTGAGCATGAAAAAAAGGTTTTATAACCTCGGGACCAGATCAGCCTCTTCATTCTTACAACCTAATCAGCGCCTTTACTGACAGCTTACAGAATTATTGGATACTCTAGTATATTATGGTTTATAAGTCTGTACTGTATTGTTTTTCTAGGTGTTTTGATTTTTTTCTGTTCAAACATAGAAAGTTCGCTAATACAAAACACAGCTTCATAGGGCACCAGAAGGAGAAGAAATGAGGACTTAATATTAAGAAAAAGGTCAGATTTATGATGACATAACATACGAAGAACCGCGGAAGAATAATGAAGATTATTACATAAAACGCCGTGCCGCATGTTATTAACAGCCGTGCATAAACCGGCGAAAAGACGTGTATTAACAAGGCAACTAACGCGCTGTTAATGCACGGCTACGCAACTTTCAGTATGCCTGTACCGGGGCCACAGAATAGCTGCCGTCACGAGATATGTTGTGCCCGGCCCTAGAACGAGCATAGTCCGTGAAAATTGCATACGCGAGACATCAGTGAAAAGGCGAAACAAAATAATGCAAGAAATAATGCGAAATGAAGCAAATGATTTCAATTTTTATGCAATAATAGCGATCGAACATGGTTTCTCAATGCATTAACATTCGCCAGGTCCCTAGGGAGGTGTTGAAAACCACCGCGGTCTTCGGTCTCGGTTTTCAACACCTCCCTCGGGACCTGGCGAATATTAATGCA
Organism: Anodontia alba; assembly: GCA_964016985.1. Classification (NCBI taxonomy): domain Eukaryota; kingdom Metazoa; phylum Mollusca; class Bivalvia; order Lucinida; family Lucinidae; genus Anodontia; species Anodontia alba. The sequence continues at coordinate 56,562,780 of OZ024832.1, read as the reverse complement.
TGAAAAACCATGTTTGATCCCTATATTGTAGCCCGAAGACCAGACCCCGAGGTTATAAATGTGTTTTCGTGCTCAACTCAACTGTGCATGGCATTTGTCCGGCTAATAAATCTCAGATTACTAACAATTTCTAATTCTTTTTGCTAAACATTTCTGAGCATGAGCATGAAAACTTCTCTGCTAATTAATATGAAAATGCCAACTATTGTTGGCATTTTCATATTTATTAGCAGAGAAACTTTCAAACAGTTGGCAAGTTTATTTTTATTTATTTACATTTACACGCTCAGCTGAGTTGAGCACGAAAAAAGTTTTATAACCTCGGGGCCCGTTTTTTAATGATACGACTGAAATGCTTAATCCACACAGAAAAAGTAAATACTAAGGTTGACATACCTCGAAATATTCACAATTGATCCGCCTCTACCTGCTGCCACCATTTTCTTCCCCGTAGATTGTATAATATTTATAGGAGCCATCACATTTACCGCCAGTGATGCATCTATTATCTCTCTCGGGCAATCAAGAGCATCCTCAAATGACGGAATCAAATATGCCGCATTGTTGACTACACCATCCAGGACTTCCAGTGCGTCCAGGATATTCCGGGTAACATCCCACTCATTTAGGTCAGCAACGATTGGATGGATGCGATCAGATTCCTCTGCAAGTGTGTCAAGAGTTTCCTTCGTTCGGCTGAGCGCATAAACTTTGCCGCCAGCTGCAGCGATATCTAAAGCAAGCGCTCGACCGATGCCTCTGCCAGCGCCCGTAATTAGGATTTTCTTTCCAGTGAAATCAAAAGGCATTCTCTTTTTTATTTACGTTCTAGTCCGTGTATAAGTTAGACAGCGCAAGACACACTATTTAATGTTTTTTCTTGAATTAGATACAAAGCTATTTACAATCTGTATCTATTTAGAACATATTAATATGATTCCTTTGGTCATAATCATATGTAAGTCAAGGTAAAGCGTTTTACAGATATGAAGCCTACTATTTACTACTCCACGCTAAAGGTAAACATGGGCAGATGCATATCTATTATCAAACATTTGTTTATTCTCTTCGCAGAAGTAAACATTTCATTTAGTGGCAATGGTCTTCTATTGAGCCGATGCCCGACTTTTTAGGACCAATCAATGTTTGTTTTCTGTTGATTTCACCTTCAGCATAAAAGTAGTTAAACAAACAACGACAGTTAAGAGGGATTTTATCGCATATGTAACAAGCGCGGGATAAGATAGTATGGATAATCAGCTCTTGACTATACAGCACTTCACCTCAAAGAGAATATCGTTGTCTCCCTTTCACATTCTTGGTAAAACCGAATTAATTTATCTCCTGTCAGTTGTTACACCTTTCATACTCTTAAGAGCATGCACGGTATATACCCAGCTAGCATTCTACGTAAATCTACATCGGGCCGTCATCGGCCCGTCAGCTACCCTGACGGGCCGATGACGGCCCGATATAGATTTACGTAGAATGCTGACTGGGTATGTACCTTTAGACAATAATTTCATCAGACTGTACATACGTGTAAACGTATCTCATTCTGTTCTGTTAGTGTGTACAAAGGGCGAAGTACGTCATTGCTTGTTGCGAATCAAGTGGCCAGGTCATACATAATATGATCAGGTCAGTACACAAGTAGTGACTTCGTCATTCTCATTTTAACAACCGTATTTATCGCGTCTAACCGACGTTGTAAACAAATAATTTTATACTTGGGGAAAAAAGAAACGCAAGTTCAAAACTTTAAATACTGAAAGTTTGTTTGTGAACAAACTGATCTAGTTTTCTGTATTTGGTGACATTAGTCACCGAAGCGTGAACACAGGCTATACAATATCGTTGTACCTGAATTTCGTTATATCCGTGCTGCACGGGTAGTGTCGCGTGGTAGAGACTTTAACACATTACCAAATCGAACTTTCGTTCCATTCGTATCGGTTGCACAAAACGTTTGTTGTTTGAGTTTGTTGAGAGAAATGGTTCGCTTATCGCAACTGGATAGGGGTAGAGCTATTGCTCTAATTTTGCAGGGTCGATCGCAACGTGACGTCGCGCAGCAATTTGGGGTGCACGAGTCGACGATATCGCGCTTAGTTCAGCGACTTAGAGCTACCGGTAGGTTAACTGACCGTCCTAGGAGCGGATGTCCGCGCGTTACGACGCAACGTCAAGATAGACGTATACGTCTTGAACACCTTCGTAACAGGTTAAGGATGGCGACAGAGACCGCAAGAGAAGTTATCGGAACACATGGCCGTTGTGTGTGTCCAAGGACAGTCAGAAATCGCTTGCGAGAGTTCGATTTACGTCCACGCCGTCCTAACGTGGGCCCAAGCCTTACGCACAGGCGACGTCAACGCCGCATGCAATGGCTGCGTGCCCATGCACCAAATCGGTTTCGACTGGCTGACTGGCGGCGTGTAATGTTCAGCGATGAGTCGCGATTTTCGCTTTAGCCGTCAGATAGGCGACAACGAGAGTATCGACGTCTTGGTGAGCGATATTCCGACGCTTGCGTACGAGAAGTCGACAGATTTGGGGGAGGGGGGTCCGTAATGGTTTGGGGTGGGATTTCTCATGGGGCGAAAACGCCCCTTGTGGTTATAGTGGTTATTCAGGGTAATCTTACAGCCGTACGCTATCGGGATCAGGTGCTTATGCCTCACGTCCTCCCGCTTGTCAATGCTCATAATCTCACGTTTCAGCATGACAACGCGAGACCGCATGTTGCCAGGGTTTGTCGCGACTTCCTCAACCAGAATAATGTTCAAGTGCTCGATTGGCCCCTATACAGTCCAGATTTAAACCCAATCGAGCACCTTTGGGATGCGTTGGACAGGAGGGTCAGGAAGCGCGTCAACGTACCGAACAACGTCGCACAGCTCCAGCTAGCTCTTATTCAAGAGTGGAATAATATCCCTCAAAGGACCATTGACAACTTAGTCGGGTCTATGGTTAGAAGAGCGAGAGCCTCGACAGCAGCCCGTGGTGGACACACGCGCTATTGATACCCATTATTCAATAACGTTGGGTGTCTGTGTTTAACGCTATTTATTGCAAACGTCGTCTGCTATACGACACTAAACCAATAGCATTTAACAGAAAATGAAATAAAGAATTAAAAAAATTAAACAATCAAATGAAATCCCCAATTGTCTTTAAAAATACAACCCCAGAATTAATACTTGCGTTTCTTTTTTCCGCTAGTATATATGGAATTAATAAACGGGTTCCACTTGCAGTTGTATGTTTTGTTTCTTATCAATGTCCCCCAAAAACACGCATGCATGTACGCACACACGCACTCGCGCAAGCACACACAAGTTATCTATATATCGAGAAGTTTAATTGAATGTTTCAATAACATTGGCTTGTTTTACATGAGAACGAGGCAACATAAAGTATATAAATGAAATTACCCCAGTGAAGACCGCAATCACGAAACACAACTTCCCGAGTCAGAGAGAGAGAGAGAGAGAGAGAGAGAGAGAGAGAGAGAGAGAGAGAGAGAGTTTTGTTACAACACAAGTTTTTTTACTGGTTTTAAACCCTTGCAGTGTTTCGTGTAAAAATATAAAGTTACCCAGGAAAGGTGACGATCAGATGCACAGCCTTCCCGAAGAACTGAAAACGGAACAAATGAGAGAGAGAGTTTTGTTACAACACAAGATTTTTACTTGTTTTAAACCCTTGCAGTGTTTCGTGTAAAAATATAAACAAAGTTACCCACGAAAGGTCACGATCAGATGCACAGCCTTCCCGAAGAACTGAAAACGGAACAGATGAGGAGGAATTACGAAAACACGCCTATTCAAATATATAGAAAATTTCACCTACAAAAACTGAAGATTTTTAGATAAAAAAAAACTCTGATATTTTTCATATTTATGTTCAAAACATAGATTGTGGGTACTCGTTAGAACCACCTCGACGAGGCATTTCTAACGAGTACCCACAATCTATGTTTTTGAGCAGCAATAAGAAAAATAATGTATACCCCTGTAAACCCAAGTTTTACTTTGTAAAAGTGGGCTTTAGGGGGTCAATATTATATAGGCAAGTTTTCGTGATGAGACAATGATAGCCTACAATGGTATCAGATGCAGTTGCAATAACAATCATAAAACAAAAGACTCCTGGGTGTAAAATGTCTGTATGTAACTGTTAGCAATTGAAGGAAACTCGTATCATGTTGCAATGTGTCACAAAAATGTAGCACGTTAGTGGCATTTTTCCATACATATTGACAAATTTACATTATCCAGCGGTTTGATATTGTAAACACTGGCTTTTCCAACTAATTCACGCTAAGCATACTAGGTAACTGTAAGAAGTCAGTCGACAACATTTGTAGCTTCGCTGGGTGCACATGTTCGAGGGTACTTTTTCTGACCCCCATAATCTCCACTTTTATATAGTAAAACTGGGGTTTACAGGTGTATACATTATTTTTCTTATTTCTGCTCAAAAACATAGATTATGGGTACTCTTTAGTACCCACAAGCTATGTTTTGAGCAGAAATGTGAAAAAAAATCAGAGTTTTTTATCTGAAAAATTTCAGTTTTTGGTAGTGAAATATTCAATATATTTAAATAGGCGTGTTTTCGTAATGAGAAGCTTTTAGGTTACGACATCCTTAAATTCACAGAGCGCAGGGTTGGTTCATAATAAATGCTTCCAAGTTGCTTGTTTTTTTCTTCCTAGATTTTCTGGTGTGTTTTGCACGCTTTGATTCCAGAACTGGACAGAATGTATAATTTAGACAATTTTGTAATAAATATGAGCGGAATTGTTTATTCTTGATTACCAGAATAGAAAATCCTGGATTTAACCCTGGAATAGAAATTCTTATTCTACCCAGATTATCCTACCAGGGGTCATATAAAAACCGAGAATTCTCTCTCACGTAATGGATGTCCTTCGTTGAAGTTTACGTCACTGAACGTGATGACGCTATTATACACCTTAGTATTGTCATCACAATATGGAGGATGTCAGCATTCGAAGAGACTGCATTATCGAAAATATACGTTCAGAAATTAAAAGTACAAAAAAAAAAAAAAAAAAAAAGAATTTATCATGGATGTGAAGGGTAGATTGACAAATCCGTCCCTCGCGATCACAGTCTGGCATCATTAGATAAGCCTCGTAATGCTAGACAGTGATGATCGGGATGGATTTTTCTATCTACCCCTCACACCAATAATAGATTCTTAATTTCTGCAATAGATATGAGCGGAATTGTAAATTTTTGTTGGTAACTTTGGCAATAAATTTTAAAAAGTCATGTGGAAAACAAAATTCTGGTAAACTTGTAAAAAGATCTGCATCACTCACCTTGATGGGACGGATGCTGATTACATGTCACATTACCTACCATTCCCTTTCTTGTTTTGACGTTTTCAGAGGGAATGCTCTTAGGTAAGTACCAAGTATTGATCATTTGAATCGGAAAAAAATGGCTTGCAGAACATTTGCGAAAATGTATATAAGATTAAAAGGAAATCATGCATTGCATCACGAAAACATGCCTATATAATTTTGACTCCCTTGAACCCCACTTTTATACAGTAAAACTCGGGTTTACAAGGGTATACATTATTTTTCTTATTGCTGCATAAAACATAGATTGTAGGTACTCGTTAGAACCGCCTCGCCGAGGCGGTTCTCACGAGTACCCACAATCTATGTTTTGAACAGAAATATGAAAAATATCAGAGTTTTTTTTCTGAAAAGTTTCAGTTTTTGGAGGCGAAATTTTCCATATATTTGAATATGCGTGTTTTCGTAATGGTGGCATTTGATATCATTGTTCTATTTTTCTTCCTCAGACCAACGTTTCCTCAGATGGTATAACGTTCGATTTTCTGCTGGGAGCATGTTACAAAGCTAGAATAAGTTGCACAGGAAACCCACACAGTGGAATGATTCACCGCCTCTGGATTGACGGGTACCCGGTTCCGGAATAGTCTCCGAAACGCCATTGTTGGTTGGGCTGCGGCAAGTGAAAATTGAGGCTTCCTGCGGGGAAAATTAACACTTTCATATGTGTGAAATGTAATATTCATGTCGTTCTGTTCACCTGAGTTTTTGCTACTTGCTATTTGTGTTTTAGGGAGAACTGATACACTTTCAGAATAGGCAACTGCCAAAATTTGTTGCTCTCTTATGAAAAGGATCCACTCTAACAGGGCAGAAATCGCTCCCCTCGGAACATTTTCTGCCCTGTTAGAGTGGACCCCTTGGAGCAATTTCTGCCCAGTTAGAGTGCACCCCTTGGAGCAATTTCTGCCCTGTTAGAGCGGACCCCTTGGAGCAATATCTGCCATGTTAGTGGACCCCTTGGAGCAATATGTGCTCTGTTAGAGTGGACCCCTTGGAGCAATTTCTGCCCTGTAAGAATGGACCCCTTGGGGCAATTTCTGCCCTGTTAGAGTAGACTTTTTTTCGGGAAGTGGCTTGGTGTGTAAAAAGACTAAACAGGAAGTCACAAAAGTTGTCTCCCTTGTAAAGATGGCGAAATTGTACTAGGTGTATACAGTTTCCTAACATGCAGTAAAAACAGGTTTTATCGATATGAGCCTAACATAAAAATCCGTTCCTTTGGACATCTGCGCACAGCGAGGATGCAGATCAGCAAGTACATTCACGCAGTCTGCTCCAAATCTTTACTGGGCGTATTTTCAGTAGCCAAGAATGCAAAGTTTCATCACACGGATAAGGAAATATCTGATCCGTCTGCGCAGATGCGCAGATTGGTTTGGATTTTCGTCTGGCGCACATGTCAAAAGTTACGTTTTGCTGACGTTGCTATAGATGAACAGGATGACAAGGTCTGCAAAATTTGCGAATGTGACTATCCTAGTTCCAACAGTGAGCCTCAAGTATTGTTTCATATGCCGTTGCTCATACTTGTACGAAGACTTATGACAGTTGGTTATTTGAATGATTGAGACAATAAAGTGACCAATAAAACGAAATACATGGGTATTTTAACACTTACTCTAGAGCAAACAGTGAAACCTAGGTGACATTCATGTCGCAGAAAAATCTTCAATGTAGAATGCATCCAACATATTTTCAGATGAACTTAGCAAACGGTATTTAAATAGCGTACCTTGTTTGCTCTTGAAAAAGATTAAGGGAAATGGATACATTTGCTAGGCTTTTCGCCTTTTTTATTTACTAGGGAGAGCGCTTTTCGCTCTCCTTTTTGTTTTTCTCGATAAACCATCTATCATAAATCTATATATCGAACCATTATCGGCCCAACAGGAATCCTGACGGGCGGATAACGGTCCGAAATACATTGAAGTAGAATGCCAGGGGGCTTTCCAAGCAACGTATATCCTGACTGAGACGCTCAGATCGGATAGAGCCGTCTTATCAGAACTTTAGTTTTTGTCAACTTCGTACTTGACTATTTGACGTAAACGTATCACAACATCTTTTTTTTTATTTCTGCAGACGACATAAATACCGACTTAAGTTTAACATAAACAGATTATAGAATGCACCGAGTTACAGTAAATGTTCAGATGTGGCACAAAGCAGATTTCCGCCTGAGGCTATGCACCGGGGTTCAACATTTATTATTCCATAAAAAGCAGTGTCGCGCGTTATTAACAGCCGTGCATTAACCGGGGAAATGCCGTGTATTAACAAGGCAATTCACGCGCTGTTAATGCAAGGCTCGCGCTGTTAATGCACGGCTACGTAATTTTAAATATGCTCGTACCTGGGCCACAGAATTGCTGCCGTCACGAGATGTGTACTGCCCCTGTCCCAAAACGAGAATAGTCCGTGGAAATAGCGTTCGCGCGACATCGGTGGAAAGGCGAAACAAAATAGTACAAGAAATAACGCGAAATGTAGCAAATATTTTCAGTTTTTATGCAATAACAGCGATCGAACATGGTTTTTCAATGCATTAACATTCGCCAGGTCCCTTGGGAGGTGTTGAAAACCGCGGCCTTCGGCCTCGGTTTCCAACACCTCCCACGGGACCTGGAGAAAGTTATTGCATGAAAAACCATGTTTGATCCCTATACTAGAAGATTGCATGTGCATACGCACAAGCTAATAAGGGTCTTTGATCGGCAATCTGTGGGCAGCGAAGGACCCAAAGCGTCTTTAGGAGGACAGCAACTACTCTGATCAGCCTGCGCGTAAAATCTAGCATCTTTTCAAGTTAGTATATGCGATGCTTATCACGGTAAATAGGCTCTTCAACCATATATGAACAGCAAAGGCCCAGATCGACCTGTGCATTCGTTCAGTCACATCAGTACTTACTGTTTGTCCATAAATGAGCCACAGCCTGAGAAAGCGTACCTTCTGACATGTGCTCCCAACGAAGACTTAACTCAGCCTTCGTATCCGCGCAGTCAGACCGGAATCGTCGTTGTTCACATAAAGAAACTCAGCGTCATTGGCTGTCCAAAATGCGCCTGGTGAAGATTCTGGTCTGACTGTACGAATGCGCGGGCTGATTTGAATCTTCGCTGCGCACACATATACAAAGGTACGTTTTCTGATGTATCATATGGTATAGTTGATGAAATTGTCCGCAGCCGAAAGCAGATGGATGTCTTCGTTGCGCACCATTGTCAACGTCTTTTTCTTTTTCCCAAAGCCTCCAACCCACGTGATATGCAATTGTTACGTTTGTTACGTATTTCAGATGGAATAATGATAACTGTGAGAAAATGAATGTTTCCTAATTGTGCTCGCGCATGCGTAGTCCGGTCAAGATCTTTATTGTTTATTATCATGATATAGTCAACCCTCTTTATACCGACACCCGATACAATAACAAAATTCGCTACAATGACAATTTGAATGTCACGAAGCCTTCGCTCAAGAGGTGACAATTGAGGAGAAAGTATGCAAGCTTATTGCATTAAAACATCAAGCAACATAGGTTTTTGTATATTTGTTGGAATTGCCTTAGTGAGGCGATTCTAACAAATATCCAAAAATAATGTTTTATGATGAAATAAGTATAAAACAAGGTCTTTCTTACATGTCCCTCTTTCCATTAAGGATTATTTACACCAGCAAATTCATTTCAGTATGAAGAGGGTTGACTGTATAATGTATGTCAACTAGAGTGTGGTAACTAGAAAAAGGCTGTATTAAAGTATCCATCTAATATACTTTATAGATGGATCACCAGAACACTTCATGGAGGTACTTCTTTAATGATCCTCATTGGATACTAATTCTGATTTCTTCATAATAGCGTATGTGTTGGTAGATCAAACGAGTACCACCACTATATGCATTTACAAAAAAGGCAGACATTACGAAAACATAACTATTCAAATATACTGAAAATTTTCCCACCAAAAAATGAAAATTTTCAGATAAAAATTTCTGATATTTTTCATATTTCTGCTCAAAACATAGATTGTGGGTACTCGTTAGAACCGCCTCGACGAGGCGGTTCTAACGAGTACCCACAATCTATGTTTCTGAGCAGAAATAAGAAAAATAATGTATACCCCTGTAAACCCCAGTTTTACTATATAAAAGTATATACCACTGTTACCCATAATGTATAGTGAAAACAAAAGTGTGCAGGGATGTATATTTTTTCGGTCAGTATTGAATTTTTTGTACTGCATAACAACCACGCTTTTTCTCCATATTTTATGATTTATAGGTCTAGATTCGAGGATGTCCAGAAGCATGAATTGCTTATTTCTTCACTTTTATAACGATTGTTACTGGTACTAATAACATCACGAAAAACACGCCTATATATTTTGACTCCCTTAAACTCCATTTTTTTTATACAACAAACTGGGGTTTACAGGAGTGGAGTATAAATTAGTTTTCTTACTTCTACAATAAATATAGATTATGGATAGAAAAATCTATATTTAGAGCAGAAATATGAAAACTACCAGATTTTTTTCACCTGAAAGTTTTCTTTTTTCATGATAAAATTCTCAATATATTTGAATAGGCGTGTTTTCGTAATGTACACGGCGCTTTACTGATTGCCGACAAAACGTCAGTTTGAGTAGAAAATAATTCATTGCTTTATAATTAAAACACAAAGGGCCTTATCTAGAGTGATGCCTTAGAGTACAGGTATAAGTTTCACAGGAGTGTGGTAACGTAATAATTGCATTGTTTTGTGCCGCAAAGTCGGAGAACGCATCACGAAAACATACCTATATAATTTTGACCCCCTTAAACCCCACTTTTATATAGTAAAACTGGGGTTTGCAGGGGTATAAGTTATTTTTCATATTTCTGCTTAAAACATGGATTGTGGGTACTCGTTGGAACCGCCTCGGCGAGGCGGTTCTAACGAGTACCCACAATCTATGTTTTGAACAGGAATATGAAAAATATTAGAATTTTTCATCTGAAAATTTTCAATTTTTTGGTGAAAAAATTCTCAGTATATTTGAATAGGCGTTTTTTGCACACTTTTGGACATGTGCACCCAACGCAGTCTGCTCAAAGTATTCGCTGGTCGCATTTAGGACAGCCAAGGATGTAAAGTTTCTTTATGCGGATGCACAGGCTGATTTGAGTTTTCGTTAGGAGCACATGTCAGAAGTACGTGTTCTCATGTTACTGCTGGTTCAGTTTCTGTCTGACTTGTACAGAAACAAAACCTTACTGAACTATAAAATATAAGACAAACGCCTCAATGCAAAATTGATTAGATGTGACAAAACGTATACGTGTACGGTGTTTATCCTAAATATATGAAATCTTAACGCTTACCATATGTTTTCTAAAATTTGAACAGAGGACAAACGAAAACAAAAACGAACAAAATAAAAAGAAACGCAACAAAAATACCGCATTGATACAGTCAACAGTAAAACTGATTTTAGGCGCAAAACAAGTCCAATGTACTCTCTGGTCATTTGTCTAAAACTGCTAGATGAGTTGCAGGAAGTGTAAATCCTAATCCGACACCGGATTAAGTAGCGCATTACGAAAACACGGCTATTCAAATATACTGGAAATTTTACCACCAAAAATTGAAAAAATTCACATAAATGTTCTGATATTTTTCATATTTTTACACAAAACAAAGCTTGTGGGCACTCGTTAGAACCGCCTCGACGAGGCGGTTCTAACGAGTACCCACAATCTATGTTTTTGAACAGATATAAGAAAAATAATGTATACCCCTGTAAATCCCAGTTTTACTATATAAAAGTGGGGTTTAAGGGGATCAAAATTATATAGGTGTGTTTTCGTGATGGTCTGATCTGAGTTTGTGGTGTTTGTTCAGGCATGTATGTCTCAATACTTTCGAATTTGCAAATGTCAGCACATTTGACTCGTTTGATTCGCTATATTAAGTACGTGTGTGAGAAAGTGTGGACATGACCAGCCTGGGTGCACATCATTACGTACATAAGTGCATGCGCACCAAGCGAATAGTCACATCAGCCTGCACATCCGCGCAGTCTGACCATTCGTCGCAGGACATTCTGTGCGCAGTCAAGTATCTAAGTATTCTTTCTTGTAATTTCTTTGTTATGCAATTCACATGTGCTGGCTTTCTTTGCGGGTCGGTAGAGGCGGACGTCAACAACATAGATACTGGACGTTTAATTTTGTCATTTGTAGGAAGGAATAATGGTATTCTCACAGTAGGGTAAAATGTGTTTAAACATTTCAGGTTTTCTACAGTTTTAAAGTTTTTATTTAATTTGAACTTGATTATCATATACATGTATTGTTGACAAACTATTTGCTTAAAACGCCTCTGTAAATATATGCGTATATTAGAGTATGTGTGAGGTATGACATTAGGAGTGATTTTTATCTGCAGATATTCAAGTTGTACTAAAATTACTTTTGTGATAAATATCAGGAAACTATATGACGTTCAAGTTTAACCCATTTATGCTTGGTGTCCCATAAATGAGACATTGATAAACAGTCTAGACCCTGATCAGACGCCGCGTTCGGCGGCGTCTGATCTGGTTCAAGACTGTTTGCATGAAGTACAGGAATTTCTATAATACATGGTTATAATAAAACTAACCAGACACCCCTTCCATTAGAAATTGACCTGATCAAAATCTCAGGTAGAAGATTTCATTGGGCATAAACGGGTAAAGCCGGTGAACAGCATTCCCTGTCAGTGTGCCTATGCGCCTTGCAAAGACTAAGATCAGCCTGGACACTCTGTAAGTAGTCAAGAATCCAAAGTGTCTTCAGGTGGGCAGCTGGTTCCCCGCAGGATACACATGCTGTAGGAAATGCTTTGTCGCGCCTCATTATTTTTAACAACGAATATATTCAGCATTTAGCTGTCAAGTGAATAAAGCATTTAACTTTTCAAACAAAGTCATTTACAACTATCAATGACCGGGGGTTTTCACAAATGACGTCGCTAGTTACTATTTGAAATGTTACTAGTAACTATACGAGAAATGAATGGTAACATTACCTGCCGAGATGTATTGAAATGAACGGTTGAATTTCCTGTTTTTATTTGGTGGTAACATCAGTAGTGAGTGTGCTGCTTCTAGAAAACAACTACAGGTCATTCCGCGGTCGTTTAATTGGTTAGGTTAACCGGCGTCGGAACTGTATAGATCTACGGGTATTTTATACATTACAAATCTACTTATCGAAGTCGCATATTTTATTTTGTGACGTGCCGTCTGACTAAAGTCTACACTGTTTGCCAAAGTATCTGTATTGCACCGCTAGACTTTAATGGTTTAAATCAATGAATAGTTTATATTACCGTTTTCGATCTAATTACTTCTCCGTCCTCTTATGCTTTCAGAATAACTAGAAAAAGGCTGTATTAAATTATCCATCTAATATACTTTATAGATGGATCACCAGAACACTTCATGGAGGTACTTCTTTAATGATCTTCATTAGATACTTATTCTGATTTCTTCATAACAGCATGTGTTGGTAGATCAAATGAGTACCACCACTATATGCATTTACAAAAAAGGCAGACATTACGAAAACATGCCTATTCAAATATACTGAAAATTTTCCCACCAAAAAATGAAAATTTTCAGATAAAAATTTCTGATATTTTTCATATTTCTGCTCAAAACGAGTACCCACAATCTATGTTTCTGAGCAGAAATAAGAAAAATAATGTATACCCCTGTAAACCCCAGTTTTACTATATAAAAGTGGGGTTTAAGGGGGTCAAAACTATATAGGCGTGTTTTCGTGATGTAAAAATAAACGGTCTGAAGACTGGGAAACTGCTTGATTATGCGATTATATGGATATGCGCGGTAATTGGGTCGAATACTGTAATCATTTAAAGCAATATATCATATTACAGTTTTTATGCTTTAGTTTGTTAAGACCGTTGAGTCAAAAGAACATTCAGTCGAGGTTCGTTGTTTGTTTAAAAGTAGAATAATTGTTTGCTTACAAGGCAAAAAAGCCGTTACAGTTTACAAATATAATATAATAGAGCTTGCGTGTTTTGGCCATTTGTGATGAGGTAACATCTTTTAATTATGACTTCCTCAGTGTTTTCCTGCAAACAGGTTCCTAACTGGAAAAGGGTTCTAATCTAAAAGGAAAGAATTTGCTCCCCGCGTGGAAGTAAATTCTTTCTGTTTAGAGTAGTGTCCATTTTCAAACGTCGGACAACGTTTTGACACTGATGCCTTCCGTGAATGCGTGTCTATTTTCCGTAAAGTCTCAGTAGCAAATAACAAATTATCGTTAGTATATACATATTTATGAACAATACAGTCAAGCTCTATATTTCTTCTAACCCTTCCACCTATGTGTATCTGATGTGGCATATCCCATCTTTGAATTTGATCATATCTATTATTGCAATTTGTTTAGTCAGTCAAAAATAAAAAAAGGCAAACAGAGTAGACCCTAGCGGTTCGTTATGGTATCTGTTTTGGTTTACAGGGCTGAAAGGGCAATATAAGAAATGAATATCAGATTTGAGATATACAACTGTATAATTCTACAAGCATTAGTTTTCACAAAATGTTCGTTCTACGCTTAACACACAATAAAGCCAAATAAATACTGACCGTGAAATATATGTTCTCTGGACCTGTTCTTTGGATATCAGCGTGCATTATACATGTATTTCGTGGTCCAATCACTTGTCGTTATACTTTGCGAGACGGGTTGATAGGGTAATATGAAACTTGACATTTTGCTGTCAATCTTCAAACAGCTTTAACATTTATGACGTGCTAAGAGTACTGTAGACTTAATCTTTTTGAAAAAGCTAATACTTGGTTGATCTGTCCGTGGAAAACAATATTGGACCAGTCAACGGCAAACTCTAAGATTGTGTAAGCCCATGTGCTAAGCGCAGACCAATCTTTTAGTGAAAGCTAATACTTGGTTATAATAACGTTGAGCAATGCATGTAAAATTGCATTGGACCAGTTCAAAGCATTTCATTAACGCTTCCGGAGTAATGGCTCTAAAATTGTCTACGCCCATGGGCCTAGACAATAAACCGAAATAAAAAATAGAACATCAGTTTTTGTAAAGCCTTTTTTTCATTCAAAACTCATCAATATTTTTTTCATGTTTCTAAAACTTAAAATAAAAATAAAATGCTTCTGTTGAATCAATTTTAATTGTGTAGAAGTTACATGTATTTGGAGGTAAGTTATACATGTACAAAAGGTATCAAAGGATGGAAACGAGTGACTTATGACATCATCCTACGTTACGACTGCAGCCGAGTCTGGGTCACCAGTTTAATATGTATGAATTGTTAACTATGTATTAACTCATGCAATGTTTAATTTCTTTTCAATTAAGGGCTGTTTTTCATAATGGAGTCAATTTCCGCAAAAGAAATGCCGAAATAAATGCAAAGTGGAATGCATGAATGTCAGTTTCTGAACAGTCATTGTAGATGAGATGAGATGAGATGTGTGTGTGTGTGTGTGTGTGTGTGTGTGTGTGTGTGTGTGTGTGTGTGTGTGTGTGTGTGTGTGTGTGTGTGAATAGAGCCGAGTAGCGAATCTTGTAGCATTGTTCACTGTAATATAGATACTTTTCCATATATTTTGGATACTACCGTATAGACACTACATGTTTGGCTGCCTTAATTCTTTACCATACCTGTCCTTAACTGTCCACATCTATCTAACTACAGTCAAACCTGTCTTAAGCAGCCACCCATGGGAAGCTTAAAATGTGGCTGCTGAAGGCAGGTGGCTGCTTAATACAGTTCAAATATATGTCTATGAATTTTGGGGCAACTTTCCTCTGACTGCTTAATACAGGTTGGCTGCTTAATAGAGGTGACCACTAACACAGGTTTGACTGTATCTAGTGGTGTGTCTAAAACTATAGGAAGAGTGGCAGACAGTGCGGATCCTGATCACATGGCCCACGCTGTTTCCACAGGTCTGTCCGTAAGAATAGGTAGGTAAATACGGTAAACACTTGAACATTTTTATGTTTAGCACTATCTCGGCAAAATCAACAGACAACAGATTGATATTTGTTCTCATGCCCCTATTCAAATATATTGAAAATTTTACACAAAAAAAAGGAAAATGTTCAGATAAAAAAATCCTATATATTTCATATATCTGCTCCAAATATAGATTGTGGGTATTCGTTAGAACCGCCTCGCCGAGGCGGTTCTAACGGGTACCCACAATCTATGTTTTTGAGCAGAAATGAGAAAAATAATGTTTACACCTATAAACCCCAGTTTTACTTTATAAAAGTAGGGTTTAAGGGGATCAGAATTATATAGGCATGTTTTCGTGATGCAGATACAGGGTTTTACATTTCATTCACACTGTCTCATTAGGAGACCAGTCTTGGGGAATGCTAACCCTATTCTAGGAGAAAAGTCAGAAAACTATTTTGAAATGTGATCTACAGTTGTTCAGTTGTAGCAGATCAAAGATTATGTGCAATTCATGGTCAAAGTAGTTATTTCCCCTTCTCAGGCACTGGTTACAGATCATTGACTTTATGGAAACACAGCTAAACTTTGAAAGTTTCCCAGTAATTCTTTTCCAATAGGTGACTTCAAATTCTCATAAAATGTGTAGATGTATAACTTGTCTAAACTATAAAATTTAAAAGCGTGTGTTTTTTACATGTTTTGTCACTTTGAATTTGAATTTTGTATTCCAAGTCATGGAACTGCAAATCTGGTCTATTTTGCCTAAAAACAACTGCATCTGTATATATAAGGCTTCAAGTAATGTTTGACATGTTCCCTATTTGACCTACTTGGTGTGTCTGTGTATTACCATTCATATCGTCGTATTAAGTGTAACTATAAATATTCACTTCTACAGAAAATCTACAGAAAACGTCAATTTTTTGTCTCTTTATATTGCATTACCACTTTAAACAAACATTAGCTTACACACACACACACACACACACACACACACACACACACACACACACACACACACACACACACACACACACACACACACACACACACACACACACACACACACACACACACACATTATTTGCTAAGCGTAGACCAAGCTTTCATGTGATAACTAAAACTTGATTATAATAACGTTAAACATAATTGCAAATAGCGTGGGACCAGGCTGTCAGTCCATTACCTTTCATAAAGTGCTTCTGGAGCAATGATAAACTATGAGACCGTCTACGCCCATGGACATAGACATTAAACACCAATCTCTTATTTCTTGGAAAATGAGAAAAAATGTCATCAATTTGTCATTTGTTGAATTTCTACAGATGGTGCTAAAGGTTTTTCAAAACGACATATGATAAAGCAATAAAATATAGCAAGAAGCCTACGAAGGAACAATATTTCAGACACTTTGGTAGGACGTACATTTGAGCCGAAACAGCAG
Source organism: Anodontia alba (assembly GCA_964016985.1). Taxonomy (NCBI): domain Eukaryota; kingdom Metazoa; phylum Mollusca; class Bivalvia; order Lucinida; family Lucinidae; genus Anodontia; species Anodontia alba. Next base: position 56,545,923 of record OZ024832.1, on the reverse strand, counting down.
AAGACGTACCTTTGGACATATGCGCCCAGCGATGATTCAGATCAGCCTGCGAATTCGCGCAGTCTGATCAAAATTTTTACTGGAGTCATTTAGGATAGACAAAGATGTAAATTTCTTAATGTGGACAACAAAGACTCTGATCAGACTGCGCGCATGCGCAGTCTGATCAGAGTCTTCGTTGTGCGCACATGTCAGAAGTTACGTTTTTTTCACTGGGCGGTGCTTTGAATACTTGTACATGAGCATCTCGGTCCTGTTAGTTGAGAACTGTACATTTACCGTTTATATGTATAGATTTAAGGAGTATACTTACCATTGAATAGCTCACCCGAGCACAACGATCTCGAGGTGAGCTATTGTGATCGCCCTGTGTCCGTCGTGTGACGTCCGTCGTTCTTCGTGCGTCATCTACATTTTGCTTCAAATGACATCTCCTCCGTAAGTACTGGGCGGATTTCAACACATCAAGTTAATAGGATTGTTCCTTTGGAGGTCCTCTACCCAAATTACTCAAATCGTTCCGCTCCGCTGCACAAAATGGCCGCCAGAGCTAAAAATAGAAAAAAAAAATCTTTAAACGACATCTCTTCCTAGGCCAGCGGCCGAATTTCAAATAATTTCACAGAAATGTTCATTGGGTAACATTCTACTGAAATTGCTAAAATGGTTTCGCTCTGCTGCACAAAATGACAGCCAGGGCTAAAAATATATATAAAAAAACTTTAAACGTCATCTCCTCCTAGGCCACGTGCTCGATTTTAAAATAATTTCATTGAAATGTTCCTTGGATAACCCTCTACCAAAATTGTTAAAATGGTTCCACTCCGCTGAACAAAATGGCCACAGAGCTAAAAATTAAAGAAAAACAACATTTAGGCGACATTTCCTCCTAGGCCATTGGCTCGATTTCAAAATAATTTCGCAGAAATGTTTCTTAAGTGACCCTCTACCAAAATTGCTAAAATGGTTTCGCTCCACTGAACAAAACGGCCGCCAAAGCTAAAAATAGAAAAAAAATAAGTAAAAATAAACGATATCTCTCTTAGGCCATCAGCCCGATTTCACAGAAATGTTTCTTGGGTGACCCTCTACCAAAATTGTTAAAATCGTTCCGCTCCGCTGAACAAAATGACCGCCAAAGCTAAAAATAAAAAAAAAAACTTAAAATAATATCTCCTCCTTGGCCAATAGTTTGATTTCAAAATAATTTCACAGAAATGTTCCTTGAGTAACCCTCAACCAAAAGTATTAAAATGGTTCCGCTCTATTGAACAAAATGGCTGCTAGAGCTAAAATAGAAAAAAAAAAAAAAAAACATCTGTAAATGACATCTCCTCCTAGGCCAATGACCTGGTTTATTTTTATTTATCCGCCGCCTCAAATCTCTCCCCTACCATTTTCCTCCGAAAGGCACCGTTGGTTCCTCCGAGAGGGACGAGCAAAGCATATTTTCTCCGAAAAGCACCGTTATGGTGATCCACCATGATTCTGCTCTGCTGAACAAAATGGCCGCCAGTGCTAAAAATAGAAAAAAAATCACACCCCTGTAACTGATAGGGACCTGCACACTATGAACTTGTGTAAAATCACCAGAGCAAAAAAAAAAAAAAATAAATAAATAAATAAAAAAATAAATAAAAATTAATAACTGGGCCACAAGACTACGTCAATTAATATGAATATTAAGTCTTGCACTTAAAGCAAATGTTCTCAGGTGAGCGATTTCAGAGGCCGTGGCCTCTTGTGTATATAGAGTGAAGAGTGAAGAAGTGCATTTACCGTTTATGTGTATAGAGTGAAGGGGTTGATTCTTTCGTCAGGGGGAATAATTGAATAATTAATTTACATATTGCTCTCTGTTGATTAGTGATAGATGCTGTGATTTTCGATATTTTCTGTTAATGTTAGCAAAATATATGAGCCCCAACGTCAGAAAACGCACCTGATGACATCCGCACAGTCTGACCAGACTCTTCGTTAACCGCATGAAGAAACTTTGTATCCTTGTCTATCTAATATCATGATGAAAACACGCCTATATAATTTTGTCCCCCTTATACCCTACATTTATATGGTAAAACTCGGGTTTAAAGGGGTATACATTATTTTTCTAATTTTGCCATAAAACATATATTATGGGTACTCGTTAGAACCGCCTCGGCGAGGCGGTTCTAACAAGTACCCACAATCTATGTTTTGAGCAGGAATATGAAAAAATATCAGAATTTTTTAATCTCAAAATTTTCCTTTATTGGTTGTAAAATTTTAATACATTTGAATAGGCGTGTTTTCGTAATGACACAGTCTGATTTGAATCGTCGTTGGGTGAACTAGTCCGAAGTCCGAAGGTACGTTTTATCACGTTGCGGCTCGTATCATCACGAAAACATGCCTATACAAAGACGACCCCCTTAAACCCCCCTTTTATATAGTAAAACTGGGGTTTACAGGGGTATACATTATTTTTCTTATTTCTGCTAAAAAAAACATAGATTGTGGGTACTCGTTAGAACCGCCTCGTCGAGGCGGTTCTAACGAGTACCCACAATCTATGTTTTGAGCAGAAATATGAAAAATATTAGAAATTTTTATCTGAAAATTTTCATTTTTCGGTGGTAAAATTTTCAGTATATTTGAATAGGCATGTTTTCGAAAAGATTTCTAGTTTTGAGCCATGTCATGAGAAAAAGATCTTTATAGCATATACGGACAGCGAATGTCTGGACCATCCATGCAGTCTAATCAGTGGTTTCGAGGTTCGCTTACAGAAGCATCAGATACTATTTAGCGAGCACATGGCGTTTACACAAGGTCGCAAAACGTCGACGCACATTCATGACAACGTCGCATTATTGTTAATGCAACGTCATAAAAGCGTTGTATTAAAGACGACAAGTCATGAAAACGCGTTTACATAGACGCAACGTCACGACAACGTCGCATTAGCGTGGACGCAACTTCATTTCAATGTCGCATTAACTCGATTTACGTCAAGACTTTGCACAAGTTAGTGCGACCTTGTAAAAAACGCCATGTGCACGCTGGGTGTATATCAATGAAAAGAGAAAGCCCTGAGGATACACAGATTGACTGGGCATTGGCTCAGAGTTCCTCTTGTCATGGAATGACTCGTGTTAAATTTTCTCCGCGTTGTTTGTTAGATGAAAACGTGCCTTAAGTGGCTAGAATTAAATTGTTAGGGCTGTGTTTGTATTACAGAATTAAACATGTCTACGCCCAAGTACCTGTGTTGGATTATTTTGCTTTCCCGAATAATAAAAGTCAAAAAGGATGCCGCAACGTAAAAACGTACTTCGGACCTATACGCCATGCGAAGATTCCGATCAGTCTGCGTATTCGCGCGCCTGGGCGAAGATTCAGATCAGCCTGCGCATTGATCAGAATCTTCGCTGGGCGCATTTTGGATAGCCAAGGATGCAAAGTTTCTTCATGCAGATAACGAAGACTCTGGTCAGCCTGTGCGGAAGCGTAAGCTTATTTGAGTCTTCGTTGTACACACACGTCAGATAGTACGTATAGTAAAACCTATGTAAGACAGCCACCTTTGAAATTGACCTTAGTGGTTGATGTGGAAAGGTGGTTGTCTTATAAAGGTACATGTCATGTAATTTTGCCAGACATGTATCTTTATAAGACAGACAACTTTTTCCACATCAACCACTATTTAAAGTCAGTCTCAAAGGTGGCTGTCTTACACAGGTTTTACTGTACTCACATTACCGCTCATTATGCCCGTAAAAGTAGAAAGATACACGCAAACATGTATACACACTGCAAATTCATGGGTAGTAACACACACACACACACACACACACATGCACGCACGCAGGTATATCCCATGTTGAGCACGCAGAACAACACGTCTTTCCCAGTGACTACAAAATCCTTCCAAAGTCGGAGTAAGGGAGAGAACACCAGCTAGATTCAAACACAGATTTTGAAGTGGTTCATGTCAAACTCAGCTTGTACCACTTACTTCCTAGCTCTCGGTATCGGTATAGACTTTCCGGTATTCGGCCAAGTCACACCAAGATGGAAATACCCCAACATCCCCACCCACAGAAATCGTAAGTCCAGTTTTGGATTTATTTCTGACAACAAGTCTGGTCAAGTGCCTATTGGAGTACTCAAAATAGTGTTTTCCCAGTTTAGTATCGTCTCTCTGTTGAAAAAAATTGTGTAGAAGATGTCTTATCTAGGAAGAGTAACAATCACAGAACATAGCCTACCAATGACTCTAGGAGGAAGAGCAAACAAACCATGGCAGACAGTACATAAGCAACAAACCAAAGAAAAAAAATGAACTAGCTCCCTCTTTTTATAAAACTGATTACAATGCTAAAAAAAATCCCGACAGCGAACAGCAACAATATCACACAAAGAGTAAACAACGCCAGAAACATAGCCTTAGAACGATCAGTAATAAAAAAAACCGTGGTGGAGAAGGGATTGTACCCAGTTTGTACCACTGACTTGCTGGCTTTCGGAATAGACGTTTCAGTAGTCCGCCAAGTCACACGGTGGCGACACCCATAACCACTGAAGTGACGAGGTAAATCTAGTTTTGCCTATTTCTGCAAAAGTAAATCTAGTAAAATGCGATATTACGGTCAACTCTACTTATAGCGACATTCGATACAATGACAAAATTCGGTTTAATAATAATTTGATTGCAAAGAAACCTTCGATCAAGAGGTGACAATTAATTATGCAAGGACATTCTATTTAATTCTTCAAAAAACATGTTTAGGATATTTGTTAGAATCGATGTTTGACGTTTACCCTATGTCAATATGATAAAAAGGGACTTGACAGAACTGAAATATATATGCACACTTCCAAAACTGAGACGTTAATTAATAACGATCATCGAATTCCGTCTGTCAAGTTTGCAGCATTAAAGAAAATTATGGCATAAAAAGCAGTGTCGCACGTTATTAACAGCCGTGCATTAACCGGCGAAAAGCCATGTATTAACAAGGCAATTCACGCGCTGTTAATGAACGGCTGCGCAACATTCAATATGCTCGTACCGGGGCCACAGATTTGCTGCCGTCACGAGAAGCGTACATGTACTGCCCTGCCCTAGAACGAGCATTGTCCGTGAAAATAGCATTCGCGCGACACCGGGGAAAAGGCGAAACAAAATAGTGCAAGAAATAACGCGAAATGTAGCAAATGTTTTCAATTTTTATGCAATAATTGCGTTCGAACATGGTTTTTCAAAGCATTAACATTCGCCAGGTCGCGGCCAGAAGGAAAACTATCGGGGGTTAAAACAGTTTTTACTTGCGCAAAACTTCACCCGTAATTCTCATGCAGCTCTAAATTACGACCTCACCTGTGAAACATCACAAACACACGCCTATATAATTATGACCCTCTTAAACCCCACTTTTATATAGTAAAACTGGGGTTTACAGGGGTAAACATTTTTTTTCTTATCTCTTTTTAAAAACATAGATTGTGGGTACTCATTAGAACCGCCTCGCCGAGGTCTACATATTTGTTAACAATTTTGAGTTTGGGGTAAACAGGATTAAATCATCTCCCCGTAATAACAAACCAGACGCATAAATAATTTTCTTTTCTTTTTTTTTTTTTTTTTTTTTTTTTTTTTTTTTTGCTATGAGTCAAACATCGGGTTACCGAAATATGCAATAAAACTGAATATTGTTATTGCTGAAATCTGGTTTACAACACCTGAGCCAATCAGGGAAAATCTTCGCTTTACTGCAATATGTCCTTTCGTACCAGCTCACTTTTCCATGCTGTAATAATAACAAAAGTATAACAAATGCGCCACCTAGTGAGAAAATGTGCCTTCTGACATGTGCGCCAAACGACGTCTCAATTCAGTCTACGAATCCGCGCGGTCTGATCAAAGTCTTCGTTGTCCGCATGATAAAACTTTGCACCTTTGGCTACCCAAAATACAGTTGACTCTCGTTATCTCGACCTCGCTTATATAATAACCGCTTATCTCAAAGTTAAAATCTGGTCCCTGCCTAAACATGAAAATCTAACAACAGGTAAAAATATTGTGGAAAAGAGGATAAAGAGCAATTTCTCCTCTTTCCACAATATTTTCAATATATCTCTAACTTCAAGAGTCCAATTACATATATATTTGTTAAATGTGGTTGTTCGAATTAGTTTTTCCTCAATTCTGCAAAAATATGTCGAGGTACGGATATCTCGAAGTATTTCATAGAGTCCCATGGAATTCGAGATAACGACAGTCGACTGTATGCCCAGTGAAGATTCATATCAGACTTTGCGAATGCGCAAACTGATCTGAATCTTTGCTGGGCGCACCTGTCTGAAGGTATGTTTTCTGACGTTGCTGCTCAGTTGTCTTCTTAACCTCTATCCATGTTTAAGTGTGACATGTAACGTTGCATCAACTCTCTGAGGTCGGGAATACGTTGCACCTCGAGCGCATACAGTGATTGGTGCTGTCAGCATTATCAATCAAACAGGGTCAAAACCGACAACTATAAACATTTTCTTGTTTGTGCATGGCTTTTGAAGCTTAACTCTTTCGCTGCCAAATTTCAGACGACATTTGTCGTCTGCTTTTAATTTTAATTAACTATCTCTTGGAAAGAAGTTTATATGTAAAGTTGAAAGACTGAATGAACTAAAACAGCGTAGATCCAGATGAGACGGCTCATTATGAGCCGTCTCATTTGGATCTATGTAGTTTGCAAAAGCCTGTTATCATCGCCTGTGCCAGTGAAAGAGTTAAACAGATCCTGAAAGAAATAAATATCATTTGCCCTGTCATTTGAAAATGTCTTCTACTTATCGATGGTTCTAAAAACTGCTGGATGAGTGACAAACAGTGAAGAATCAGATCAGACACTACGTTTTGCTTGCATTTGGTCGTATTCGACAAGAAAGAACATGATCGGAGAGTGCTGATGCTTAGTGATATCTAGACCCGTGTTCAAGTTGATGTTCGTATACGATTGAAGTTCATTGAAGTATGAATAACATCTGGTTAGAGGTAAGTAAGTGAACCCCAAATTTCATTGAAGTATGGACAACATCGGGTCACAAACAAAGTAAGGGAATCCCAAAGGGGTTCATGTAAACTTTGCTCTCGACCCAATGTTGTTCATACTTCAATGGACCCAACCCATACTTCTCGACCCGATGTTGTTCATACTTCAATGGACGTTTAATAAATTGCCTTTATTACTTATATTATTTTCCTCCATTATATGACGAAAAAATCTGGTTTGAAGGCCAAAACTGAAACAAGTTAACACTTGCATGCAGTTTTCCTATTAACAGCGGAATAGCGTCGTTGACGTCATAACGTCACCATCGTCCAATCATACTGGAGAGAACCATGGTTTATTTTGATATCACTTAATTATCATTTAACTTCGCGTGAGATAATGTATTCATTGAAGTAGGAACATTACGCCACTGTAGTTAACTTTTTTTCTGTAAATGCACTGAAAATGTAAATATCTATTCATAAACGACAAGAAAGTTCCTGGTCTGTGCTGAGGCGCGGTTTAATCTAGACCTGTGCTGTTGGGCAGTTTCATATGTGCTGTTCTTCATCGATGAATTACATTAGTATACATGTACAATGATTTCTTCGAAAATGGCCGAAAAAAATCGTGGTCAGTCTGTGCCGATGCGCAGCCTTATCTATATTCTTTAGATTTGCGTATACATTTTTAATTTATTCGTACATAATTACATAATATATATATACATATATATATATATATATATATATATATATATATATATATATATATATATATATATATATATATATATATATATATATATATATATATATCTATATATATCTATATGACTGTGTTGATGCAGACTGTTCTAGTTTTCTTCCCGCATAATTTCAAATAATTTTTCTTTTACCTGTGAGGTATGTCGTAATGTGAGCCCCAACGTCAGAAAACGAATATTCGGACATCAGATCAGAACCTTTACTGGGCGCCTTTTGGATAACCAATGAATGCAAAGTTTCTTCGTACGGACAACGAAGACAACGAAGACTCAAATCAGACTGCGCGGATGCGCAGTCTGATTTGAGTCTTCGTTGGGCGCACATGTCAGAAGGTACGTCTTCCCACATTAGAGCTCTTTTGTTTATTTTTTTTATTTCTTTTAATAATACGACATAAATAATAATAACAGAAACTCTATGATTCAAGAATTTATTAGACGTTTGTACAATATCGACCCGCAATCAAATTGTCGTGACTTTTCTTTTCTTCTTTATACATTTCAGTTGAAAATTGGGCATTACGGATAATTAACACAACCTCGAAAATTTTGTGATAAACGAACGGGTATCAATTGAGTGTAAACTATATATAATAGTTATAATAATGTGCATCAGACATTATTGCTGGACAAACCGTCTTTAAAGAGACTGTCAGTTCTCAGACCATTTCCTATAAAAGTTAAACTAACAACAACAACAACATACTAGTTTAGTTCGTAAATAGTGTGTTAGTAACAATATAAGCAGTAGTATGGTGTAGGAATAATAGTAAAGGAAAAGTAGCAGTGATAACTCTACAACCCGTCGTAGAAATAAAATACGTCGGGTTCAGAATTTCCAACAAGATTGCTTGAGCGCCCAGCGAAGACTCAGATCAGCTTGCACATCCACACATGCTAAGCAGAACCTCTATCGTTCGTCTAAGGAAAACTTTGATGTTTGCGCAGGCTGATCTAAGTCGTTGCTTGGCGGATATGCAACTTGAAGGAAATGCTGTTAATAAATCTCAAATTACTAATGGAATCTCTTCCCCTAATCAATATAAAATGCCTGCAATAGTTGGCATTTTCATATCTATTAGCAGAGCAATTTTCATGCAAAGCTATGTTTCGCAAGAAATAATTCACAATTCTTAGTAATTTGAGATTTATTAGCAGGACAAATTTTATGCTCAGCTGAGTTGAGCATGAAAAAAGCTCAACAACCTCGGGGTAAGACTGTGCGTATGAGATGGCTGATCCAGGTGTTCCCTGTTCGCATATGGTATAAGATTCTTTTTCTTCAGCACATCACGAAAACATACCTATATAATTTTGACCCCTTTAAACCCCACTTTTATACAGTAAAACTGGGGTTTACAGGGGTATACATTATTTTTTTTTATTTCTGTTCAAAAATATAGATTGTGGGTACTAGTGGGTACTCATTAGAACCGCCTCGCCGATGCGGTTCAAACGAGTACCCACAATCTATGTTTTGAGCAGAAATATGAAAAAAATATCGTTTTTTTTTTATCTGAAAATTGTCAGTTTTTGGAAGTGAAACTTTCTATATATTTGAATAGGCATGTTTTCGTAATGAGTGCATCATTTGATGCTTGGGGTAACTACTTAAGCGTCTGTCTGTCTGTGATTCGTTATCCTTACTTTGTGAAGACACAAACAAAGAAAATAAAAATATGGAACGAAACTATTTCGCTTGTGCAAATAAGACAGTCCCTTTAACAGAGATTGAAAGGTTATACTTAAAATGGAAGACAGTTTCCCTTCTTTTCGATACTATGGACAGCTGAGCTCAACTGACCAACCTACTTGCGAATAAAACAAGCCAAGACCATCCTAAGGTATAATATAACATTTTTGACTGTAGTAGTATAGTGCCCTTGCTGTTATTGTTGTTGATGTTTTGTTACTTTCTGCTCTGACTTTATTAGTTAAATCAGCTTCGTTGTTTTCCTATACAGCTATTGGAAGCACAGTTGCTTGTATTTTCGTGTGTTTTTTTTTTAATATAGGGATCAAACATGGTTTTTCATGCATTAACATTCGACAGATCCCCTGGGAGGTGTTGAAAACCGAGGCCGGAGGCCGCGGTTTTCAACACCTCCCTAGGGACTTGGCGAATGTTAATGCATTGAAAAAACATGTTCGATCGCTATTATTGTATAAAAACTGAAAACATTTGCTACATTTTGCGTTATTTCTTGCGCTATTTTATTTCGCCTTTTCACCGATGTCTCGCGAACTTAATTTCTACGGACTATGCTCGTTCTAGGGCCGAGCAGTACAAATCTCGTAAAGGCAGCAAATCTGTGGCCCCGGTACGATCATATTGAAAGTTGTGTAGCCGTACATTAACAGCGCGTGAATTGCCTTGTTAATACGTGGCTTTTCGCCGGTTAATGCACGGCTGTTAATAACATGCGAGATTGCTTTTTATGCAATAATTACTTTTTGTTTTATCAGTTAATATTTCGGTGGTTCCAAACTTTTATTTTTGTCCATTTTAAGCATAACCATCATATACAAAAGAAGAAGCGGTTATATATTTTTGCCTGTTTCTAAAATGTTTTTCTTTTTTCTTTGCATGCTTTCATGTTAGAACTGGTCAAAATGTATAATTCAGACAATTCTGATGCAGATAATCGTAGTACTGTATATTTCGGTGGTTGCTTTGAATATGAAAATAGAAAATCATCTGCGGTTCAAATTATCCTTACTCTGCCGTGACCTCGTGCATAATCTGTTTCAACGTCTTCGAATAACCGGAAGTTCATCAACTGTATAGCATATACCGTTCCGTTTCTTGTCTTGAAAATTTTATAGGGACAGTTGTCAGGCTAATACCTAGTATTGACAGTTTCAACTTACAAAACAAACAAAACAAATAAACAAACAAATAAACAAACAACAAGAACAGCAAACTATGGGTTGTAGAACATTTGCAAATAATGTATAAATATACAATCGACTCTCGTTATCTCGAATTCCAAGGGACTCACTGAAGTACTTCGAGATATCCGTACTTCGACATATCAGAGTTGAGAAAGTGAGGAAGTCAATAAATTGAACAACCACATTTAACAAATAAATGTGTAATTTGACTCCTGAAGTTAGAAATATATATATAAAATAATGTGGAAAAGAGGAGAAATTGCTCCTTAGGAGCAATTTCTCCTCTTTTCCACATTATTTTGTTACCTGTTGTCATAGTTTCATGTTAAAACAGGGACCAGATTTTCACTTCGAGATAAGCGGTAATTCGAAATAAGCGAGTTCGAGATAACGAGGTTCGACTGTATAAGGAAAATTAGTGGTAGTCTGTACCCTTAATGCCAATGAAAATTAAAACTAAAACTAAAGGATCAAATGTGTGCAGAAGTAAAATCTCAACAGATTAGTTCTTACAAAGAAAAGAAGTTAGAATCTGCTGTGGTCTAGAGCCTGCTCGTGCTAATGTCTGACCTGAGCGGTTCGGGATTTTCCCATTTCGTCTTCTCCCTTTTCGCTTATTCCTTTTTTGCCTACTCTCATCTCACCTACTCCCTTTTTTGCGTACTCCCGTTTTACCTTCTCTCATTTAGTATACTGTTAAATGCTGGGGCGTAGTCAGAATTGTATGAAAATGAAGCCCGCTCATAAAAACTTTGATGTCGTTCGAACAAGTTTTTGATAAAAAGAGAAGGTTAACTTGTCAATTTTATTGAAACCCGGGCTTTATAGCTTCCGCCTGTTTACGCGCTTGATTAAAACTCCTCCATATTCTTAAGTATCAACTAACGTCCCCTACCCCGCACGATTCCGGATCTCACTCAGTTACTTTCATTTTTCGCGTCTCTATTTCGCTGCAGCACTAGTAGACCGCCACAGATTCAGTCTGGACATCTACCCCTTTTCCTCTCAGTGTCTTGCAGCACCAGAAAGGAATCAAACGTCTGCGGAGCCCTCAATGTTTGTCATAGTAGACACAGAAGAGAAAATGCACTATTTCACAGGGTACTATAACATTGTGATGTGATATCGGTAGAAAAGCATTTTTAACCTAAATCGGTTATTTTTCTTAAAAGAAGAAACAATTATGCTATTTGTTGTAAAATGATATAAGCTATGGTAATTTAAGAATCAAAAATATTTTTTCATTGCTTTGAGTAGGCAAAACGAGAATAGTGAAAACAAAACAGAGTAGTCTAAATAGGAGCAGGCAAAATGGGAATAGGACAAATCATAGGCGAAACGGGAGTAGGCGAACAGGGAGTAGACGAAAGGGAGTAAACCAGTGATGATTCAAGGTGTTGATGACCACATGCAGAGGCTTATAATTCTACTAATGAGGCTATAGCTCCCCAGTATAGGTGTGGAACATGTCGTGTGCGAGTTCCTATAGTCTGATTGGCTGCTGACTGAGAGTTTATCAGGAATACAATCTAGTTCTCTCACCTTTGCAGTACTTCATTAAATGTTTACAGAATTAATAATTACACATGCCAGTAACACAGTTAAAGAAAAACAAAAGCAACAGATATAAATCAAAATAAAATTAAATATTTTTCCTGATTTGTTCTGGAAAACAAGGTTTGACGTTTCATGCAAACTGTCTCCTAAGGAGACAGTTTGCATGAAATGTCAAACCTTGTTTTCTGAAAAAAAAAACAAACAAAAAAAAAACAAAAAAAAAAAACAATCATCAAATTGTTGCCTGTTGAATTTGCCCAGAGCGTGGTAAAGGTTAAACTTGAAACCATTTTTTAATCTGATATTAATTTGAATCAAAGGTTATACGGCACACATTAATGCCAATTCCTGCTGAAGCTAGCTAGCCAATGATATGGCATTTTCCTCCTGTAAGTCGTTTCGAAGGTCATGGCCCCGTTAGTAAAATTATAAGTCTGTGCCAGATGACATTAACAACATCACTCGGTGTTTTGTTTCAAATGAAAAGAAGTTTGTTCTGACTGGTCATATCTTATCAGAAACCATTTGTATTTACCGTTCGTTTCTGTGTTTTACTCTCAAATATCTACATTATTTAAATTTACGGCCAAAAATTGGTCCGATCAATGCAACTTTATAGTAATATGATATTTTGGACTTTTTTTTTTATCTAGGAAATTATCTTTTAGGTTTCTTTGCTGACTTTTAGTTATTTATGTATAATAACAATATTGTGAAACTTATTGATAATCTGCCTTCAGTTTACCTACCCAGCTGATTTTTTTTTTTTTATAATTTGCAGCAATTTTTACTATGGAAAATTTAGAATATTCAATATTTGAAAAAAGGAAAAACTAGAATAAAATATTGTTTTTGTAACTTGGTAATGACGAGAAATGGCTTTGCAGAGCGCAGATTATATTTTCCTTTGGGATCACTAGGCCTATTGTGGAATCTTTGAAAATGGAGTTCTGCTCATGTATACGCTAGAGGGCGTAAGCAGTGTTGCAAACTTCAATACTGCTTATGACGAGTCTCAATAAAACCGAGACTCCCAATTTCTATCTGTTATGTGTTCTTTGTTTCCAAAGGCAATTTTTTTTTACTTTTATTTTACCGTACTGCAGCTGGTATTAGTGCCGTGTGGCGTCCGTAAAACGTCTCCTCGTACATCACCATAGTGCAGATTATATTTTCATTTCCTTTAGGATCACTGGGCCCATTGTGGTATCTTTGAAAATGGAGTTCTGCTCATGTATGCGCTACAGGGCGTACGCAGTGTTGCAAACTTCATAATTGCTTATGAAGAGTCTCAATAAAACCGTGGCTCCCATTTTCTATCTGTAATGTGCACTTTGTTTCAAAAGGCAATCTTTCTGGCTTTTATTTTGCATTAAAGCATGATAAAAAATGAAAATTTATTTCTTCTGTATAAAGCGCTAGACAAAATGGCTTTCCGGAGAGCAATTGGTTGCCAAAAAACGCCCATAGGGCATATACGAATTGCTAAGCCCCAGTCCAGTTTGCACAGCTATGCTACGGGTCAAGATCTTCGCTATTAATCCTATATCTTCAACAAGGTTCCTAAATTGTGTAGGCGAACAGCGAAGATCCTGACCAGATTGTGCGGCTGTTCGCATATGTTCTAGGCTCGTTTTCTAGGCCGCCGGCCCAAAGAAACCCGGTCCTTAATCCTTTCAGTCTAGTCAACCAAACACACATACCTTTAATAAACTGTGTAGATCCAGATGAAACAGATCGTAATGTTTGTCATGCTTATTTGATTTTTTGATTGGCATGCCAATTTGCAACAATGGACATGTCCAAATCCAAAGATGGAAAAGTCCTCATCAGAATTTCAGGGCTGAAAGATCTAACAGATAGCGCCAAAATTTTTGTTTGTTTGTGTTGAGGTTTTACGACCCAATCAACCCAATTGGATCTTGTCAAGCGCGGTCAGTTTACCTAAGCACACCTTTACTGGGCAGGCTTAGTCCTCTAAACGGTTAACCAGTATTGTGCATATTCTTTCGCTAGAAACTGACAGCTGCTCTTCTTGACTCAGCGGAAGGGAGGGAATGACCGTACAAAATATTTCATGATCAAATCTCCACGACGATATGTTGCCGACAACCCCCTTATCCAGAGACGGACGCGCATCCAACTGAGTCAGCAAAGAATTTCATTCCTGTACAGTTGCTCTCCCTTAGACCTTTCAGTAAAAAGATGATCATTGATGATGTTTTCATTTAATATTTTAGTCAGTAAGCTAACTACCAAAACAATGGGAACACGTAATGTACCAAAATGAAATCAAAGCACAGGAAACACTGGTGGGTCGATTGTTTCTGAGGGTAGGCTGGGAAAATGGTCCTGAATAGGAACTTGACTGTTCCATTTAATCCTTAACTTCCAGTAATTAAAGCAAACAATGCAGACCTTGATCAGACGCCGCGTTCCGCGGCATCTGATATTGGTCTGCACTGTTTGCCAGTGTCCCAGAAATAAGTCAAGTACAGGTTCTACAGAGAACCCGCTTTACACAGCACTCTGACGTCACAGCGACAAGACTTGCACGGCTATAAATAATCGTTACCCTGATTTCGTACAAACGCTATTTTGGTGGATTAACTTTATTGGTCAGCGATAGTCACGTGGACAACACCAACTTATCTCAGATTTTTTAGTAATTTTGGGTCAATTGATAAGTACCGACCCAAAAATATTTTTTTTTGAAAAAAAAAAAAAAAAAAAAAATATATATATATATATACGCTCAGTTTGGGGATAGAATTCGGTTCGGAGACAACAAGTTGTGGGTTTCATATCGTGAACAATTGGTTTATTTGACTCACGCGCGGTTTGATTTCATTGGTCTATGTTAATCACGTGGATAACAACCTTAAAAATGGTGTATGTTTACTTTGGATTGAATGTAAACAATCGCCCAAAAATGGAACAACTACAATAAAAATTGGGATTAATCTTTCCAGCCTTGCAGACGAAAACTATCTTTTAGATCTACACTGTTTACCATCTTGTTTAAACTTTTGACTGAGATCCCGATTAGGCTTGTTTGTTCTGACCAGATTCAATTATCGGAGACTCAAGAATGAAAGGGGTTAATCTTTATCGTAGGACTCTAGGCAGTCTCTAGATATTTGCGTACATGGTATGAGTCTCTTAAAACAACAAAGCTGGAAAAGGTCATAGCTCATACAAATATCTGCGGAAGTCATTCAACGGATAAACAGTTCATCAATTCACCAAAATTTAACTCTATGTCTACTATCACAAGCTGGATAAAAGGTGTTTCTTAGATATTTTGTTGATAAAACTTCATTCAATAACAAAGGAAACACAAATTGAAAGGACCATTACTTCGTTCATACCTAATTCAAATATTTTATTGCTCATATACATTTAAGTTACAAGTAAATGGTTTAGGCCACAAGTTCTAACAACAATTAATACCTGACAGAGTTTGGTTAAAAATGATTACATTTGGGTGATTTATTTCTTGTGGGTATTCGTTAGAAGCGCTTTGGCGAGACTTTGCTAATGAAACCTGACGCCTATAGTTTGTGAGATATTTTGTGACTGTGTAAACGGCCTTAGCTCACAGGTACAAAAATAATGGTAGAAATACCGAGGAAATGTCACAATCAGGCAACACAGCCTTCCTGAGGCACCAAAACATGGAAAGATGAGGAGCAAACAATAATATAGGGATCAAACATGGTTTTTCATGCATTAACATTCGCCAGGTCCCGAGGGAGGTGTTGAAAACCTAGGCCGGAGGCCGCGGTTTTCAACACCTCCCTAGGGACCTGGCGAATGTTAATGCTTTGAAAAAAGAAAACACGTTCGATCGCTATTATTGCATAAAAACTGAAAACGTTTGCTGTATTTCGCGTTATTTCTTGCACTATTTTGTTTGGCCTTTTTACCGATGTCTCGCGAACGCAATTTCCACGGACTATGCTCGTTCTAGGGCCGGGCAGTACACATCTCGTAGCGGCAGCAAATCTGTGGCCCCGGTACGATCATATTGAAGGTTGCGTAGCCGTGCATTACCAGCGCGTGAATTGCCTTGTTAATGCACGGCTTTTGGCCGGTTAATGCACGGCTGTTAATAACGTGCGGCACTGCTTTTTATGCAATAATTTGTATTCATTCCATGTAAGAGGTGCATGCGGTTCGCTTGTGGTATTTTGTCCATTTTGACTGAACATAGCCATCAAAGTAGCGTTAGTATTTGTCCTTTAATGACTGAAAAAACACCCGCCACAGGTCAGACGGGACAGAGCTGAAGATTGCATATGATTTGATGATACTTTATCTCTTGCTTTGCCGTTTTTGTCTGCTTTTTCGCTAGACTTTGCTGGACGTGATGTTTTGGTATATTTTTCTTTTCTTTACAGGCACCCACACCTTTTCTGATGAGGTCACGGCCCAACAAACGCATACCGTCGTGACAACGTGGTTTCGACGTCGCGGCGACTGTGTGTTTCGTGAGAACATCTTGGACAGTCTTGAGCCAATATACACACACTCTCCCAGTAGTCGGGGCAGAATGAAAATATCCCACAAGGAAGCTTTGAGGGGACTCGATACAGTTTGTGAAGCCTGTATTAATACTTAGCACTCTGAGTAAATGTTTTCAGCAGACGGCATTTTGAAGCATTTTTCCCAGGAAACAGGATTTGACATTTGATACAAATTGCCTCGATTGGAGACAATTTGCATGAATGTCAAATCCTGTTTTCTGGGGAAAATGTGAAAATAGCATCAATTTGTCGTCTGCTGAATATGCCTAGAGAGTGGTAAAGGTTACGGGTCATGAAGCGCCATAAATAGATTCTAAAGGGTAAATGGTTGGCTTTCAGTACCTCTGTCAGAATTGTAAACCTACCTTCCGAAAAGGGGTTTACTTTGAAGGCAAGACTTTTCTTATTTTGGGAGACATGTCTTTCCTTTTCGAAAGGGCATTGCTGTACAGGATGAAGATGTCACCCTTGATAAAGCTGGTTGAAAATCTGCAGGGTATTTCAATTCTCCTAAATAGAAGCCCTGTAAACACACACCGTCGTAATAACGTCGCTCCGTATTGTGAGACCTTAAGTCCTTACCCTACTTATTCTAAATTTGAAAAGGTCCATTTTATTACCTGTTGACGAGTCTGGAAACTGCTGAATGAATGGAAAATAGTGTAAATCCTGATCAGATGCCGCAACTGTACTCGCCCTAAGTATTGGGACATCTTAACTCCTTGTCATACATGTCCTAAAACTTGATTTAACTTCCTACTGGATAGGTAGCAAACAGTGTATGAGTTTCACGGCATTTGATCTATGTTTACATTTTTTTTCTGGCGAACAAATGTGTGCAATACTGGTTAACCATTTAAAGGACTAAGCATGCCCAGTGCAATGTAGTTAGGTAAACTGACCGCGCTCGATATGACCCCATTGTGTAAACTGGGCCGTAAAACCTCAACACAAACAAATGCTAACATTTTTTACGTTCAATTGTCAAACAAGCAGATAAACTCTGATGAACAGTCCAGAGAGGAATATGAGCCGAGGCACAGCATTAAATCTAAATCTTCGTAAGGCACCCAGGCAATCTTGTGCCCGGCTCAAAAACGTCTCCAATGTTACTTTGTGGAGTTTAACAGTGTTGGCTGTACTAAAATCTAATTTCCAAGGGAACGCGTTCCCTTGGAAATTAGATTTTAGTACAGCCAACACTGTTAAAGTCACGTCAATCGGTCATTTAACCTTAGTGCTCGCGCTTTTCCTTGGCAGGCATAGTCCTCTAAGCGGTTAACTAGTACTTGTACACATACTGTTGCCAGTAGTTTACAACTGTTCGTCTTGAATCAGCGGAAGGGGAAAATGACCGCTGTAATGATTTTAAGACCAGTCTCCACGAAAGGTATATGGCCGAGCTGGTATTCAAACATGCAACACCTGGATCTGAAGTCAGACAAGCTACCGACTGCTCTGTGGAGCCTGGCTTGGATTGGAAATAGAAGAGGGAAAGAGACACGGAATACACGTTTCTAGCTCCTATTGCATGTAGTTAATAACAGGCCATGCGAGCGGAGCTAGGGGCAAATATTCTATTGTCCTTACGTCAAATCGACAGAAGGGGAACGTACATTTTCAAAGAAGCAACTCTGCCAAAATGGATATGGATTCTTTCTGAAAAAAAGTTCACTCTAAAAGGAAATAATTTGCTCCCCATGAGAGCAAATGTTTTCCTTTTAGATCAGACACTTTTTTCAAACGGAAGTCACAAAAAAGTTGTCTTCTATTCCCAAATGACGAAAAATACGCCAAGTGTAACGGGTTCACTTAGCTGAGCCAACACTGGCTGAGAAAAAATATGGAACTAGACCAATTTGCACGTCCACAAGGAACGGTTTGGGTAAGCTAAATAAAAGGTAAATCATAAATATTGGGGCAAGCTAAATGAGCGTATTTGAAGAACATAATTAAACTCTAGCAGTCTATGGGCGAATTCAGCAGACGACACATTTATTAGAGACAGTTTGCATGAAATGTCAAATCTGGTCAAAATAAGAAAGAAATCAGTATGTCATCTGCTGAAAAGATTACCTAGCGTGCTAAGCGTTAACCATACTTGTTGGAATAAATTTTGTTTTATTCTTATACGCTAATTTTTCCAGTTCCTGACCATGCGTGTTAAAATGAATTTTGTTTGATTTTTATACATTAATTTGTCCAGTTCTTGGCAATGCTTGTGAAATTTGATTTTGTTTTATTTATATACAATAATTTAGCCATTTCCGATTCTGGTTTTACTATGTATTTGATTTGAAAGACATGAGTGTTTTTAATTGACATATTTTCCATGTGTTTGATTTGAAAGAAATGAATGTTTTCTATTGACATACTTTCTGTGTATTTGACTTGAAGAAAATGGTTTCAATAGACAGTGTGTAAACCTAGCTGTTGCTGCTGATTAATAAAGCGAGGACAAAAATACTGGTGCCTCCAGGTATAAATGTACAGTATACCAATAAATACTGGTAATATGAAATAGATAGGACGTGTTACCTATGAAACGAGCTTAAGCATTTTATGCATTCTTTTCCTTTTTTTTCTTTTTTTCCAAAGTTGTGGACCAGACAAAACCTGTTTAAATAGGTCCGAGGCAAAGTGCACATCGAACATTTTTTCCATGAAATTTTGCACATAAGTGTATAAATGAATATTTAGTCTTATAGTAAAAAGAAATTATGCCCCGAAAATTTATTTTTATAGGCTGATTTCGTCAAAAAAAAAAAAAAAAAAAAAAAAAGAAAAAACAAAAGAAAACAAAATCTTGATTTCAAGTTGATTTCTCCTTTTCGCTATACCGCGAACGATCAGCTGATCGCCAGTCATCTGAAATCACCGCACATCCTTTGTCAGCGATGAATTCTTCTTCATGCATAATTCCTGTTATGTGCTGTAGGAATGTAATCCATTTTTTTACGGCAAAACCAGTATTTACACTTATATACGCGAAAATGTTGTTTAATGCGAGAGAGGTCGCAGATTAAATATGGCGGCTAAAACGCAGATCAGTCACGCATTCATCCGTGACAATGACGTAAAAATGTATCCTTCTATTTGATTGGCTATACGATTCATTACAGCCAGTGAGATCGCTTGCGGCGGCTGACGGGCTTTCCATGTTTGCAGTGGAGCGTATCTGATCATCGCATTTTTTTTGGAAACCAGGCCGATGGCAACGGACATATATTAGCGTTGGTTTTCGGGTTCAACATTAAGCCGATACACTCATGTCAGCCTGTACCAATTCCTTATTTCCTGTCTGAGAGAATCCTAACTTTACACTCTGTTAACTGTTTTCTGCAGATGTCTATATAGTCCCTGACCATGCTGACCACACAACATGTCTTCATGAAAATATACCTATATAATTTTGACCCCTTTAACCCAACTTTTATATAGTAAAACTGGGGTTTACAGGGGTATACATTATTTTATCATTTTTTTTTCAAAACAAAGATTGTGGGTACTCGTTAGAACCGCCTCGATGAGGCGGTCCTAACGAGTACCCACAATCTGTGTTTTGAGCAGAAATATGAAAAAAATATCACAGTTTTTATCTGAAAAATTTCAGCTTTGGTGATGAAATTTTCAATATGTTTGAATAGGCATGTTTTCATATTGCATGCCACTGATACGAGGCTCCTGCAAAAAGTTCTGTCACTAATAGGCTTCCTTGGTTTTATCCTTATATTTTAAAATGCTTCACTGCACTTAAATGGTGTGTTGAATAGCTAACGATACCCGTTTATTTCGTTCAAATTGCTTTCCAACTGACCGAGTTATTTCAAATTAAAATAGATGCAGTCATATACACTGACCAATTTACTTGTTACAATAAGAAATGACCAAGCAAAGGATGGTCAGGAGTCCACCTTTTACATGACAACGCCTCCTTCCATAAGTGTGAGGTTGTCAAGTCTTTTTTGGCTTCTAAAAAGATCAAAGCTTTAAACCATCCACCTTATTTACCTGACCTGAGTCCCTGTGACTTCCTTTTATTTCCAAGGCTTAAGAAAAATGCTTTCTGGAAATAAGTATACGTCTAGAAGCTCTCTTGGCAGCGCTATTTATCAGTGTCTTCAACGGATACCAAAAGAAGACATCTTCTTTTCGCGACTGGGTAAAAATGTTACAAAAAAATGTGTTTCAGTAAAGGGGGAATACTTTTGTAATAAAAATATGTTTGATAAAACGTAGCACTGAAGTAATCCGAACCCAGTGACAAAACTTTTTGCAGGACCCTCGTATTTTACAATAGGCGTATTACTAGCAGTTGGCTCAGGAACTGCTGTCAATACATATTTCGGGTAAAAACGGAAGCAGACTAGCCAGTGTTTACACTGTTTGCTTATGAACGGTTGTCCGAATATTTAAGCTAAATACTACAGCATACTGGTCAAGGTCCATACTGTTTACACATACTGGTCAAGGTCCATACTGTTTACACATACTTCAGTTTTGGTGGTGAAATTTTCAATATATTTGAATAGGCATATTTTCGTTATGTCTGCCAGTGATAGTATAATTGATGCTCATCAAGACAACAATAATACAAAGATCAGCCATTGTGCCTGGTTGGAGCCTTCTGTGCTAGTCGATACTTCAATGTGAAATGAGTAAGCAGGCATTATAATGATGATACTGTGTGAATACACAGACTTATCTAGGTCTTCTTTGCATGCATTTGGTATTTGAACATAGTCTTTTTCGCAATAACCATCCGTTATATTTATTATTTTTAATAAATAAATAAATAAATAAATAAATATATATATATATATATATATATATATATATATATATATATATATATATATATTATATATATATATATATATATATATATATATATATATATATAATATATATATATATATATATATTTTTTTTTTTTAAATTGTGCAAGCAGGCATATGTGAGGATGCAAAATTTAAAAATTTCATGTTGGCCTTGCTGACCAGGTCGAGCCATCCAAGCAAACACACAATGTTGCAACAACGTCGTTACAACGTCGCTACTTATTATTGCTGCTATGATAATACTAACATATAATAGTGAAAGCTATTTGCTTATCAGTAATGTTTATATTTGTTTCTGCCCCCGTGAACTGTAATGATACGCAGCTGCGCTATTTTCAGTATCTCTGAATATTATCTATTGACATACTTTCCGTGCATTTGATTTGAAAGAAATGAGTGTTTTCTATTGACATATTTTCCATGCTGTGACTTGAAAGAAATGAGTGTTTTCTGTTAACATTCTTGTCGTATATTTGATTGGACAGAAATGAATGTTTTCTATTGGCGTATTACTCGTGTATTTGACTTGAAGGAAATGAGTGTTTCATCACAAAAACACGCCTACATAATTTTGACCCCATTAAACCCCACTTTTATATAGTAAAACTGGGGTTTACAGGGGTAGACATTATTTTTCTTATTTCTGCTCAAAACATAGGTTGTGGGTATACGTTAGAACCGCCTCGGCGAGGCGGTTCTAACGAGTACTCACAATCTATGTTTGAGCAGAAACGTGAAAAATATCAGAATTTTTTATCTGAAAATTTTCATTTTTGGTGGTAAAAAATTCAGAATATTTGAATAGGCATGTTTTCGTAATGGAAAGAAAGAAAGAAAGAAAGAAAGAAAGAGAGAAAAAGAATGTACGGACATGTCATTTTGTTTTGCTTTACTCTTGTCTCTTTTTGTGTAATTTATATTTATAGTCAGTATAAACAATTTGAATGTTTGCCGACTGTCACATAGTATGGGGAATGCTGGAACTTCAATACTGGGGACGGGAGTCCAATGCCGTGTCATAGTCGGTAAACATCCATAGACATTACGAAAACATGCCTATTCAAATATTAGTAAAATTTTATCACCACAAAATGAAAAAAATTCAGATAAAAAAGTTCCGATATTTTTCATATTTCTGCTCAAAACATAGATTGTGGGTACTCGTTAGAACCGCCTCGGCGAGGCGGTTCTAACGAGTACCAACAATCTATGTTTTGAGCAGAAATATGAAAAATAATGTATACCCCTGTAAACCCCAGTTTTGCCATATAAAAGTGGGGTTTAAGGGGGTCAAAATTATAAAGGTATGTTTTCGTGATGATTATACAACATTTTATTTATGTGTAATTTGATGTCTA
This sequence comes from Anodontia alba, assembly GCA_964016985.1. Classification (NCBI taxonomy): domain Eukaryota; kingdom Metazoa; phylum Mollusca; class Bivalvia; order Lucinida; family Lucinidae; genus Anodontia; species Anodontia alba. The sequence goes on along the minus strand of OZ024832.1, from coordinate 56,522,946 downwards.
GTATTTATGTGGTTACACATTTACACTTATTGGCATAGAATGAAGCAGTCTGCAATGTTAAGTTATTGATAAATATGTATTATACGTATTATTTTTGATAATTAAAGAAGTGTTATATTAAGAGTCGTGAGCGTTTACTGCTTAAAGAAGTAAAGGAAATAAATTCGAAAAAAAAGCAACAATTACCCAAACAAAACAAAAAAACAACAACAAAAAAAAAAAAAAAAACACAAAAAAAAACACACTATACTCAAGTTGTTTCGCAACGTTCTTTAAGGCTCCATATTCCTCAAAAATACCTTTTTATCCAAGAAAGGTTTATAAAATATATTAATGCAAGCGTAAAATGTGGAATCTGACACCTGTAAAATTTCATGCCAGTTAGTCTCTTGTTCTTGAACTGGATAAAAAAAATGAACTGATTTTTATCGTATCTCTGAATTAATGTTGCCACATCTTATGATCGTATTAATACCATATATCAATTTATTAAACCTTTCTTAGATAAACAATGTCTATTTTTGAGGAATATGGCGCCTATAATTATCCGCTATACGATAAATCTGAAATATACCACCTGCTGCGTTTTGTGGCATTAGCTTCTCTTTATCTCTTTTGTCCTTGATTCAAATGGTAGTAAAATGTTACATTACTTTTTTTAACGTTTAACCTGTTGCGTGAAAAAATCGGCCGCGAGACGACGTTTTGAAATATTTTACGTAGGAAATTGGAATTGATATTTTGATGCAAATTGTCTCCTCAGCAGATGACAAAATGATATTTTTCTTATTTTTCCAAGATAAAAGGATTCGATATTTCATGCAAATTGTCTCTTCAGGAGACAGTACACACACACACACACACACACACACACACACACACACACACACACACACACACACACAAAACAAAACAAAACAAAACAAAAAAAAACAACCCAATATATTGTCTCTTTGTCGTCTGCTGAATTAGCTCAGAAAGTAGTAAAAATTAAGTATTTTAGTTTCTCTCTCTCTCTTTCTCTCTCTCTCTCTCTCTCTCTCTCTGTCTGTTATAAGATGCTTGTATTTGAAATTTTATTGCAAAGTATATTATGTATATGATTATTGTAACATAATTCTACACAGACTGGCTTGGCAAAATTTCATATCTTGATATAAAAAATGTTTTAGTGATATTGAATACCAGGATGAGAGTGTAACCTAGCAGGCACATGGCGTTTAAACAACGTCGCATCAACGTCACATCACTTGTTTTCGTAATGAGACTTTTAGGTGCATTACACATAAACGTATGTGTTTTGAACTGGCCCCTGCTCCCTTTGGCGCTCGTCACCAGGTACAGGGATCCAGGGCAAAACATTCGCTATCACTTTGTACTGCTGAACGCAGCCCTGGCAGATCTCCCAATAACAATACAAATCAAGACAAAAGGAAGCATACACACTTCGTACGCTTTTGTGTCGACGGATGTACATTTCATGACTTTACTTTTCGGTGTCTTTGAGGAAACTAGCCCCTCAAAACTAACTTTATTTTTCATCTTTCAAATAACTTTTCACACAATTAATCTTCTAATATAAGCTAAGCATTGACAGCACCGGTGGGTCGTTTGTCTCTAAGTGTAGGCTAGGAAAATGGTCCTGAACGGAGACTTAAGACTGTTTAATTTAACCATTAACTTCCTGTAATTTAAGCAAACGGTGCAGAACCTGATCAGACGTCGCGTTTTGGGTCTGCACTGTTTGCCAATGCCCCACTTCAGGTTTTACAGATAACCGTCTTTAAACGGCATTCTGACGTCACAGCGACAATAATAGCGCGGCTATATAAATAATCGTTATCTAGATTTCGTACAAACGCGCGGGTCTATTTTATTGGTCAATGCTAATAACGTGGACAACGCATTTAAGGAAATTTTGGCGTACTATGCCTGGATTGTAAACAATCGATCAAAAAAAAAAAAAGAAAATGGATGATTTCCCTTTGGTGACAGCATGACCTGTGCATTTATTGAGGAAACCAACTGTCTCGAAACTGGCGTAATGACGCACAAATTAACCGCAATGTCAGGAAACGTACCTCCGACGTCTGCGCCAACGGAAGGTTCAGACCACCCTCCGCATTTTGAAAAGAATTTTCATTGGGCGCAGTTTGGATAGCCAAAGATGAAGTTTCTTCATCCGGACAACTAAGACAGATAAGACTGCGCGGATACGCAATGTACGAATGCGCAGGCTTATTTGAGTCTTCGTCGGGCACACACTTATCAGAATGTACGTTGTCTCACGTTGTGGCTCAAATGTTAATGAGCCGTCATACTGTAAGTTAAAGTTAATAAGTGCGTCCAACCCGAACCGCGAAGCGGTTCAGCGTGCAGACGCACTACTATAAACTAACTATGTGACCAGTGATGTGTGTGTTCAAAACTGTAATGGTCCAACAAACGCTTGGGTGGTATTCCAATTTCAAGGGGTTGAATGACGAAACATGACGTCAGCCTACAAAATTTGCAATTGCCTCCATTTTGAATTTTGTCTCTACTTCGAATTTTATTTCTATCCATTCTCCGTCTATTTACAAACTAAGCATGATTCGTTTAGTGCATAAGGTACACTTTGATGTAGATTTTTAGATAACACATAGACTTAACAACGCTCTTTTCACGTGATAATCTGTTAAAACTTCGACACAATAATGTGTTTGCTCGACCGGTTCGTAAATTGTTGTTATTTTCAATATTTTTTTCCCTGCTTTTCATAATATGTAGACTCGCAAAAAGAAAAGAAAAACAAGACCAAAAAGAAACAAAGACAAAAACGCACAAACAGTCAAAAATCTTAAGAAAAAATCCTGAAGCAGTAAACCTGATTTCAGGTAAGCGCACGAAAGTGTATTGTCGTTGTACCTGCCATCGGCATACACTAGTTTTCGGTATTCGAAAAGCATGGCCCCATCGGGATCCGCGAAATAGACGGGCTGCCTAAAGCCTCCATGGCAGAGCTGCTAGTAAATAAGCGAAACCCGAATTCATGTGATCGGGTCGGGAAAAAGTCCAACAAATTTGGAAGCAATATCTCTAAACGACTGAAATATCGTTGACGGACGTTTTATCGCATTTCATGCAGTGGATTTAGAAGTCAAGCGTGGTCTGAAATCAAATTCAGTTAGATCTGGCCAACCCACCTATGAAGCATATGATGATAATTTGGACGCACGGATATGGGTAGCTCCTATTAAATTCGTTCATATTACAGATAGTACAGTTGTACAGTAGTACCTGGTTGACTCGAACACCGATGGCTCGTTTACCTTGGGTGATTCGAACTAGTTTTTGAGTTCCTACGAAATACTTCCAACAGGACAAGAAACACGCCTACCAAACGAATGAACGTTTAACCATCGGTTAAGAACGTGAAACAATTAGGGCGACATCGGTTAGCCATTCGATGACTCAAAAAGGTAAACAAACTTTGCATTTTCTGTGTTTCATGAGCGATATATATGTCTTAAGGAAACTATTTAAAAAGCGGAGAATTAAATTCAACAGCTCATTGATATCGGCGTATGTGGAGTAAATCTCAGACCACCTACTTCACGCATATTGGCTGAATTAATTTTCGCATGCTGATGGTGTACCGAAAGCCATAGAAGACAGTGGTGTTTATTGTCCTTTACTTAATTTTGCGCTTTGATAGAAGTTCAGCATATCATTCCGCACACACGATAGATACATATGATTATTTATGTTACAGATATTTTGGTTGTTAATACAGCATTGTTGAGAAATCGCCACGGTAAGTGACGAAAATGAGAGATTACGAATTAGAGCTATAAAGTTTGTTTTTATTTATTTAGATCTAATGCGTAACCACCTATTTTCGACCCTTCCCGTGGCGATGTCTCATATCGTATGTGTAGTGCTTCTAGCAAAGCGCAAAATTAAATAAAGAACACAAAACACCACGAACTTCCACATGTTTTCTATGGCTTTCGGTACACCTTCAGCACGCGAAAAATAATTCAGCCAATATGCGTGAAGTAGGCAGTCTGAGATTTACTCCACAGACGCCGATAACAATGGGCTGTTGAATGTAATTCCCTGTTCCTGTATTTTTTTGTTTTTTGTTTTTTCAAATAATTTTCTCAAAACATTTATATCGCTCATGAAACACAGAAAATGCAGTTTGTTTACCTTTTATGAGTCATCGAATGCCTAACCGATGTCGCTCTAATTGTTTCACGTTCTTAACCCATGGTTAACCCATTTTTATGCAATTATTCGTTTTGTAGGCGTGAGAAAACAAATATTTAGGTAAATTTTCTTATTTTACCTTGAAATTTTATGTTGTGTGTACTCATTAGAATCGCCTCATCGAGTACATACAACATACCAATACATATTGTATAGAAGATAAAAGAGACTTCCCTTCTTTATCACCATTTGCTTCCTGACCTGGCGCCATGGTTAACCCTCAGTGGCTCGAACTACCCATGTCTCGAATAAATAGCCATAGGCCCAAAGATGTTCAAGACACTGAGGGTTTGCTGTATTTATTTTGTACAAATAATTGGCCAAATTTGTCTGACCGAACTTCAGTTAAATAAGACTATTTGTTTTTTGATACCAATTTTTTATTTATGACTAGACAGTTTGACTGCAAATCCTGCGACAAAATTGACACTTCTCATTTCGAAAACACGCCTACTCAAATATAGAAAATTTCACCTTAAAACAACTGATGATATTTTTCATACTTATGCTCAAAATATAGATTGTTGGTACTCCTTAGAACCGCCTCGGCAAGGCGGTTCTAAAGAGTACCCACAATCTATGTTTTTTTAATCGGAAATAAGAAAAAAATAATGTATACCCCCCCCCCCTGTAAACCCCAGTTTGACTATATAAAAGTAAGGTTTAAGGGGTCAAAATTATATAGGTATGTTTTTGTGATGGTTGACATTCTGATTGTCTAGCAATTGTATTTCTAGATAATTTTCAGTGAAAAGACATATTTCTTAAAACGTTTTACACGATGTTGACCAGAATCCCGTTGTCTTCCACAAACAACACACTCTGATTTCTTTGTGATAGGTGTGTGTGTGTGCCATGGATATGTATGATTTTGATAGTGTAATGCCAGTTGCCATTATGCACTAGTCATTAGATTGGTAAAATAAAACAATGTCTGGCATTTCTTCGTTGTTCAATCATTCATAGAGAATATAGATTTAGAAAACAAAACATTTTATAGCTTCAAATAAAGCTCAAAATACTTTGTTTCATGACAAGTCTAATCATCACGAAAACACGCCTATATAACTTTGACCCCCTTAAACCCCACTTTTATATAGTAAAACTGGGGTTTACAGGGGTATACATTATTTTTCTTATTTCTGTTAAAAAACATAGATTGTGGGTACTCGTTAGAACCGCCTCGTCGAGGCGGTTCTAACGAGTATCCACAATCTATGTTTTGAGCAGAAATATGAAAAAAAAAATAAATAGAATTTTTATCTGAAAATTTTCATTTTTTGGTGGTACAATTTTCAGTATATTTGAATAGGCATGTTTTCGTAATGTAACAATTTTGATCTTTTGAAGTGTTCATCTTTGACCTAATACATAAATAAAAGTAAATAAAAAATAGATAAATAATTCTGTTTTACTATTATTATTTTTCTTTTTTTTATTTGACAACTCTGAAAACTAAGAATTCATCTATTCACATTATAATTCAATAAGAATACATAAAGGTAAAAAAATGACAAATGCATAATTGAATTAAGATATTTCTTATAAAAATGATCAATAAAGTTTATAAATAAATAAAAATATTCATATAGTTCAGGTAAAACAATGAACACTTTATTAGATTATATTACTTTTCCCCCTTTCTGGCACCATCTAAACAGACCTCAGACAGTAATAATCCCCTCATAATCACTTAGATAAGACCAGCCTTGATGTGAGCCACCACTATCAGGGCTGTTTTTTGCGTGCAATCATGATGGACCACCCCAGCCAAGAGGCAGAGATTATGTGTCTTTAAGCCCCGCTATCCCCGGTCCCGTAGGGTCCGGAGTTTCAAATGACCGGTGTATTATATTAGTAATTATAAGGTTGTTAAATACTATATTGGTCCATTGTTACACACAAACACAAAAATAAGTGAATTTCTACATTTCAGTGCTTAGCACGCTAGGTAAACATTTCAGCAAACAACGTTTAGAAACTTTTGCTTATTTTTTCCAGAAAACAGGTTTTGACATGTAATGTCAAGTTCTGTTTTCTAGGAAAGATAAGGAAAACCGTCATCAATTTGCCATCTGCTGAATAAGCGCAGAGAGTGTTTATGGTCAAACTACATTGATTACCATCAAAAAGTCCTAAATGAATGCATAGCCTTCAAGACCGTGTACATAAAAGGTACTAATCCTGTAGGAGAATTATACCGGAAGAAATCTTGTTTGGGGAGCTATTTATCATCTTGGTAGGGCAGTAAAATAGAGATCCATAAAAAAATGGTACTCGTTGAATTTATCTGATTTTCAACGGGTAATTTAATGCTAATAAATGTCAAGCACAACCGCAAACCGACTAAAAGGCTAATCTGATAGTACTTAGCCTTTATGTGTAATGGAGACTCTACTGAATTGACATGCCATCATTAAGAAATCTATATTCTAACACCCCTGCACGTGTTGTTCCTTATTTGTCTTAACATTTCTAGCCATGCTTTATCTAAGGTATTTGAGCACAGGAATACATTAATATACATAAGAAATTATATTATGTATTAAGACAGAAAATGATCTATGAGCATTGCAGTTCTTTGACGTTTTTTTCACCTGATGAATTTCTCTACAGGTTATACCATTCAAACACGTTCCTTTTTTTCTTCTTGTTTCCGACATGTTCGAAAACAAAAATAAGTCGGTTAACATTCTTATTTGCTGTTTTATATTTGTCCTTCTTAAGTCCATCGCAGCACTCAAATTTCATAAGTTTTGCGATTCTTTCATGAACATAGGATTCAAGTTTTTATATTAATACATCGTTTATTTATATTTTACATCGTCAACTGATTCGCATAATTTATCCTCCATTTTGAATATTCGTCATCGAACCTTGTAACTACGTAACCGCGTGACGTAATGCTTAAGAGGTATAGTCAACTACCAAAGGGGAAGTCAGGTAATAAAAATAATAATGAAAAGCAATAAAAAAATCATTTATGCAAAATTCGCTCAATAAGGGGTGTTAGAAAAGAAATAAATTATTCCGAACCGCGCTCAAATGCCCCAGATAAAGCACAGTTGAGTTTGGGTTGTATCCATTTGAGCACTTGCTCGCTGCGCTCGCTCGTGCTCAAATGGGTACAACCCAAACTCAACTGTGCTTTATCTTAGGCTTTTGGGCACGGCTCGGAATAATTTATTTCTTAATTAAAAAAAAACAAAAACAAAAAAAAAAAAAAAAAAACTAAAAAACGATCAGACTTTCATTATCAGACTAGCAACAATTCTATTATACTTTGCCAGTACGTGTATTGGAGACTCTACCAAATAGACTTGACTTAATTAAGGACTATCTTTTAATAAAACAAGAGGGCCATGATGGCCCTGTAAAGCTCACCTGAGTATCATAGCACTTAGAGAATTTGACCCATAAATATTCAAGGCAAACATTCTGACCAAGATTCATGATGATTATATAAACAAGCAAGACAATGTAGCATGCCTAATGGACCATGAAATATAGACCTAGGTCAAATATGAATGGCTGCACTCATGAGGACATGCTAAGATGTGCTAAGAGCACTGGCTGAAGGACCAATAATTACTGAGAAACTGACCCAAATGACCTTAACAAAGTCAGTGGACCATGGTCAAGGTCAAATATAGATGACTGCATTCAAGAGGCCATGCTAAGATGTCTGCAAGTGCCAAGTATCACTGCTGTGGGACCAACAGTTACTAAGAAACTAACCTAAATGAAAAAAAAAAACAAAAAACAAAAAAAACTTTAGAAAGACACTGGACCGTTTAATATACATGTAGGTCATAAGTGAACCAGGTCCAAACTTGACCTAGAAATCCTCAAGACAAACATTTTGAGTAAGATTCATGAGAATCGCACCTGCTTAGGGCCCTTTGGTTTCACAGAAGTTTTTTCTTTAAGTTTTAGCTATATAGCTCTATATTGATTTGGACTCCAGGGACATGGTTGGTAGGATTTATGTAGGAGAACACTAAACATTGCTACATACTAAATATAATATATTACCTGTGGGTATCATGGTTTCAGAGAAGAAGATTTTTAAGTTTTTCCCATTATAAGTCTATGGGTGCTTATGACCCCAGGGCGTAACCAATTTGGACCCTAGGGGCATGGTTGGCAGGATTTATGTAGGAGACACTAAACATTGCTACATACTAAATATGTTAGCTCTGGGCCTCATGGCTTCAGAGAAGAAGATTTTTGAGAGTTCTTTAGCTATATAGTTTTATATAAAAAAATAACCCCTGGGGCATGGCCAGTTTGGGCCCTAGGGGCTTGCATGGCAGGATTTATGTAAGGGACCACTAAACTTTGCTACATACTAAATATATAAGCTGTTGGCATCATGGTTTCTGAGAAGAAGATTTTATTAAGTTCTTTTTCCATTACAAGTGTGCCTATTGGAGCTAATGACTCCGGGGGCATGGCCATTTTGAACCGCAGGGGCATGATTGGCAGGATTCTTTAATTTTTTCCCATTATAAGTCTTTGGGAGTTAATGACCCCCGGGGCATGGCCAGTTTGGATCCCAGGAGCTTGATTGGCAGGATTTATGTAGGGGATTACTAAACATTACTACATATTAAATATTAAAATTGTGGGCCTCAAGGTTTCAGAGCAGAAGATTTTCTATAGTTTTTTCCATTATAAGTATATGGAAGCTAATGACCCCCAGGGCGTGGCCAATTTAGACCCCAGGGACTTGATTGGCAGGACTTTTGTAGGGGACCACTAAATATATAAGCTGTGGCCCTCATGATTTCAGAGAAGAAGGTTTCATTTTTTCAGTTTAGGTCTATGGGAGCTAATGATCTCGGGGGCGTGGCCAATTTGGACCCTAGAGGCATGGTTTGCAGGGTTTATGTAGGAGACCACCAAACATTGCTACATACTATAGCTGTTAGCTCGGCCTCATGGTTTCAGAGAAGACGAGTTTTGATGGTTCTTTAGCTATTGAGTTCTATATAAACAAATGATCTCCCTGGCATGTGGCCAGTTTGAACCCCAGGGGCTTGATTGGCAGAGTTTAAATAGGGGACCACTAAACATTTCTGCATACTAAATATATAAGCTGTGGGCCTCCTGGTTTCAGAGAAGAAGATTTTTATTTTTATTTTTCATTATAATCCCTTGGGAGCTAATGATCTCCGGGGCGTGGCCAATTTAGACCCCCAGGGGTACGGTTGGAAGGATTTATGTAGGAGACCACTGAACATTACTACATACATGATCTGTTATCTCACGGCCTCATGGTTTCAAAGAAGAATATTTTTGAAGGTCTTTTTAGCTACATAGCTCTATATAAACATATGACACCCCTGGGTTGTGGCCAGTGGAGCTCAGGGATGTGATTGGCAGAATTTATGTAGGGGACCACTAAACAATGCTACGTACTAAATATATAAGCTCTGGGCCTCATGGTTTCAGAGAAGAAGATTGTTTTAAGTTTTTTTCCACATTATGTCTATGGGCGCTAATGACCCCCAGGGTATGGCCAATTTGGACCCAAAGGGCATAGGTGGCAGGATTAGTAGGCGATCATTGAACATTACTACATACGTAATCTGTTAACTCTCGGCCGCATGGTTTCAGAGCAGAATATTTTTGAAGGTTTTTTAAAACTATATAGCCCTAAATAAACATATGACCCCCACCCCCACCCCCTCTGGGGTTTGGCCAGTTTGGAGCCCAGGGTCTTGATTTGCAGGATTTATGTAGGGGACCACTAAACATTGCGACATACTAAATATATAAGCTGTGGGCCGCATGGTTTCAGAGAAAAAGATGTTTTAAGTTTTTCCCATTATAAGTCTATGGGAGATTATGACCCCAAGGGCGCGACCAATTTAAACTCTAGGGGATTGGTTGGCAGGATTTATGTAGGAGACCACTCAACATCGCTATATACTTAATTTGTTAGCTCTCGGCCTCATGGTTTCAGAGAAGAAGATTTTTGAAGGTTCTTCAGCTATATATCTCTATATAACCATATGACCTCCTGGGTTATGGCCAATATGGAACCCAGGGTGTGCAGGATTGGCAGGATTTATGTAGGGCATCACTAAACAATGCTACATACTAAATATATAAGTTGTGGGCCTCATGGTTTTAGAGAAGAAGATTGTATAAGTTTTCTTCCATTATAAGCTTATGGGAGCTAGTAAACCCCGGGGCGTGGCCAGTTTGGAGCCCAGGGGCTTGACTGGCAGGATTTATGTACGGGACTTCTAAACATTGCTACATACTAAATATATAAGCTGTGGGACTCATGGTTTCAGAAAAGAAGAATTTTTAAGTTTCTCCCATTATAAGTCTGTGGGAGCTAATGTCCCCTGGGGCGTGGCAAGTTTGAACCCAAGGGGCTTGACTGGCAGGATTTATGTAGGGGACCACTAAGCATTGCTACATACCAAATATATAAGCTATGGGCCTCATGGTTTCAGAGAAGAAGATTTTTTTTCAAGTTTTTCCCATTATAAGTCTATGGGAGTTAATGACCCCTGTGGCGTGACCAGTTTCGAGCCAAGGGGTTTGATTGGCAGGATTTAAGTAGGGGACCAGTAAACATTGCTACATACTAAATAATTAGGCTGTGCGCCTCATGGTTTCTGAAATGAAGATTTTTTCAAGTTTTTCCCAATATAAAAAAAAGGTAAGAGAAAAGTCCAGGGAGTGCTACAATCACAAACCGCAGCCCTTCCCAGACACCAAGAGGAAGAGGAAACCAACAAATCCAAACAAGTACAAATAGGAGTTGATCGGGAAATGACAAATAAGTCAATAAATAAGTCTATGGGAGTTAATGACCTCTGAGGCGTGGCCAGTTTCGAGCCAAGGGACTTGACTGGCAGGATTTATCTAGGGGACTACAAAACATTGCTACATACTAAATATATAAGCTGTGGGCCTCATGGTTTCAGAGAAATAGATTTTTTTTAAGTTTTTTCCATAATTTGATTATAAGTCTATGGGAGCTAATGACACCTGGGGCGTGGTCAGTTTGGGCCCCAGAGACTTGATTTGCAGGATTTATGTAGGAGACTACTAAACATAGCTACCTACTTAATCTTTTAGCTCTTGTTCTTGTCCTCATGGTTTAAGAGAAGAAAATTTTTGGAGATTCTTTAGCTTTACAGCTCTATATCATCATATGACACCACCCCCTTGGGTGTAGCCAGTTTAGAGCCCAGGTGCTTGATTGGCAGGATTTATGTAGGGGACCACTAAACATTGCTACATACTTAATATATAAGCTGTGGGCCTCATGATTTCAGAGAAGATTTTTTTTTTCAAGTTTTTTCAATTATAAGTCTATGGGAGCTAATAGCCCCCGGGGCGTGGCCAGTTTGGAGCTCATGGGCTTGATTGACAGGATTTATGTAGGGGACCACAAAACATTGCTACATACTAAGTGGGCCTGATGGTTTCAGAGAAGAAGATTTTTTCAGTTTTTCCCATTGTAAAAAAAAAGGTAAGAGAAAAGTTCAGGGAGTGCCACAATCACAAACCGCAGCCCTTCCTAGACACCAAGAGGAAGAGGAAACCGACACATCCAAACAAGCACAAATCGAACAAACGTACGAAAAGCACTAAGATTAAGATTAGCTCTCTCTTCCCCAAGCGAGGTAATCGCAATGCTAAAAGGACTGAAAACACAAGAACAAAATGACACAAGGTAAGACATAAAACAAATCGCCTCGTAGAATAAACCACAAAGCAACAAAGAGTAAGACTAACACCGGGACCACCGCCTTAGAACAGTCAGTAGAGTAAACCACCGAGGGGGGGGGGGGGGGTAGGGGGGGCGGGGGAGGGTGGGGGGGGGGGAAAAGAGGTTTAAAGCATTTTTACAGCTAGCCAACTTCACCCTGGGTCCCGATGCTACTCTTAATACAGAAATACATAAAAATTCGGTTCGCATAAAGTTTCCCAACTCAGTCAATGCATCAAAGCGAAAACATAAAAATCAAATTAATCACTATAATAAACAAAGACGAGTACTCATGGCTAATTCTACTGTATGCCAGAGTAAATGAAAACCAATAATTGAACCACGGCGGGCCAAGCCAAAGACATATCGTCAAGCCCCAACCCACTGGTTAAAGTTTTACGAAGAGGCCGTCATTGAGTCTGAGGCCCGAACCGCCATCATGTAATTAAAGAGTGAAGCATAGCCATCAACAATGATTGGGTTGACAACTAGGCATGCAGTCTGCCGCACAATATCCAGGCTATAGCCAATTCTTTTATAAAGGTTAATAAGCCTATGGGAGCTAATGACCCCCAGGGCGTGGCCAGTTTGGAGCCCAGGGGCTTGATTGGCAGGAGTTTCGTAGGGCACCACTAAAGATTGCTACATACTAAATGTTTAGGCTGTGGGCCTCATGGTTTCCGAGATGAAGATTTTTCAAAGTTTTCTCCATTATAAGTCTATGAGAGCTATATATGGGCAAGGCGGCCATCTTGATTAACGGACCATAACCATTTGCACATATCTTCAATCCCTCTTTAATACAAGGCTCCACATGAAGCTTGAAGAAATTTGGTCCAGGGATTTCAGAGGAGAATTTGTTCAAAGTGTGGACGGACGGACGGACAGACGGACGGACGAAGCACAACGGACGGGGAGTAATCACAATAGCTCAGGTGAGCTAAAAAAGTGATCAGACTTTTAATTATCAGACTAGTAGCTAGTCTATAAAATCTAGCCGGTATGTCTATTGGAGACTTTACCAAAAAGACTTGCCATCATTATGAAGACTAGCTTTTAATAAGAAAGTGATCAGATACTTAATATCAATCTAGTACCTTGTCTATAATACATAGCCAGTATGTGCATTGGAGACTCTACCAAATAGACTAGCCATCATTAAGAAGACCATCTCTTAATAAAAAATGTGATCAGACTTTTATTATCACACTAATAGCACGTCTATGATACTTAGCCAGTATGTGTATTGGAGACTCTACCAAAAAGACTTGCCATCATTTAGAAGACTATCTCTTACTAAAAAAGTGATCAGACTTTTATTATCAGATTAGAAGCACGTCTATGATACTTAGCCAATATGTGTATTGGAATCTCTAACAAATAGACCTGCCATCATTAACAAGACTACCTTTTAATTAAAAACAATGATCAGACTCTTATTATTACATTACGAAAACAAGCCTATTCAAACATAATGAAAATTTTACCATCAAAAAAAAAAAAAAAAAATTTCAGATAAAAAATCTTGATATTTTTAAAATTTCTGCTCAAAACATAGATTGTGGGTACCCGTTAGAACCGCCTCGATGAGGCGGTTCTAACGAGTACCCACAATCTATGTTTATTAACAGAAATTAGAAAAATAATGTATACCCCTCTAAACCCCAGTTTTACTATATAAAAGTGGGGTGTAAGGGGGTCAAAATTATTTAGGCATGTTTTCGTGATAAGATTAGTAGCTAGTCTGTAAACTTTGCCAGTATGTGTGTTAGAGACTCTATCAAATAGACTTGCAGTCATAAGAAGACTATCTATTAATAAAAAGAGCGATCAGACCTTTTATTATAAGACTATTAGCTAGTCTAGCTATCACCCATGAGTGCTGAAAGACCTAGTACAGAGAAATGGCACCACCTGGCATTTTATCCGTTGAAAATGAATGATCTCTGGCTGCCTTGTTATGGCCAGTCATTGCAAAGCGTAGACCATTCTTTTTGTGAAAAATGTACTATTAGATATTGGATACATTGACAAACTGTAGACCCAGAACAGCCGGTCTCGGTGGCTTAGTTGGATGCGCCGTCCGACTGGAGACCAGGAGGTCGCGGGTTCAACCCCCACCGAGGTCGGCAACATTCTTTCGTGGAGATTGATCATGAAATATTTTCTACGGTCATTCTTTCCCTTCCGCTGATTCAAAAAGGGCAGTTGTCAGTTTCTGGCGAAAGAATGTGCACAATACTGGTTAACCGCTTAGAGGATAGCCTGCCCAGTAAACGTGTGGTTAGGTAAACTGACCGCGCTCAACATGACCCCACTGGGTTGATTAGACCGTAAAACATCAACACAAACAAACAACACAAACAAAGACCCAGAACAGACGACATTGGACGTGGCGTCTGATCATGGTCTACACGGTTTATATTAAATACAGAAATTTCTAAAAACAACATAGTAATAATACAAATAACAAGACACCCCTTCTGTTCAAAAAGGACCTTCCCAAATAGTTGAGATGGCAGAGACTACTCGGCAAAGGTGTGGTTTTGCGGTGGGTGGAGAGGGGAGGGGGTTAAATTCCAATTGACTAGAATTTCTGTGTTTGTACAGTGCTCATCTGAACAGAACTTTTATGATTTTAGCATTTTATAAAGTTCCAAAATACCATTAATTGGCTATAAAAAGGTAGAGCACGATAACATCATTTCCCGATCAACTCCTTGACCCCACCTTTAGTGGAGTATATGGCAGTTAGACATATTTTTGACACCTTGTCTCAAAGGACTTTCAACTTCATGACTGGTCAGCTGTTATAAGTTGATGAACATTAGTCAACATTTTGAATGTCTTAACCTCATGCATGTCTTAATCTTCAGCTTGGTTTAACAAACTAAGTTCGCGCTAAACTCCCAATCAAAAAATTACTCCAAAAAATCACACCACTGCAAAGCTTGACTCCACTCCATATTTTAGTATATGTCCATTTCAAATTGTTTAAATAGTTTAATTATTTATTGAGCAGATTTAAAGCGTTGACCGCGTCACTCAAAAAGGGTGACGAGAGTATGTGCGAACAACGAATTCCAAAGTTAGAATGCATGTGCATGGTTCACTTAAGTTAAATACCGATTTTGCGTAACATTATATCTCATATCATACATCAGGTGCTGCAGACGACACTGGATTTCCCCAAAATATCAAGCCTTATATTCAAAACTCCAGCAGACGACACTTTGACATAGTATTTAAATATTTTTTTTCATAGAAATATAAGACTTGATATCTATTGTGAATCGTCTGCTATGCAGGCGGTTCACAAGAAATGTCAAGCCTTGTTTTCTCAATAAAAACAACAAAAAACAAAACAAAACACAGAATATCAATTTTAGAATGTTGACTGCTATAAATTTGCACACAAATAGGACGGCCTACCTTTTCAACCAGTATGTCAATAAACATGTTTATCATTCGAGCCATGTCACACGAAATTGAGCCTTTGTGTTACGAGCGGACAACGGAGCCCAGACCAGCCTCAGCATCATCAGATAACCTTTGCTTTAGGTCGATATATTCTACAATATCAAATGATTCTGTTAGCGGACAGCGAAGGCCCTGATCAGCCTGCGCAAATGCGCAGGCTGATCAGTGCCTTCGCTGTTCGCATATGTCCGAATGTACATTTTCGCAGGGCGAGCCTAAAGGATTGTACATGTACTGTTAGGATACAAGTTTTAGCACAGCCTTATTGGTGTATTTCAGTGAGGAGAAAATGAAGTCGATTATTTTAGTGTTTCTGTTGGCGTTCTTGCATAGGATAAAGTCGGAGGATTCCGAATATCCGCCTATCGTTACGACAAAGGTTGGAACCATAATTGGAACCACCAAAGAAGTCAACGCTTACGGAAAGCAGGTGACAGTGAATAGGTTCTTCGGAATACCGTATGCGGAGACGCCGGTAGATGAATTGAGGTTTAAGAAACCGGTTCCAAAAAAGGCGTTTACGTCACCGTTCAAAGCCACACAATATGGAAAGGTTTGCTTGCAAGTGATACTTTTCCCACTCCCTGACGACAAGGAACTGGAAGCAGGTGAAGATTGTTTGAACCTAAACATCTATGTTCCGGCAAAGAAACAGGAGAAACTAGCTGTTATGGTTTGGATTCACGGTGGAGCGTTTGTTTGTGGGGCGAGTGCTCCATATGTTTCGGACACTTTATCTGCACACGGTAATGTCATTGTTGTTACAATTAATTATAGACTGTCAGTATGGGGCTTTCTTAGCAGTGGGGATGAACATTCTCCAGGCAACTACGGACTTTGGGATCAACATCTAGCGATAAAGTGGGTGCATGATAATATTGCAGACTTTGGTGGAGACCCCGGAAGAGTAACAATATTTGGAGAATCTGCGGGCTCTGCGAGTGTAGTGTATCAAAGCCTTTTTGCAGGTAATCGAGGACTTTTCCAGCGAGCGATAGGTCAGAGTGGCAGTATTTCAGGAATGTGGGCCAGCAGTAAAACTCCAAAGCAGGACGCAGAATCGCTTGGAAAACTTATTGGCTGTGAACAGACTGAATCTGGGCCTCTGATTGAATGTATAAGAAACACGGCACCTGATGCCCTTAATGCCACAATGAATGATTTCACAAACGGACTATTGAAAATCAATTTGCCATTTATTCCAAATGTTGATGGGGAGTTCGTTAAAGAACCTGCAAAAGAATTGTTGACAGGTGACTCTGATATTTCCGCAGACGACAGAGCTTTCTTTGCCTCACTTGATTTCCTGTCGGGAATTAATGCAGAGGAAGGACTAATTTCAATGAATAGTCCAGTAGAAGGTGTAGCAGACATGAATCATTTTGAACCAAATAGAACCTTTTTCGAGGAGACTTTGTTACCCTTTATGTTACCATATGAATTAGAGACCGACGTACCACAACTAGTCAAAGACCTTATTGTTCATGAGTATACAGACTGGAGTGACCCTGAAAGTATAGAAAAACGTCGAGACAAACTAGTTGCACTATATTCTGATATGTTTTTCTCTGTTCCTTTAATTGAAACAATTTCCCGACATAATTCGTTATCACAAAATTCTGGTAGTACGTACATGTACATGTTTGATGTACTTCCGTCAGTACGGGCTTTACCGACACCGTCCTGGGGCAAGAGAGCAAACCACGCAGACGAGCTATTATATGTTTTCTTCGAGGAATCAGATGGTTTATTATCTTTTATGCCTGAAAGCGAGGACTTCAAGCCCACAGACTGGGACAGAGAAAGTTCTGAGTATTTGATGACTATGTGGAGCAACTTCGCAAAGACTGGGTAATTATGTTTAATCTTCCGAGTTTCACAGGCTTGTCTTAATTAATGCATGACCTGCTTCGAGCGAGAATGCGTCTTAGAAATACATGAAACAATAAACATAGGCCGCGTCGAGCGAGAATGCAGGGTTCGCGCTACCGATCGCCATTATCGTCAAATGCGATAACTTAAAAACAAATTATGGCCCAAAAATTTCATTTGGCGAAAAGAAGTGGCGAAAAAATATTTTCAGACAAAACATAGCCGCAATGAGATTTCTCCATGTACCAACCAATACCATTTTTCTTCTTCTTCTACTTCTTCTTCTTCTTATAACCAACTACTGTATATCGTACCCGCTGTCATAAGATATTATAATCCCGTCTATTGTTGTTAATTTTGTCAATCAGAAATCATAATCATATATCGTATTAATGAGCGCGTTCATTTTCGTCAATTCATACTTATCGATTTGGTCCATTCGAACTCATTTTGTCAATTCGTCCTCACTGTTAGGTCAACTCGTACTCATTTTGGTCAACTCGTACTCATGTTTCTGGTCAGTTCATTCTCATTTTGGGGCGCGAGTCTATTTTGGAAAATATATATGCTGAACACTAAATGAAACGCAAACAAACGGATGCAATATTTGAAACGCTATATATGTACGATAAAGCCATCTACATGTATTGGTGTGAGGTTTTACAGTTTGGACAGATATACTTAACGCCATCAAAATGCAAAATTTAGAGCGTTTAAATATTTTTGATTGAGAGAAGTTTTGGTTTGATATAATTAATGATTGTTGGCTACTGCTCAGAGACAACAATCTCATTTGGATTTTTGTTTTGCAGAACATAGGGAACACTTGTCTGCATTGACGGAAGCTAAATGTAATTTCTTAGGATATACCCGAATAGTCACCTATACACTTGTATCCAAGTTTTTTATGGAATTGAACAGGAAAATATTACAAAAAATAACGATAAATTAACTTTGGATACACCGACAAACTTTAATAAGTGTTTTTCTCATTTATTGTCCTTTACTACGGTGTAAAAAATATAAAAATAGACTTGGTCCTATTTTTCTCGAGTCGCTTTTTTTTCTATATAGATATATGGGTTATTTGATACAATCAAACATAAAAATGCTTAAGAGTCCATTTATATAGAGAATGCGTTTTTTTGGACACTTTTATATAAGTGTTGTACAGAAAAACAATCCTATAACGTTTACAGTGACAGATAACAATTTACAAAATTAGTACAATCACGGGACATAGTCACATGAACGACTTGAAATAATATAAGTTCACTGATCTTCAACACACGAAATCGCCGGGTCCTCTCCATTTGTCTTCAGTGTTTAGTTAATAGTTAATTAAATAATTGGGCATAGCTTTTGAATGTTCAGAATTAAAGTTATGACGTTTGTTAGATTTAATTACGTAAACTGTCATAGAAATAGATAATTACCGCGAAAGACAGAAGGAAAGAAAGAAGAAAGAATAAAAGAAAGAAAGAAAGTGGTTATTTGTTCCGTATATCTGACAAATCTTATAGGACTAGTTAATGTCGTAAACTATAATTGTAGCCCTTTACATGATAATTATAAGATGTTTTGTACACAAAAAGAACAATAATTTCAACAGGTTTGTACAATTATATTTAGTTATCTGCAGTTCGTTTATCAAGCGGTCGAAATCTGTTTTCTCTGCCCTGAGAAGCACTAAACATGCTCATTAATGGACTTGCTATAATTGGCAGATTAAATGTGCTCGTTACATGAACGAAAGAAAGTAAAATGCCCTTAATCTTAATTATAAATGACATACCTTTTAAGCAATTTAGGTGCGTGTGAAGGTGTCCTTTTCAAACAGCGGTTTTCACTTTCAGGGAAGGTAATTTTTTGGTCGATTGTTTACAATCGACTCAAAGTATACATACATGTACAACAAACTTTTCTTAAAGTTGTTCCATAATACCGGCTCACGTTTCCAAGCAAAACAAGTGCCTTCAAAGATGATTCATATCTTCTTCAAGAAAACATACCCATACAATTTTGACCCCATTAAACCTCTTTTATATAGTAGAACTCTGGTTTACAGGGATATAAATTATCTTATTTCTGCTCAAATATAGATTGTGGGTACTCGTTAGAACCGCCTTGGCAAGGCGGTTCTAACGAGTACTGACAATCTATGTTTTGAGCAGAGATATGAAAAATATCAGAATTTTTATGTGAAAACTTTCTGATTTTGTTGGTGAAATTTTCAATATATATTTGGATAGGCGTGTTTTAGTAATGTCCTGCGCATGCACGAAGTATCATCCGACCATTTGTTCTCCATTCATACATTCTGTAGTATCCAATGATTCTGTTAGCGGTCAGTCAGACTGCGTGCTTCCGCACAGGCTGATCTGGGCCTTTGCTGTCCGCAAATGTCCGAAGACATGTTTTTGCATGGCGTGGCCAAAATTGTTCTTAAATTACGTCAAAAGATATGCATTTGCAACAATATATAAAGATTTGAATTTGCTACAATTATGTCTGTAGAAAATCGTTGCATAATTGTTCTAACGACTCTCACATTAACTTGCGCGCAGTCTTAGCTGGGTCTTCACTGTTTGATGATGTTCCTTTTGGGGGACACTTGAATAACACCCACTGGTAATACTAATCTGTAAAAAAGGGACTGCTATGTTTTTAGATGCTATTCAATATTGCCACAAGGTATCTTTTGACTTGACCTGTGTTTGTTACAAAACCTGTACAAATCTATTTTTGGAATAATACCTGATCCTGTCATAAGACTTAATATTCAAACTTTACAAGGAAGTAATAATAATAATAAAAATAATAATAAAAATAATAATAATAATAATGATAATAATAATAATAATAAGAATAACTCTTTTCTGTACCTATATCATGTCTCGAAGTATTATAATACACATTGAAAATACATAAAAAAGGGGTGAATGTTACAAACGTCCTACGGATTGTATGATCCAGTAAGGCGTTTTATAACACGAGACACTTGAAGCTTTTCAAGCCGCTGTATCTAAACCTACTGGTTAATCGCTTAGAGGACTAAGCCTGCCCAGTTAAAAAAACAAAACAAAACAAAACAGTGTGTATGTGTTGGGGTGGGAGGGGCGGGGGTGGCAGGGGGAGAGGGAGTCGGGCATATAGTAACAGCAAAGGCCCAGATGAGCGTGCACATCTACGTTGTCTGATCAATATACAGTCGAACTTCAATGGCTCGAACATCTTTGGGACCATTGAAATTCGTTCGAGATATGGGCAGTTCGAGTCACTGAGGATTAATCATGGCTCCAGGTCTGGAAGCAAAGAGCGATAATTTTGCAAAATCATTTTGATTTTCTACACGATAATTGTATGTTGAGTGTACTCATTAGAATCGCCTCGATGAGGCGATTCTGAGTACACACAACATACGATTTCATGATGAAATAATAATAATAATAAAAAATCCCTAAATATTTTGTTTTCTTGAGCTATCGGAGGAATAAATGAGTTCGAGCCAACGGTATTCGAGCCATTGAGGTTTGACTGTATTTTACAGCGTAAATTTCCTGTCTTTAAAATGTAACATATCCCTTTTCTCCCTTTTCAAAATGATCCACAAAAATTGATGTACTGTTAAGCAAACTAACAAAAATAAACCGGTTAGGAGACCGCGAAGACCCTGCGCTGCCAATATATGATCCGAAGACACTTTATAAAAAGTCATGGTCTGTTTCAAAGTTATTTTTTCCATGGACTGCTCAATGTGATTTATAGCCAAGTATTAGCTTTTACAAAAAAGCGAAGACCAGAGCTTTTACAAAAAGCGAAGACCAGTTAATACTTGTACAGAGTAGATACCGATTTTGTGACACGCAAGTTGTACACTTACTGACCAGATTAGTAGACATGATGATATGGTCCAGAGCACCGTATTTCCTACAACAGTAAATCTGCACCCAACATTGCGCAGTCTGACCAGAGTCTTCAGAAGACACTCTGTGGGTAGCCAAGGGTCCAAAGCGTCTTAATGCGCACAGTAAAGAATCTGGGTTAGACTTTGTGAATGCGCAGACTGATCTTTCTTCGTTGGGCGCACATGCAATCTTGTAAGACATGATGCGCCCCGGTTCATATCTGTCTTAGCCCCATTATAAGAAAGGTATCTTGGTTAAAGTGAACAGTGAGAGGGCAGATCAGCTTGCGGCAGTGATGTGTCTTCATTGTTCAGAGAGGTATATTTAAGGGAGGTATCAAGAGAAGGGTTTAGAAGTCATATTAAATTACTGATACAAGCATTATGTCCCTTTGTTTGTCGGCTTTTTCGCTAATGTGATCTGGCCATGTAGGCCGCTGGCCAGCTACGGTTTTCCTCCCTCCCAGAAGGAAGTACGCCTATTAGCTTGCAAATATTTTGCAGCATGTTAGGCTCCTTGCGATTGCAGCGTTGCTTAGTAACAACTTATTTCATTTGTTACCTCTATAAAACGTATAAGACTACATGAGAACTATTAAACCCATGAGAACTGGACAAAAGTAATTATATATTCAACTAAATACACATGAAGTTACAGAACAGTCCCCTAGCTACAAAATATGATGTTTGAAAGTTCTTTTTGGTCTTAAATGGCGTTACGCATGTTACATATTCTACTCTACCCTTTAGAAATGAGTATTTTAGCACAAATACTCCATTTCCTCAGATTGTGCATTGCTCATATGACTTTAACTGTTCAGTGTATGATAAGATTTCCAAAGCTGCAGAAATATCTATCTTTTATACTTTGTCAGTTGTTTGGTGTTTAGCAAAACATTCCACTGTAAAAGTAATATAGAAATAAATCATTTTCACATAACACATCAAATGCAGCCCAGAATAAAATGAAGTGAATTCTTATTATTACTATTTCTGAGTAATTGCTGGAAGAATCACTTGACAAAATGCAGAAAAGTACAGTCGACTCTCGTTATCTCGACTTCGCTTTTCTCGAATAACCGCTTAGCTCGAAGTGGAAATCTGGTCCCTGCCCAAACATGTAAATCTAACAACATGTAAAAAAATATTGTGAAAAAAAGGAGAAATTGCTCCTAAGGAGCAATTTCTCCTCTTTTCCACAATATTTTCAATAATCTCTAACTTCAAGAGTTCAATTACACATATATTTGTTACATGTGGTTGTTCGAATTCTTTTTTCCTCAATTCTGCAAATCTGATATGTCGAGGTACGAATATCTCGAAATGTTTCAGAGGGTCCCTTGGACTTCGAGATAACGGGAGTCGACCGTAGTTCCTCTTCATGCAATACACAAAAAAGCTATAAACATGCCATGTTTTTCTCTTAGAGAATTTCACACCCTCCTTCCCGACTAATACTATTTGAAGGCCCGGTTAGTGTGGTATTGCATTTCTATATGTTTCTGTTGACTGAGACCATAAAACTATGCCGAGACAAAATGATGCTCTGTGACGCAATAAGTTAACCCTTATGCTGCCAATCACAACAATTGTCGTCTGCTTTGTCATCTGCTTGTGATTTTAAAAGTCATTTTTGCAAACAGTGTGGACTCAGATCAGACTACTCCTTTAGGAGCAGTCTGATCTGGGTCTCCACTGTTTGCCTGTATGCAAAAATAGGTTTGAAAAGTTTGCAAGAATATTCAGCAGACGACATAAACAGACGACATTTTCAGATGAAGTTTTTCTTGGCGCTTTAAGGGTTAAGTAAGACTGATAAGACAGTTAACTAGAAACTCACACTAAAATTCTTAAATATAAAACACATTGAAGTATCTCAAAACCGATTTAAAAATATACATCTGCATAAAAAGTTAATCAAATTACATGTTTTAAATGTTTTCCTGTGTTAAAAAATGAAGACTTAAGATTATATATTACAGTGAAGGGAACCACTGTTATCAGAGAAAAGTAGTCCCCTAGGTAAATCTGTTTATACCACCTGTTGTGACCAGACTCATTAATGTAGGAGAGTTGAGGGCAGTAGACATAAAACATCTGGTTAAATCATCAGTTGAGCATAATTTTTTTTTGCCAATATTTTTTCTAAGAGAAAAACTTGTCATGCATATCAGAAAGTCTTAGAACTTGCCGTATAGTCCCAGTTGTGTTTCATAAGTTGTAATTAGAATGCTTAGACTGTCGCCAAGATAAGGTAGCGTGTATCGCTTTATCAATAATAATAATTTGCGTGACATTTCCAGAATCTCATTAGAACAAGTCTTTAAGTAGCATGCTTACATCATGTATTGCGAAGCATTTACGTGATTTTTATAGTTTAGATGAATTGAAGACATTCATTTTACCTTTCTACTATATAGGGGCTACCTTTCAGAACAAGAGTCTACTGGGGGCACTTTTTTATTTTGAAAGTGTCCCTCTTTCAATGTTTTCCGAGGTGTATCTAAATGCTTTTAATTCATTTCGATGAGTGATGTTCATCCATCCACCGCTAAGCAAAATGATTAAACTTTCAGCGGAGACAATTCAGTAAAATGATTTCACCTGCCTTGGAAGCACATTCGTTTCTTAGGGAGTATACTCTATTTAGAAGGGCTTTGTGTGCAGAAAACCAAACAGAAAGTCACAGTCTGCCTTGTAAAATGGCGAAAGTTCTGCAAGTGTATCCATTTTTCTTAAAGACTGATACACGAAATACTTTTGATATATTATTAACCTTATTTATATTGTCTGAAAATGATATTTTCATTTTCAAATGAAAAGTATTTGCTTCGATTTTGACACAAATACTACTGATAACTAACTACAACTATCAATGTTTTATTGAGTAAAATAAACGGGGAACGTTCAGGACGAATAAAACGCTGAATATGTGATCTTTGTGCTTTTTTCTGTTATATTATATAAGTATATAAGTAGCACATGTATCAACCTTTAAACTACATGTATCCGCACGTACACATGTAAGATAGGAGCAACAGATTAATCTGGGCCCAGTTGTTCAAAACTAACGATAACGTTAGTTAACATATCGTTAAAACTTTTTCATTAGATATGTCATATATATTAATATTTTTGCTGAAAAAATGTGAGTAGCTTTTGCATTTGCAAAAGCTACTCACATTTTTTTCAACATAAATACCTGTGAATTAGATTTTGTATTTACAAGAACAGTTAAAATTTTGACCACTAACGAGCTCGTTAAGCTAACGATACTTTGAACAACTGGGCCAGGATGTTTTAATTCTCTTCTTCAGTAATCCAAACAAACCTACACCAGTTAAAATGTTTTGGCCAATGTTTACTGAAGCAGAACAACAATACCTCCATATTACACGGGAAATGACGTCAGAGTCGGTGAAGAGCTACTTCCTTGCTAGAGAATTCAGCTTGTGGAGAAAAGTTATTCCGGGTGTTTATAAAGCCCTCGACGAAACCAAGAAACAAACAACCCAAGAGTATTGTAAAAAAGGTGACAGTTGTAAACCATGAGTAACAGTCGGTTTTATTTTTGCATAGCCAGGAGAGAGTCCATGTTACTACCGACCCTATGGAAAACAGTGTAGACTATAACAAACAGGGTCTGTACTGTTTACCATTCATTCAGCACTTTCTAAGCACGTAATCATACAAGTAGTCAAATGAACGGTAAGAGGATATGGTGTACGACTATTCAGAATAATTGGTCGTTTACAATCGAGCCATAGTATAAAAACGCCAAAATTCCATTAAGGTGGTTGTCAATCATTATTGACCAATATAATCAAACCGTTAGACAAATTCCAGGTAAAGGGTATTTATAGCTGCGCTTTTCTTATTTGTTGATAGAGGCTGATCTGTAAAACATGGACTGGGACATTTTAAACATTGGCAAACAGTGCAGACCCAGATCAGACGTCGCTTCGCGGCGTCTGATCAGGGTCTGCACTGTTTGAATTAAGTAAAGGGATTTCAATAAAACATGGATATATTGAAAATACATCAGAGTGCTGTTGATAGAAACTTATCTGTAAAACCTGGACTGGAACATTTGAGACACTGGCAAATAGTGTGGACCAAGATCAGACGCCACAGAACGCGGCGTCTGATCGGAGTCTGCACTGTTTGCTTAAATTACAAGAAGTTATAGATGAATTGAAATAGTCTAAATTCACCGTTCAGGACCATTTTCCCAGCCTACTCTCAGAGACAATCGAACCACCAGTGCTCTCAGTGCTTTGATTTTGGTACAGTAATTATGGTCGTTGTGCAGGAAATTCAACGTGTAGAAAGAAGAATTTAAGTGAGCGCGTTCTGTCAGCTAATATGCCTAATATATAGTGTTTGCCTCCTGCTATGTTTTATTACGAAAACACGCCTATTCAAATATATAGAAAATGTCACCTCCAAAAACTGAAAATTTTCAGATGCAAACTCTGATATTTTTCATATTTCTGCTCAAAACATAGATTGTGAGTACTTGTTAGAACCGCCAAGTACCCACAATCTACGTTTTTGAGCAGAAATAAGAAAATAATGTACACCCCTGTAAACATCAGTTTTACTATATAAAAGTGGGTTTTAAGGGGGCCAAAATTATATAGGCATGTTTTCGTGATGGCACGGGAAATAGCCGTACATATACATGTTTCTTCATGGTATTATTGTAAAACAGCGTGTGAGAGAGAGAAAGAGAGAGAGAGAGAGAGAGAGAGAGAGAGAGTTATTCTAGTGAATATTTTATTTTAGTTATATATATATATATATATATATATATATATATATATATATATATATATATATATATATATATATTGTTTTATTAGAAAACAATTTCGACGAACCATTTAGTTGATTTATTTAGTCCTCATGCGATATGATAGATCCTATATGTAAGGGTTTAGCCCTCTTGCGTTATAATAAAACCTAGGTATGATTTTAGTTCTCATGCATAGTGAAAGATCCTAAATATGATTTTAGCCTTCATGTGATATAAAAGATCCTAGATGGATTTGAACCCTCATGCGATGATAGATCCAAGGTATGAATTTTCGCCGTTGTACGATATGACAGATCCTAAGTATGATATTAAATCTTCATGCTGTATGAGAGGTATGATTTTAGCCCTCATGTGATATGAATGGTTTCATAGATACTTGAAACTCCTTACATTTATAAATCTGGTACCATACACTCTGATGTGAACCTCGAATTCCATTGGGTTGTTTGTCATCCTTTTGTAAAAAAAGGTAAGTCCAGGGAGCGCCGAAATCAGAAGCCGCAGCCCCACCCAGACACAATTTCTATTCTTATAGGCCTTGGTGGATTTATCGAGACGATTATCTAGTCCCGCGAGCTTTTTGTTTTTAGTGAATCAAATAGTGTCCTCTAGTTGACGACCTGTTGGATTCACTAGAAACAAACAAATTGTTAGAGCCAGATTAACAGTCAGTCGACAGCCGAATCATAGACTAAGAATCGCCTGTCGACTGTTTATCTTCCTCTTACAGTGAAATTCACTGCACTGCCCGCTGAGGCATCAGCCATTGTCCTTTCAAGGAAGATGTTGAAGAATATCGTTGTCAGAACACATCTCTGTCTCACAGCAACTCTCGTCGTGTGCCATTTGCCTGCGGTATCACTGGAAAGGACTCCATTCAGTGGCACAGACAGGACTGCATTTAATACAGCAAAACACTCGCGTGAGTTTTCCACAAACCGTTTCATATCTTTTGACGGTTTTTTTTGTAAACCCGTCTTATGTGACATCAAATTAGAGAGTAGCCGTTATGCTCTTTGACGAAAATTGATATTAGATCGAATAAATTGTATCAAGAATTATTAATTGTATAGGGGATTAAATGTATAATATTAAAGAAGTAAAGATTTCCATATTTTTGTATGAACAAGCACACACATTTTTTATTCGCATAGGCCGTTATTTTGATTAACCAGAAAAGCTTCCGGATATTTACTACCGTCCGTCGAAAATTGTCACTATGCATCACGAAAACATGCCTATATAATTTTGACTCCCTTAAACCCTACTTTTATATAGTAAAACTGGGGTTTACAGGGGTAAACATTATTTTTCTTACTTTTGCTCGAAAACATAGATTGTGGGTACTCGTTAGAACCGCCTCTCCGAGGCGGTTCTAACGAGTATCTACAATCTGTTTTGATCAGAAATATGAAAAATAATGTTTACCCCTGTAAGTTTGAGTTTTTTACCTGAAAATTTTCAATTTTTGGAGGTGAATTTTTTAATATATTTGAATAGGCGTGTTTTGGTAATGGACATGGAAAGTTTGCGAGTAGCTTAACTGAACGCAGCCCAGGTTGGTATTGTTGCTATATTTTCTCAAAATAACCCATATACAGTAGAATGCTTTCATGAGGTCTATGGAACAATTAACTTATGTATGCTAGCGTCCAACTAAAGGAGCATTGAGAAACAGTGCAGACCTAGATCAGATACACCTTAAAGTTGGAGATGGACCAGTAGAAGATAGAAGCGTCGAATCGGCCATTGGTAAAAGAAGGGGATACTCAGGAAAGCGGCAATCACGGAACGTAATCTTCACAAGGCACTGAATAAGGGTTTAAGGGGAAGTCATACATATTCAGGGGTGACAACTTTGTCAAAATTCGTTCAGACCCTTTCTGTAAAAATATCTAAATTGACACTCAATCATTGATTTTAGAGTAGATCCCTTTTCACGTTTTTTGCTTGGCGTTTTATATTAAATGAAACTATTTTGTTCTGATAGACTATATCTTATCAGAAACCATTTGTCTTTTCTGTTTCTGTGTTTTGTTCTCAAATATGTACTCTAAAATTAAATCTATTGCCAAACATTGGTCTGACACATGCAATTTCTATAGTAAAGCAATTTTTTTGAATTTTTGTCTAAGAAAATATTTTTACTTTTCTTGCTGAATGAATTATTGATGTTTCACAACAATATTGTGAAAATTTCAGAAAAAATGAACAAGCAGAACTTGTTGAAAACCTGCCTCCAATTAAGTTACCTACCCTACAAATTTCTGCATAATTTGCATTCATGTTTACTGTGGGAAAAAGTGAAAATATTTGATTTAAAAAAAAAAAAACAATGACTAGAATAAAATTTTTGTGCATACGTAGTTATGACAAATGGTTTTGCTTCTAATCATGACAGAAGTTTACAAATTTATTTCTTCAGTGTAAAGCGCCAAGGAAAAAAGACTTTCTGAAAGATGTCGAAAGTACAGTAGTGTGAAGAACAAACAGAAATCACACACGCTATCTCCCTTTATAAAATGGCAAAAATCTACTGAGTACATCAAGTCCCTTTAATTACGTGGAATGATAAAATGGTACTCAGTTGAAATCAGAACGCACAAAGGAAAAATGAAACATGAATTCTAGAGGTCTAAATGGCCTCTACAGCAATGACCCCCACGTTATAAAATAATTATAGCTAAGTTCCATTCACTTTTTAGGCTTACCTTATCAAAACTAAAATAAGTAATTTAGAATATCAAGTTTTTGCCACGCTATCCCGTGTATGCTATAAATTGCGCTATGCAGTTACGACGCATTCACCCATTCAGTGCTCTAGCTAGTTCCAGATTTTTGTTGTAGACAACAAGCCCGCACTTCAAAGTGAAATTGTATCCCATAACCTTTGATAAAGTGCTGCAATGATAATCGTTTAGAATATCTATATAAGTGTGCCAAAACAGTGCATACGTGCGAATGGCGAACACTTATATATTGACAGATTCTATTTTATTCAGTGCTCAAACTAATATCGGGTTTAAGTTGTAGCAACACGCATATAAGGTCAATGTGGTGCATTGTGGATAAACAATAGATTCAGTTCCGTGTCTCTCCTCACCTCTAGGCGTAGACAAAATGTGTACTTAGTTGTTTGTATCTATGTATGATAATTTCGTTGTTTGAAATTGATTTTGATCATAAAACCGAGTGCACGACTTAGTCGTTAATGGCAGTATTATGTCTTTGAAATAATTTTAAGATTTAGCTACTTCAAACTAGTGTGGTTATCTAGAACTATAGCAGTGAATACAACAATTGCGATAAAATGCAATAAGTAAAAAAACAGTATACTTACAATACAGCAAACGTGCAATACAGTACAATATAAGATACAGTACAATACAATTACAATAAATCGTACTGCGGTACAATATAGTAGAACAAAGTATATTAAAACAGTCACAATAAAGTACAATATTGTGCAATATTTTACAGTAAATACTATACATTACAGTACAATAAAATGCAGTACAATACAGTACGATGCATTTTGTTTAATATAATAAATAGAATTATAAGACAAAATAAATACAACATATTGTGATACAATTAAATACAGTTAAATACAATAAAGCACAGTCCAACACAGTATGAGGTCAAGATACCAAAATCATATATCGACTTATCAAACTCGATATAGACAAAGACAAAATTATGAATGTTCAGACAGACATGGGAGTAGTATAGGCTGTCCATAGCACAAAGTGGGGTCCATAGCGACAGCCTATACTACTCATGGGTCCAAAATAACTGAGGTGTAATTAGGCGTCCATGGAAAGTGAGCATTACTTGGTAAGCATATTTCGCCTACCATGCCTATCAGCGTGAACAGAGATTTGGGGAAATTCGGGAATAGTTATTTCCGGGATGTAGAAAGTCTGTTTATGGCTTGGCTGTGGCAAAAATAAACGTCAAATATATTTTTGGAAACAGCCACATAATAGAAGTGTCAAGGTCGTAATGCCTCCCATATAACTTCTTAAGTGTTCTTAATACAATGAGTGTAGCATTTAATAGTTTGAATTAGTAAATAGTGCAACTAAAACAGACTATTGTATAGTGGTTTATAAATTTTAACAGTGCTTCAAATCTGATTTATTTGAACATAAGCTGTCCTATCCTGAATGTGCAGAATCTTTACTTACTCGTAAATCAAATTTCTATTAAAATGTTGTTTTTTAAGCAGATATAATAGAAATATGGTTCGCGCCATGCGAGAACGCGTCTTCGGTCGTATGCGGACAATGAAAGCCCAGAACATCCCGCGCAACAGCACAGTCTGATCAGGGCCTTCACTGTCCGCTAACAGAATCATTGGATACTACAGAATGCATGAATGGAGAGAGCAAAGGCCAAATGATACTTTACACGTGCGCAGGATGATCTGAATTTACGCATTTTTCGCATGTCCGAAGTCACACATTCGCTTGAAGCAGCCTATATATGTCATAGGGTCTATTTGTAGGATCTCTTTGTCTATCAAATACCCTGTGGATGCTGTTTTTACATGACAGACATCACGTTTTACATGACCACAGGACATTACGATACCAGTGCACAGCTGGTTTCTTTAGAATGCGTGGGTACCACACCTGATTTCGAGAATAATGCTGTTGAAAATGAATAGCAATTAGATCCTGTTCTAAATATTCTCTGGGTAAAATTGTCGGCAGACGACAAGTTGAAATATTTTTCTTATTTTTCCAATCAAAGAGGATTTGACATTTCATGTACAGTGTTACATGTAATGACAATTCGCAATAAATTTCATCCTGCTTTTCTTCAGTGGAGCCAATTTGTAAGAAAAGTCAAATCCTGGTTTCAGGGACAAATAAGAACTATATCACTTTTATGTCGCCTGCTTAATTTGCCCGGATAGTGGTAAAAGTTAATAATGCAGCGGACGGGTTTAGCTTTGTAAAATAAGAATCTTTTTTGTTCATTACAATGTACGCTAGAATCTGTTTTTCACAATACGGGCAAGAATCTGATAAACTAAATAGAAAATAATTGACTATATTTACTTGGTTGTGATTTGTCACCAGATCAGAGCAAAAGTAATCTGAAAAGCATTTTAGCAAAAGTGCAGTGACAGATCATACCGCTAGGGTTAACTATGTCATCGATTAAAAGGGGGCAAAAGTTTTTAATATATACATTAATCAAAGACTAAGACAAGTCAAAGAATCTATCAGGACAGTAAGTCTCCTCATGTCACATCATGAAAACATACCTGTATAATTTTGACCCCCTTAAACCCCACTTTTATATAGTAAAACTGGGGTTTACAGGGGTATACATTATTTTTTATATTTTTGCTCAAAACCATAGATTGTGGGTACTCGTTAGAACCGCCTCGGC
This sequence comes from Anodontia alba, assembly GCA_964016985.1. Taxonomy (NCBI): domain Eukaryota; kingdom Metazoa; phylum Mollusca; class Bivalvia; order Lucinida; family Lucinidae; genus Anodontia; species Anodontia alba. Next base: position 56,491,467 of record OZ024832.1, on the reverse strand, counting down.
GAGGCGGTTCTAACGAGTACCCACAATCTATGTTTTGAGTAGAAATATGAAAAAAATATCAGAATTTTTATCTGAAAAAATTAAGTTTTTGGTGGTGAAATTTTCTGTATATTTGAATAGGCTTGTTTTCGTAATGATGAATCGGGATTAGGGCCATACAACATGCGCATCATTTTCAGGCTTTTTTACCATTAGTAACAAGTCGAGTGGTATACAGTCCAAGTCATGTGTCAAAACGATGCCAATGTCTTGTGATGTTTTTTGATGAGAAACAAAACTGTCACAGTAAGTGAAAGTTCTTCTTTGAATATGATTAACAGAATTCTTTGGATTAATGTGATATTCTATCCTTATGAACCTATTAATTGAATAGTATAGATGATTTCCAGGAATGGCACAATCAAAGAACATAGCCTACCAATGATAGCAAGAGGCAGAGCAAAAAACTGTAGCAGACAATATACAAGCTCCAAACCAAAGAAAAACAAAGCAATAAGCTTTCTCTTCCCTAACAAACTGATTACAATGTCCACAGGATCCAATTGATAAAACAACAAGACATCAAAAGGACAAAACATGAAAACAGCCCTAACAGCGAGCAGCCACCATGTCACACAAACAACAAACCATACCAGAGTGTACCGCCTTACAACGGCCAGTAGCCAAAACTACCGAGGAGTTTAAATATGTTTTACTGGTACTAAATCTTCACCATAGCTTCAAATGTTATAGAAATTATAAAACGATTGTTCTGCTCTCATAGTTTCCCTACCTAAGTCAATGAAACGTCACAGGACAAAAACGTGCGAGTCACACGTTTTTGTCTTGTGATGTTTCACTGACCAGTAAAACATGTTTAAACACCTCGGTGAACAAATGATGATGTATCTTGGCAATTACCTCTGACACTGGTATCTAGAGCTAAATAAACCCACTAGTTGAACCACGGAAGGCCCGAACAAAATCATACGATTGACATCAGCCATCTAATGGGAAGGTTAGGTTGGCACCTTTATAGAGTCTAAGACTAAACCCATCTTTGTGCAGTTAAACAAGAGAGTTAAGATAGTTAAGCAAGAGAGTCTGGGGCATTAGTCATATCTGTGATCGGGACGAGTGCAATAAAACCTGGTAAACTGTCAATGATAGATAGACAGTTATAGACTCAATAAGGGTAGTTTGATTTTTGGGAATTTAGTATTAACTTACGTATCTATTCCACTGGTATTATCATATGAGCGGGCGCACAGCAATTGTCCTACAAAATTACCTATGGACTGATGAAATAAATAATGATTGTTACTGGATTTGCACATGCTGATCAAAGGGTTTTTGTGGCCTAATCAACCGTATTTCACTCACGATGATTGAATATCAAAACATGTCATTAAACAATAAAATGAAAAACAAAATAAGAAGGAAAGAAACAAATAATTAAATACACAGACCATTCAAAGCTGCTCTCCGAATAAGTAATTTTTTTTTTCCCATAATATCTGTTTTCTCACAAAATATTGATTACTCTTTAGAAGGCCTCTTTACTACCCCATGCTGGTAATTAATTATCACCGTTTATGACATTCTTTGATCTACCTTGCGTAGCCCCTAAATAGAGGCTATAAAATCAAAAGTGAGTGGTACTACTCTTAGCTTTAATTTGCCTATATCTTTAAAGAGAAAAATAATAGATATCAGCTGTGTCTGGGTTAAAAACTAAGCCTGCATTCTGTTATATCACAACTTTTCATTATAGGTAAATATTTTGGGTTTTCTTAAAAAAGCTGGATTTCTAAGCAAATTTCCTAACTGTTTGAACTAGGTTATCATAAAGACCCGGTTCCGATAATCCTAGCTGCTGAAGCTAAGTTTGTATTTACCAACCAGCTCGCAGTGTCGCCAAAATGTTGAAAAAGCTTTACGGATTTTTTTTTTGTTTTATGATATCAATTACCTTGTGTAAGGAGTTTAGCAGTCAGGACTTTATTCTGACTTTTTAAAATCATTTACATGAGTATAAACCCTTGCAATACGAAACGGTTGAGACATGTATATTCTATTCAAGTGAAATCGGGGATTATCATCATCTTAGAACAAAAATCAAAAGCGTCACGTTTGTCGTGAAGAATTAATTCTAATTGATATCGATAAATTCAAATAAAAAGAGCTTTGGTATCAGAAGAATCGGCTTTATTGTACAAAAATTCGGTGGGATTGATCTTTTCAATCATTTGTTTATGTTAAGTATCAATATAAAGCAGGTTCATGTGAGTCTCTACATCACGGAAACACGCTTATATGATTTGACCTCTTTAAACCCAACTTTTATATAGTAATACTGGGGTTTACAGGGGTATACATTATTTTTCTTATTTCTGCAGAATAAAAAACATAGATTGTGGGTACTCGTTAGAACCGCCTTTCCAAAGCGGTTCTAACGAGTACCCACAATCTTTGTTTTGAGCAGAAATATGAAAAATATAAGAAATTTTATCTGGAAATTTTCGTGTTTTTTTTTTTTTTTTTTTTTGTAAAATTTTCTGTATATTTGCATAATCGTGATTTCGTAATGAGAAGTAGACATGAACGCTTCAGTAATGTCAGCTTGATTTTTTTTTGTCTGAAAGAGATGACATGAAATCTTTCTCATAACAAAAATAAAAACAAACCCGCAACAAGTTGATTTACTTTTATTTTTACAAATTCTTTAAAACGGTTCCAATAATATAACTCGTCTCTTTCATGGCTGCCACGTGATATTATATTCCAACTGGTTTGTCTTAAGTTGCTTGCTGCCGAACGTAGCCATTTATGATGACAAACTCGAAAATAAAACATAGTTGCACTCACTAAGTTATTATGCTACGAGATACAGATTTTCTTTTACATCATATCGTACTTACGTTTATGAATGCAGACTTGTTTGTTTAAAAGCTAGAGAGGAACTCGTTTCAACGACAGCATTTGTTCCCAAAGCTGTTGTCATTTTAAAAGATTGGCTGATGTAGGAAATACTTTATGAGCAGAATGATATGTAAGAAAAGTTTTGTTGTTTTTATTTCCTCATCGAACATGCATTTAGAATATTTGTTATAATCGCCTCACTGTCACTGAGTCGATTCTAACAGATATCCAAAACATATGTTTCTTGAAGTATTAAATACAATATGTTTGCGTAGTTTCTTATTTACCGAAGGTTTCGTGTCAGTTAAATTATCACTAACCACTGCTACGAAGTCTGTCGTTGTATCGAATGTCGATATAAAGAGGGTTGACATTACAATTTACGTCATGTTGTTAAGTAACACGATCTTGTATAATTGTATCTAATGACGAGGAAATTGACTTTGAAAGAAAGCCTCGCTTCCTTTCAAATTCTAACTTTGTGTTCAATGTCTATAGGTTGTATTGCATGGAACGTATTTTAATAAATATTGTTAAAACCGAAGCTCTTTTAAAAATATTTTAGTTCTGGTCTGATCAATCATAACAGATCGATCTTACATTTATGCACCTTCCATACAAACTGACTGCTGCTGCTGTTTCAGTGTTTCTGATTGCCATCCTGTCCACTTTATGATCAACCAGTTACATCAAATATACTCTTCTTGTACATATATAGACAGTCTGGAAATTACTTGGCTGGAAGGGGATTCGAGTCTTGTAGTACATGTGTATGGAATTGTGTTTTCACCCAATGCGTAAAGCGCCTGGATGATCAATATTAGACAGAAAGTGGCATAAGACTATTTAACAGAATCCACCGGATTCATCTCAGTAATAACAAATTTTACTTCTTAAATGAGCCTTAGCATGATAAAAATAACAAAGATTTGTGTTCCCAGTGAACGACTCAGATCAGTCTGCCAGTCTAATCAGAGTCTTTGCTGTGCACAGAAAAAAAAAACCTTGCGTGTTGTTAATGCACTGAGGCGACAGCGAAGACCCTGGTCAGACTGGGTGGAGTTTTTTGTAGGGTACACGTGTCGTTGTGTTGATTTTGACATGGTGTCTCTATTTGCTTGCATGCCTTAAAATTGAGGGCAAAATAGAATACTCGTTCCATAAATAATGTGTCGTCTAGAACAAAATGTGTAAAGCTCTGGTTTTCTTAAGTGTTCATGGCTAGTGGTTAGTATTTGTAATAGGTAAAAATGCAAATTACATTTTCCATGCTTCTTAATGTGATTTTGTTCAGGCTCTTTATGGATAGACAAACATCATTGGTATTTGATATCCAAATTTGAGTTCATAATCTACATGAACTCGATTGTATATTTGTGATTTTTTTACATGTTATAAAATATCAGCCTATCATTACCTTTCTATCGAATTTCAAGTCGATCGGTTATGAAGTTATTTGCAAAATGCCACTCCCATAGACAATATAGGAATATGATATTTTTACGTCTTTGTTATTTCGCAACCTGTCGAGTTGAAACTTGACAGTGAGCTAGAGGATACTTAGAGATCTCATGATCCGTAAAACAGAAAGAAAGAAAAAAAAAAAAGACAAAACACAACAAAACAAAACAAAAACCCACACATATTCCGTCGAGTGCCTGTTCGTTTGTCGGGTCTTTCACGAAGTCAAGCACCGCGGTCATCCATCCAGCTACTAACCGCGATCTCCGTTTTCTCACAGAATGACCTATAAGGTTTGACGTGTCACGAACACTCGAACAAATCAAATATGACATATGCGTCCAGCGTTAAATTCGGTCAGCCTGCGCATCCACATAGTCTGATTAGAATCTACGCTGGCGCTTACCTAATACATGGCCGGTTAACTTTCTATAAGCAAACAACATAAACGCTGATGAATCAGCTCGAATGCTGGTCGCATATAGTCTACTTCTATTTAGAAGGTCTGTACGTCAAAAGCTATAATTCGATTAATGTTTACTGACCATGTCATATTCCCACGTGTAGCATTGAACTTTCGGTATTCCCGGTGTGACGTAAACTGGGCAAACATTCGTCTGTTTGTAAATAGCAGAGTCCCTAGTGCAAGCGATACACATCGTTCGATATGATTGTAGACTAAGTATATCATCGAGGAAAAAGGTTGTTTCTCTTTAAGCAAAAATGCATGTCAAATAATTAACATATCGGAAAATAAATAGCCTGCATCATGAAAACATGCCTATATAATTTTGACCCCCTTAAACCCCACTTTTATATAGTAAAACTGGGGTTTACAGGGGTATGCATTAATTTTCTTATTTCTGTTCATAAACATAGATTGTGATACTCGTTAGAACCGCCTCGTCGAGGCGGTTCTAACGAGTACCCACAATCTATGTTTTTGAGCAGAAACATGAAAAATATCAGAATTTTTTATCTGAAATTTTTCATTTTTTGGTGGTAAAACTTTCATTATATTTGAATAGGCATGTTTTCGTAATGTTTAGCTTAGCAGTTTGGTGAAACAATTATAAAAATCGTATGGAAACTTAAACAATGTTATTGGGCCTTGAAGATCTACTGACATTTTATAAGTAAGTGACGTACTAACCACCTGAAAAAATATGCAATAATAAAGTAATTCACAACTGAAACCATATTATGTTGCTATTTGCCCGTAAATATGCACGTACATAGTAGAAGACGGCGTGCAAACGTTTAAACTCTAACATTTTAAAATATATAAATATTAATATATTAAAAACAATATGCATACCTATTTCTCCAGGGATGTGATAACAGTGATATGTCAAGAAATAAATACTGATATATACTGGAAACTTCGCAGTCAAGGAAAACAGTCCTCCCGTATTGGGAGGACGGGTTAATTGATAGGAAATGACGACAGAAAACATTTGAGCCGGGATACAACATTTCCTTTAAGATTGCGTGTGCGTCCAATGAAGACTCAGATCAGCCTGCGCATCCGCGCAGTCTGATCAGAGTCTTCGCTAGCCGCCTAAAGACCCACTGGATTCTTGGTTAACCACAGAGCTCCCTACGATGATACTAGGCAGACTGCACAGACTTGCAGTCCAATCTGCGTCTTCGCTGGATGCAGATGCCATCTTGCAGCAAATTCTGTGCCTCGACTCAGTTCTTCCTCGTAACCTCGCAAATACAGGTACACATTAATAGGAAGTGAGAGAGTGATTTCGGGGAATATTGACAATTTCTGACAGTAATTTGGATTCAGGATGGTTTTATTAATTATTCATACTGAGGCAGATATCTATCAAGATACGTACGTAGTTTTCCCTTACCCTTAACAGATAAAATCAATACGAGGATCATCCAATAAAAGCAGAGAAATGTTTGCTGTCATATGAACTGGGGAATCTTATCATCTTTGATAAGCTATGTTTGACTGTCTAATCACTATATGGAACAAATTGCATTTAGTTTCCCCAACAAATTACTTTGGGTATGACTCAAATTGTAGACGAATTCCTTAGTCCTGCAGCCGGAATTTTCATTATGAAAATACCTTATATAGAGAAAGTGAGGCCTCACATGCATGCAAATAAAGGTAACATTACATATTTGAACATTTTTATGTTCGATTCAGTTTCGTTTTAATTTTTGGCTAAACGGTTTGATATGTAGCGTGGTCAGTTTATGGATGGTTGCCTAGTAACCAAACGATTACAGGATTTTCGACCTTGCACACTCTCTGTGACATTCTGTTGCTAAGCAACCACAACCACAAGGGACAGACGTTTTATCAATCTATGCATTACAATATACATTGTATACATGATCATTTAAAGCAAAATGGCAGAAATTATGAAATTAATGTCAAATTTATTGAAAATTCTCTTGAATATGTTAGTAGATGCCAATAACCATGGCAACGGGTTTCAGAAGCCCGGTCAGGGCCGTTTAGTTTACGTTTATTTGTTGCTTAGCAACAGAAAGTCTTCAGTCAGATAAAAAAAAAAAAAACAACAACAAAAAAAAAAGATAAGATACTTTGCTGTATGCGCCACAAGATTTGCAAGCAGATAAAAGGTTATGTTTTAATAGACAAAATACTGACCTACACGATTTCTGTGAAACTCTCCCTATTCTTTGGATGACCCTCGTGTACACCGCGTGATACTCAAGTATTAGGGTAAAAAGGTCCACCAAAACGAATGGTGTTCAGCAAAATTGGTAGGGATTTAAATTTGGTTTAACGGACAACCGACCCTCACCCTTAGTCATGATACCGCTCCAGCTACACGTAATTCTTCAGTCCGTGTAGGAAAAGTGGGGTAGAAGTATTGTTTGGATAATTGGAAAACAGTGCAGACCCACAGCAGACGCCGGATGTGGCGTCTGATCAGGGTCCACTGTTTGCAAATACTTGGGCATTCTTTTCTATAAGGATATCTAAATCACTTAGCCTGGTATATCTAAAATTGAAATCGGACTCTTCTGATTTTTCTAGTGTGCGTATATATGATATGTGGGGGGGGGGGGGGGGGGGGGGGGGGGGGGGGGTGAGGGGGGTCTCATTCATACTGCGATTAGTAAAGGTAATTAGATGCGTGACCTTCTAATGAGAAGGTCAATATCGTATCATAGCATCTATAAATGAAATATTAATACATTATGTACATTCTCTCCAAATATGTTTTGTGTGTGTGTGTGTGTGTGTGTGTGTGCGTGTGCGTGTGCATGTGAGTGTGTGTTCTCAATCTTAGCATTATATGGCAGTGAGATACCAAAATGTCAAACATGAAGAATGATAAACTTCACTTTCTATGTTAGGTTAGGTAATTAATGCGATGAAACTTGTATTTGTATGTAAGCCTATCATATTTGTTTATATGCATGTTTGTACATGTTTATGCTCAAGGGCTATTTAGCCTATTGCATTGGAATAAAATTCTTCTTCTTCTATCAAATACAATATCTTTCTTATTTCTTATCCGAATATGATTAAATTTGCACCACAATGTTTGTTTCCTAAAGCGGGATACTTTAAGATATATATAGCATTTAGGGGGCCTTTCCTTTAAGTTTTAAGCAGCGGGGACTTTCCTTTAAGTTTTAAGCAGCGCCTTTTTGCATATGCTCGAAAACACCTTTTCTCTTCACACGGCTCATATCAGCTGTTATTGGAAGACAATATTGGCACAGCAGTGTATGTATCAGAAAATCAGATAAGTCCTCTAACGGCTGAGATGGCTTAGACCACACTCAAGTCGATGCTGTCGATAACATCAGTTAATATTAGGAAAGGTGTTGGACTTTCGTTTATATAACTATGTGAAGTGGTACATTTTGTGGGTTCTGTGACAAACAACAAAAAGCAACAATATGTAATTGAGATAAAGTAACACAGATACAGTTAAAATATTCTTTAAAAGAAATTCTTAACTCAAACGTGCTAAAATATAAATGGTTTATCCCTTAAAGCGCCAAGCAAATTTGCAATAGACGACATTCTTATTTATATTTTTTTAAAGAAATAAGACTTGATATTTCATGTGCATCATTTCATGTGCATCGTCTGCCTAGCAGACGATTCACATGGAATGGCAAGTCTTATTTACTCTGAAAATACAAACAAAACTAGAAATAAATAAATAAATAAATAAATAAATAAATAAATAAATAAATAAATAAATCATAATGCCGTATACTGCTGTTGCGATTGGCATTGTAAGGGTTATTATTATTTTTACATACAACGTAGCCTCTCTTAACCGTACTTGACAGGATATTGATGGTATACAATGAATCTGATTTCATTTTTCCACAGTTTTGCCGAAAGAGCTTAGGGAATACTCTTAAAATGACTTTCTGACAAAATCCGCATCACATGAGGTTAATATTTAGTTTGAAGCAAGCTTGGAGCTTCGGTGGATTTAAAGTTTCTCAGCTAAACCATATGGTATCTGTAAGTGTACAAGTCAGAGAAAACATGTCAGACAACTGGGGAACTCCTGCAAGAAACTGGACAATGCAAGAAGCCGCAGAAGGAAAGGACAGAGCAATCTTGAACAATATATCTGTAAATCTTCACAATGTGATGTCTGCCTTTGATGAGGAGGAACCAATTTTCGAGGCTCTTAATCCAACCAATGATTCTGTTTATATGACTGTATCCATGTTCAGAAATGTGTCTACGCCTTTGATCTGCTGCCTCGGTGGGGTAGCCAATATTTGTGCTTGTGCCACATTCTTAAGCCTTGCATTGCGCTCAACGTCTTGTAACCTCTACCTTGCTGCCAGATCGTTTTCGGATACTTTGTTTTTATTCACGTTAATGATTGTTTGGTTAGATTCTATAGGTATTCCAGTCTTTCACAAGGATGGAGTATGTCAGATCGTAGTGTTTGTGACATATGTATTCAGTTTTATTTCGGTCTGGATGGTTGTTGCTGTTTCTTTTGAAAACTACATCAGGTTGTGCCACCCAGCCAGCCTCTATCTGTTCTGTACCGTTTTTAAGGCAAAGATAATCATAGGAGTTATGGTGTTTCTTGCGATGATTATTTATAACTTTCCATTATGGATAACAAACATCGAAGAATTCCTTGGACAGAAACGTTGTATGACCAACAACCGCTACAAGCAGTTGTATCTCGTTATGACGTATATCGACACCTTTCTCACACTTATTATACCCCTAACTCTAATAATGCTATTGTATATAGCGATCATATGCAGGGCCGTAGATGCATACAAACGTCAACTGAGACTTAAAAAGATACCCTCGCTTTCATCAGGCTGCAGCGCGTTTTGGTGCGTGACACCAGAAGCCAAGGTGACACGTTTATTGTTTGCTGTGTCAGTAATATTTATCGTCCTTCATTCTCCTATGCATATCATCAGAACTGTTATGATAATAAAACTTTACATAATACAGTCTAGACATTTAGAACCAATAGAACCTTCTCTTAAGAAAGCTTTTGAAACGCTGTATTATCTCAATTTTGCAATCAATTTTGCAGTATATATCTCGTGCGGAGTCACATTCCGTAAAATATTTGTTCGTTTATTTTGTAAGTGTTGTGCTGAGAGGTTTTATCCATATCAACCTGTCATGAAAAGTGTCGGTGAACAGACGGAGCTGACATTTATGAACGGCGTGGAAGAAAGCGTGACCTATGATAGCAGGACTGATAGGACAAACAGATTAATCTGATGCGAGCTTGCTTGCGAGATATCTCATCTACCATTGCCTCAGCGGGCACGAAACTTTGACACAACGTCGTATCAACGTCGATGCAAAGTGCTGCATCGACGTTAATGCTACGGTGTATAAACTTCATGTGCCCACTTGGGCATATTATACATTTTCTTTATATTCGGGCAGACATGCCAAGGCAAAGAGTGAGGTCAGATTAATCCGCGCTTAAAGAAATGCTGGCTGCCATTCAGTCAATTTTTATACACAAAACCAAGTGGTCAAAAGGGCTAATTCAATTTTAGGCTAAGCATGATAAAAAGTTAAGGTGTCCAAACATTTAGTGTAGGTACGGTACCTTTTTATTCGGAGAAAATAGCTTATGGGATACAAAAGTGAATTATGATACTTTCCAGTGTGCAGATTCATTCCTTTACTTCTTACTTTATTTAATCTAACCTTTGAACACGTTTATTTAACTACTCCCTTGATATATTTCATATCCAGATTTTGTTGTCTGATTGTCTGTCAGAGCAAAAGTTGATCAGTTACGTGCAATAAAACAATAGAAATTATATCTTTATAGTAAATAGCTGTTACTGGTAGCAAACCGTGTTATAACGCAGAGATCATTTTGTACTGAATAAACGCTGAAGACCCGTGTTTTATTCATTTAATGCTCAATTTCGATTGAATTTGGAGTGTGGGTAAACTTTGGTATTTAAATGTTGAATAATTCCAAATCAGTAGGCTTACCTTTTCTTTTTACAATTATTTAACGCAATTTAATTGGTCAAAATCAATTTGATAACGGGGTTTGTACTTCGATACATCCTTTGAGCTAATATTCCGGAACTATTTTCTTCGAGTAAATTGATATTTTTGATGCAAAAAAAAAAAAAAAAAAACAAACTGAAAGATATTCACATTTTTTCAGCAAAAAATATCAATGTATCCACAATTTCTACGTAAATATGACCTAGTTGGAATTGTAAGAAATTATTTCTATTTGTTGAAGGTTGTCGGTGTATAAACGTCGGCGAATCTGTCACCAACTTAGAAGAGTTTATTAAGTTTATGATTGATTCGCCGACGTTTACACATCGACAGATTCATAAAAGTGAAATTCGTTCCTTTGAACACATGTATAAATAGAACTATATGTAATAGACGAATAAACATTTAGGATCATAGTGGAATAAGTGTTTAATTTTGATAGAATCTGGAAGTTGAAAAAATATTGGAAAAGGATTATCAAATCAACTTTTGCTATTCAACGTAGTTTCAATGTTTATATTTAAGGTCGAGGTTTCGACTGAGTAAAACTATTTTAAACCTCCAGTTTCTGTTAATCGTTCTATGGTGGTTCCTCTGCCCTCTGTCAGGAAACGTAACATTGGACATGTGCGCCCTGCGAAGATTCTGATCAGACTGCGCAGTCTGATCATAATATTCACTGGCGCACTTTGGATATCCCGGGGTGCAAAGTTTCTTCATGCGGAAAGAGAACTCTGATCGGACTGCGCGAATTTACAGACTGAGTTGAATCTTCGTTAGGCGGATATGTCAGAAGGTACGTTTTTATCACGCTGTGGCTCATTTATATGTCGGTTATCGCAACTATGCTGATTTTTAATGACAGATTCTATCTGTCATTCTTCGTTGCCACGCACGGTTTTAGAGAAAGTGACTTTGACTACTATTAAATTTCGTATTTATCAGCGCACAAAAGTAGACCCAATGTTTAACTGTGTGTATATTAGTACGCCATTGAAGACATACAAAAGTAGTGTGACTTGTGCTTGATCTATGATGAGTCGCTGAGAAAACCCGCCTTAATACATGTGCGAACAACAAAGGCGCAGATCAGCCTGCGCGTCCGCGCAGGCTGATCAGCGCCTTTGTTGTTCGCTAAAGCTCATTTGTTTTCAACGAAGAAGCGTCTCACAAACTTAAATGGAGAACAGAATGATACCTGGAATTTACTAGTTTCTCATAGAATCTGTCATTTGAGGGCTGTTCAGCCCTTTGATTCTTGTCATTGTTTGTCCCTCATTTCTACCTGATTGTGGCCTATATTTTTATATGTCATCAGTCAATCAACGTTTGGCATTCAAACATCAACATCATTACATTCAAGATTTCATAGCAAATAAACAGGGGCCTGAGTTGTTTAAAACTTACGTTATTAGCTAACAGGGCATTAAAATTTCTATCTTAAAATATGGCAGATATATTGATATTTTTTGCTGAAAAAAATGTGAATATCTTTCATTGTTTTTTTTGCATCAAAAATATCAATGCATTTCAAAATAACTTAGCTTCAACAACGAACGAATTTGTCATAAACGTGCTTGTTAAGTTAACAATGCTTTGACTGGACCCAGTTTGGTAATTTGACTGTACAGAAACACCATTATATGAATATCGCAAATATAGTCACTGTTTGATATTTGATTTACTACTGTTTTTATTCCATAAGTCTTTTGCTATCACCTTCATTTTACTTCCAGTAAAAGGTCTCTGCCCTTCTGCTGAAAAAGAAACCGTTTATGTGCTAAAATGAAGACATAATATACCACTGTTAGACTTATCTTTCTAAATGATATAATCTAAATTAAAATTTCATGTTTTTCAACTAGCAAGACTCGCACGTACGTTTGACCGTATAACGATTAACAATTTCTTCGTTTGTTCAACCTCTGGGGGCAAATGCTTTCCTTATAGGGTAGATCCCTTTCAGTAGGGGATTGGTGTACAGGAAAGCAAACAGGATGGCACAAAAAAGGAGGCTAAGTCTCAAGGTCATCCATTTACCATAATTTCCTGCTCTGTCAGCATTATATATGTCCTATAATTTATACAGAGTCACCGCGACTAATTTACAACAGATATTTTAAGAAACAAAGGCGATTCAACGATTTCTGTTATACAGTATTTTAAAGATAATTAATGACTTTATTCTTAGGATAAACGCTGCTTCCAACAGATATAATAATCACAAGTTCAATAAAATTTATTGCTGCATGTCAAGTCCTGTTTTATCATAGCAATGTCGTTCCTTTGCTTTCTGTTTTGTTTTTATGCATCACGTTTTCTTGTATTGATGCTAACATTGCAGCCACCTCACTTTAATAGCTGCTAGCTTTGCTTTATATTTCTTTGTTTCATCACGAAAACATGCCTATATAATTTTGACCCCCTCAAACCCCACTTTTATATAGTAAAACTGGGGTTTACAGGGGTATACATTATTTTCTTATTTCTGCTCAAAAACATAGATTGTGGATACTCGTTAGAACCGCCTCATCGAGGCGGTTCTAACGAGTACCCACAATCTATGATTTTAGCAGAAATTTAAAAAAAAAATCAGAGTTTTTATCTGAAAATTTTCATTTTTGGAGTGAAATTTTCATATATTTTAGTTGAATAGACGTGTATTTTGTGCTTTGTACTGGGCATGCTTAGTCCTCTAAGCGGTTAACCAGTATTGTGCACATTCTTACATTTGAAGTTCCAGGGTGAGGATTTGGTGCTAGTACAATCAATTTAAAGACACATTTTGGATTGCATAACACCCTAATGACTCTAAGGAGATTAAGATAAGAAATTCTTGGTGACTTTGGCCATCCTTACAGGTAGGGGCCTGATAAGGGGAAATTAGATTTTATATCAGCAAAGTTTATGATGAAGACAGAGAAACAGATAAGATGGGTAATTTGGTGATAATTTGATGATTTTTTTTCTGTTTATTCAATAAAATATACCTGTTGTTTTATTCATTAGAATTACCTCTCCCAGGCAGTCCTAATGAAACCCACAACATATTTTATGGAGAAATACAGATATTTATGCCTATATGCTAATTTATCACCAAATGCCCTCTTTATCTGTTTCTTTGGATCAAATGCACAAAATTAGGAAGATAGTATTTTATTTAGTTATTTATGTATTCATTGAAAAAGAGAAGCTTTTTGGCATAAAATACATATTCTAAATTGTCTATGAACTTTTTGACATATTCCATAATGTATTGTTTTACTGAAATGGAATGATTGTGTGCAGTGTTCTTATTTACTTTAGAAAATAAATAAATATTTTCAATTTTATATTTCTATTTCAGTTTATTTGTACTTTTTTTCACAATGCAAGAAAAAACAACACTTTTGTATTTAGGAAAAAAAACTAATCAAAAATAAATAAATAAAAAAATAAAGTGATGCAATACAAATCAACAAATAAAATCAACAAATTAAATGCAAAATTTGCAAATGAATTTATTTGGTTCTAAAGTAACATATTGAATACTGCTCAATTTTATGAATTAACCCTTAATGGGCCCCACCTAAGGAGACTTAACAGCCTTATAAAGACTCCATAATCACTTAGATAAGATAAGCCTTTGATGTGCGCTCTGTTATCAGGACTGTATATTGGGGGTGATCATGAAGGGGGGGTCTAGCCAAAGAAGGAAAAAAATGTGTCTTTAACTCCCTACCCCACAGTAGTTTTTTCTACTGACACTTCTAAGGTGGTGATTCTAGTGTTATTGTTCTTTGTGTGACATTGTGCCAACATATTGCGGGACTTTTGTTTCTGGTTGTCCTGTTAATTGTATAATTGTTGTGTTCACCTCGTTCAGGAAGAGAGAGCTCGTTGCTTTTCTTTTCTTTTCTTTGTTAGTTGTTTGTATACCATCTGGTTGTATGTTTGCGCTTCGTCTTGGCGTCATTGGTAGGTTTTGCACTGGGACTGTGGCTATTCCTGGATATTTTGTATACTGTTATACAATATATACATACATGTGTCTTGCAGATTCCCACAAACTAAAAATTACATTTAATTTCTACATAAATATATTTAAAACATCCGTATTAGTTGGACCGCGTCATGCCAAAGTCTGTCGTCGGGTACATTATGTGCGGACAGTGAAGGCCCAGATCAGACTGCGCATACGTCTGCAAACAAAATCATTGGATACTATAAATTGTAGGAATGGAGAGCAAATGACTTGATGAGACTTTGAGTATGAGCGAGATGAATCTGTGTATGTTGCGCATGCTCGAAGACACCTTTTCGCTTGATGCGGCACAATAATAAAACAATTTCACATTTCGGCTTTACGAGCAATATCTTGTACGTAAAAACATGGTTTCGTTTTCTGTATCGAATGCAGCCGTCTTACCGTATAACAAAGCATCAGTGGATCACTTCGAGCGAACACGGTGTTCCTTCGAACATGAACAAAGTACGCAGATTCAGATCATTTTGCGTACCTGCAAAGTATCATCCGGGCCTTTACTTTCAATTCATACATTGTGTAGTATCGAATGATTCTGTTAGCGGGCAGTAAAGGCCCTGATCAGACTGCGCGGATGCGCAGTCTGATCTGGGCCTTCACTGTCCGTATATGCCCGAAGTCACACTTTCACATGGCGCGGCCAAAGTGGATTTCTTGATAGTTAAGAAAATAAGTATTTCGTGTCGTGGAATACCTAGGACAAATGAAAACAAGGTGGTATGGATTCTTAAATCCATTGCAATTACGGCAAATGTTTGAGACAATATTTTTGCGTCATAAATGTGATCTGAGCAAACTAGACCGCGTACAAAGCCTTGCGTACAAAATTTTCCGAATCCTGTTCGAGCATTAAACTATTTCAGAGTTGTCTGTTTTTTTTTGTCGATTGTTTGCAATCGAGCCATAGCATACAGACGCCAACATTTCTTTGTCGAATGTAATCAAAACGCGGGTTAGAAATCCAGGTTACGGTTATTTATAGCCGCGTTGTTCTTGTCGCTGTTACGCCAGAGTGCTGTTGATAGAGGGTTATCTGTAAAACCTGGACTGGGACATTTTGGACATTGGCAATCAGCGCAGACGCAGAACGCGGCGTCTGCTCAAGGTCTGCAATGTTTGCTTAAATAACGGGAAGTTATAGGTTAAATGAAACAGTCTGAAGTCACCGTTCAGGACCAGCCTACATTCAGAGACAAATCCGGCGATCCACCAGTGCTGTCAATGTTTTGATTTACAAAGACGTTATTTAAAAGACGCAACTGTATTTGCAACTCTTATTTCCTTGGACAAGCTGTTCCAGGCTCTAACAGCAGATGGAAAGAAAGAAATGAATAAAGAAAAGATTAATGCGATCACGTATAGACTTGACCTCGCTGCAGGTTTTAAGACTATACGAGACGTTGCCCCTAAGAAGAGGTGGTAACATTTCGTGCAGATGATACAGCGTAAGATTATTAACAATCTTACAAAATATAACCACAGAGCTACATATAAGAGGGGGTATTCACATAATATTTTTCTTATTTCTCGACCAAAACATATGTTGTGGGTACTCATTAGAAGCGCCTCATTGAGGCGCTTCTAATAAGTACCCACAATATATGTTTTCGTTGAGAAATAAGAAAGATATCAGCATTTTTCGGATGAAAAAAGCGCATTATCTGTTGCTATGTAACCAGTTTCTGTTTGTACGCCTTTTTGCGGTCGCTTGTTTACAATCGACCCAAAGCATATTCGCATCAAAATTTCCTTAATGTTGCTGTCCACATGATTATTATTGATCAATGGAATCAAACTGGGCGTTAGATGGACCAGCCGTTCACAATTGTCTCCGAACCAAACTCTATTCCCAAATTGAACGTTTTTGGGTATTTCTACCCAAATTAGTAAAGAATCAGGTTTATATGCTGTTGTCAAAGTAACTAGGCTGACCAATAAAGTTAATCCACGCAAATAGCGCTTCTACGAAATCCAGGTAACGATTTTTATACAAGCGCTATTCTTGAAGCTTTGACGTCAGAGTGCTGTGTAAAGAGTGTTACATGTACCTGTAAAACCTTGACTGGTCTTAGTGCTGGAACATTGAAAAGCTTTCCGGAGGTTTCGAAATTGAGAGCTCATTTGCTATCCTATTGATCGTAAATAGAAGCGGACCTCATTTGGCCACCCCATGCGAAAATATATCTTCGGGTATATGCGGACAGCGAGCGCCAAGGTCAGCCTGTGCATCCGCGCATTCTGATCAAGGTGTCGCTGCCCGCTAATAGATTTGATACTACAGAATGTATGAATGGAGAGCAAAGGCCCGGATGCTATTTTGCGCATGCGCAGGATGATCTAAATCTGCACATTTTACGCATGTTTGAAGGCACCTTTTCGCTTGACGAGGGCCCATTTTATGCTTAGTTATTTTTAACAGAAAGCACGCCGCCATACCATTCAAACTGTTGAGACATATTGAATGAAATCTTTTATTGTATGCTAAACATATTAAACATGTCATTAATAATCATCCTATGAATTAGCTTATAGAGTGTTAAAGCTTACAGTGTATACGAGACGAACAACGAAATGTTTCGCCGCCTTATATACCATTCAGTTTCTCCCATTTTCGGTTTCATGACCTGATTTTATTTATTAATGGTTTTTACTATAATTACATCTAATGACCTCGTCATGTTTTATTTCGTGAGCTGCAGTGTTTAACTCCACTTCTAATTAACTTTTATACTTAAAATCAATTAACTTGGCATGCATAGTTCCTTACCATGACCTCCAAGTGTGTGGTATCGTTTTAGGAACGCCACGGAATAGTGAACGGTTTTCCACGGGTAAACAATACGTCATTTATTTGTCCGAAACTTGCAACGGTTTATGAAGTTTGTCATTTCAGGTACAAAAGCATGGGGACAATAATGAAAGCTGTCACATTTGTCGTCAGCAATGCGTAAAATAACAGTTAAACTTTCGGACAAACAAAGCTATGTATAGTTCAGTACCTATATAGAATCATTCCCTATGTCTCAGAGACCTATATTTACGACATATGTTTCTATCATTTTACATCAAACCTAAAGTTAACTTCTATTGCTGATTTAAAATAAAACCTACAATAATCACAACTATCATCTTCCTAACGTACTTTTGGCCGCGCCATGCGAAAACCTGTCTTCGGGCATATGCGGACAATGAAGGCCCAGATCAGCCTGCGCATCCGCGCAATAGAAAAGAAGTGTCATGCATGGGATGAATCTGAATTCGTGCACTTTGCACATGCTCAAAGACATATGTTCGCGTGGCGCGGCCCCATTTTATGGCCCGGATTTATATTTCAGGCTGATGACATCAAATTTTTGGTTAAACCTAGTATTTACCTTATGTTTTGAATAAACTATACGTCCAACGGTCGTCGTACCTGGCATAGACTACTACCCTAACAGGAAATCAAAAACTGTGGTAACCTTCTGTGGTTGCTCTCTATATAGGCCGCGCCAAGCGAAAATGTTTCTTCGAGCATGCGCGCAATGCTCAGATTCCGATTCATCTCACGCATGCGCAAAGTCTGATCCGGACGTTTGCCTTCCACTGATACATTCTATATTGTCCAGTGATTCTGTTTGTCGACAGCGATGTGATATCTTCAAAATTATCCTAGCGGACACATAGGGGGCCTTGGGGATTTATAAAACATCGCATTAACGTCGATGCAACGTGACGTTGCATCGACGTTAATACGATGTTGTACAAACGAATGTACCCGCTGGGTCTTAATCACTTTACATTTTATCCGATTGTTACCATATTCACATCAAATACACCCTTTATCAAGATCTTGCTTCTCAGAAACATTATTTACAAATTTTGCTTTAAAATGTCCTTTTAAGGTTATCATTTGGCCCATTCTGGTATCTTGGAAAATCGGGTTCCGCTTAAGCCGGTGCTAGGGGGAGTGTATGCAGCTCTGTAAACTACAATGCTGTCATAAGAAAAGTCTCAATTAAACCGAGACTTCTATTTTCGTTCTATCATATGTTCTTTTGTTCCATTGTATTTTTGTTGTTTTTTTTTTTTTTGTTTTAAGGGCAACCTTTATAGATTTTCATCCAGTCATGCATTCTTCGTTTTTAAACGCTTTGCATTCTGGGTGAAATTTTCGGCAGTCGTCATACTGAAATATTTTTCTTATTTTTCATAGAAAATAGGTTTTGACATTTCATGCAAATTGTCTCCAATGGAGACAACTTGCATGAAATGCCAAATCCTGTTTTCTGAGAAAAGTAAGAAAAATATCATCAATTTGTCGTCTGTTGATTTAAAGAGCAATCTTCATGGTTTTTATTATTTCTCATGAACATGTGAAAACGCACAGTATTGCTCACACTGGAAACATTACGAGAACACGCCTGTTCAAATATATAGAAAAATTCACCTCGGAAAATTGAAAATTTTCAGATAAAAAAAACAAACTCTGATATTTTTCTTATTTCTGCTCAAAACATAGATTGTGGGTACTCGTTAGAACCGCCTCGATGAGGCGGTTCTAACGAGTACCCACCATCTATGCTTTATGCAGAAATAAGAAAAATAATGTATACCCCTGTAAACCCCAGTTTCACTATATGAAAGTGGGGTTGCGGGGATCAAAATTATATAGGCATGTTTTCGTGATGAAACAAAGTATGCGGTATTGTTGTTAAATGGAAACCCATTCACAATTTAAAAATATTTAAAATGTGGTAATCTTCAGTAAATTCAGTGCTTTGGATGAGCATACTGTGGTGTTCCATTACGAAAACAACGCCTCTTCAAATATACTGAAAATTTTACCACAAAAAAATGAAAATTTTCAGATAAAAAATTCTGATATTTTTCATGTTTCTGCTCTAAACACAGATTGTGGGTACTCGTTAGCCTTAGCGAGGCTGAAAAAAATTAAGCATGAAAAACGTACCTTCTGGTGCATGCGCCCAACTAAGACTCAAATCAGCCTGCGCATTTGCATAGTCTGATCACTGGTGTGAACATTTACAAACTTTTCATCCATGGCTATCAAAAATACGCCAAGTTAAGATTCTGATCAGACAGCGCGAACGCGTAGGCTGACCATAATCTTCGCAGGGCGCACATCTCCGAAGGTACATTTCAGGCGGTCAGGTTTAACAAGAGGACATGCTGAATAAATTATAATGCTAAACCCACTTCAAATTTTCAGCCAATCAGGTTACTTGACCCAGGTTGTCGATGCAAATTTAGATACTAAATAACAAACAGCTTCATAAGCCAACTTATCTGGGTCTACACTGTTTGAAAAGGCATGGCATATCCGGGTTCAGAAGGACCAGGGTTAAGGTAAAATGATTCATTCTTTTGCACAACATCAGTGTAACACCCATCCCGACAAAATATTAAGTAAACGTAAAATGAGCCGGGACATGACACAGCTTTTCCTACAAGATTGCATGTGCAACCATTGAAGACTCAAATTAGCCTGCGCATACGCGCAGTCTCCTCTGAGTCTTTGCTGTCCAATTAAATATGATTTGGAGCCTTGGCTACCCACAGTCCGATGTGAAGACTCTTATCAGACTGCGCGGATGCGCTGGCTGGTCTGAGCCTTCGCTGGGTGCATACGCAACATTGTAGGAAATGCTGTGCGCTGGCTTAACCCTTAAAGCGCCAATCACAACAATTGTCGTCTGCTTTGTCTTCTGCCGGTTACTTTAAAAGTCATTGTTGCAAACAGTGTGGACCCAGATCAGACTGCTCCTTTAGGAGCAGTCTGATCTGGGGCCACACTGTTTGCCTATATGCAAATTGTAAGTTTGAAAAGGTTGTAAGAAGATGCAGCAGACGACATAAGCAGACGACATTTTCAGATGCAGATTTTCTTGGCGCTTTAAGGGTTAAATCTCCCTCATTATGACAATTGACACGAAGACATTCAGAAGTAATTTGGAGACAACACCTGATTCTCGCATTCGCTCTTTTGAAACACTATTGACTACGAGGTCTGTTGGGCTTATTACTGCATTTTTTATATTATTAAGTTAAATTGTCATTTTCAGTACTTTAATATGTATAAATAGACTGACAAAAATGAACACACACAAAATATCGAAAGCAGCCAGTTTCAAGTTTTCTTGGCCAAACTAGCATTCGCGCAGTCTGATCAGGGCCTTCGCTGTCCGCTAACAGAATCTTTTGACACTACAGAACGTATCAATGGAGAGCAAATGCCCGGATGAGACTTTGCGCATGCCCGGGATGAATCTGAATCTGTTCATTTTGCGCATATCCGAAGACACCTTTTCGCTTGGCCCATATTTAGTACTATTGCTAGTAATCGAAATGGGCCGCACCTAGCGAAAATGTGTCTTCGCGCATGCGCGCAGATTCAGATTTATCCCACGCATAGGCAAAGTCTCATCCGGGCATTTGTTCTCCATTGATACATTCTATAGTGTTCAGTTGTCCTGTTAGCGAACAGCGAATGCCTAGATCAGGCCCCGAGGTTATAAAACTTTTTTTCATGCTCAACCCAGCTGAGCATGTAATTTTCTCTGCTAATGAATATGAAAATGCCAACTATTGTTGGCATTTTCATATTTATTAGCAGAGAAAAGTTCATGCTCAGCTATATATAGCAAAAAAGAATTTGCGATTGTTAAAAATTTGAGATTTATTAGCTCGGATGAGTTGAGCATGAAAAAACTTTTATAACCTCGGGGCCAGTCTTCGCTGTCTGTATAAGACACGTTTTCGAATGGCGCGGCTCAGATAAATGTATAGTAATGTGTGCTTTGATATCATACTTATTGAACGACAAAAGAAAAAGCAATGTCGTTAATGCTTGGACAAACAGAAGTATTGTTTGTGTTGCAATGAAGGCTCTGAAAATGGATCACAAGCATAATACGAGTACAGAATAGACTACAAGAATATTAAATGGAAAACATACATATACAGAAGGTGAAATATATAATACAAACATTAAACAGGATAAACATGAGAAAACAAACAATAGATCTACCACTTTAGTTCTAATTCCTCATGAATAGCACTACTGGGGTTCATCAATTCATAAAATACATGTAATTCAAAGTAGTATTCGGGTTGAGAACTGGTATCTTTAAAGTAGAGAATCTTACATGAGTGGTCATTTTATATGAAATTATGAAACAAGCCTTCATATGAAATGAACACGAATGTAAGATTCTTTTTATTATACGACCATTTAAATTGGATTTTATTGCCTTTAAAGTTGACAATTGTTCAACAGAAAATGCATGGTTGACATGGACGTCGTTATGACGTTACTTGTTCCCGCCAAAGTGTTATGTAACGTGTGGTCATATGATTTTTATGAAATGACCTTACGTCACTGAATAACGGCGTCGTCATATGATAATATAGTTTATCAAACAATGCAATGCACAAATTTGTACATTTTCAACAAAATAGGAAAAAATGTTCCTCATCTTCCACCTGACTGCACTGCACACATATTCGCTACTCGCATTTCTTGGTCTGAAGTAGCGGTCACGTTCAATTAATGAATCATGAGCACTAATTCTAATTTTTGTAAGTTCTTTTGTTGAAGATTTTGGGAGCCCAAAGGATAAATAGGATTGCAAACAGAAACTGTCATATATTTTTCAGTATGTATGCAGCTTATTTCATTTATTTGATGTTTAAATAAATTTATATCTTCATATGTGTCTTAACAATACTTCGAAATATTATGAATAGAATAGAATAGAATACGGTAAATGTCCTAAAAATTCGAACACTAAAGCGTCTGACAAAATGACATATGCAAACAGTGTAGACCCTGATCAGACTGCTCCTGAAGGAGCAGTCTGATCAGGGTCTACACTGTTTGCCATTCCACTAAATATTTAAAGAAACTGCTGCATAAAAAGCAAAATTTAAGCCAAAAGAGTATGGAATAAAGTGTTCGAAATTTTAGGAGATTTACCGTAGTATTAATTGCACTAATATACCCATAATGTGGATTATAGGTAAAACAACAGTTACAATAACAATACATACATATACAAATAGCAAATTTATGAAATGATTAAGCATTCTTGCCAAAATTCACATACATTCATGCCAGACACTGCTATTAATGGGTGCAGAGCTGTTGTTTTTAGATTTACAAATGGATAGGAATGCAATATCAGTAAAATCTTTATGTTAATGAACAATCGTGTATACATTTCGCAGCAGCTTTTAAAATGTTTATATATGTTGTCATTAATTCGAAGAATGTAATGTTCGGATCTGCACTTATCTTTAAGTTAGTATCATTAATGCTGCCATACATAATTTTCCTCAGAGTTTCATATTTTTTTACAATCAGGCATAAAAATGTATTTCATTTTCTACTAAATTACCTTGCCCACATAACCTGTCCTCTGGCTTTTTACCGATATACCACCCTCCCTCAATTCTAAGCCTATAGATTCTAATTCTGAATGAACGTTTTTTTTTTATATTAATGTCATGTAAATTTTCCAGGTATGTCTCAAGCCCAAACGTTTGTTTGATAAGTTATGTTCGAAATTTCAGTATTCCTTCATCATTTGATATTTGTTTCTTCCAAAATGAAAAGTATCTTTCTTTAAGCTTGTACTTTACTGAATTAATAAGTGCATAAGAATTACAAGTATTATGGTTATTCCAAACGTGGCAAAACCCTAGATCATTTTTTTACAAACTGTATCCAGCGATTAATATCAGTTCTACTATTCAATTTTTCAATGTACGTTTTTTGAAAATCACTGCCTGACTGAATTGTATGCAGCCAGAAGTTAAGGCAATTTGTTAAAATTGTTATTAAAGGAGGAAACTTGGCAAGTTCACTGTGCACGACAAAGATGCAAGCCTTCGAAGAAGAGTCTCAATTAATTATGAAGATTCTTAATTAATTATGCGATACATTCCGGCAATCCAAGTAAGTCTCACTGACATTCAGTTGATGCATAGAACTTTGGATAAAAGAATACCAGCTTCTGTAACCTTAATGATGGAGGGATTTGTCAACCTCATAAATTATTTTGAGAAAAATGGGTCGCAGGAAGCTTGTTTAAACTTCCATTTTAAAACAGACTATGGCATCCAAGCGGCTACAAAAAGTTTACTTTAAAAGAAATCAAAACAGAACATCAAGCATAGTTAAAGCAGTATTTTTCAAAAATCATGTTTTTTTTTTTCAATATTAATATGCAGTTATTTTCAAGTCAATCCCACCTAACTTAGATTTCAGTTCACTTCAGAGCATTTTTACAAGGAGAAACTGTTAATTTACATATTTGAGCATATTCAATTTCAAGTGACCCGGTCAAAAATCAATTCACACAGAAAGAAGTCATTATCACGATCCAATCCTCAGTATAGCAATTATGAGAGAATTAATCAATTTTCTATGACGTACTTTTAATGTCATAAAATAAGAAAGAAGTGTCTAGGAAGAACCACACTCACAGAAAAAAAGCCTATCAATGGCATCAAGAGGAAACAGAGGCGGATTCAGAGGGGGCTTGTGAGGTGTGACTAACCCCCCTTAGACTCAAATTTTCAATTTCAAGGGAAAATTTGTATGTATTTGATAACTTTTTGCAATACCGAATTTACCCCAATTATTCACACCCTTACCAGTTACCTTATACTTCTCTTCAACAAGTGCATTTTACTGCCTGTGAGTGTGTGTAAAATTGCTGAATGGATGGAAAACAGTGTAGAACCTGATCTGATCTGGTTCTACACTGTTTGCTAAGGTCTGTCTTTTTGGGTACATGGAGTGTACGGTAATTTTATCATATCGAACCCCTCAGAACTCATCCTGGATCCGCCCCTGCAGCTACCTCTGCTACAAACGAGGTAATCACAATACCAGACAGGCCTCCAAACACAACAATAAACGCCATAAAGAAAAAACCCGCAACGAGAAATCACCTGACCTGACAAAGAAAAAACAATACTAGAACTGCAAACCTTAAATAGCAATTAAATATTCAAAACGGCGGCGCCAATGTCAACACTTATAAAACAGGGTCAACGACCTACGTCATCAATATGATTATGCGACTGTAATATTTGTTCGAATTTATGGCAAAGTAATGTAGCGAAACATTTAAGTGTGCACATAACATGTCGTTTTTAGTACAGAATATTACAGAAAATGCGAACTCAATTTATAGTTTAGTTGACAAATTATGCTTTAAATTAGCTTTACTGAATATCAACACGGATGGTCGAAATGTCTGACTTTCCACTGCGTTTTAGAAGCCCGATTTTTCGAAAGATAGACGGTCAAATTGACAGTGAGTTTGGTGCACTAAATGAATATTCTGAATTAACTAAAATCCGAATAATAAACGTCACGTCAAAAAGATTGCCTTTGGAAACAAAGAACACACTACAGATTAGAAAATGAGAGTCTCGGTTTTATTGAGATTCTTCATAGCAATACTGAAGTTTGCAACACTGCTTTCGCCCTCTAGCGTATACATGAGCAGCTCCATTTTCAAACATAAATATACCACAATGGGCCCGATGATCCCAAAAGAAAAGAAATATAATCTGCACTATGGTGATGTACGGGGAGACGTTCTACCGCTGTCACACGGCACTAACAAAGCTGCAGTGAAGTAAAATAAACATTAGAAAGATTGCCTTTGGAAACAAAGAGCACACTGCGGATTAGAAAACGAGAGTCTAAGTTCAACAATACTACATACTAGAAACTAGTTAGTGACGAAAATATGTGTTTTGCATCATCTCTATGACGTAGCTTGTAAAATTTTAAAACTACATCATTTTAATTCTATACCAGTTTGCGCCAAAATGCTTGTTTTCTAAAGCTGAATATTTTAGGCATACAATGTATTTAGTAAGCCCGTTCGTTTAAATAGCTTGTACTTTAAGATAGTTTCACACATGTACTTGTATGTCTATACTAACAGCCAAGTAGTTGGAAGGCATTCCAAGCGTGGACGTATTCTAACAGAAAAATCTATAGGTATACATATATTAGTGGAAACCTCTGGGAAATCAATTTTATTTGCAATAACTCAAACATGATATTGCTAGTTATAAAAGGATGGGGTATAACACACATTATGCGACAGATACATACTTACTTCCTAGCCAATCATGGTTGATAGCTATGCTTTCCTCTTTAATTGCAAGACTGCCAGTGTCTCTGTTTGCGTAGACGTTACATGCTTGTCAGCCCACTATTCAGTCCGTAAATTACATTCAAATTGTGCCATGGTCTGTAAAAACATACTACTAGAAAAAGTGGTTAAAGATTTCATATATTTTATTTGCTATTAATGTAATAAAACACTTACGTAAATAACAGAATGTCACAGTCACAGTCCTCTTATTACCCTTTCATCCCTTAATGTCTGACATGGACTCTTCCTTCTTGAACCAGGATTTGTCCACTGATGAAAATAGGCTTCAGTCTAAAATCAAAAACATTTTAAATCACTGTGATGAAACAAGGATGGGGATCACGTTAAACACTTCAGAGATTTAATTTGTTTGACACATCCATATTCTGTGATTTATCATTGATTGAGATAGGGAGCCTCTATCCGAGGCGAGACATCATTTTGTATATATATATATATATATAATTTATTTTTACAATATTTGAACCTAAGGTGAATATTTAGTACCATTCCAATCGATTTACACCCCCACCCCGGTTGACCGTTAATTTTTGGATAGTGGTTCTGGTGTTGTTTGTTCTTTTTGTGACCTTGCGGCTGCTCACAGCGGATTTTTTTTTTCATGAATTGTCCTGTTCGTTGTCTTATTGTTGTGTTTAGTGGATTCTGTCTAGCATTGTGATAAGCTTGTTAATTTGTTTTTGAAAAGGGAGCTGGTTAATTTGTTTTTCTTTGATTAGTGACGTGTCATTACGAAAACATGCCTATTCAAATATACTGAAAATTTTACCACCAAAAATGAAAATTTTCAGATAAAAAAAATCTGGTAGTTTTCATATTTCTGCCCAAAACATAGATTGTGGGTACTCGTTAAAACCGCCTCGGCGAGGCGGTTCTAACGAGTAATCACAATCTATGTTTTGAGCAGAAATAAGAAAATATAATGTATATTTCTGTAAACTCTAGTTTTACTATATAAAAGTAGGGTTTAAGGGGTTAAATATTATATAGGTATGTTTTCGTGATGTGTACTGTCTGTCTTGGTTTGTTTGCTCAGCTCTTGGAGTCATTGATATGCTATCTTTTGTGACTGCGGGGCTCTTACTAGACGGCTTCTATAATGTCTATAATATTTATAGCAGATGACAGGTACTTGAATTAAACACTGATAAAGTTTCTTGCTATTGGATCTCAGTCTTTCCATATTGTCGTCACAGTAAATAGTCGTCTTCGATTTAGGCAAAGCTGTCAAACTTTCTGTAAATTTGTGCACTCAACATATCTTTTCTCTTTTCCTTTTAAGTTTAAAAAATACCTTTAGCAAATTAACAAACATTTTGTGCAACATTGCACAAAATGTTTGTTTCTTTGCTGAAGACATTTTTTAAATTACTTTTAAGATACTTTGTATCAATTGATTTTGATCCATTTTGTCACCTTTGTCCGTGAAAAATATCAACATAAAGCCTGCTTTATGCCTATGCGAACAACATAGGAGCGGATCAGCCTACGCATCCATGCAGTCTGATCGGCGCCTTTCTTGTTCACTGCTTGATGTGGCTCTTCTCATATACTCGGGTTTGCCTGTTCTGGTACAGTAACACTGCGTATGTTATTTTTCGCGTAATGTCGTGTTTCGTTTTCACAAACGGTCTTGCTGTTTAAATGTTTTGCAAAATGGAGTTTAGTTCTGAAATAGACGTGAAGTTGAAACGTTAAAACTGTGTTTTGTCTGATTTCTTTGACTCCATTTTAAGTTTAAGAACCCTATTTGCCAGTAAGCTTCTTATTTTGATACATTGTTGCCGTAGGAGCTGTTAACTATTTCGGTAACAGGTTACCTTATTAAGACTTCTGAAGTAACTTATCATTCATAATGCTATTATATTATCTGAGCATACATTATGTACATACAAGCTGTTGTATGTTTATTTGATAAACTAGCTACTTGTTATTTATGTTTATTTGAATTGTAATCAGTGCTGGTTTCAGCACGTCTCTATGTAAAACAATTAAAGTGAATATTAAAACAATCGCCTAAACGTGAGAAAATGTACCTTCCGATATGTGTGCACAACAAAGACCCATGCAATCTGCGAATCCGCGCAGTCTGATCAGAGTCTTCGGTGCCCGTATGAAGAAACTTTGCATCCCTGTCTATCCAAAATGCGCCCGGTGAAGATTCTGATCAGACTGCGCGAATGCACTGGCCGATCTGAATCTTCGCCTGGTGCACATGTTCGAAGGTACATTTTCTGATGTTGAGGCTCAAAGGATGCATAAAAAATGCAACATGTAATGTCTTGCATTTAGATAGAGTTCTCGATTCCAAGAATACATTTTGACTAACTGTGCTTTCGACATCGTTCAGAAACACGTTTTTGTTTGGCGCTTTAGAAAGAAGTAAATTTGTAAACTTTTGTAATGACTTAATGCAAAACCATTTGTCGTAACTACCTATGCACAAAAAGTTTTATTCTGGTCATTGTTTTTTTTTAAAAATCAAATATTTTAACTTTTCCCCACGGTAAAAATAAAAGCACCACAAACATAATACCCCGCCATAGCAATTATTTGTTTATGTATTAACGTTATCGTTGCGAAAATGTCTGGAAAGAAAATGACGGAAGGACAGATAACAATCTTAAACCAGACCTTGATAATATCAATGCATATAGCAAGTTTGGTTAAAAGGCCTTGTTATTTACTCAAGTTATCGTCCGGAAACGAAAATATGGGCGTGTCTCGGGCAGATAACTCCGTAAAAATTGACGAAATTTGCCCATTAGCAATTCCAAAACAGATCTCCTTAATATCAATATATATAGCAAGTTTGGTTAAAATCCCTTGTTATTTACTCGTTATCGTCCGGAAACGAAAATATGGGCGTGTCTCGGGCAGATAACTCCGTAAAACTTTGACGAAATTTGCCCATTAGCAATCCCAAACCAGATCTCCTTAATGTCAATGCATATAGCAAGTTTGGTTAAAATCCCTTGTTATTTACTCAAGTTATCGTCCGGAAACGAAACTATGGGCGTGTCTCGGGCAGATAACTCCGTAAAAATTTGACGAAATTTGCCCATTTGCAATCCCAAACCAGATCTTCACAATATCAATGCATATACCAAGTTTGGTGAAAATCCATTGATGTTTACTCAAGTTATCATCCGGAAACGAAAAATGGACGGACGGACGGACTTACGACGGACGGACGGACAAACACACGGACGTCCAACGTGAAACCATAATACCCCGCCACTATTGTGTGGCGGGGTATAATGAATGCAGATAATGAAGAAATTTTCAACAAATTTTCAACAAGTTCCGCTTGTTCATTTTTTTTATGAAATTTTCACAACATTGTTGTGAAACATCAGTAATTGAAATTCCGCAAAGAAAAGTAAAACATATTTTCTTAGACAAACATTTCAAAAAATCACTTTACTATAGAAATAGCATAGGTCAGACCTTTTTTTTGGCCGTAAATTTAATTTTTAAGTAGATATTTCAGAACAAAACAAAGAAACAGAAAAGATAAGATATGGTTAATCAGAACAGAATGTTTTCATTTAAAATAAAACGCCAAGCAAAAAAATGTCTTTCCGAGTAATGTCGAAAGGAGAGTAGGGATACCGTTTAATGTCCAACACACCCTTTTTGTATTTTCTCTGTATGCGTAGACGTTACATGCGTGCCAGCCTTCTATTCAGTCCTTAAATTATATTTAAATGTGCCATGGTAAAAAAACAGCATAATACTATTATTCTTTGAATTACGTGTTTAAGGATTGCATACATTTTATTTACTATGCATGTATAAATAAAATTAGTAAAATACTTACGTAAGTACTCGTACTGGTTTTTGGTCAGTCAAACTCAAAGAGTTAAACAACACACAATGGTAAGGTATCTTTTCTGCCATGTTTTACAAGGGAAACAATTTGTGTGACTTCCCGTCTGCTTTCCTGCACATCACGTCACTTCTAACAAGTGGTCGTCACTGAAGGGAATAAAGAGAATGAATTTGCCCCTTTGTGAAGAAATTGTCTTGCATACCGGATAAGGCTTTCCGCAAATTACACCGGTGCTAGAAAATCTTATCTCACACACCCTTATCCGTCCCGTGGGAAATATTAAAATCGAGAATTTTCACGTGTTTGATATACACTGGTTATATAGGACGTCACGGTACGCCATCGTTGTCTGACGTCACTAAACAGCACAGTATTGTCATCGCAATATGGCGGACATTCGCAATCTTAGTGACTGCATTATCAACAACCCACTTTCAGAAATCAAAGGTATGCAAGAAAAAGAATCTATCACTGGTGTGAGGGACAGATAAAAAAAAGCCGTCAGTTTTGCATCTCTCGGCAAGCCTCGTGATGTCAGACAGTAACATTCGGAACGGATTTTCCATCTACCCCTCACACAATATGATAGATTCCTATATACTTACACATCAGATAAGTAAATTGTGGAATTTTCCCTGGAATAGAAATTCTTATCCTACCCAGGTTATCCTACCCAGGGTGAGATAAAAATCGAGCATTTGCACGTGTTTGGATAAACACTTGTTGTAATGGACGTCACGTATGCCATCGTTAACGTTTACTGAACGTCTTTAAACGCCACAGTAATGTCATCACAATATGGCGGATGTAAGCAATCGCAGTGACTGCATTATTTAAAATATACGTTTATAAATGAAAGGTATGCAAGAAAGAGAATCTATCACAGATGTGAGGGTAGATAGAAAAATCCGTCCCCGGGGATCACAGTCTTGCATCACTCGGCAAGCCTCATGATGTCCAGACAGTTATCATCGGGACGGATTTTTCTATCTACCCCTCACACCAATGATAGATCCTCATAATATCTTTTTACAGTATACCTCTTTTTCAGAAGGGAAGCAGACAATTTTTGACAGAAGTACCGCCCATGAAAGTGTATCATGTTCTGTTACGATCGAACTTTACAGCTGTAAAAAGTATTTCAAGTGTGAACTCATGTTATGGAAACGTATGCTTCAGATAAAATCACCGATGTGTTTCTAAAATAGAATCATATATGAAATGCATTAAACTATATTGGGCGTCATTATGTTAAGCGTTCAAGTTCCGCTTAAGGTGTTGCTAGTATATGTGTGCGGCCCTATGGACTGCATTGCTATCATGGGGTGTGTCCCAACTGGGGCGAGACTCCGATTTTCATTCTTTTGTTTGTGTACTTTTTCTAAGGGCAATCATTATAGAGTTTATGAATCTTTGCTGTAGAAACCTCTTATAATGGTCAACAAAATGAGTGGTGAACAAGGTATGGGCCGTGTCTTTGAGCATATACGGACAGCGAAGGCCCAGATCAGGCTGCGCATTCGTGATCTGGACTGTGCGCAGGATGATTTGAATCTGCGTATTTTACACATGTTTGAAGGCACTTATTTGCCTGACGCGACACACATTACGAAAACACGCCTATTCAAATATATTGAAAATTTTACCACCAAAAAATGGCAATTTTTCAGATAAAAAAATATGATATTTTTTATATATCTGCTCAAAACATAGATTGTGGGTACTCCTTAGAACCGCCTCGTCGAGGCGGTTCTAACGAGTATCCACAATCCATGTTTCTGAGCAGAAATAAAAAAAATAATATATACCCCTGTAAACCCCAGTTTTACTATATAAAAGTGGGGCTTAAGGGGGTCAAAATTATATAGGTATGTTTTCGTGATGCATAAAAAGAGCACATACATGTATGATTACATAATAAAGTAGTAGTGTCTTTGTGTCAGACAGTAAATACAAGACAAACAATTCTCATCGGTGCAGCTGTCGCCGATTTTTAGATTACATATAAATAATATTTTACATATATAGCCAAGTATTGACAGAATACATTTGGCTTTAAGTCATTTAAAATCATTCCATTGTGTACATGTGGCAGCTGTGTTCCGTCCTTTATTAATAAATGAAATATAAGCTGAGAAAAAAAGATAATATCTCTTCAAGCATATTAAAATGAGCAAAAACCGAATATAGATGAATTTAAACTACATGTGCCTATCGGAGGCTTATAATTCAACTAACGGGGCTATCAGCTCCTTACTATAGGGGATACAACATATTGAGTACGGGTTGCATATCATCTGATTGGCTTCCAACTGAGGGGAGCTTATCAGGAATACAGTCTAGTCTTCATAGAGAAACTGTTATGACAATCCCTTTCATCCCTGTAGTACTTTGTTAACTCTAACAGAAATAATAATAATATGTTAATAACATACCAGCTGTTCAGTCAAAGCTGGTTAACGCTTAGCATGTTGGGGAAGAATTCAGCAAACAGCATTTTGAAATACTTTATTTTTATTTTTTCTCAAAAGATAGGGTTTGACCTAAGGAGACAGTTTGCATGAAATGTTAAATCCTTTTTCCTGAAGAAGACGAAGAAAAAAAAAAAAAAAAAGAAAACTATCATCAAATTTTTGTCTGCTGAAATAGCCCAGAGAGTGGTAAAGATTAAAAGATCACAGTAAAAGTAATAAAACATTCTGCCTCTGTTAATCACTGCTGGAGTCAGCTAGCCAATGATATGGCACTTTCCTCCAGTATGTTGGTTCAAGGAACATAACCCCATTAGTAGAATTCAAAGCCTCTGTTGCCTGTATATTGGTTGATTCACATGCTACAGCAGGTCTGTATATCAGACTCAGCTCATCAGGGCTGGTTTTTTGAACTAGCATATTATAGAATTTCTAAAGAACCTCTCACTATGGGATAATTAGATGCATATGCGACCATATTGCGAGGGAGCACAAGAAAATGCACGTAAAAATGTTTCAACACTCCGAATCAATTGTCATCACAAAATTGAACAAAAATTTGTTAAACATTTCGTTCATTTAACTTACTAAACTATTAAGCAGAATGTCGGTTCCAACTAGATCTTCACGCATGCACTAGATTCGTATGTTGCGTCAGACATGGAACATTATGTATGTTTTCACAATGTGCTCAATATGATTGCTTTTTCCAGGCCCAAATTACATTTGGGCATTACATTTGGGATATTCATAAGACAACAAAAATAACCATGAAGATACCCAGAAAATGCCACAATGGCAAAGCACAGGCCTCAGTAGCAAAAGAAGGAGAGATAAGGAACAAATAATAACAAACGCCACATATGAAACCACAGACGCACATACAAATACAAAAAAAAGAAGAAAAAAAAAAAATCTAACAGAAGACCGCATTCGAACGGTCAATAAACTCCGGTAGAAAAACTACCGAGTGGGTGAACTTATTTAACACGGTATGAACATTAACAACCTTTCTTGTAACGTGCAACACTTAAATATGGTACGGCAACACGCACGAAATACGTTCTGGTCAAGGCATCGGATAAGGAATTAATCACATGAATTTAAAACGGAAAATAACACTTCTTCAAAAGTAGAAACATAACAAAAAGAAGACAAAAAAAAAAAAAAAAAAAAAAAAAAAAGAACCTGCAACAGCATCACCTTGGATCGCTCAAAAGTAAAACCGTTGTGGGGGCTGGGCGAGGCTTAAATCTGTTTAAAGTATGTCCAACAGGCTGTCAGCTTACACAACAAGCATGAGCAGTGTACATGAATGTTCTTGTAATTGTAAACTTATTGTTTTACTAGCTATAACAAGTAAGTGATGAGGAAACAAAACGTATCCTTTATTAATACACGATAACCTCTTATATCACGATTGCTGGGATCCAAAGAGAAAACCGTGTTGTATCCAAACAAAAATATCTGGAATTATATAGACGAATAAATATATAGACGAATGACCATAAATGGCCATTTTTCTATATAATCCAGACATTTTTGTTTTGATACAACACCTTTCCATC
This sequence comes from Anodontia alba, assembly GCA_964016985.1. Lineage (NCBI taxonomy): Eukaryota > Metazoa > Mollusca > Bivalvia > Lucinida > Lucinidae > Anodontia > Anodontia alba. The sequence goes on along the minus strand of OZ024832.1, from coordinate 56,457,498 downwards.
GTCTTATATCCGAATTGTCTTATAAAGAGGTTACATTGTATTTAAAATTTCAACCGCCATAGACCAAAATTTCGTTTCGGGCATTCTTGAAAGCAGCATTTCAGGACAGGACGCGGATATACGCATTATGCTCTGGACACACACACACACACATACACCTCCCCCCCCTCCATCCCACACACACACATTCGAACAGTGAACATACTGGAGATGCAGAAAACAACAACAACAGACTCCGTAATCCAGTGCATCCACTCATCCTAGCCAAAAGTTTCATTGTTCATGTAATTATGAAATATTTAGTTTTCCACAATCTGACCTCAAACCAATTACTCAATTAAATTTGACATATCATTTTCATGTATCATTGGCTATCCAAAATGCGCAAAGCGAAGATGCAGATCGGACTGTGCATTGTGCGCCCAGTGAAGATTCTGATCTGAATCTTCGCTGGGCGCACATGTCCGACGGTACTTTTTCAGATTTTACGGCTTCATTATACTTGTATTTGCTGAATTCCTAGTAACAGCTTGGCCACTGTTGATTTATCGGTATTACATAATAAATAACACCCAGTCCTTTGTATACGGTTGCATCAATTTTTCATTCATGTAAAAGCAATGATACATGAAAACGATGTGCCAGATGCCGCCAAATGTTGCACTGCTATGGAAATAAGCAAAGCTTGCGTCCTCTGAATCACGATCTTATACATTACCTTATGAATGTACGAGGGGCATTAAAAAATTATCGGCCTGATCGGCTTGATATTCTACTTGTACACTACATTAACAGGTCTGTGTAATTCCCCTTAAAATATAACGAAAACAGGGGTATGTGGGTATCTAGGGGGTTTTCACCATCTTTATACTTCATTCGATGCTTCTAGCAACATTTTCTTTAATGCATAAATATTTCTTCATATTTGAACACCCCTCGTAGATAATAGTACACAGGCTGTAATCTGAAAACTATGAAATTGCTTGACCGTGCATTTATGGCGTTTTGCGCGCTATAATGTGAAGTCAGAGAAATTGCTTGACTGTGCTTATAGGGCTACGCTCGGTAATAAGGTCAAATATGGTGATTTGCTAAATGGCACTAATGTTCTCCTGAATAGACAGACTTAGTGACCAGATTTGTTGTTAATTATATATTCCGGCTTATGCCAGCTTATAAAACCATCTCATCAGGAAGCCTTTTGTCCGCTTATAAACTCTTATAGGATCTCTTGATTCTGTTAACGGACATTGAATGACCTCATCAACAACATACACCAAAATTTCCTGAAGGTTATTGTCCATGTGTTTATCATTGACCAATGAAATCAGGGCGTTTTATGATATCCAGGCAACTGTTATTTATCCCCGCGCTATTCTTGTCACTGTGACGTCAGAGTGCCGTTGAAAGAGGGTAATCCGTTGAACCTGGACTGGGACATTGGCAAACAGTGAAGACCCTGATCAGGGTCTGCGCTCTTCGCTCAAATTACAGCAAAATAAGGGCTAAATGAAACACTTGAGTTCTCATTCAGGACCATTTTCCCAGCCTACAATCGACCAACAAGTGCTGTCAGTGCTTTGATTGTTCAAACTGCATCAGTACGGTGTAAGAACTAAAGTGCCGTTTTGGATCATTTCTTGAGGAAATAATGCAATACAGGCGGCTATAAAGTTTCTTGGATATTCCAAGCAAATTGAATAGAGTCTAAAATGGTTTACCCTTGAGAACAATGAATACACTAACAAAACTAAAAACAGCTGAAGTGTCAAGTTTTTTGGGCCAGACTAGCTAGTTTCGGCCAATAAGGTCTCATCAGTAACCTTTATAATTTTCAAAAATCTCGGAATGAGCTCAATGATAATAAAGGGCCAGAAAATATGAACTACTTAATAATGAGGTACGGGGAAACGTCTTATGGCCGCCACACACTAACAACTGCTGTACCGAAGAGAAACTAAAGGGAATGACCCTTAAAAGCAATGGATACTCACAGAACTTAAAACAACTGAATTGTCAAATTTCCTGGGCCAGCCCAGCTAGTTACGGCCAATCGGACCTCATCAGTGACCCTCATAGAAATTTTTCATAATTCCTGAAATAGGCTCATTTATCACTAAGGGCATGGAAATATAAACTACACTATGGTGAAGTACGGAGACACGTTTTCGGCTGCCACACGGCACTAATAACAACTGTAGTAAAGATATGTAGAGTCTAAACGGATTGACCTTGAGAGCAATAAACACACTCACAGTTAGTTTCGGACAATTAGATCTCATAATATGAATTTAATAGGTGCTACCTATATCCGTGCGTCCAAATTATCATCACATACTTCATAAGTGGGTTGGCCAGATCTAAATGAATATGATTTCAGACCACGCTTGACTTCTGAATCCTCTGCATGAATTGCTATATATAAACGTCCAAAACAATATTTCAGTAATTTAGAGACATTGCCTCCAAATTTGTGGGACTTTTACCCGACCCGATCACATGAATTCGGGTCCTGCTTAATTACTAGCAGCTCTACCATGGAGTCTTTAGGCAGACCATCTATTTCGCGGGCCCCGATGGGCGGGGGCCATGCTTTCCGAAAACCGAAAACTAGTGTATGCCGGTAACAGGTACAACGACATACACTATCGTTCGCTACCTGAAATCCATTTTACTGCTTCAGGATTTTTCTAAAGATTTTTGACCGTTTGTGCGTTTTTGTCTTTGTTTCTTTTTGGTCTTTTTTTTTGAGAGTCTACACATTAAGAAAAGCAGAAAAAAAACCCATAAAATAACAATTTACATGATTTACAAACCGGTCAAACAAACACGTACATTATTTTGTCGAAGTTTTTCAGATTATCACGTGAAAAGAGCGTAAAGTCTATGTGTTTTCTAAAAATCTACATCAAAGTATACCTTATGCACAAAACGAATTGTGCTTAGCTTAAAAAGAGACTGAGAATGGATAGAAAAAAAATCGAAGTGGAGACAAAATTCAAAATGGCGGCGATCACAAATTTTGTCGGCTGACGTCATGAGTCTCGTGATTCAACCCCCTGCAATTGGAATACTTGGCGTTATTGGCTGTTTTGTTGCTATTTTCGGGACGGCTTCCGTGTCAATAAGTCTCTTCCAAATCACAGAACGCTTATTGTTTTTCAGGATAAGCACCGAACCACCCAAGCGTTTGTTGGACCAGTACATTTGTGGTCACACACACCGTTGGTCACGTAGCTAGTCTATAGTAGTGCAGCTGCACGCTGAACCGCTTCGCGGTTCGGATTGGACGCACTTATAACTTTTCAAAAATCCCGGAATGAGCTCAATAATCACCAAGGACAAGAAAACACAAACTACACTACAGTGAAGAACAGGGAGACGTTGTACGAGCGCCAAGTGGCACTAACACCAGCTGAAGTGAAGATAAATTCTGAACAAAAAGATTGGCCTTGAGAGCAATGAACATATTCACAAAATTTAAAACAACTGCAAGTTTTCATGGCCAAATTATCCAGTTAAACTGTCGAAAATGTGCCCCAAATTTTCTATACCTTACAAAATTTATGTTCATGATATTACACTTCGTTTATAAATTGACGAAACTTCATCTTGTTATTTATAAAAAACGAGTATTAGTCGCGATTACATTACAGAAGTTCGATTTATTCCGCGCAAAGTGGGCTTTTATAAAGATCAGATAACTAATTAACCTTAACTACTCTCTGTGCAAATTACGCAGACGACAAATAAATGATAGTGTTCTTATTTTTCCAAGAAAATAGGCGCTGACATTTTATGCAAATTTTCTCGCTTAGGAGACAATTTGCATGATACGTCAGAGCCTATATTCTGCTAAAAATAAAATGACATTTTCAAATTGTCGTCCGCTGAAACTTTTACCCAGCATGCTATGCGTTAAGCTCTGAAATACGAGACGCATAAAAGCACACATTTTCCAGCGTGCCTTCTCCGATGTCACCAAGGGAAAACAGATTTACCATTACGTTAATCACCCACATTATTGAGGCAGACAGATCTGAAGAAACAATACAGAGGCGTTCTGTGGCGTCTCATCCAGGTCTATACTATTTAGCAGTTCTTATACACATCAAGACGTAGTGAAATGAACTTATTCAAATTTGAGAAGAAGCACGCGTCCAAACTCACTGTGGCGTCTGATCAATCTATACCGTTTGACATTCATCCAGCGTTTTCTACACTTATCAAGAGGTGGGGACATGGACTTCATCACGAAAACACGCCTATATACTTTTGACCCCCTTGAACCCCACTTTTATATAGTAAAACTAGGGTTTACAGGGGTATATATTATTTTACTTATTTCTGCTCAAAAACAAAGATTGTGGGTACTCGTTAGAACCGCCTCGTCGAGGCGGTTCTAACGAGTACCCACAATCTATATTTTGAGCAGGAATATGAAAAATATCATATTTTTTTATCTGAAAATTTTCCTGTTTTTGGTTGTAAAATTTTCAATATATTTGAATAGGCGTGTTTTCGTAATGTTGTTCAAAGTTGAGGACAAGCATGGTACAGTCGAACCTCAATAGCTCGAACACCGATGACTCGTTTACCATGGCTAATTCGAACTCATTTTTGCGTCCCTACGAAATTCTTCCGCTAGCTCAAGAAAACAAATATTTAGGGAAATGTTCTTATTTTATCATGAAATTGTATGTTGTGTGTACTCATAAGAATCGCCTCATCGAGGCGATTCTAATGAGTACACCCAACATACAATTATTGTGAAGGAAATAAAAAATCCCTAAATTATCGCTATTTGCTTCCTGACCTGGCACCATGATTAACCCTCAGTGGCTCGAACTACCCATGTCTCGAACAATTTTCTATGGTCCCAAAGATGTTCGAGCCATTGAAATTCGACTGTAAATGGTTCATTTATTAGGATAAACACGGCATCTGATTTGTAACATTATACATTACGAAAACATGCCTATTCAAATATACTGAAAATTTTACCACCAAAAAATGAAAATTTTCAGATAAAAAAAAAACCTCTGATATATTTCATACTTCTGCTCAAAACATAGATTGTGGGTACTCGTTAGAACCGCCTCGCTGAGGCGTTTCTAACGAGTACCCACAATCTAGGGTTTTGAGCAGAAATAAGACAAATAATATATACCCCTGTAAACCCCAGTTTTACTATGTAAAAGTGGGGTTTAAGGGGGTCAAAATTATATAGGCGTGTTTTAGTGATGTGAACCTCAGAATCAGAAAGGATACACTGATTAGAGAAAGGATAGACTTGTAACTGGTGACAAAATGTTATTAATATTTGTAGTTCCCTTTCATAGACATTGAAGTAAAACCAAAAAAAATATTAAGATGTTAAGATTATAGAGCGCTGGTCCTAGTTTTTTAAGAGACCAAAATAAAACAAAGACAAACATTATGACATTAAGATTATGAAGCACTAGCCATGTTGTTAAATACACTAAACTGAAACCAAGATAATATTTAACATGCTGAGATTATATAGCACTGGTCCTGGTTGATATAGACACAAAAAATAAAACCAAGAAAAAAATAATATGCTAAGATTATGAAGCACTGGTCCTTGTTGATATAGACACTAAAATAAAATCAAGAAATTATTAACATACAAATATTATGAAGCTCTGGTCACCAGGACCAGTGCTTGATAATCTTAGTATGTTAATATTGTCTGGTTTGATTTAGTGTCCATGTCAATGAGAATTATAAATATTAAAAAATTTAGTCACTAGGGACTGGCACCAGTCTAGAAGCCAGGACTGTTGTCCCTACAGCTCAAAATAAGTAGGGGATATTCAGATTATCGCATTTAACACGAATTTATTTCAAAACTAACAGACAAGGCGATTTGTTATAGCGACAGCCTCTGCACTGATGCACATGTTATCACTAGTGGTATTGAATTTATCGTAGCGTTGAAAGTACACTGCTGTTCAGTCATACATAAGGGTCGCATGTACAATTTCACATATCCATATCGAATAGGAAAAAGCGTGTTATTCTTCATTTGTTAGCTTTTTTGCTATCTACAGGTTACGTAGTAACATTATTTAAGGTAGTTTGAAGGGTTTTGGTTATGCGGCGCTTACCTGAGAATCAAAGGTGGTTAGCAATTGGTCTGCTCCAGGGCGGAAGTACGCAGGCTGATGTGGCAAGACTAAACGTTTCACAGTCTGCCATCAGTCGGTTATGGAATCGCCATCAACAGACTGGAAATGTCACTGATATTCATAGAGATGGCCGCCCGCGTGCAACAACCCGACAACAAGATCGCCTGTTAGTCACATCAGCCTTGAGAAACAGACACCAGAATGCCACACAGCTTCAGCGCCGACTTTACCAGGTTACAGGGGTGCAGGTCTCTACTCAGACAGTGAGAAACCGGCTGCACGATCGAGGTCTTAACGCCCGTAGGCCGTACATTGTGTTGCCATTGATGGCTCCTCATCGCCGGGCAAGAAGGGACTGGGCTAGGCAATATCAGAGGTGAACTTAGGCCAGTGGTCTTATGTTATGTTCTCCGACGAGTCACGGTTCATGTTGGACTTCTGTGATGGTCGACAAAGGGTTTGGCGGCGCCGGGGGGAAGCAATATTTTGATGCAACCAACCATCCACATGATCGTTATGGAGGCAGCAGTGTAACAGTTTGGGTGGTGTCACAACCAATGAGCAAACTGATCTTCACGTATGCCAGGGCAGAGTTACTGGTGTGTACTACCGAGATAACATCATTGAACGTCTTGTCGTGCCCTTTGCAGCTGCCCATGGGAATCGTTTTCACTTCCAAGATGACAATGCCCGTGCCCATCGCGCTCACGTTGTGCTGAATCACCTCCAGACTCGTGGAATCCAGTCACTGCCATGGGCTGTAATGTCGCCAGACCTTTCCCCTATAAAACATGTCTGGGACATTCTTGGTAGAAGAGTTCAAGGTTACGTACCAGCTCCCAGGAACCTTTAAGAACTGGCCAACGTCTTGCAAGAAGAGTGGCGTCGCATTCCTCAAAATGACATCAGACGTCTTGTTGGTAGTATGAGAAGACGATGTGTTGCATGTCTTGCTGCTAATGGTGGTCCAACGTGATACTGACTCAAAAACAGATTTTGTGAAATCTGGTGTGAGACCCTATGACATTTCACGATGAAGTGAGGGTCACGTGATTTACTGTGAAAGAAATTTATGCGGATTAAATTTTTCTTTTGGATCTATAGTTTGAATTCTTAATTAAAAAATCAGTTCATCTGTTGTAATTTACCTGCTATTGAAGGATATAGCTGAATATCCCCTACTTATTTTGAGCTGTATATAATCATAAAATATATCGTTCGTCTGTCATTACTGACAATTGTAACAGTTGAAAAAATGGAAATAATATCTTTCCCCGACCGGGGATCGAACCCGGTCCGCTGGACTCAGAGTCCTACACTCTACCACGTCGCTATAAAAGCCGGCTTGTACCGCAAGGCAGTACAAGTGTGTTATATACATATACCCGGTGACATTCCCCCCCTCCAAATTGAAATTCGTCCCTGAATTTCTAGGAGTCCGAGAATCACGTGAAATGAGACTCAAGGAGTTTTATGCACACATGTGGATTATTTACGGTGGGCGCGAAATGTAACAGTTGAAAAAATGGAAATAACATTTTTCCCCGACCGGGGATCGAACCGGTCCGCTGTACTCAGTCCTACACTCTACCACGTCGCTATACCGCAAGGCAGTACAGGTGTGTTATATACCCGGTGACACAATGACCAATCCTAATCAAATGTGTGAAGTGTTATTGTTTGTGTGTTCTAAGATGGCTGATGAGACCAATCTTAACTCTAAACTGCCTATTGCAGATAGAAAAAGAGGTCTGAGGAAGAAAGCTCTGTTGGTGATGCCTTCTCTGGCTTTCCACTGCACACGTTTCTGTTCGGATTTGCTGATTCTTTTTGTTTCGTATTCACCAGCACCCCTTCTTATGAGGCCTCACCACTTCGCTCGATCCAGTGCAATCTGGTCCTACGACTCTGTTGATATGTTGAAGTATTTAAGAGAGTCTTTGAGGGTGTCCTTACATCGCTTTTTCTGACCACCACTGGAATGTTTTCCGACTTGTAGTTCTCCATAGGGATTTCATCCGTTCACCAGGCATTCTGGTCACATGACCTGTCGATCTTAACTGTGCCAATTTCAGAATTGTATGTACACTCTGCATCCCTGCCCTTTTCGGGATTTCTGTGTCTAGAATCCTGTCTTGCCACTTGATCTTTAGAATTTTTCTAAGACAGCTTGTGTGGAAGTGGTTCAGTCTTTTGGCATGCCGTTGCCAAGTTTCGCATGCGTATAATAGTGTTGGCAGCACCACAGATCTGTAGACTTTCAGCTTTGTGTCAAGTCTGATTCCATTTCGATTCCAAATACTTCCAAATGCTGCACTAGCTTTGGCAATCCTGGCATTGACTTCATCATCAATGTGCACAACTATTGACAATGTGCTACCAAGGTAGGTGAACTTGTTTACCTCTTGCAGTCGTTGACCTTTGTGATGGTAGGCTTTTTGTAAAGTTGTCCAGGTGCTTGATAATATACTACCTCAGTCGTTATGATGCTGATTGTGAGATCATAGCTGTCACATGAATCAAATAATTGATCCACACCTTTTTTGCATTTTCTCTTCTTTTTGAGCACCCTTTGCCAAGTCATCAGCAAAGAGGAACTCGTCTAGCACCTCTGCACCTTGGATTTAGCTTGCAACCTTTGTAGGTTGAAAAGCTTCCCATCAAAGCGATACGTAATAGGTATACCATTGTCACCATCCTGGAAAACATCTGTGAGCATCGCAGAAAACATTATGCTGAACAGAGTTGAAGCCAGTACACAGTCTTGCTTAACCATTTGTCGCAAGGAATGGATCAGAAAACTCGCCATCATTATGGACCCTTGCAAGCATACCATCGTGGAACTGCCGCACCATTGCTATGAATTTGACAGGACAGCCAAATTTTGCCATAAGTTTACGAAGTCCCTCACGACTGACTGTGTTAAAAGCTTCGGTAAGGTCGACAATGGTCATGTAGAGGTCCACATTCTGTTCCTGACATTTCTCTTGAAGCTGTCTTGCTGTGAAGGTCTTGTCTATTGTTCCTCTGTCCTTCCTGAATCCACACTGGCTGTTCAAGTGTTCATTCAATCGGTTCTGTAGACTCTTGCAAGGACACTTCCAACAATTGACAATAAAGAGATACCTCGATGCTTGTCACAGACTTGAGGATTCCCTTTCCTTTTGAATAGGTGGATAATTGTGTTGCATCCTTGAATTCTTGAGGGATGGCTTCTTTTCTCAACATAATGTGAAATAACTCTGTCAGTTTCTCTGTAACCGGACGGCCTCATGCTTTGTAGATCTCTGCAGGTATTGCATCTTAAACTGGTGCCTTGACAGATGACAGGAGTTTTTTTACTTTCAATGTTTCAGAGACAGTTTGGAACTCATCAAGCAGAGGATTACATTCCACCTGTAGTAGTCTGTTGATAGCTTCATCATTGAAAGACGATGGCCGATTAAGGAAACAAAGTGTTCAGCTCATCTTTTCGTTAGCTTCTTTGTCAGTCAGAAGACTAGTTCCGTCTGCATTAATGAGTGGGGTGGTTCCTGAATGGGGACCATATACTGTCTTAAATGCAACAAAGAACTTTTTCATATAATAATAATAATAATAATAATAATAATAATAATAATAATAATAATAATCTTTATTTTCAGAGGGTGACAAAATTAATAACAACCGCTAATCTTCCAGGAGGCCCTCTGTAATGTAAGAAAGCAATTGTAATATACAAAGATAAGTTATACAAAGAAACTGGTCAGTAATATATGGAAATGAAGGTTGAATGATAAGACTTCGCGAACTCAACTGCGAACCCAGGCCTCCATACCCCGCTGTCCACACCTAAAATAACCCTTTCGCACGTTGTTGCATATCGTATGTTGAAAAAAATTGCCACCCATGATGCTCAAATACGATTCAGGTTTCTGTACTACATATATAAACTAGACAATCTGTCGGGAAAGGCACTTCATATACAGTATAACCTCGATGGCTCGAACACGGATGGCTCGTTTACCGTGGATGTTTCGAACTCGTTTTCGAGTCCATAGGAAATTATTTCGATAGCTAAAGAAAACAAATATTTTGGGATTTTAAGGGAAATTTTCTTATTTTATCATAAAAATGTATGTTGTGTGTACTCATTAGAATCGCCTCATCGAGGCGACTCTAATGAGTACACTCAACATACCATTATTTTATAAAAGATGGAAAAGACATTCCTAGATTATTTTCATCTGCCTTCTGACCTTGCGCTATGATTAACCCTCAGTGGCTCGAACTACCCATGTCTCGAACAAATTTCCATGGTCCCAAAGATGTTCGTACCCACAATCTATGTTTCTGAGCAGAAATAAGAAAAGTAATGTATACCCCTGTAAACCCCAGTTTTACTATATAAAAGTGGGGTTGAAGGGGGTCAAAATTATATAGGCATGTTTTCGTGATGAGATACAACTTTTATCGGTTATCATTCACCTGCTTTCACATAATTAAAACTGTGACGTCATCTTGTCGGAAACATATATATCTTTGTATGTGTGTTGTTGTTGATTTTCAGTTCTTGCCGTTTTTTTTTTTTTTTGTTTTGTTGTTGTTGTTTTTTTGTTTTGTTTTTATTTGTTTGTTTTGTTTTGTTTTCTCAAAATATATGAAGCTATACATGTACACGACCTTTTCTTTCTCGCATCCAGAACAATTTATATTTTCATCAAAAAAATTATAACCAAGAATCATATGTGCAGATGTAAAAACAGCATACAGTTCACGTTCACGTTCGTTTTCTCAAAAGGAATTCACAACATTATCCTTAGACAGAAGCAGTGCCACATAAGAATCAGCCAAAATGTGAAAAATATATGGAAAAATCAATCAATCGTGTACCAATAAATACGGTGACGCATAATGACATTTTGAAATATCGTCGGTTTGAGATAACGGGCGTGAAGTGTGTAAGATAACAATGTTAAGGGAAATGGCTACACTTTAAAGTGTGTGTGTGGGGTGGGGGATAGGAGATGGGGCATGGGAGAAGGAAGTAAATATTATGATTTCTTTTGGGTGCCTTCTGAAAAGAATTACATGTATTCTCTTAACAGAAGGATTAGCTCCAAGGGGGAAGCACATTCTTTCCTTTAGAGTAGGTCTTTTTTCAGAAGGAGCGTTATGTGCAGGAAAGCAAACAGGAAGTAACAACAGCTGTCTCCCTTGTAACAGTTGGCAGAAAATCTACCAAGTCTATGAAGTTCCCTTATTTTCATCTTTAAATTTGGATATGTCTGTTATTTCAAAAGGGGTGCAATTACAAAATTGAACACAGAGTGGCAAACAGTGTTGATCCAGATGAGACGGCTCATAATGAGTCGTCTCATCTGGATCTCGCTGTTGGCAAAGGTTTCTGTTTTGGTCTGCAGGGCTGAAATGGGTTAATTGGTTTATCAACGTCTACTGGCCATTTCGATACCTTCTTGGTATGGATCTGGTTTCATACGGGATCTACGCAAGCCGGGTATAATTTCCAAACAAGTCGACGCCAATGTCCTTTTACATCTAGACGTAAATGAGGTCAAGGAAGGTGCCAGTGTAATGTGAGATGTTTAAGACCATGCGATGTTTCAGAACGCATGCGCAACGGAAGCGGATATAGAGTGGGAGAAGGCGTGAGAATTGTCAGAACTTTTCTGCCCCAATATTGACTTCCTAATTTGCTTTTGTCTAGAAAGATTTTTCTTTTCTCCGTGCTGCGTGTTAATTTAGAATATCCAGATAAATTATGGAGATTTGTCTTGCTTCGACACATGTATTATTTTTGTTGACATACGGCGTGAAGAACGAAAACGCTGTGTGGGACTGTTTACTTGACCAGCTCATCACGAAAACATGCCTATATAATATTGACCTCCACAAACCCCACTTTTATATAGTCAAACTTGGGTTTACAGGGGTATACATTATTTTTCTTATTTCTGCTCAAAATCATAGATTGTGGGTTCTCGTTAGAACCGCCCCGTCGATTTTTATCTGAAAATTTCCATTTTTTGGTGGTAAAGTTTTCGGTATATGTGAATAGGCGTGTTTTCGTAATGTTACGGTTTGATACCTACAGAAATGTATTTTTTGTTTTTCTTATTTACTTTATGATCAGATGGCTGCGTACAAATGAATAGAATTTGGAAAATCGTGGATGATTCGTTGAAAATGGCTGCGTCGCCTGCGATGTTCGTACAGCATTAGGATTCGTACACGTGACTTGCATGGCTTTATTTACTGAACGCACAACTATGGCGTTAGACGCATGACATCTTGTACAGGAACTGTTTAGCTTGATGGATGAAACATCGTTGGAAGTACTGACTTGGAACTCTTCTTTGTGATTTTTGACAGCAGAAGGTAAGCTAATGTTGTGATTGGCAAGACTGTTAGTCTGGTTAGCCCAGTTGGTAGAGCACCTGACATACCATCACGAAAACATGCCTATATAATTTTACCCCCTTGAACCCCACTTTTATATAGTAAACTGGGCCCAGTTGTTCAAAGCGTCGTTAGCTTAACGAGCTCGTTAAGGGTCATTTCGTTAACTGTTTTAGCGGATTCAGTATACAGTATTTTGATATTTTTGCTGAAAAATTGTGAGTAGCTTTTGCACTGCAAAAGCTACTCACATTTTTTTCAGCAAAAAATTTCAGCGTATTTGCATATCACTCGATTAAAATTTTAACGAATCGTTAACTAACGACATCGGTAGTTTTGAACAACTGGGCCCTGGAGATTACAGGGATATACATTATTTATCCTTTTTCTGTTCAAAAACGGATTGTGGGGTACTCGTTAGAACTGCCTCGCCAAGGCGGTTCTAATGAGTACCCATAATCTATGTTTTGAGCAGGAATATGAAAAATATCAAAGTGTTTTGTCTTAAAAATATCTGATTTTGGAGGTGAAATTTTCTATATATTTGAATAAACGTGTTTTCGTAATGCAAGCAGGGTATTGCGGGTTTAAATCAGGCATACTTTATCCTCCTTAATTCATTTTCATGGTGATGAGGTACAGGTGAGTGTGGGGAAAAGCTAGGAACTGTTAGTGTGTTCAGTTGATGTCTGGCACTTAATGATCTTTTAGGTATTCATTGCCCCAGATCAATAAGAAGGGTATCCAGAAAATATTTTTTTCTTATTTCTTCATGAAAACATTCTGTGGGTACTCATTAGAAGCACCTCTGTGAGGCATTTCTAATGAATACCTAAAACATCAGTACTTTTTGCTTGACATTTTAGGCTATTTTATCAAATCTTTTCACTTTTATTGACCACAAATCTAGAATGACCTAAACAGACAGCTTTAAACTTCATTTCTTGATGACTGATGCTCTATCATAATCGATCATCATTGGCAAGACTACAAGACAGGTGCTGAGCCTACTGAGCTACTTGGGCGGTCTTGTTCTGTCCATGGACTCGAGCCACTACACTCCTCATAACATTTAGGATTCAGGCACCACCCTGATGCCCTGCAGGTATCTGGTCTGCAACCCCCGATTGCCTGCATTTAGCACACACCTGTTTACTAAATCTGACATCAGTAAAGTGTACAGGAGAGGAAAAAATAACTGCCTGAGCTGGGACTCACCGACGACCCCGAAACATTAGTCAGATGCTCTACCTACTGAACTAAGTAGGCGGTCCTATTAAGTCCATGCATTCAAGCCAATACATTAAATTCACAATACAAACATGTATATACAGATCTACTTTACTAGGCAGAGAGTTCAAAGTATTCACTACATGTTTTGAAAATATGTTAGCTATTACAATTAATCTGGAGCGTCTTATATGTAGTTTTAAACCATTTCCTTTTGTTGAAGTATTGTCCAAGATGGTAAAGAACTTATTAATATCAACGCGGCAATATTGGTTTAGAATCTCGTGAACTTCAATAACATCTGTTATTTGTACCAGCATACGGCGTTTACGTATCACATTTAATCCGTTATGCCAGAGCCTGTTCAAATTATCAGGACTTCATGGAGCGTGGGAAAATGCTCACTACAAAGTTGTTGAGCCAGGGGTATCAAAAAATCAAACTGGTAGCAACACTTAAGAAGTTCTATGGGAGACAACGTGATTTGGTCAATCCCTACAGTGAGGCAGTTTCCAGAATTGTTTCTGATTTTTTGGCCAATGACGAGCCATAAGGAGACTTCCGAAATCCCGGGCATACACTTCTGCCTACATTTTCTTTCGTTCAGGGCTATGGGCATGGTGGGCGAAGCTTGCTTACCAAGTAATGCTTACTATCCGCGGACGCCTGATTACACCCTTTATTCTGGGGTCCATGTCTGTTGGTCTGAGCATTCGGATTCATTTGTTTACGGATTTATGAGTTTGGATTATGGCTTGGGTACCATGACTACAACTACTTATTTATCTTTTGCATTGAAGAGACGGTAGTGCTAGCATTTTGAGCATTTCTTCACATGTTAAGTTTGATAGAAAATTAACTCGTTGTCCTCGATTATGACAGAGTCTTTCTTAAACATAGGACCAAACTTTTGTGGCATACTCGACATACGGACCAACCAGAGATTTTTACAGTCAGAGGCCAAAAGTAATTCCACAAAAAATACTTTCTCATAGACTTTAATGCATTTTAATGTTTACAAGACACTTAATATTGTGTAACATTGTAAAGAAAATATGGATGTTCTGTAATGATTGGAACGGTAAATAATGCATGTCCAAAATATACGACTTTGATAAATATCGGATATCTGTCTTCTCAGATACAACAATTTAGATTAAGAGGAAATTTTAAATATGACAGATTTCCATTGACGTCAATGTTGACGTCGCTCAAAAACTGCTCAAAATGTCTTACACAAAATTTAATTCTTAGTCTCTCAAGTTTGCATAGAGAAAATCCAGTGAGAATCCCAATGTATATTATATAAATCGTCCAGCTTTCAACTGATGTGAACGTTATAAAGCTATAAACAATTATTTTTGTTATTATTTATTTTTTTGTAAACATGAAAATGCATTGAACTATTCTTTTGATCCCTGACTGTATAAGCAAAGGATTATACCTTTGTTTATGTGCGTAAAGCTCTTGAATATTAGTCCCAGATTCTTGTTAAATATTAAAGCCTATATGATACGGAACACATGTAGATGTGGGAGGACGACAACCTTTTAGTTAACACTTTTACCATTCATTACTGAAACTTGTATGGCTTCACAAAATATAACATAGAAAGGTTTCTTGGTGCCCCCACTATTAGAATGATTAATAAAGGGGAATGACATTTCTTTTAAAAGTCAAAACAGCTGGCTCCCTTTTACAAATGGCAAACAATCTACCGAGAGTATACAGTACCCTTAACGCTTAGCATGCTGGGTAAAACTTCAACAAACAACAGTTTGAAACAAACATGTATTCTTCTTTTCTTCCAGAAAATAGGCTTTGACATTTAATGCAAATTGTCTCCAGAGGAGACAATTTGCATTAAATGCCAAAACCTATTATCTTGGGGTAAAATAAGAAAAAATATCCCTATTTTTTTGTCTGCTGAATGAGCCCAAGGCGTGGTAAAGATTAAAAGGATTTCTAAGAGAACACAGAATGCATTAGAGGTATATAATCTTATGTGACGTTTTATGGCGTACGTAATAAGAGGCCAAATCTAACCTGAAAAGTGCATTTTAAAAAAGAAACTTTTTATCTATGAATTTATACCTTTTGAAAGATTATGCATTAGTTAAACATTAAGTAAATGAATAACTTACATGTGCCTGATTTTACAGTATAGTGATTTTGTTTTTGTAATGCCATTTTTACAGCCAGCAAACGGCCTATATATTTTAATGAATCAAAGTATATAGAAGCTATACAATAAATTATTCAAAGATCAAATATAATAATCAGATTGGCTAGACTGACATAATGCCGATGGGCAGGCAAGCAGTAGACACACCAGTTCTACATTCAAACAGATTTTATAATAGCAAAAATAAGTATATCGTTTAATGGTTCCAACACTCTCATCTTTATACATATTTCACACAATTTCATTGGTTGAAGGAAAATCTTATACTTTAATAAAAATCAGAGCAGGATTCCGCTGATCTTGTTTTCCTTCCGCCGTCTCAAAAGATTGACATATTGATATTATATATAACATTGGATGACAAAGTTGGAATTACAAGGAATGAGTTATTATTCTACTCACAAACTTAACATAAATCCCTTCCGGGTTTATTCAGTTTTTGAGTGATTTGCCATCGATAAAATCCACATAAATAAAATTTATTCCTATAATTTACGTCGTTATTAATTGTTCGGTAAGAAATAATGTCATGACTGGCTATTATAAATCAACGCAAACATCGATTGCCGAACCACTGCACAACAAGATAATGGCAAATCTGCATTATATCATTAAATATGAATAGCTAATCATTAAAATATTTCAAATTAGTATCATGAAGTTATAAATATTTAACACAACTCCTTATCTTTATCACCATCTATATCATTCTTCGTAAATGCATGATATGGGCCGCGCCAAGCAAAAATATGTCTTCGAGCATGCGCAAAATGCTCAGATTCAGATTCATCCCACGCATGCGCAAAGCCTGATCCGAGGTTCTGCCTTCCATTGATACAATTTATAGTGTCTAATGATTCTATAAGCGGACAGTGAAGGCCATGATCAGACTGCGCGGATGCGAAGGCCCTAATCAGACTAAATGACGGCTACTTTTTCGATGTGTTTCAGTTGGTCGGTGACTGGCTATCAATGTCGGTGTCGGGCACATCGTGGTCCTGTTTGTGTTTTTCTTGTGTTCTGACTTCAAAACATCACTGAGACCTTTGCTTTGTTTCCTCAAAGTGTTTTTGGTTTTCTGTGTTTCACAGTGATGTTTTTTTCACAGATGAGGTAGAGGACCCCTATGATGACCGAACATATATTTGTTATTTGGAACAGCATCAGAATTCAGGGCGAGGTTTCGCGTGAGTAAAACTAGTTTAAGCACGACTGTGCTTCTGTGATATCTAATGTGGCATCTGTGGTGTCCTTATTCATCACAAAAACATGCATATATAATTCTGACCCCCTTAAACCCAATTTTATATAGTAAAACTGGGATTTACAGGGCTATGCATTATTTTTCTTATTTTTGCTCAATAACATTGATTGTGGGTACTCGTTAGAACTGCCTCGACTAGGCGGTTCTAACGAGTACCCACACTCTATGTTTGGAGCAGAAATATGAAAAATATCAGAGTTTTTTATCTGATTTTTTTTTCAGTTTTTGGAGGTGAAATTTCTATATATTTAAATCTTCGCATTTTCGTGATGTTGTTTCTTATCTCTCCTCCTTTTGGCGCATTGGGAATGGCTATGCTGTTTCATGATTGTTTCCTTGGTACCATCGCTTATATTTTTGTTAACAAGTGATCTTTAATCCATAATCAAGTACTGACAGACGCATCTAATCAGATAAGTCCAGTATTAGTTTCATTGATTTATAGGAACCTTTTGTTTGCTCAGCTACACTTTTTAAGATAAGTGCTTGTGCATATGTCAATGCGGTTACTGCCATTCAAGTTTTAAGGGATTGAATACATGTTAATTACTTTCAGCCATTTTTATATGGGGAGATGAAGTTTGTGACATCCTGTTTGCTTTTCTTGCACAATAAGCCACTTTTGAAAGGGGGATCAAGTCTAAAAGGAAAGAATTTTCTCCCATCAAATGAAGCAAATATCACCTTTAAGAGTAGTTTTTCATTTCAGAAGTGTTACAAAAGCATCCTAAAAAGATGCTTTTATTGAGAGATTCGCCATTTCCCTTAATTGATACATGCCATTGACCTATTTCACCTCGGAAGTATCTGTTCTATCTGTTCTATGAGCGAAAAGGGGGTGGTCGGGTGTGCCGAAGGTGTCGTGTATCTTACGTCGCCGGGTCGTCCAACTGAGATTGGCTTACAGTTTGGCAAGGCCTGCTACCCTTGTAGCAGGTAAGGGTAGAGGCGGAATGTTTTAATTTCTTCTATTTCTTCACTTTCATTCCTGTTCCTCTTCCTTCCCTGTCCCTCTGTTCATCTCCTCTACTATCTCTTCTATTCTTTTCTTCCTTTCTCTGGGAGACGGCACAAAATTACCCACAAGGGTTGACGTGTCGTTAAATCCCAATTCAATCAATCTGTGAGCGAAAATGTGCCTTCGAGACATGCGGGGACAGCGAAGACCCAAATTAGACTGTGCAGATGCTCAGTATCATCCGGACCTATCCACTCAATTCATACATTCTGTTGTACCCAATGAGTCTGTGAGCGGACAGCGAAGGCCCTGTTCAGACTATGCGGATGCGCAGTATCATCTGGGCCTATGCTCTCCAATCATACATTCTGTAGCATCCAATGACTGTAAGCGGACAGCGAAGGCCCAGTATCAAACAGCGTCAGTCCTTTTAGAATATAATAAATTGACCAATATCATGTTCCGCACAATGAATGATCAAAATTAAAATGTCAGTTTTTATTTAAAGTTTAGCTACATTTGGAATAAGCCAACTCCTAACGACGCCAGTAAACCCAGAAACCTCATCTACAAACAGACACGACACCGGCATCCTCGCCTGGAAACCCAACAGTCAAACGTCATCAGATTGACTAGACGCTCAATCAAACGAACAGATCGAAAGGCACGCTCACCACAGAATGCACCTTCACTGACATGCTGTCAGGCGTGATGCGTTCCGTGGTGTGTGTGCATTGAAAAACAGAAAATTCGCATTCAATTAAAATCTACCTGTTTATCATACATTATAATGGATATTATACCACCTGACACTGATACATCCAAATCCAGAAAAAAGGGCCCGACATCAGCACCACCAACCCCATTCAACCGAAGCCCACTTGTATACATTTACCTTCAATTTGTTCAAAGCAATCAGCAAGTAGTATTACACGTATATTTATTTTTTCATAGAATTTCCTTCAGTTGCTTTTCCAGCGACCATGATGTTTTTTATATCTCCCATTATACTTGCTTTCAAACGTGGCGTTCGTTTTGTCATTGTTTGTTCCTTATCTCTCCTGCTTTTGGTGCTGTGATTGCTGTGCTTTATAATTGTGTCATTTCCTTAGTATTTTCACATAAAGCTTGATACCGGTTTACAGTTGGGCAAGGCCTGCTGTCCTTGTAGCAGATAAGGGCAGAGGGGGAAATGTTTTTATTTCTTCTGTTTCTCCACTTTCATTCCTGTTCCTCTTTTTTCAAAGTTCCTTTCTTTCAACTCTCCTACTGTCTCTTCCATCTCTTTTCTCCCTTTCTCTGGGAGACGAAACAAAATGACCGACAAGAGTTAACGTGTCGTTAAACCCCAACACAATCAATTGATACCGGAGCTAATTTCGATATGACCTTTCTTTTTGTTGTCTGAAAATACTATTTCCAAATGAAATCAAGCTGTCCCTAGTTTGCTATAAAATGCTTATGTATGAGGACTGTGCAATAAAGTATTATAGAAGAAAATATTGTCTAAGTACGTAGTTTTCTACCTAGGCTACGTAGCCAAGTTATATTATCAATTAAATAGTGATTATAAGCTAATTACTTACAACTTTTTGGCATATTTGTATTTGTATGTATTATTATGAAAAGCATATATAGTCCTTTCACAATGAGCATGCAAATTCTTCAGAACCTCAGTGAGAGCATAAATTATTTTCGTGAAAATTAGATTATCAGAACACTTATTCTGATTAATTTTGACAGCAATATAATTATCAAAACAGCAGCCTGGGAAAATCAGTTTGAAACAAAAATGAAGCTCTTATGATTTTCGTTGCATCTAATGTAATTCCAGTATCAACCTTTAACCCTTAAACTGCCAGTCACAACAATTGTCGTCTGCTTTGTCATCTGCTTGTGATTTTAAAAGTCATTTTAGCAAACAGTGTGGACCCAGATCAGACTGCAGTCGTCTGATCTGGCTCCACACTGTTTACCTGTATGCAAAAATAGGTTTGAAAAGTTTGCAAGAATATTCAGTAGACGACATAAACAGACGACATTTTTAGATGCAGGTTTTCTTGGCGTTTTAAGGGTTAAATAGAAGTATAAAAACATGGTTCCACCAATGAGAAATGAATCTTATAAATAATAGGTTTGGTTAAAACATACAAATAGTAAAGACTGATTCAAAACTGCATTAAACTGATAAATGTGTCGCACCAACGCGTCTTCTGTCATATGCGGGCAACGAAGGCCCAGATCAGCCTGCGCATCCGTGCAGTCGGAACAGGTCCTTTGCGGTCCCCTAACAGATTCAGTTGACATTATAGAATGTATCAATGGAGAGCAAATGCCCGACCAGCGTGGGATGAATCTTAATCTGTGCATTTTTCGAATACTTGAAACACTTTGTCGCTTGGCGCAGCCTAAGCAGTGATTGGAGAAGTGTCAAAAAGATAAAGAGTTGGTCTCTGACATTTAAATCCACATTGTAAATGATTTAAACAATCACGTTAAATCTTGGTATGGGAATCAATGATGATTTATAGCTGCGTGTTTGTGAAGAGCTGAAATACGTAATTGTAACTCAATATTGTGTTTGTCATAAAATATGACATCAAAAAGAACACACAGACAAACAAGTTCGCCAAGTGTTGGCGATCCGACAAAAGCAAGCAGCAATGCAAGAGAAAACTGTTCCGTTTGCCAAGAACGTATATATGGAAAAGATCTAAAGAAAATCTACTATAAACAAAACGCTTGTGAAAGTTCAGTCCATACAACTGTGTCAAACTATAACAAGGTTTTGGGTTAAATCTGGGAAATTTTGTATCTTATTGATATATGCTTCTTCGACCAAACGAACAATGAACGGTTATGCAAGAATACCCAAGAACAGATAAATATGTCATCCAATATTGACTGAAGCTGGCCTTAGTGGCTCAGATCGATGTGCATCCGACTGAAGATCAGGAGGTTGCGGGTTCGACCCCCACTGGGGTCTGTAACATTCTTTCGTGGAGATTGATCATTAAATACTTTCTACGATCATTCTCTCCCTTCCGCTGATTCAAGAAGGGCAGTTGTCAGTTTTTGGCGAAAGAATGTTCACAATACTGGTTACACGCTTGGAGGACTAAGCCTGCCTAGTAAAAGTGTGGTTGGGTAAACTGACCGCGCTCGACATGACATCATAGAGTTGATTGGGCCGTAAAACCTCAACACAAACAAACAAACACCCAATATTGATAAAGTTACCCAGAAAATTATGACGAATAGCCTCCCCGAGGCACGTAAAGAAGAGACGAGAAACAGACACTGACAAAATAAAAAAAATGTACAGTTGAGCCAGAACACGACAAAATGTACAATATGACGTGCGACTAGCGAAGACGCCATTTCCAGACGGCATTTCCTAAAGCATTGCATGTATGCATTTTGAAGACTCGAATTAGCCTGTGCAACAACATAAACACTTTTGACCCATTGCTATCCACAGAGTGTCATGCGAATACCTTTATCAGACTGCTTGGCGCATATGCGATCTTTTAGGACATGCAATGACCGGCTCATAGCATCTAAGTAACAGTTGTTTCTCACGCTAGAAGACACGTGAAAATTGTTTCCTGTTAACGCTTAGCACTCTGGCTACAAATTTCAGCAGACGACATTTTGAATTTTTTGTTCTTATTTTTTCCACAAACATGATTAAATATTTCATGCAAAGTGTCTCCATTGGAGACATTTTTATTAAAAGTCTTGCCCTGTTTCCTGGGTAAAACAAAAAAACAACATGATCAATTTGTCGTCTGCTAAATTTGTCGATTAACTCAGGTACCATATATGTGAGAGGTGATTAAAAATAATTACAGGGAGAGGGAATGTATCAGGTAATGAAAGAAAGGAGTGTTTTGCAAAGTTAACCAGTACAATAATATAATGAGTGCAAACAAACGTGAAAACAGGGAATGATGTGATGAACGTCATTAACATCACATCACATCAAACGTACATGAAGATATTATCAAGGAGATATTGCAATACTCAAAGTTTTATTACATATTCCGGTAGCCCAATATCTGAATCATAGCAGAAAAGAAACTTTATGCTTATGGCTTATGAGTATGGAGAAATAGTTGAATCATGTTTACCCTACCTCAAATACTTCTGAACTGATACCTTTCTCAGAACGTTGGGAATTACATTTATTTACCTTTTTTAAATATGTCCTGCATCAGAATGACGAGAATACAACACTGATGGGAAATGTTCGTACGTCTGTCATAACTGACAATACCCAATCCTAAACAACTGTGTGAAGTTTTTTTTTATTTGTATGTTCTAAGATGGCTGATGAGACCAATCTTAGCTCTAAACTGCCTATTGCAGATAGAACAAGAGAGGTCTGAGGAAGAAAGCTCTGTCGGTGATGCCTTAGCTCTGCTCTGGCTTTCCGCTGTGCGCGTTTCTGCTCGGCTTCGCTGATTCTTTTTTCTTCGTATTCACCAGCACCCCTTCTTATGAGGCCTCGCCACTTTGTTCGATCCTGTGTAATTTGTTCCCACGAATCCGTTGGTATGTTGAAGTCTAAGGGAGCCTTTGAGGGTGTCCTTGTATCGCTTCTTCTGACCACTATGGAAGCGTTTTCTAACTTGTAATTCTCCATAGAGGATTTTCTTGGGCAAACGTTCGTCAGGCATTCTGGTAGCATGGCCTGTCCATCTTAACTTTGCCAATTTCAGAAGAGTATGTACACTCTGCATCCCTGCCCTTTTCAGGACTTCTGTGTCTCGAATCCTGTCTTGCCACTTGATCTTTAGAAGTTTTCTAAGACAGCTTGTATGGAAGTGGTTCAGTCTTTTGATATGCCGTTGGTAAACTGTCCAAGTTTCGCATGCGTATAATAGTGTTGGCAGCACCACCGATCTGTATACTTTCAGCTTTGTGTCAAGTCTGATTCCACTTCGACCCCAAATACTTCCACGAAATGCTGCACTAGCTTTTGCAGTCCTAGAACTGACTTCATCATCAATGTGCACAACTCTAGACAATGTGCTTCCAAGGTAGGTGATCTTGTCTACCACTTGCAATCGTTGACTTTTTACTGTGATGATAGGCTCCTTGTAAGGTTTCTCAGGTGCTGGCTGATATACTACCTCAATCTTTTTTATGCTGATTGTGAGATCATAGCTGTCACATGAACCGGATACTTGTTGGAGCGCCCTTTGCCATGTCATCAGCAAAAAAGAATTAATCTAGCACCTCTGTCTGCACCTTGCATTTAGCTTGCAACCTTCTTAAGTTGAAAGTTTCCCATCAAAGCGATACTTAATAGGTATACTATTGTCACCATCCTGGAAAGCATCTGTAAGCATGGCAGAAAACATCATGCTTAACAGTGTTAAAGCAAGTACACAGCCTTGCTTAACTCCATCTGTCACAGGGAATAGATCAGAAAACTCGCCATCATTTTGGACCCTTGCAAGCATACCATCGTGGAACTGCCACACCATTGCTATGAATTTGACAGGACAGCCGAAGTTTGCCATAATTTTCCAAAGTCCCTCACGACTGACTGTGTCAAATGCTTTGGTAAGGTCGACAAAGGTCATGTAGAGATCAACATCCTGTTCCTGGCATTTTTCTTGAAGCTGTTATGCTGTAAAGATCATGCCTATTGTTCCTCTGTCTTTCCTGAATTCACACCTGCTTTCAGGTAGAAGACCTGACTGTTAAAGATGTTCATTCAATAGATTCAGTAGGATCCTAGCAAGGATCCTCCCAGCAATTGACAATAACGATATGCCTCTATGATTTTCACAGACAAGGGGTTTCCATTTCCTTTTGAATAGGTGGATTATTGTTGCATCCGTGAATTCTTTGGGGATGGCTTCTTTTCTCCACATAATGTGAAATAACTCTGTCAGTTTCTCTGCAACTGGAGAACCTCCTGCTTTGTAGATATCTGCAGGTATTGCATCTGATCCTGGAGCCTTGCCAGATGACAGGAGATTTAATATTGGGAAATAATGGTAAAATGAATACAGTCAGACACATGTCATATATATGATTTAAATTCTCTTTGTCATTTCGATTAAAATGCAAAATTGAATGCGTCTCATAAAAGTTGTTATATAAGTATGTTTCCCTCTAGAACCAAGTTGCGATTCATATATATGACGTTAGTATGTCATAGAAATATCTACAGCAAAGGGCTTCTTGGATCTGGGGTAGGGGACATATTTTTCTAACAACTTTTATGAAACACCTTCAATTTTGCACTTTAACCGGAAATGAGAAAGCCCACTAACTGCATTCATTTAAGTATTATTTCCCATTAGTGTTGTGTCTTCATCATTCTAATGCAAGAATTATTCCCAAAATAAAAGATAATTAAATTTAATTCCCATCATTTTAAACATGGTATTAATTTAGGTGTTTTTGGGGCTACGGTAAACATGACTGAGTTATCTCCTATTATCTTAAGCAAGAAGCATAAATTTTCCTTTCTGCTATGCTTCAGACATCGGGCTACCGGAATATGTAATAAAAAATCGAACATTTCTGAAATCTGGTCTTCAACACCTGAGCTAATTAGGGAAATTGTTCGCCTTACTGCAATATCTCCTTTGTCGTCTGCTGAAGTGGCCCAGAGTGATAAAGGTAAACTATATATAAACTAGATACGTGTGAAGGGTTTAAAAATGTATCGGTAATGAAACAAAAGAGTGTTTTGCAAACCTAACCAGTACAATGACTTTATCACTGCAAACAATCAGTGCAAACAAACGTGAGGACACAGAATGATGGGATGGACGTCATGACAACAGCTTATCAAAGGTACATTTAATTGATCCTTTCAGCCCTGAAGACCAATACAGTCTTTTTGCAAACAATATTGATCCTGATGAGACGGCTCCTACACTGTTTGCCAGTCTGGTTTGGTGTTTGACTGAGACCCCTATATGAAACAATGTTTCCGACCAGATTCAAAGATGGAAGAGTTCACTTCAGAAATAGATGAGCATGAAAATTTCTCTGCTAATAAATATGAAAAATTTTAACTATTATTGGCATTTTCAAATTTATTGGCAGAGAAAATGTCACGCTAAGCTGCGTTGAGCATGAAAAAGTTTTATAACCTCAGGGCATTGTTAACGGTTTATCAATTCAAGGTTAGTACTTTATCAGCCCTCAAGGTGGGTCGGCTGCAGACAGTTCTAATATAAAAAAAACCCATAAAGGATTGCCTTTGGAAACAAAGAACACAGAAAATTACAAAAATCGGAGACTCGGTTTGATTGAGTCTTTTCATATGTAACGCTGTAGTTTGCGAGGCTGCATACGCCCCCTAGCGCCGGCTTAAGCGGTATTCGATTTTCAAAATAACCAGGATGGGTTCAATGATCCCAAAGGAAATAAAATCTAACCTGAGCTATGATGATGTACTGGGAGCCTTTTAAGGCCACCACATGACACAACACCAGCTACAGTAGAGTAAAATAAAAGTCAAAAAGGATTGCCTTTGGAAATAAAGAACATACAAAATCACGAAAATCGGAGACTCGGTTTGATTGAGTCTCTTCATATACAACGCTGTAGCTTGCGAGGCTGCATATGCAGCCCCCCCCCCACACACACCCCCTCCCCCACCCCCCAGCGCCGGCTTAAGCGGTATTCGATTTTCAAAATAACCAGGATAGGCTCAATGATCCAAAAGGAAGTCAAATATAACCTTTTTCTAAACAGTTTGTTTATTTTCTAAATATTCTAAACGTTTATTTATTAATCTGTTATGCCCCCCACCCCCCCCCCCCGCCCCTTTTAGAGTTGAGAGACATACTGTTTTCCCCCGGGCGTCTGTCTCGCTGTTTGTCTGTCACACTCGTGTCCGCACTATAACTTAAAAACCGTTTAAGCTATCCTCTCGAAACTTCATATAAATATCAATCAACATTAGACGGCGTGCAGAGCGCAAGAACCATAACTTTTGCATTATATTTTTGAGTTATTTCCCTTGGACTCTGTCACAGAATCGTGTCCGCTCTATAACTTGAAAACCGTTTAAGCTATCCTCACGAAACTTCATATAAATATCAATCAACATTAGACAATGTGCAGAGCTTAAGAACCACACCTCTTGCATTTATACTTTTTGAGTTATTACCCTTGGATTCTGTCACAAAATCGTGTCCGCTCAATGACTTGAAAAAAAAACTTCAAGCTATCTTCACAAAACTTCATATACATATCAATCAGCATTAGACGGCATGCAGAGCGCAAGAACCATAACTCTTGCATTTATACTTTTTGAGTTATTTCCTTTGGAACTTTGTCCGTCACAAAATCGTGTCCGCTCTATAACTTGAAATCTGTTTTAAGATATCTTCAAGAAACTTCATGTAAATATCAATCAACATTAGACGACGTGCAATGCACAAGAACCATAACTATTGCATTTATATTTTTTAAGTTATTTCGCTTGGAACTTTGTCCGTCATAAAAAACGTGTCCACTCTATGACTTGAAAACCATTCAAGATATCTTCACGAAACTTTATATGAATATCAATCATCATTAGAGGATGTGCCAAGCGCAAGAACCTTAACTCTTGCATTTATAGTTATTGAGTTTTTACCCTTGGAATCTCATTAGTTAATTTAAATGCTAGCTGAATGTACAATACAATATGACACCAAAAGAGGGGAGACATCTATGTTTTTGTAGAAAAACAAATTCTAGTTTATGCCTGGTCTTACTCGTCCGTACAGCGGTTCGTGACTCTCTTTCACTCTGATAAAGCCGGGGACCCCTTTAAGGACCTAACCAGTATATGTAGCTGGAGCTGTGTCAATATTAAGGACAAAATTAGGGATCATTAAAACAGATTTGTCCCGCACCCTACCCTCGGTTGTTTATACTGTTATCGGTGTCAAGAGACATTCTAATGAAAATCTACTTTCCTGTAGAATAGTATAGAAGATTCCCAGGGAGAGTCACAAGCACAAAACATAGCCGACCAATCACATCACGAAAACCTACCTATATAATGTTGACCCCGATAAAACCCTACTGGGGTTTACAGGAGTATACATTACTTTTTCTGATTTCTTCTCAAAAACATAGATAGTGGGTACTCGTTAGAACCGCCTCGGCGAGGCGGTTCTAACAAGTGCCCACAATCTATGTTTTTAGCAGAAATATGAAAAATATCGGAATTTTATTTGGAAACTTTAAGTTTTTGGTGGTGAAATATTCAATATAGTTGAATAGGCGTGTTTTCGTAATGACACAAACAGAAGAGCAAAGAAACCAAGACAGAAAGCACAAACCGCAAATCAAAGAAAAGCAAAGCAATAAGCTCTCTTCCCAGCAAGTTGATATCAATGCTAGACAGGATCCCTTAACCCATTGTAGTCGGGAGACCCGTAAAAGGGTAATTGGCAAACAGTGCAGACCCAGATCAGACACCAGCATGTGGCGTCCGATCAAGGTCTCTACTGTTTGCAAATAGTTAAGTCATTTTTCTCTAGAAATATCTAATTCTCATTGCTTTACTTACCTAAAACTGAAATTGGACTCTTCCAATATATACTGTGGGCGAGTTCATTCAGTCTACAATGGGTTGAACAATGAACAGGACAAAACAGAAAAAAAGCAACGCAGCGAGCAGCCGCAGGGCCACACAAAGAATAAACAACACCAGAACATCAGCTTTAGAACTGTCAGTAGTAAACACTACCTGGGTGGAATAAATCAATTTTACATGTACCAAGCTTTCACCCTATGTTCAGCTGTTGTATAATAATAATAATAATAATAATAATAATAATAATAATAATAATAATAACAACAACAATAATAATAACAATAATAAAGATAAAAATACTACTACTACTACGGCTAATAATAGTAATAATAATAATAATAATAATAATATTCTAGGTCCGCACAAAGGCAAGAAAAGCACAAACAAAGCATACATAAATAGAGAGAGAAAGCAAATTGGATGGGCTATTGAAGTGAGTTGAACGCAATACAAGCATCACGACAAGTAAACATGACGCACGAAATGCAAAGTGGGCAGCCATAAAGCGGGTGACCACAATGCTAGAATATAAAAGAGGCGGGGCACTTCCTTTCCTTCAAGATTGCATGTATGCCCATCGAGGGCAATCGGGGACATGAGTTGAATGGAAACAAAACACTGGTGGAGTAGAAATTATAGTGAATTTGCCACCTATTCATCTGTCTAAAATGAAAACCTAAAAGGTTACCTTTGGAAACAAAGTAAACAGAAATTAAGTAAAATAGGAGACTCGGTTTTATTAAGTCTCTTCATATATACCTATTAATTTGCGAGGCTGCATACGCCACCCCCTCCCTAGCACCTAGCATTCGATTTTCAAAACAAGTTGGATGAATGGTTAACAGTGTAGAATTCGATAACATGTCGCGTCCCGCTGGTCTGTGTCTACAGGCTTTGCTCAGGTATCACAGTTGAATACTTTGGACAGACAGGAGTTTGTACAGTCTACCCTCTTTATACCGACACTCGATGCAACGACAAAATTCATTATAATGACAATTTGAATTTAAGGAAACCTTCGCTCAAAAGGTGACAGTTAATGAGAAATTATTCAAGAATATTGCATTCAAACTTCAAGCAACAAATGTTTTGGATATTTTTTAGAATCGCCTCACTGAGGCGATTCTAACAAATATCCAAAACATATGTTCTATTAAGTAATAAGAATAAAAAAGGTCTTTCTTACATATCGTTCTATCCATTAAGGATTCTTTACAACAGCAAATTCATTTTAATGACAATACATTTGGGAACGAATTCCGTCGTTGTAACGAGGGTTCACTGTATTAAGCTAATACACATTATCTGTGCGATGTATTCATCAGTTGTTGACAGTCTGTTGAGGAGAATGGATACACCTTTAGTGTAGGCAACTCTATCAAACTGTTTCTGTCTCCATTCTGTAAAAGGGTCTTCTCTGAAAAGAAAGAATATTTTTAGAGCAGATCCCTTTTCCGAAGGAGTTTAATCGGAAGGAAAGCTAATAGGAGACTCTTTTCAAAAGGGGTTGACCTCTTTAGTGTGTAAAACTGTTATGTGAGTTGATTTAATGCGGAATTCAATTCTTTAGAATTGTATGTGAAATAAGTTATTGTAAGATAGAGGTATATGAGCCGTCTAATAAACTGTTGAACCTAGAGAATAAATTGTTAGCATTAATCTAATTTCTTCTTGAACTTTTCGTTTGGCAAATACGAGTATATCAATTTCATTTAAATTAATTCTAATTTGATGCCCTCAAGAGACTGATACTTGCTTTCAATATCTTTCAGAATTGCGTGGCGCTTTAATCGGAGGACGTAAATTTGCATTTTTTTTTTCATGATTCTATAGAAACCTTTTTTCGTACTTATCTATGCATCAAACTTTTCATGCTATTCAGTAATTTTGAAATATTCGAAAAATTCCATTTCATTCAACAGTAAAACAATGCTGCAAAGTATGCAAAAATTATTAAGGTTGGTAGTATGACTGCACATTTTCAACAGGTTCCACTCGTTCAAAATTTCTCAATCCTCTGGAAAACTAATCATTAAAAGTCAGTGAAAACTTTGTGTTCCATTAAAAAGTCCAAAAAGTAAGTTTACTTTAGAAATTGCATAGTTCAGACCCATTGTTGGCCATAACATAAATTCAAGATAAATATTTAAAAATCAAATCACAGAAAGGGAAAAGTCAAAAGG
This sequence comes from Anodontia alba, assembly GCA_964016985.1. Taxonomy (NCBI): domain Eukaryota; kingdom Metazoa; phylum Mollusca; class Bivalvia; order Lucinida; family Lucinidae; genus Anodontia; species Anodontia alba. The sequence continues at coordinate 56,427,556 of OZ024832.1, read as the reverse complement.
TTCCTGATAAGATATTGTCAATCACAAATGTGCCCGATAAAACCCAAAACCTACAATAAGACTTGTGCGGCCAGTATTCCCGCAGTCTGATCAGAGTCTTTGCTGATCGCATGTGCCTTCAAGGCTATTCGAAGAGGAAGGATCAACCCTTGCCATACTGAGTAGATGTACAGGCTGATCTGAGTCTTTGCTGGTCACACACGTCTGATTGAAGGTTTTGTGCGCTGGCTCAAATCATACGAGGGATGTTCGAAATGAATTGCTTATTGTCCTCTAGCTCGATATCCACGTGGGGCACGATAAAAACCAATACATGCCTGTATAGTGCTATTCAATATCTACACAATGGTGTATAAATGTACATGTTAGACTAAGTGTAAGACATAAAATTTGCCATTTGAATACACGCAGTCATTGACCACTGCAGAAAAAATGGTTGGTAGAAGCGTCGACAAAGATGAAATACGGGCTTACATCAAAGCTCGCTCAAAACTTGGTTGTTCTTTGAAGAAGCTGATGACTAAAATTTCTACTGCTTTTGGACCTTCTTGTGTGTCTTATGACACAGTTCGGCGGTGGAAAAAGAAATTTGAGTCTGGTGGAGAGTCCATCAAAAATGCACCGAAATCAGGTAGGCCAAAATCTGCATCTCGTAAAGAAATCGTTTCCAAAATAAAGGAAATCATTGAAGGAGATGCCAGATTTACAGTTCGTGATTTTGCACGAATGTTAGGCATATCACTATCAACGGTTCACCTTATTTTGAAGAAGCATTTGAAAGTCAGAAAGATTTCTGCTAGATGGGTGCCACATCTGTTGACTGACGAGCAAAAGAGGCAACGGGTTAAAGTGGCCAAAAAGCTGCTTCAAATGTTTTCAAAATATGACAAAAAGCAGTTTGCCAATGTCGTCACAAGTGATGAAACCTGGGTCCATTATTTTGAGCCCGTCAGAAAGGTTAGCAATAAGATCTGGGCCACTAAACACAGCAAACGCCCGATAATTGCCAAACATTCTTTGAGTACAAAGAAGGTTTTGTATACAATCTTCTTCTCTGGTGAAGGAGTCGCAATAAAAGTGCCAGTGAAAAAGGGCAAAAGCATCACCGGAAAGTACTACAAAGACGTAGTACTGAAGAAACTGAAAAAGTATTATCAGAAACGACGCCCTGCCACTGGTTTTAAACATGTCCGTCTTCTACATGACAATGCCCCAGCTCATACCTCCGCAACAGTTACGGCGTTTTTGAAGAAAGAAAAAGTAACTTTTTTGCCTCACCCCCCGTATTCCCCAGACCTTGCCCCATGTGATTTCTTTTAGTTTCCGAAATTGAAAGCATTCCTTGCTGGGCGGAAATACCAGTCCCGACAGGCACTTGGATCTGCCATTCATCAGTACCTTATTACTGTGCCCAAATCAGCGTACCGTGACGCCTTCAAGAAGTGGATACATCGGCTGAAACTTTGCATTTCTAGCCACGGGGAGCACTTCGAGGGCATGAAATGAGTACTTTTGGGCTAACTTGAAATTTGAAGTCTCCAGATAGAAATAAGCAATTCATTTCGAACATCCCTCGTACTTTGAATTGAAAATAAAAAGTCAGGCGGAAAACTTTTCTTCGAGGAAAGTCGACAATACGGTAGATGTTCAGACACAATCATTTCCACATATTTTAACTGGTCTGTCCTAAACAGAAATATCTTATATCTTAACATTACCACTTTTTTAAGACGACATATTCAAAAGGCAACAAATTCGTGTTTTTTTGTTGTTGTTTTTTTCTTATAATTCCTAACTGGAGACAATGCGCATAAAATGTCTATTCTTGTTTGTTGGAAAAATAAGAAACATATTTCAAAATGTCCTTTGCTGAAAACAAAATAGCCAGACTTCTTAGCGTTAATGCATTTCCATTGGTATCAGGGTCCGTATATGGGTGGGATAGGACCGATCACTGATTTGTTCAAAATAAATATTATCAATACCAAGCAGATCATCTAAGTCCAGGCACTAGGCATTACGAAAACACGCCTATTCATATATATTGAAAATTTCACTACCAAAAACTGAAAGTTTTGAGGTAAAAATTCTGACATTTTTTTTGTATTTCTGCTCAAAATATAGATTGTGGGTACTCGTTAGAACCGCCTCGCCGAGGCGTTTCTAACGAGTACCCACATTCTATGTTTTTGAGCAGAAATAAGAAAAATAATGTATACCCCTGTAAACCCCAGTTTTACTATATAAAAGTGGGGTTTAAGGGGGTCAAAATTATATAGGTATGTTTTCGTGATGTGAAATGTTATTTCTTAAAGTGCTAAGCAAAATTGTTGCAGACGACATTGTATTATTTATTTATTTATTTATTTATTTATTTATTATATTATTTGTTTTGTGGACAATTCTATGGCTTTGCTTCGATTTATCATGTGAATGTCTATAAACAGTAAAACATGCATGGTATCTTTGAAGAACAGTATTTCATGCAAAATAATGAAACGTCATGGTTGAGTTGCATTGTGATTCGAAATAGGCTTTGCTGGGTATAATGTTTGAAATCAGGTAATTTGGGAATCGTTTGTGGGTTACGTAAAGCTAATGTCATCAGCTGTAACGATTAGTTAACATAGCAAGGAATCTAAAAGCAACAACCAACATGCACATGCATATCCTGTTCCACCATTTTCTTCTTTAGCCGTAGCGTCCGAATAGCTATACCCTGATCGTTTGTGCTTTAGCTTACGAACTTACTATTACTAGTGTGATAAGGGTTAATAGTTGTTATTAGCGCTTTAAGAGTTAATAACTACACATGTAGATATGATGTAACATCTCTATTGTATCCTTGTCGACCTGTTAAATGGTGGATAGTATGTCACTATGTATGGAAACATTGAATATGTATGAGCCACAACGTGAGAAACGTACCTTCTGATGAACATACACTCCAACGAAGACCCAAATCAAAATGCAGTCAGTATGCAGTCTGATCAGAGCCTTCGTTGTCCGCATGAAGAAAACGTAGCAACACTGGCTATCCAAAATGCGCACAGTGAAGATTCTGATCAGATTGCGCGAATGAAGGAAGGTACGTTTTCTTACGTTGCGGCTAATTTTGTGAATAAAAATAATGATAAAATATATCTTTAGCTTTAACATCATTTAGGCGGATTAATTAACATTCTGCATGATTGGTAAACATTTTAGCAGACGACATTTGGATTTTTTTTCTTTTCAGAATGGTGTAATTACACCATTCTGAAAAGAAAAAAAATCCAAATGTCGTCTGCTAAATAATGTTCTATGGCCGTCACTTTTCCTGGAAATGTTCTATACTATATTTTTGACATTTTTATATAATTTATGTCACGAATATTTTGTTTGTGCCGCGTGGTTTTCTGAAAAAAGCCTGACAGTACACATATTTAATGTCGTTGTTATTTAGATATTCGGTAATTGCACTTTATGATATTATTATTTTGACATTTCTTGCAAACTGTCTCATATGTTAGGACAAAATTTGCAAGCGCGTTTTGTTTGGAGAAAATAGGAAATGCACCTTTGGTTTATCACCTGCTGTATTAGTCTTTGGAGTGGTAAAGATAAAAGATTTGGAGACAATCGGAAGAAAATGTTAAAAATATAATATAAGTGAAAATACACAGGAAATGAAGCACGGCCTTCCAGAGGCACCGAAAGAAAGAGGGTTAATGAACACATAATGACAAAACAAACGCCACATATCGAGGGTTGAGCGCAAGACTGTAGTATAACTCGACCATATTTTGAAACTCTTGTTTAGGGGCACCTTTGACTCCTTTGTAAACAATGCAAATTTAGGTGCCATTGCACGGTTTTGGAACGGTCTGACGGGGTGGAGGTCGGCTTAAACCAGTTATATTCACGCAAAGGCTCCCTTTTAATCCTGATGCAACTCCAAATTAGAAACATATGTTCGGTCCGCATAGGGAATCAAGAATACAAGAAAACCAGATACAGGACCACCATTGGCCCGATCACAGACATTGACACTGAAACATATTGAGAAGGGAGCCATCATTTAGTCTGAGGACCGACCCACTGTCGTGCAATTAAAGGTGGAAGAAAAAAGTTATCAACCATAATTGTGTTAACAACTATGCATGCATTTTGCCTCAGAATATCCATGTTGTAACTTATCTTTTTGTAGCGAGTGATAATCTTGTTAAATTGTTCCGAAAAATCAATTTTACCAACAATCTTCCTGAATTTGTGGACTAAGTCGCCATGAAATTCAGGTTAGGTTAGACCTCTCGTGCAGAAATGTTTTCAAACCAACGTTATATTTAGAAATGAATTCAAAATGGCGGCGATACAACGTAGAAATTAGTATTATGTACTTTGTCTGTGGAAAATAAACATGTTTAAAAATACTGTCTGCTAGTATTGCTAGTTGTTTAGTTAATTTTCAACTTCAGCTTTTTTAATAAGCTTGCACTAAGTTAAGCCCACACCTGTTTAGTCGGTGTTTTAATGCCTAGAACGTTTTCTAAATTATTTCAGATTTTAAACACTACCATAGAAAAAAATAATTCATTCTTTTATTCATAATTGCTAATCTCACGGTGCACACCCTGTATAGCAAATTGGTGTCCAATATTAGCCCAATGGTGGATTTTTCTTCTCTCTATATATTATTCTAGACAAGACAAACTCAATACGGTCTGCTAAATTGGATCCTCCGGACAAAATATAAGTAATAAGTAAAGATACACAGGAAATGCCCCCAATCACGAAACTTATTATTCCCGAGACACCAAAAGAAGGAGGGTTAAGTAACAATAATGATAAAACAAACGCCACATATAAAGCCACGGATGCACAAACAAAGAAAAACTGCAACAGTGAAAACGCTTTAGAACGGTCAAAAATAAATAAATTGGGGTCTTAAACCAGTTTTACTCGCCTCCGATGCCAGGACCACACCTGAAAGAAATGATTACAGACTCAGTTGTATGAGCAGAAATGAGCTAGCGCAGACAAAACTACAGTAAGATCGTAAGATCTGCGTAACCAGCAAAGACTCAGCTTAGACTGTGCATCCACCAAGTATGGCAAGGATTCTCATTTATCTCCCTTTGGAAATCCAGGGGCTGTAGAAGGTACATGCTATTAGCGAAGACTGATCAGATTGCGCGGACGCGCAGGCTGATCTGACACATCGCTGGTCGCACAAGTTGTCGTGCGCTGGTTCAAATGTTATATGCAGCTGTATTTATGTCTCAGAATTAGCTCTGTTATCCCTAAAACACAAATTATAATAAAATGAATTTTACGGCCGCCACGCAGCACTTTACACCAACTGTAGTAAAGACAAGACAACATTAACAAATTCAATAGTAGAAACTGTTTGTTGTATTTTTACAGCATTTGAAGCTAGGTAGAACATTTGGTACCAGTAAAATCGATCTAAATCTCCGATAGTTTCTAGTATTGACCGTTCTAAGGCGTTGGTTCTGGTGATGGTTGTTCTTTACATGACCTTGTAGCTTGATACGGGGCTTGTTTTGCCATGTTCGTTGTCTTATTGTTGTGTTGATCCTGTCTAATTTATCCTGTCTAATATTGTTATCCCCTTGTTGGCTAAAGAGGGGGCTGATTGCTTTTATTGTCTTTGGTCTGTGGCTTGTGTACTGTCCGTCTTGCTTTATTTGCTCTTTATCATGTGTAGGCTATGATATGTGGTTATGGCTATTTCTAGATATTTTCTATATAATTTCCAATGTAAAAAATGGACAGTAAACTATTAAGGCACGTTTGGTATACTGGAAACAAATTCGAAAAGTTTGTCATTGGGTTCTCAGGTTAAAACGCAGAGCATGAACTGCTAATCACTAACACAGTCTTCCGTCTGCTAACTCGCAACAAGACGTCAAAGATGCATCCACGCTCTAAACACTGCCATCTCATTGATTATGTCATAGTACGACGGAAGGACAGACAGGATGTCAGAGTGACAAAGACTATGTGTGGTGCAGATTGCTGGACAGATCACAGGCTTGTTGTCAGCAAACTCAACCTGCGCATTCAACCTGCACGGCGACCACAGGCAAGAAAGTGCCAAAGAGACTGGATGTCTCTAACCTGAAACAAGACAGCAAGAGGCAAGCCTTCATCAATGATATCTTCAGTCAAACAGATGCAATAGACCTCACTTCAGATGATCCAGAACTGGACAGTCTTCAGAGACACCGTCCACTCTTTAGTAATGGATTCCCCTAGGACCAGCCAGTATCTAGTAAACACCAAGACTGGTTTGACGAGAATGATGAAGAAATCCAGGGACTCCTTGAAGAGAAACACCAAAAACACAAGGCATAACTTAGTGATACCAGCTCAGTATCCAATAAGGCGGCACATTCAAATATATGCAAGACAGTCCAGACTAGGCTCAGAGATACTCAATGACGGCCTCTCCGTAAAACTTTAACCAGTGGGTTGGGGCTTGACGATACGTCTTTGGCTTGGCCCGCCGTGGTTCAACTATTGGTTTTCATTTATTCTGGCATGCAGTAGAATTAGCCATGAGTACTCGTGTTTGTTTAATATAGATTAATTTGATTTTTTATGTTTTCGCTTTGATGCATGGACTGAGTTGGGAGCCTTTATGCGAACCAAATTTTTATGTATTTCTGTATTAAGAGTAGCATCGGGACCCAGGGTAAAGTTGGCTAGCTGTAAAAGTGCTTTAAACTCTCCCCCCGCCCCACCCCCACCCCGGTGGTTTACTCTACTGACCGTTCTAAGGCGGTATTCCCGGTGTTAGTCTTACTCTTTGGTGCTTTGTGGTTTATTCTACGAGGCGATTTGTTGTATGTCTTACCTTGTGCCATTTTGTTCTTGTGTTTTTCAGTCCTTTTAGCATTGCGATTAACTCGCTTGGGGAAGAGAGAGAGCTAATCTTAGTGCTTGTCGTACGTTTGATCGATTTGTGCTTGTTTGGATTTGTCGATTTCCTCTTCCTCTTGATGTTTGGGAAGGGCTGCGGTTTGTGATTGTGGCACTCCATGGACTTTTCTCTTACCTTTTATGCAAAAAAAAAAAAAAAACAACAACAAAAAAAAAAAAAAAAAAAAAAAAAAAAAAAAACGGTGAGAGAGTAGAGTAAACCACCGGGGGGGGGGGGGGGGGGGTGCGGGGTTAAAGCACTTTTACAGCTAGCTACCTTCACCCTGGGTCCCGATGTTTCTCTTAATACAGAAACACATAAAAATTCGGTTCGCATAAAGGTTCCCAACTCAGTCAATGCATCAAAGCGAAAACACAAAAATCAAATTAATCACTATAATAAACAAAGACGAGTACTCATGGCTAATTCTACTGTATGCCAGAGTAAATGAAAACCAATAGTTGAACCACGGCGGGCCAAGCCAAAGACATATCGTCAAGCAAGACTCCTGGCTGAACAGTAAGGCTGATGAAATCTAGTCCTTTGCAGATAGAAAGGCTATGAAAAAGTTCTTTGATGCGCTAAAGACAGTTTATGGTCCCCAGAGCTCAGGAGCCACCCCTTTTCTCAGTGCAGATGGAACTAGTCTTATAAAGATGGGCTGAGCACTTTAATTGTGTTCTTAATAGGTCATTTTCTATCAAGGACGCCCTATCAACAGACTACCACAGGTGGAATGTAATCTGCTGCTTGACGAGTTCCCAACCGTCTCTGAAACAGTGAAAGCAATAAAACTTCTACCATTTGGATAGGCTCCAGGATCAGATGCAATACCTGCTGAGATCTACAAAGCAGGAGGATTTCCAGTTGCAAAGAAGATGAAAGAGTTATTTCACATTATGTGGCGAAAAGAAGCCATTCCTCAAGAATTCAAGGATGCGTCAATTATCCACCTATTCAAATTGAAAGGGAATCCTGTGTGATAATCATCGTGGCACCTCTTTATTGTCAGTTGCAGGGAAGGTCCTTGCAAGAGTTCTACTTAAGCGACTGAATGAACACCTTGAACAGTCAGGGCTTCTACCAGAAAGCCAGTGTGGATTCAGAAAGGACAGAGGAACAATTGACATGATCTACACAACAAGGCAGCTTCAAGAGAAATGCTAGGATCAGAACATGGATCTCTAAATGACCTTTGTTAACCTTACCAAAGCATTTGATACAGTCAATCGTATGGTTCTTCGGAAAATTACGGCGGAGTATGGCTGTCCGACCAAGTTTATAGCAATAGTGAGGCAGTTCCACTTGGTATGCTTGCACGGGTTCAAAATGGTGGTGAGTTTTCTGATCCATTCCCTGTGACAAATGATGTCAAGCAAGGCTTTGTACTAGCCCCAACTCTGTTCAGCGTAATGTTCTCTGCCATGCTCACAGCTGTTTTCCAGGATGATGACAATGGTATACCTTTGGTATCGCTTTGATGGGAAGCTTTCCAACCTAAGAAGGTTGCAAGCCAAATCTAAGGTACAGACAGAGGTGCTAGACGAGTTCCTCTTTGCTGATGACATAGCAAAGGGTGCTCTAACAGAAGAGAAGATGCAAAAAGGTGTAGATCAAGTATCTGACTCCTGTGACAGCTATGACCTCACAATAGCATGAAAAAGGCCGAGGTGGTTAATCAACCAGCACCGGGCAAGCCTTACAAAGAGCCTACCATTACAATGAAAGGTCAAAGATTGCAAGTGGTAGACAAGTTCACCTACCTTGGAAGCACATTTTCAAGAGTCGTGCACATTGATGATGGAGTCTATGCCAGGATTGCCAAAGCTAGTGCAGCATTCGGCCGACTACGTGGAAGTAGAATCAGGCTTGACACAAAGCTGAAAGTCTACAAAGCTGTGGTGCTGCCAACACTATTGTATGCATGCGAAACGTGGACAGTTTAACAACAGCACGCCAAAAGACTGAACCACTTCCATACAAACTGCCTTAGAAAACGTTTAAAGATTAAGTGGCAAGACAGGATTCCAGACACAGAAGTCCTGAAAAGGGCAGCAGGGATGCAGAGTGTACATACTCTTCTGAAACGGGCATAGTTAAGATGGACAGGTTACCAGGATGCATGAGGAACGTTTGCCAAAGAAAATCCTCTATGGAGAACTAGAAATGGGCAAACGCTCCCATGGTGGTCAGAAGAAGCGATACAAAGTTACCCACATAGCCTCCCTCAATGATTTGAACATACCAACAGAGTCGTGGGAACAAATTGCACAGGACCGAGCAAAGTGGTGAGGCCTCATCAGAAGAGGTGCTAGTGAATATGAGGCAAAAAGAATCAGCGAAGCCGAGCAGAAACGTGCACAGCGCAAAGCCAGAGCCAAGGCATCACAAACAGAGCTTTCTAGCTCTGACCTCTGTTGTTCCATCTGCAACAGACAGTTTAGAGCTAGAATTGGTCTAATCAGCATTCTTAGAACCCACAAACAGTAGCATTTCTCGCATGCGATTAAAATTGGCCATTGCCAGTAATGACAGACGAACTATTATGGTTAAAACGATAGATTAGTTATCGCAAATGTTACTCTAATATTATATACTCTATGATTCTTTCAGCCAGAGAAATCGCTAAAATGTTACTATCTGCTATTTGCTGCATATTCATTTGGGAATAAAGCAAATTATCAAGATTCTAGTTGTAGCAGATATTCATTATTGTAGAAATACAACTAGCATTGCAGACAATTAGCAGATATCCATTATCGTCCATTTAGGTAAGCACAAATTAATTCAACGAGATAATGATAAGGTTTCAATATTTAGCGTATTGCTAATTAACTGAACTAATGTGCAGATATATACATTATTCTTTTCCGTATAATATGACAAAGTACACTGAACTACGTGCAAAAGAATACGTCAGCTGGTACCTCGTCAGGTTAGCCGTCCTAATTATTTAAATATTTCAAAATTTCAATCATTGGTTTTTGCACTGAATAAATTTCTGAATTGCATTGTAACAGAATTTTCAACAGTTTCCCTGTATTTTATGAGGTGGAATAATAGAGCTTACAAGAGCTCTAGAAAAGAGAGATATCAACATGGTATTTATCTTATATCTCTATGAAAACATATGCGCCAGCCCACGACAAAACCAACAATAAGACTTGAGCGAGCAGCGAAGACTCAGATCAGCCTGTGCATTCGCGCAGTCTGTTCAGAGTCTTCGCTTATCACATGTCCTTCTACAGCCTCCGGGTTATCCGAAAGAGGAATAAACGAGAATCCTTGCCATGCTGGGTGGATGTACAGGCTGATCTGAGTCTTTGCTGGTCACACAAGTCTTATTGCAGGTTTTGTTGTGCGCTGGCTCTTATACTGTTGGTATTCATAAGAAGAGTCACCCACAACATGTGATTTCTTGGATATATTACAAAAATCCCACGATACTCTAACTCATCGTTTTTATGGACATGTATTTTAGCTTCTTGTGTAGTTACGTATTGCTAATTAACTGAACTAATGTACAGATTATGTCATATTCCTTTCCGTAAAATATAACAAACTACACAGACTGCATTGCATTTCAGTACGTACAAAAGAATGTATCAAATTGTACCTTGTAATTTAAGCGGTTTAAATAATTTAAATATTTCAATATTCCAATCATTTTTTATGCACTCACTAAATCGGTTTTAATGTGCTTTATGATCTTCCCTGTATTATATGAGGTGGAATAGCAGAGCTTACAGAACACTAGACCTCAACATGGTATTTTCCTTCTTTCTCCAGGAAAACATATGTTGTTGGTATTCATTAGTCCCGCATCTAATGAGTTCCAACTGTTTTCTTGGAAATATAAGAAAACTCTTACTATAGTCTAATTTTTAATGGACATGTATTTTAGCTTCTTGCAAAACGTACATGTATAATATAACTTATAAACAAAAGAAAAAAAAAACGTTTTGAATTTACATCCATTTCCTTTTCCTGGTGACAGTCAGAAAATTGCCAACTATTTTTGAATGGCATTGTCAACGTTGTACTATTGTCGAACTCCATTTGGAATGACGTCACGTAAGCCTAACGCTTATGATTTTATAGGTGAAGACTGACGTTATTCAATTTCTAATTGATTATCATAACAGTACAATAACAAACATATAAAAACAACTACATTTGATAGTGGCTATAACACCTGTAGTTTGCGGACTTTCCTGACATGCATAAAGACATATTCGTGGAGTTTTTAAAATTAATATGAGGGTCCCTTATGAGCGTAATTGGCCGAAATATAGTCTGACCCAGAAAACTTGACCTTTAGCTGTTTTCAGTTTTGTGAGTGTGTTCTGTTATTTATCTTGACTAAGCTAGTGTTAGTGCCGTAGACTGGCTCCAGTCTCCAGTGACTAAATATTTGTTCTTATAATCCTGTTTGATAATCCACTAAAATACAACTAAAATAATATCATGACTATAAAGGCTGGTCACGAGTGACCAGCCTCTATAGTCATGACTATTTTAGTTTTATTTTAGTGGATTATCAAACAGGATTTTAAGAAACAAATATTTAGTCATTGGAGATTGGAGCCAGTCTATTAGTGCCATGGTGGCCATAAAACCTCTCTCCGTTTTTTTTTTTTTTTTTTCTACAGTATCGTAGTTTATTCAGATAAAAGTTACCTGATGCGATATTATAGTACATATTGTAAAGATTGTCTATTAAAAAGCAATTATTTCGGATGGAACATAATATTTATGGTTGATGGTAGCCTAAGCACATTGCTTGAACACGTCTTTATAAAATGTTCACGCTTTGGTTATAGATCTAGATACGCCAATTACTTAACCAAAAATGTTCAACTTTGTCTGTTTTCTCTACAGCAAATACATATATTGTGAGTACTCATTAGAAGCGCCTTTGCAAGGCGCTTCTAATGAGTACTCGCAATATATGTTTGTGTTGAGAGATCAGAAAAAATAGTAATATTGATACCCTCTTTATCTGGAACAATGTAAGCTATTGCATTTTCACCATATTATATGGATAATAAGGGACATTTTAGTTATTAAGCAAACTAAGACAGATTTAAACAGTAAAGTAGCGGCAATAAGATATTAATTTCTATGAATTCATATGAATAAGGCGTTTCCCTTCAAACGCCATAAAAATCATTTTACTGAGGAAATCCTATTACACAGCACGAAAACTCGTTTAACTGCAAGAATATGCCGGGAAGGTAAGTTTTACGTTACAGGGTGTCATACAAATATACGAAACGGACAAGATTACTAATTGCTTGTAATTCTAATATTTGTGCAACGTTCGATGCTTAAAAACGGCGCAAAATATCAAGCGCGTGTGCACATGCCGTATTGGATTATCCGTTGTGTTTGTCTTGTTCTGCATTAGCAAACGCTACCAAATAGAATAACTGGAAAAGTAGTCCCCAAAAAGCAAAACTTTGGCTTTCTTTGCATAGTAGCAATGTATAACTAAATGATAGCATATAATTTGTATTCCATGTAATAAATAACCATAATCAATCACTAGCCAGCCTGAAAGGTATCTCGTAAAGCAGTTTTTGTTTGAAAGAAATTTATCTTTTCTGGACAGACCGCATTACGAAAACATGCCTATATAAGGTTGACCCCCTTAAACCCCACTTTTATATAGATCTAGTTAATGGGGTTTACAGGGGTATACATTATTTTTCTGCTCAAAAACATAGAATGTGGGTACTCGTTAGAACCGCCTCGCCGAGGCAGTTCTAACGAGTAACCACAATCTATGTTTTTAGGAGAAATATGAAAAAATACTGAGGGTCAGAGTCTTTTTTTTATATTTATTTATTATTTCTTTTTCCCGACAACATAATAAATACAAATATTTCTTATACATGTGAAAACATGTGTAACAACGTGCATAAGAAAAAACAAATAATATATGAAATAATACAAACCACCATTTCATTTGTCCAAAGGATCTATAGCTACAACTGATACTTTTTCCCATCACAATAACACAGCTATGCAACATAAAAGATACCAATTGCATAGGTGTGCTAATGCGAAGCGAGATCTTATTAATTTATGGCGTACACATATGAAACGCAACTGTACTTTGTAAATATTCAATGCTTCACTGAACTTCAGTAATATACGAAGGTAAACCTTCACGCACCCAATTGAAATATACATGTGTGAAGACATAAGTCATTCAAGTGTTTTAAAAGATTCCCTTACAGGATAAACATAACGGTAAATATCTTTTCTTATTAATTCTGGGAAAGGACGCTTTACCAGAAAAATGTAAAATTGTATTAAAAGTTACAGAAGACAAATTTATTTTATTTTACACATCAGGTATTTACGCATTATATTTTCATTATACCCGCATTTTCGAAGAAAAATCGGGTATTATGTTTTCCTGTAAGACCCGAGTGTCCGTCAGTTTCCATATGTATGTATGCATGTGTTTGTATGTACGTCCGTCCTTCCGTCACGTTTGAGGGGGATTGGTCGGGTGGTGCGAAGGTGTCCTGTACCTCACGGCACCGGGGGCGTCCAATTGATATTGGCTTACAGTTGGACAAGGCCTGCTATCCTTGTAGCAGGTAAGGGTAGAAGGGGAATGTTTTTATTTCTTCTGTTTCTTCACTTTCACTCCTGTTCCTCTTTCATCCCTGTCATCTCTTTCATCTCTTCTACTATCTCTTCTATCTCTTTTCTCCCTTTCTCTGGGAGACGACACAAAATGACCCACAAGGGTTGACGTGTCGTTAAACCCCAACACAATCAATCAAATCCGTCACGTTTGAATATAGAGGGTAGTTGGCTACTATTTGGTCCGACCTTGACTTCAGGTTCAAATGTCCAAATCTATGACTGTTTGTTCCCCTGAAGAAGCACGTATATGTGATGATCAGAGTCTTTTTATCTGAAATTTTTCAGATTTTGAGGGTGGAATTTTCTATATATTTGAATAGGCGTGTTTTCGTAATTAAACATTTTCAGTTAATATACCATCGGTTGATGATACTGCGAGAATATGTTTAGATGGTTTCTGAAGCTACTAAGAACGACGGGTCAGAAATTATTTTTAACAACTTAAATTTATGTTTTCTTTTTTTTCTTGTATCGGCGTTAGACCCTGTGCATATATGTGTCAAAATGCATCAAAATTATTATGTATGCAAACAGGCAGTACAGAAAGAACTAATACAAATCTGAAACAACATTATCCATCATGTTTTATAGCAATTCAAGTGCCTGATGCAAACATTGTAGAGCCTGATCAGACGCCGCAGTCTGCGGCGTCTGATCTTGGTTGGTGCTGTTTGCCAATGTCCCATTTATGAAACACTAAACATTAAGGGTCAATAATGAGTTACATCTGAAGGGCCAATAGTACATTTAAACTAACAAATAAAAGGTTGAAATATTAAATGTACTTTTGGTTTTGTAGTTAGATGAACAAAGTACAATTTAAACGTTAAAATGCCAAGAAAGCCTGCATCTGAAAATGTCGTCTGTTTATGTCGTCTGCTGAATATTCTTGCAAATTTTTTAAATCTATTTTTGCATACAGGCAAACAGTGTGGACCTTGATCAGACTGCTCCTAAGGAAGCAGTCTGATTTGGGTCCACACTGTTTGCAAAAATGACTTTTAAAATAACAAGCAGATGACAAAGCTGACAACAATTGTTGTGATTGGCAGTTTAAGGGTGAAAAAAAACAACAGATTGCGCTATGGTCTGTAATTGTGGCTATTTTTGGATATCATTTGCATTATGTTTTGCTGTAAAATTACACGTTATTGATTTTAACTGGAATTTATGACAGTTAATTACAAATCTTTGCCGAACTCATTAAAATTCAGAGTTTCACAAGTCTTAACTTTTCTGTTTTATACCTCTACTAATTGAGCGAACAATTATAAGGATACTGATAGCCCGTAAGCTCCTATTATGAAACACAGACTCCTCCTCCCTCCCCCACGCCCCCGCCCCCCCCCCCCCCCCCCCTCACACACACACACAAACACACAAACACACACCGCACGGCACTGATAAACACCTGAAGTAGGAACAAATGAATATTTACCTTTGAATGTGCCATAGGTGCAAAGGTTCAATAATGACCCACTACAACCCACAAGAAATATTAGCTTTTCGAAAATGGACTTGAAAATATGACGAATCATCCCAGTATAGCATATGGATGAATAGTCTCTGGGCTTCTTCGAATACCCCTTACTCCCTTAGGCAAAAATATACGCTCATTACGAAAACACACCTATTCATATATATAGAAAATTTCACCTCCCAAAACTAAAAAAATTCAAACAAAAAACTCTGATGTTTTTTATATTTCTGCTCAAAACATGCTCAAAACATAGATTGTGGGTACTCGTTAGAACCGCCTCGCCGAGGCGGTTCTAACGAGTACCCACAATCTATGTTCTTAAGCAGAAATAAAAAAAATAATGTATACCCCTGTAAACCCCAGTTTTACTATACAAAAGTGGGGTTTCAGTGGGTCAAAATTATATAGGTATGTTTTCGTGATGGAATCCCATCTGTATATACTTAGAGTCGAATTTCAATAGCTCGAACACTCATGGGACCACGGATATTTGTTCTAGACACGTGTAGTTCGAGCCATTGAGGGTGAATCATACAATATTTATTTATTTATTTATTCAGCATAACTAACTTTCTAATCCTGTCATGTACAATTGTGTTTGTTTCTTTAGTTATTTGATGGTTTAAGACAATAATTACATAATGTATAACTAGCCAGGTTTATGCTGGTAACACGTAACACATAATGTTTAATAACTAATGTCATGAGAACTTGTGACCTGATCCCGTTCCTTTAAATATAGCAATAAAATAACGTGCGAAAGAAATAGAAAAGGCCCGCATGCAATCTGCGGACAACTCAGGCCCTTGATTCACAGTTATACATCACGAAAAAAAGCCTATATAATTTTGACACCCTCAAACCACACTTTTATATAGTAAAACTGGGGTTTACAGGCTATACATTATTTTTCTTATTTCTGCTCAAAAACCTAGATTGTAGGTACTCCTTAAAACCGCCTCGTCGAGGCGGTTCAAACGAGTACCTACAATCTATGTTTTGAGCAAAAATACGAAAGATATCAGAATTTTTTATCTGAAATTTTTCACTTTTTGGTAGTAAAATTTTCAGCTTATTTGAATAGGCATGTTTTCGTAATGACAAATAAAACATGTTAAAACCAAAATATGTTTAAACCAAAATATATGAAAACGTATGTTGTAAGTACTCGACGAGGCGCTTCTAATGAGTTCCTACAGCATATGTTTATCTGGAGAAATAAGGAAAAAAATACAAAAAATGTCTAAAGGACACGGATGCTCCCGCTTGAAAAACTTAAAAGCAAATTGCTAACGCCTGAAAAACTTAAACGCAAATTGCTAACGCCATCTTGGAGGCGGACGGAGACGGACGGACTGACAGGAGTAACACTATATGTCCTTTCCACCATTCTTCGAATTGCGGGGCATAAAAACAACATTTATCCGGATCATCACGAGAACACGCCTATATAGTTTTGACCGCCTTAAACCCCACTTTTATATAGAAAAACTGGGGTTTACATTATTGTTCTTATTTTGCTACAAAACATAGATTGTGGGTACTCATTAGAACCGTCTCGCCGAGGCGGTTCTTACGAGTACCCACAATCTATGTTTTGAGAAAAAATATGAAAAATATCAGAATTTTTATCCGAAAATTTTCCTTTTTTGGCTGTAAAATTTTCAATATATTTGAATAGGCGTGTTTTCATAATGTAGCTGGCTTAATTTATGATTATGTGGGCCAAGCTACGCGAAAATGTGTCTTCGGGCATATCCGGACGGCGAATGCTCAGGTCAGTCTGCGCATCCGCACAGTCTAATCAGGACCGTCACTGCCTTCTTTTAGAATAATTGGGTACTGTAGAACACATTACATGTACGAAAACACGCCTATTCAAATAGATTGAAAATTTTACAAAAAAAAAAAAAAAAAAATTACAACAACAAAAAAAAAAAAAAAAAAAAAAAAAAAAGGAAAATTTTCAGATAAAAAATTCAGATATTTTTCTTATATCTGCTCAAACACATAGATTGTGGGTACTCGTCAGCTTCTAATGAGGTCCCATAATCTATGTGTTTGAGGAAAAATAATGTATACCCCTGTAAACCCCAGTTTTACTATATAAAAGTGATGTTTAAGGGGGTCAAAATTATATAGGCATGTTTTCGTGATGATAACAGAATCTAGCACAGCTCCTGATCAGACTATATATCTCCGCTGGTTGATCTGGATCTTTACTGTGTACAAATATCCCGAACACACCTTTTCTCGCGTCAAAGCTCTTGCATTACGAAAACACGCCTATTCAAATATACTGAAAGTTTTACCACAAAAAAAGCCTGAAAGTTTTCATAGATTTTCTATATTTCTGCTCAAAACATAGATTGTGGGTACTCGTTAGAACCGCCTCGCCGAGGCGGTTCTAACGAGTATCCACAATCTATGTTTTTGAGCAGAAAAAAGAAGAATAATGTATACCCCTGTAAACCCCAGTTTTACATTATAAAAGTAGGGATTAAGGGGGTCAAAATTATATAGGTATGTTTTCGTGATATAAAGTTGACAGCGTCTGTGTAATCGCACGATATTTTTTTTTTATTTAAAGACTCGTTTCAAAGGAACGCATCACTGGATATTTTGAAATAACTGTTCAAATTAAAATATTTTTCTTACCACAAGGCACAAAATCGCATAACGCGCTACCACTAAAGATGGCTATTATGATAAGAAATTTACAACTTTATCTTAAAGGTACTGGTTAAACTTGAGTAGATATTTTGCCAGTTCCGCAAAGGGAGATTTCCTGTCTTCTTTGCTCTCATTAAGGAAATAATCTTCACCTCCCCTATTTTCAAAAAGGGAGAAACCAATGTTGACAGAATTACCTTCACTGAAAAGTATCCAATTTACTTAAAATCTTAATAATTTGGGATGCAAAGGCCAACACCACCCAAACGCTGACTCCAGGTGCGGCGATGCAGGCCAATTCATTAAAAGCATTATAAGGCCCACTGAAAGCAGTCTAAAAATTGAAACATTTTATTTTATTTATATTGGAATTTCTCCTAAGGGTAACTGTTACTTGCCTACACGACTGGAAAAGTTTTCTTATAACACATGCTAAAAGCACATGCGCGGCAACGTAGTCTGCGCGATCGTCATATAAATTATGAAAGAGCTAAGCATTTTGCATGCAAAATTCGCAAACTTTGATAAGGATACGCATGCATACGCTCAAACTGAATCAGAAAATTTTGCTAAACAGTAAGATATCTTTTCCTGTCGCATCGCTGTATAAACAATGACGGTTTTTACCCTACGTATTCGGACACCCTCGCTCCTGATTGTCTACTACCATGGGCGTAGAAAATCTTAGGTTTTATCATTGCTCAGGAAGCATTTTATGAAAGGTCGTGGACAAGTCCAATGCTATTTTCCATTGACTGCTCATTATTTACAACCAAGTATTAACTTTCACAAACAAGCTTGGTCTACGCTTAGCACACATTGAGTGCTAAGCGTAGAATAAACCTTTTGTAAAAGCTAATACTTGTCATACTTAGCCTTAAATTTGAACGTCCAGTTTAATACCAGTGTCTAAAAATTGCTGAATGAGAAGCACACAGTATAGACTCTGATCAGACGCCGCGTCTGCGAC
Organism: Anodontia alba; assembly: GCA_964016985.1. Classification (NCBI taxonomy): domain Eukaryota; kingdom Metazoa; phylum Mollusca; class Bivalvia; order Lucinida; family Lucinidae; genus Anodontia; species Anodontia alba. The sequence continues at coordinate 56,408,839 of OZ024832.1, read as the reverse complement.
GTCTGATCTAGGTCTACACTGTTTGCTTAGGCCTGTCTGTTCACATATTAAGAGTAAATACGGTTGCAACTCGTCTGGTATAAGAAAAAATATAACCTTGTCCGATGACCGGAGGCCCCTGGTTTTCTGCTGTAGTACGTCATATAAAAAACTGAAACCAGAAGTTACAGGTCACCGGACAAGGTTATATTTATACCTATAGGAGCACTGCTACTTACGCCATGCTAAAAAGCCGAAAACGTAATACATTGTTGACTTGTTTACTTATAGTCTTCCTTTTTGCATTTATTTACATTAATCAAGGTCATATGTTAAAGAAAGGATCTTTGTATACAAGACATGTAGCGTCAGAAACAACTGGAAATAAATACAAACAAATTATGTTAAAAACGGATTCAGAATCGACAATTGAGAAGTGTCGTCTGGAGAGAGAACAATTTTGGAACACCAGCATGCAAGGAAATAGGATATCCTCGGACTTAAACTGTTTAGTGACGGATGGCAAAGAGAATGGATTGTATTCTTATTTTATTTCTCAAAATTTTGAAAATGTTACTTGTCCTAAAAGGAAAATTGGGTTTGCAGAAACAAATATGCCACGGGTAAGTTATATTGTGCTACACTAGACTTGTCTATGTATGTTTATTGATTTTTTTTTTCTAAATATTTATAAAAAAAATAAAATAGTCTTATAAATGATATTTCTCAAATGAACATTTAGAGATAAAAAAAATCAACATTTAGCTCTGAAAATAAATTTCTAATAAAAAAAGGCTGCTCAATGCGAAAACATGTCTTCGGGCATATGCGGACAGCGAAGGCCCAGATCAGCCTGCGCATCCGCGCAGCCTGATCAGGGCCTTCCCTGTCCGCTATCAGTCATTGCATACTACAGAATGTATGAATGGTGAGCAAATGCCCGGATGATACTTTACGCATGTGCAGAATGATGTTACAAAATATAAGGACTTGGGCATGTATTCTCGTAGTACTGTTTTTTTTTTTGTTTTTTTTTTTTCACTCAAATATTGAGACACCTTAGTAAAAACAAGTCTGTTCCACTACCCGCTGATGTGTTTAAAATAAATTTTGGCAGACAATGTAGACATGTTCTCAGTCCTGTCTGTCCGAATACTTATGATAATTACGGTGCTTTTTTACTTTGAACAATTTTTTGACTACCTACGCGGTGGTTGAATGGTAAATAGTGCAATTACTAATAAGACACAGCATCTGATCTGGTTGTACACGTTTTGCTTAGGCTTGTCCCCAGTAAGTATTCTTTATAAATCTATAGCGGGCCGTTATCGGCCCGTCAGGGTAGCTGACGGGCCGATAACGGCCCGCTATAGATTTATAAAGAATGCTTACTGGGTCTGTCTTACTTAAGGTAAATAGGTTAGGATGGTGCTGGAATTCCTCCGCCGCGGTTTACAATTGGGAAGTGGCTCGTCTGTACAACAACAAATCTTTCTGGATGCGATCTCCAATCTTGTTTGTAGACAACGTCTTATTGGTTGAAATCACTCGCTGCTTTTTTACATCAAAGCTAGCAGCCAGTCAGATCACGAATGATGATTTGCTCAATGACAGCATTACAAACGCGTCCAGTGACTGTCCGAATGACTGCTAGGTGATCTGAACTGTGTTACGACTCAGAGCAGTCCACGGTGGAAGCTGACCACATTCTAGTTTTTATATAGGTGGTACCATTTCACCCGTAGTACCACTTGTTTATTAATAGTAACTTTAATAAGGCTAAACTGGTTGCTAAACGCATAAAGTGTGAAAAGCGCATAAAGCATGGTAGTGATGCGCCTTACTATATACAGTCGACTCCCGTTATCTCGAATTCCAAGGGACTCACTGAAACACTTCGAGATACCCGTACTTCGACATATCAGAGTTGAGAGAGTGAGGAAAACAATAAATTGAACAACCACATTTAACAAATGAATATGTAATTTGACTTCTGAAGTTAGAAATATATATATATATATAATGTGGAAAAGAGGAGAAATTGCTCCTGAGGAGCAATTTCTCCTCTTTTCCATATTATTTTGTTACCTGGTGTCATAGTTTCATGTTAAAACAGGGATCAGATTTTCACTTCGAGATAAGCGGTAATTCGAAATAAGCGAGTTCGTGATAACGAGGTTCGCCTGTATATATACCCACCGACACTGTCCAAATGAAGGACAATCAGGCAACGAAACAGCGCCGTCAGTGGACAGTAACGTGAGTGGTATTTTCATATTAATATTACGGAGTGGCTATTTGCAGTCGACTGCAAATAGCCAAAAAACGTTAAAATGGCTATTTGCAGTCGACTGCAAATAGCCAAAATACGTTAAAATGGCTATTTGCAGTCGACTGCAAACAGCCAAAATACGTTAAAATGGCTATTTGCAGTCGACTGCAGATAGCAAAAAAACGTAAAACTGGCTATTTGCAGTCACCTCAAATCTTTGCAATTGATACATGCAGTCAGCTCCAAATAATGTCTAAGAATGGTCAAATAATGATGTGTTTAAATGTATTTTCATTTATTTTTGAGCATGTTAAGCATGTAAGTGGTATGTAAACCATACATTTAGAATGTTACTGATTTCACAACATAAAGTAGAAAACGCATTACTGTTCTCCTTCCAAGATTGATTTTCTGTTTATTTGGTGTTGTTTTACGGGTAAAATGGGAGGAAAAGAGATGAAAATAATACGATACACATAACTCGAACATTCGCAAAGTCCACTATGAGCTATGCAGATTATATGCAATGGCATTATTAACATTGTGGCAAAATATACATGCATACATACGTGTATAACAATCATAAGCTAAACTTTGCGCGCCGGAGAAACCACCCATTATCATATTGCATGGTTACTGTCGGGTTTGGAGGAAATATATGTTGAGTTTGGTATAGTATACAGTTCCAATGATTCATAAAGTGTACGACTGGATGAGAAAAGGCCTAATTTCATAATGAAACTGTCGCAAATGTTCCGGCCGTATCAGCACGAATATATGTACATGTATGAAATGTATAAGACCCTATTTTCAAGCTCTTTGTGATATGCTGTACATGAAGAACGGCCCTAAGTTTCAAGTCTGAAAAAGCTCTGTTTTGTTTTGTTCTTTCCTGATATAACTATTTTTCATTATTCTTTCTCTCTATCCAAGCAATTAGCAGTGATTACGGTGATCAAAAAGATTGTAATGCATTCAAATAAGTTGATGATACCAACGGACGGAAAAAGAATGTCTTTCATGTCTCCATACCAATTAAAGAGTTACAACAAACAAACGGCTAATTGTGTTTATGTTTACAGTCGGTGCTCCAAAGAGCGCTATGTCGAGTTAATCTATTTATAATATAAAGTCAAACAACAAACACATGCCAACAGCAATTAAATTAGTTGATTATAATTGTCTCCAAATTGCAAATAACGCCATTTCTGTCCCACCTTCTTAAATTGTCCAGGGACAGTATCCAATGATTTGAGTGTGCTTTTGTTACTACTGCAGCCAATCAAAGAAACAAAACGAAATAATCTTGACCATAAAAGGGTAAGCATGTTTCTTATCACCAAAGTACAAAACTTTAATTAGTGACGTATAGATATTAACTGCAAATAGTCAAATTAACGATTTTTGGCTATTTGCAGTCGACTGCAAATAGTCATTTTAACGTTTTTTGGCTATTTGCAGTCGACTGCAAATAGCCATTTTAGCGTTTTTTGGCTATTTGCAGTCGACTGCAAAAAGCCATTTTAACGTTTTTTGGCTATTTGCAGTCGACTGCAAATAGACTCTTCCGTAATATTATTTAATTGTTTGCAGGTTTTTCTATTCGAATTCCGAGAAGCAGAAACGTATCCGAGTCTGAACAGGAAACCCGTAAACTATATATATAGAGGCGCGTTCTTATTCCATTCTGCATATGTTACCCGAGTTATTTAGGAATACCGTGCGGGCTGCGCTGGGTTGTGCAGTCTGATTGGGGTTTCTCAGGTTGCGTGAATTGTAGCTGCTGTCGTGAACGCTGAGCAGGCTATGCTGGCGTATGCAGACTGATCAGTTCTTTTGTAGCAGCAAGCGTAAGGTGTAGTTTATACGAATAAAAATAGTGCAGAGTCGGAATAGCCAATTCGTTATGTGCGGTACCATATGAATCGCGTAAGCAGAAAGATTAGGTTTTACATACGCATACGCAACACGTGAATATAAACATTAACATAAGGCATGCATGCACAGACCCACATACATATGCAAGGTTTTTTTAATATGCTAAACATTAACTAAAGGTAAATCAATTATATTTAGAAAATATAATTTCTGTTAGGTTTGTAAGACAAATTTTGTACTATATATTTTTTCGTCTGCGGAATATAATGTATGTTACTAAAAGCTAATCCGATTTCATCTAATAGGGCACGCAGTTACTAAAAGTTGCAGTTGATCCCATACTACACCCCCTCTGATCATAATTCTGGGCCCAGTTGTTCAAAGCTAACGACGTCGTTAGTTAACGATTCGTTAAAATTTACATCGAGTGATACGCAAATATTCTGAAATTTTTTGCTGAAAAAATCTGAGTGCTACTCACATTTTTTCAGCAAAAAATTTCAGAAAATTGTATATTGAATCCACTAAAATAGTTCACGAAATGGCCCTTAACGAGCTCGTTAAGCTAACGACGCTTTGAACAACTGGGCCCTGAAGTCGGTTGCGTTTGACAATTGTAATATAAGTAATATTTAGGATTACAACATTTGAAATGTCTTATCCCTGATTGTCATTCAGACATTATAATCAGTATAAAGCTGTATATACGGAAATGGAGTTTGCATATGACATTAAACGGGCGACGTTGCCGACGGTTAGCGACGCTCACCTTCGACCACGCCGACGTCATTAAAAGGGAAATAAGTCAGGGATGAGTCACGTCGACGTCAATGATGGGTCTATCATGGCGTCGGGGGTTCAGCCGCGACGTCAATGACGTCACTCAAGCAATATGGTGGAGAATAATGAGTAGAATCATAACAGCTGACTTCATCTTGTATTATTGTAGGATATGTCCTTAGTCTCTGTTTTTGTTTATTGTAGTTGTGTCCTTCCAAGAATATTTTAATGTTCAATTCCTAAACAGAGAACAGGAGGTCTAGCAGAGGCCGACAAACGAATTTATGGAAAAGTGTTTGTTTAGATCCATCATAAAAATTCTTAGGTCTCAATGACCAGTATAATATAAACAGCGCGACGGCGGTGTTAAAATAGAAAATATTCTAAATTGAAAGAAATATATCGCGGGAAAACGCGTCAAATATGAACTCTGAATAAAATGAACAGTATTCTAGAGTAAGAATGAAGAAAACGTACTGCAATAGGGTGAAGGAAGGGAAGGCAGGTAATCTCTTCAGATTGGCACAGAGGTCTCCGCATTTTGGTTGGGGCGTACTGAGTGTATAAAATAGATTAACCAAGCCAGATTTATCAAGTAATGTTGCCAGTATAAGTCACCAACCGTGAGTGCCAACGTGAAGAGACTTGCTTGGAATTGTGTATTGTATTGTTTTCTGTATTGTGTTATATATGTTGTAAATAGTATATGTAAAAAAATGTTGTTAAAAATTCTTTGTTAGAGACATCTGTGTAGTAATACAGGTAGGCATCGCACAGACCAGAGCTTCATCAAATTGGAAGTCACCCTCTGTGCGTCTTGGCCGCCTATGTTGTTATACGAGGTAAAGCCCATTGTAGATCATTGTACTGTGCGGAGCAGATTATGTATTTTGGATGTCATTTACTAACCACAATATTCGAATAAAACCTGGTTTTGAACTGAAGTGAGCGTCCAACAACAACAACAACAACAGCAAGAACAACAAGAACAAAAAGAACAACAACAAGAACAACAAAAAGAACAACAACAAGAACAACAACAAGAAATACAACAAGAACAACAACAATAACAACAACAACAACACAAGAACAACAACAACAACAACAACAACAACAAAAACAACAAGAACAACACAAGAACAACAACAAGAACAAAACAACAAGAACAACAACAAGAACAAGAACAACAAACAAGAACAACAAGAATTACAACAAAAACAAGAACAACAACAAGAACAAGAAGAAGAAGAAGAAGAAGAAGAACAACAACAACAACAACAACTTCTGTAGTGCAACATTATATCATACTATGCCAAGCGAAAATGTGCCTTTGTGGCATGCGCGGACAGCGAAGGCCCTGATCAGATTGCGCATTTGCGCAGTCTGATCAGGGCCTCCGCTCCCCACTGCCAGAATCTTTGAATACTATAATGTACAACGGAGAGCAAAGGCCCGGATACGATTTTGCACATGCGCAGGATCATGTGACGCCACAAATTTTCCGCATGCTTGAAGGTATATTTTCGCTTGAAATGGTCCGATAATCATGTTCAATGTCAAATAAGCCGTAATATAAGAAAACATACTTTCTGGCATGTGCATCCAATAAAGACTCAAATCAGCCTGCACTTCCGCGCAGTCTGATAAGTCTTCGTTGTCCACAAGAAGAAACTTTGCATCCTTGGCTATATAAAATGTGAACAGTGAAGAGTTTGTTCAGACTACGCGAACGCCCAGGCAGACTGAATCTTCGCTGGGCACACATGTCCAAAGGTACGTTTTCTGATGTAACGGATCAAATCTTTATCGCAGAAAATATGCTTATGATGCTTTGTCATATTTTCTACTATCACGAAAACACACATATATAATATTCACCCCCTTAAACCCCGCTTTTATATTAGTAAAACTGGGGTTTACAAGGGTATACATTATTGTTCTTATTTCTGCTCAAAAACATAGATTGTGGGTACTAGTTAGAACCGCCTCAGTGAGGCGGTTCTAACAAGTACACACAATCTGTTTTGAGCAGAAATTTGAAAAATATCAGAATATTTTATCTGAAAACTTTCAGTATTTGGTGGTGAAATGTTCAATATATTTGAATAGGCGTGTTTTTGTAATGCCGCTACTGTTATTTATTCAGTACACAGTCAGTTTACCAAGGTTCATATTTATACAAAGAAATTGTCTTAAAACAGCAAACATATTTTAGTTTTTAGTCATATGTATTTGATAAAGTGTATTATCTGTTTAAGTACCGCAGAAGCATAACAAAGAAAATGTAAAATGTGTTTGTTTGTTTTTCTTACATTTTCTTTGTCATATTTATGTGGTAAGGTGTATATTACCTTACCACATAAAAATGACAAAGAAAATGTAAAATATGTTTGTTTGTTTTATTTTTATTCACCACTCCGTGTGTTTTTGTTTGTTTTGATGTTTGTTGTGTTTTTTAACCAAATTACTTAAGTAGAAACGTTGTTTGTTTAAGTAAGTCCTTCGTTTATATTTTTTAAAAGTCTCACACAAGTATCTGTCTTTACAACAGGTGGCTCTTGCAAGTTATCAAGGATCGGGGAATCATTGGCTTCGACACTTGATTGAATATATTTCAGGTAAATGTTATTCATATTCATGCATAACTGTATAGGTCAGATAAAAACGTAGCAATGTTTAGGAAGAAGGCATTGCTTGACATTCATGTAGTTAAATGTACTTGATCAGATTACTGTTAGTCCTAACAAGCTTTTAAAGGGATACAATGCACTCCCTAAAAGGGATATGACGTACTTAGATTTTTAAGACGACTTTTGTGAATTCCTATTTGTTCCCTGCAAAAGAATACCATTCTGAAAAGTGCTCTACTAAAAAAAATAGATTTCTAAGAAGCAAAATCTGCCTGTTTCTTTTAGAGTACGCATCACGAAAACACGCCTATGTAATTTTGACCCTCTTAAACTCCACTTTTATACAGTTTATACAGTAAAACTTGGGTTTACAGGGGTATACATTATTTTCCTTATTTCTGCTAAAAAACATGTATTGTGGATACTCATTAGAACCGCTCGGAAAGGCGGTCCTAACAAGTACCCACAATCTATGTTTTTGAGCAGAAATATGAAAAATGTCAGAAATTTTATCTGAAAACTTTCAGTTTTTGGTGGTGAAATTTTCAATATATTTCAATAGGCGTGTTTTCGTAACGGCATGTGACTGTTTTCTCTCAGAAGCACATTCTTTCCTTGTAGACCCAAAACCAAACAAGTTTGAAATGGCTGCATTCCCATTGAATGTATTTCCATTCCCTTACATATTCGCAAATGTCTGAACAAATAGTGTAGACCTATATGTAGGTCATGTTTTCAAGTTATGACTAATTAGTCGTCTTGCTTTCTACTGTATCTCTTTCAAAGGTGTATATTTCAAACGGTAAACTTTCATCTACATGAATCTTTCTCAGAAATAAAACCAAACAAGTTTAAATGGCTGCATTCCCATTGAATGTATTTCCATTCCCTTACATATTCGCAAATGTCTGAACAAATAGTGTAGACCTATATGTAGGTCATGTTTTCAAGTTATGACTAATTAGTCGTCTTGCTTTCTACTGTATCTCTTTCAAAGGGGTATTTTTCAAACGGTAAACTTTAATCTACATGAATCTTTCTCAACTCAACTCAACTCAACATAATTTTATGTTCTCAGAATGTATGAAGTATCAAATGAGATCTGTCAATACAAGCATCAACATACGTAGCACGGCGTAACATATACAGTGATAAGAATAAAGTATTTTGCCTGAAAATACGCATAGTTTTGAACAAACTGGGGGTATCGAAAGAATGAAAGAGATGAAGTTAGTAGAAGATTGTAGTAAAGGGGGAAAGATGATAGTAATATTTGAAGCTTAGATATATTTTGCCTTTTTATGAGCCTTCTCATAATTCAAGGGAGGCAAATACCTATAACCTTGTTGGTAGTTGATGTTATGGTGTTAGCCCTCATACAAATAAACTATCAATCCTATGAGGAAGTAGTAGTCGCGCCGTCCCACGCGAAAAGTTATCTATCAAAACAATAGATAGAGAATACCCAGACCAGCCTTGATCATCTGAATACCTTGATAAGTCAAATGCACCACAACGTCAGAAAATGTACCTTCGGACATGTACGCCCAGCGAAGCTTCAGATCAGACTGCGCATTCGCGCAGTCTGATCAGAATCTTCACTGGGCGCATTCTGGATAGCCAAGGATGCGAAGTTTCTTCATGAGGACAACGAAGACTCCGATCAGACTGTACAGATGCTTTTGATTGATTGTGTTGGGGTTTAACGACACGTCAACCCTTATGGGCCATTTTGTGTCGTCTCCCAGAGAAAGAGAGAAAATAGATAGAAGAGATAGTAGAGTAGATAAAAGAGAGGGACAGTGAAGAAAGAGGAGCAGGAATAGAAAGTGAAGAAAAAGAAGAAATAAAAACATTCCTTCTCTACCCTAACCCGCTACAAGGATAGCAGGCCTTGCCCAACTGTAAGCCAGTATCAGTTTGATGTCCCAATGACGTAAGGTACACGACACCTTCGCCACACTCAACCACCCGAGTTCAGATGCGCAGACTGATTCAATAGTTATTACCAAATATTCTTCCTAAACAAATTGTCTGCTTCATACACCTATTCATTTTCGTTCAAGGCGTCTCAATTGTTGCATAAGTGTCAAGCTAGATACCTTTAGGGCCAAAGATCGCTCATCTGAAACAACTCGCCCAAGTAAGGAAAGGATTTACTTTTTTTCCCCCGAGTGGTGTTCATATTTGATATCCTAATAGCATCTTGGGTTAAGAATCGGTACGATTTTAATTGTTTTTGATCTATTAATCGAACCAATATTTCCTTAGCTTTGAGTCAATCTACCTTTGGGTTCAGCAGAGGAAGCTCAAAATAGATTTTCAAAATGGCGGCCATGGCGGCCATCGGGTTTCACTTGGAAACAATTGGCTATGTTTGATCTACTAATCTCCCCAATACTTCCTACCAAGTTTCGAACCAGTCTTCCTTTCGGCTCAGGAGAAGAAGTTCAAAACCCCTGGCAGCCTTCTTGTATGTCCGCTCGTAAAGATTTAGCTATTTTTGTCTACAAGTTGCCTTGGTATCAAGTTTCGAGTCAAGGGAAGAAGTTCGAAATATATTTTCATGATGGCAGTCATGGCGGCCATCTTGGATTTCCGATTGGGACAATTTTAGATTTTTTTAATCTGCAAGTCGTCCCGATACTTCCTACGAAGTTTCGAGTCAACTGGCCTTTCGGTTCAGTGGATGAAGTTCAAACAGATTTTCAAGATGACAGCCTTGGCGGCCATTTTGGATTTCCGATCTAAAATAGTTTAGGTTTTTTTGACCTACAAGTCAACCCGATACTTCTAATGAAGTTTCGAGTCAACAGATCTTCCCGTTAAGGAGACGGATTTTGAAATAGATTTTCAAGATGGCAGCCATGGAGGCCATCTTGCATTTCCGATCGTAATGATTTTACCTATTTTTGATCTACAAGTCACCCTGACATGATACTTCCTTTCAAATTTCGAGTCAGTTGACATTTCGATTAAGGAGAAGTTCAAATTTTTAAAATAGCGGCCATGTTGGCCATATTGGATTTCCGATCAGAACGATCTTAGCAATGTTTGATCGAAAAGTCGGCCCGATACTTCCCACCAAGTTTCGAGTCAATTAAACTTTCGGTTCAGGAGAAGACGTTCAAAATAGATTTTCAAGATGGCGGGCAACAGCGGCCTTCTTGGATTTCAAATCGGAACGATTTGAATTATTTTTGATCTACTAGTATGCCAAGCAAGTTTCAAGTGAATCTGTTCCACAGTTTGGGAGGAGCGGTTGAAAATGTGAAAAGCTAACGCACAGGCAAACGACGGACAAAATGCGACAGCATATGTTTTTTGCAGAAAAATATATTCCTAAACGATCACCAAATAATCCTTAACAAGTTCTCATCAGGATATACCATTTAGTTTTGTTGAGTTATTAGTCAAAATTGTCAAAATTGCCAAACCATTAGTCAAAACTGATGAAACGTTAATTTCAGGTATAGCAACGGGTAGCGAGTACTGTACGAAGCATTTACTGAAAACTTTCATAGGAGAGTGTCATGCGGACAAGTCTAAAACTATTGCTATCAAGACTCACAGACGCTCCTATGAGTATATAAGTAATCGTAACTTTGATAAAGTGGTACTTATTATTAGAAATCCTTTTGATGCGATTCTAGCAGAGTTTAACAGAAAACATTCAAACGAAACATCCGTGGCGTCGCAAGAAATTTTCAGATCGAAAGGTAGGTTGAACAATATTGCATGTATATCAGTTTGCCTCTCTCTCTCTCTCTCTCTCTCTCTCTCTCTCTCTCTCTCTCAACATAATGATTTCCAGTACAATACATATGACACCGTAATTCTTTGTAATTGCACGACTTTTTATGCCAAAATTAAAACTAGCTGCACAATGAAAATGTAATTTTCGTCTGCCCTGAAGAGTTTCCACATTTCATGAGCTGTGTTTGAATCTACATATACAGACCGACAGCCCTAAGCAAAGTCTATGACTCAAGAGGTAAAATCACAACATTTAGAGAACCTGGCTCCGAGGTTCTAAAACGTTTTTCATGCTCAACTTAGCTGAGCATGATATTTGTCCTTTTAATAAATCTCAAATTACGAACAGTTGCAAATTCATTCTCTGCTAATAAATATGAAAATGCCAACTATTGTTTGCATTTTCATATCTATTAGCAGTGAAAATTTCATGCTCAGCTGATTTGAGCATGAAAAAAGTTTTATAACCGGAGTCAAGTGGCATCAGGTGGCCAGATGGACGTCTTCAACCCTTAAAATGCCATCACAACAATTGTAGTCTGCTTTGTCATCTGCTTTTGATTTTAAAGCTTATTTTTGCAAACAGTGTGGACCCAGATCACTGCTCCTCTAGGAGCAGTCTGATTAGGGTCCACTGTTTGCCTGTATAAATAGGTTTGAAAAAGTTGAAAGAATATTCAGCAGACGACATAAACAGACGACATTTTCAGATGCAGGTTTTCTTGGCATTTTAAGGGTTTAATATTAGGTTAAGTATCGTACGAATGTGACATGTCCAAATGTTTAGCATAATTCAAATGATTATATGGCTCGTTTTCCGTGGCTAATTCGAACTCGTTTCTGAGTCCTAAGGAATTTCCTCCGATTGCTCAAGCAAACATTCTAGGGTAATTTTCAAACTTTATCATTTAAATGTATGCTGTGTTTACTCATTAGAATTGTCTCATCGATGCTATTCTTATGATTACACTTAGTATGCCAATGTTTTATAGACGATCGAAAACACATTCCCTAAATCTGGCAATCTGGATTAACCAACCCTTAGTACACGTGGCTCGTACTGCCATGCAAATTCCCGTGGTTCTAAAGATGTTGAAGCTATTTAAGTTCGACGATATTTGTTTGCTGAATTCACCTACTAAATCTTACAAAGCATTCGGTATTCATGGATCAAACAGATACCGTATGTATTAGACACCTTAATTCCTTAAATACATGTACTTGTTCTAAAATTTGAAAAAAAAAAATCTATTTTACTATACGTTGATATGTCTAAAATAGTGCTGGATGAGTGGCAAACAGTGTAGACCCTGATCTGCGGCATCTGATCAGGGTCTACACTGTTTGCTTTGTCCTGCCTGTCCCAATATTTAGGGTTATTACGATATTTTTTGTGACAAGCCATAAGTATTACTATAATGTAGCACATGCGCACTGCAGTTGGCCGGACCCATCACGAAAACATGCCTATATACTGTTGACCCCCTTAAACCCCACTTTTATATAGTAAACTGGGGTTTACAGGTGTGTACATTATTTTTCTTATTTCTGCTCAAAAACAGATTGTGGGTACCCGTTAGAACCGCCTTGCCGATTTTTAGCAGAAATGAGAAAAATATCAGAATTTTTATCTGAAAATTTTCATCTTTTGTGGTAAAATTTTCAGTGTATTTGAATAGGCATGTTTCCGTAATTCAGACTGTGGGCCTGCATGATCCGATTGCAGTAATGACAACTAATGAATTCCCGTAAACCTAACTTTTCCTGAAAGTATTATGTTTTCTGCACAGAAACTGGCCGGTCAGCTCTGGCACGCTGGATACTTCGATTTGGCTGATCGTATTCGAGAAAGAAAGAGTGTTGCTTTGGCCAGATTTCGAACTGTTAGACCATTTAAAAAAAAGGTAAGAGAAAAGTCCAGGGAGTGCCACAATCACAAACTGCAGCCCTTTCCAGACACAGAGGAAGAGGAAACCGATAAAACAAAACAAGCACAAATCGAACAAACGTACGAAGAACACTAAGATTAGCTTTCTCTTCCCAAAGCGAGATAATCGCAATGCTAAAAGGACTGAAAAACACAAGAACAAAATAACATACTGTAAGACAAATAACCTCGTAGAATAAACCACAAAGCAACAAAGAGTAAGACTAACACCGGGACCACCGCCTTAGAACGGTCAGTAGAATAAACCACCGGGGGGTTTAAAGCACTTTTACAGCTAACCAACTTCACCCTTGTTTTCTCTGCTATTAGAAGGGACACAAATCATATAAGACTTAGACTTATTTTCCTAACATGATTAGTTTCCGCAGGTCCCCGGTATTAACCCAGTAAGCATTTTTTATAAATCTACAGCGGGCCGTTATCGGCCCGTCAGGGTAGCTGACGGGCCGATAACGGCCCGCTGTGGATTTATAAAGAATGCTAGCTGGGTAACTAGGTCGAATTTTATGTTTAGCAGAGCGGGTAGCGATGGGGTGTTTTGATTGCCTATTAATGGCCTAATATTTATTGACTGCTGATTTGTGGCCTAACATTTAGGTGACTGCTGATTTTTGTGATGTGGGATTTAACGATTCAGCTTGGGATTTAACTTGTTCTCCACTTCCTCAGAAATATTTAAGAATTTTTATAAAATTAGAAATTATAAAAGTAAAGTTTTTAGACTGCATACTGTGAGTGAAGAGTTTGTTTCAAAAGAATTGGGCTCCCTAAATTCATAAAAAAGTACAGGATTGGACAATATTTCAGCAAGGTTTGTAAAGGATGGAGCTCCAGTTACAGGGTTAGGGTTAGGGGTTAGGATTAGGGTTTCAAAATGAGTTTTGAAATTGCCAACCACATATATAATTAATATGTCAATTACAAATGGGGAAGTTCCTGATGAGCTCAAATCTGCAAGGGTAAAACCTCTGTTTAAGAAAAATTGTAGGTCAGAGGTTGGCAAATATAGGCCAGTTAGCATTTTATGTATTGTATCCAAAATTTTAGACAGAGCTGTTTATAATCAACTTGAAGCATATGTAACAAAAAAAAATAATCTTATTTATGAAGTTCAGTCCGGATTTCGGGAAAATTTCTCAACGGATACCTGTCTCCTACATCTTACAGAATATATTAAGAAAAATACCTCAAAAAGGTCTTTATACGTACTGGTATGATATTTGCTTGATTTACAGAAAGCTTTTGACACAGTGGATCACGAAATTTTATGTCAGAAATTAAGTACTATGGGAGTGGTTTCCGAGAATTGGTTCCGTTCTTATTTATCGAATAGGAGTCAAATGGTGGATGTCAGTAATACTTCTTCAGACTTCCAGAGAATAACCTGCGGAGTGCCTTCTCGGCCCACTACTTTTGTTATGTCAATGATTTTGGATCAAAGACAAAATGTTAAAGGAAGTAAAAGATTCATCTATTACATGTAATGGTCAGACCATAAATAATCAAAAATATGTTAAATATCTTGGGATTTTGCTGGACCAGAAATTGTCTGGAGAGGCAATAGCAAATGAGGTTATTAAGAAAATTAATGCAAGACTCGGGTTCTTGTACAGGCAGGGGTATTTTTTTTACATCTTCCATGCGGAAAACATTATGCAATTCCCTGATACAATGTCATTTTGACTATGCATGTTCAACATGGTATAGCAGTTTGTCCAAATATTTTCAAGAAAGGTTACAAGTTATTCAAAATAAAGTAGTGAGGTTCATAAATAGGTATAACTCTAGACGATCTGTCAGAAGTTCCGATTTGTCTAAATTAGGTATGCTGTATATGGAACACAGAGTCAAGCAAATGAGACTGAATCATGTGTATAGAATTTATAATAAGTGTTGTCCAGAATACATGAGAGATAATTTCATACAAGTTTCTGAAGTGCATAGTCATAGTACAAGGCATAGCCTTCATAATTTTAAAGTTATTTCAGTGAACAATATAAGTAAAAGTACATTCTATTATAATGCTGCTCAAGACTGGAATCAATTACCTGAAAATATTAAAAGTATGAAGACTATGTATGGTTTTAGTAAAGAGATGGAGCTTTTTCTAAACAATCTGCAAACTCAGAAAGAAAACTCAGAATGGGTGATGTAGTCTTTTTGATTCAAAGTGGATCTTGCTGAATCTGATTTAAATGCATTATTTGGGTTGAAAGCTAGTCTAAAATGATTAACTGAGATTCATAAATATTTGTGATAGTTTGCTCTGGTCCTAATCTACCAAAATCTTGATCTTATCTTTTGTTCTTAATAGGACCCCATTGGAAATAAGTTTTTTACAACTTTATGGGATATCCTTTGTGTAAACATGGTCTTGATGTCTTAAAAATTCCAAAATTACTTTTAATTTCAAATAATGTATTGTTTTGTCTTAATTCTGTGATACATATTGAATTATCTTAATGTGCTGCGGTACTAAAGGTTTTTAAGTCCAATTTGTACTGCTATTGTCTCTGATTTTATTCAAATGATAGCAAACTATTTAATTGGATTTGATATTTGATATTTTAAGTGATGTGCCATGTACATGCAAGAATAAATCTTACTTACTTACTCACTTAGCTCAACCAATTCAAACTATACTAATATTTGTGAAAATAGCTTTGTCGGTTACTGATTTGGGAGTTAAGGTATTTTTGGTGCCCCCTTCAGACCCTCATGATTTTTCATTGCAGTTAATCAAGCGAGACCATGGTGAGATGGTTTACCACAATGTATTGTCATACGGAAATCGATGATTACCGAATTGAGTTCACGGAATATGTTAATTTCTCAGTTAAATGTTGACGCACTATAACAATCTACTTAAATCTGTATCTGACCGTTATATTTTTGCGGAGAAATAAGAAATTTATCAGTACTTTTTTTCTGTTCTGTCTTATCTGATGCTTTGTAGGCTATATGGCTTCGCTGCCTGGCCTGGATCTTTCTTGCTTGTATATACCCTCAAAGGCATCTTTTCTGATGACGCAGATCAATTATGATTCTCGATCACATGACCTTCACCATAATTTCTGAATCTCCTGTTGTTTTTTTTTTTTTTTTTTTTTTTTTTTTTTTTTTTTTTATGTGGAGCATTAGGGTTGGGTACTTAGTTTTGAATAAATGGAGCATTTCTTTCTATGGTTGTGTTCACAACCTCTAAAATAATTTTAGAAACATTTATATTTATTAAACCACCCATTTCAAATGACAAGACGCTTGCCTTGCTAGTCATTAGAGCGGCTCCGAAGTTGTAATCTTAAACGGTTAACCAGACAGACAGACAGACTTTTTATTTAGACGTAAACTGTTCCAAAATTCAAGAATCCTGAAATCTGGGTTTTCAAATCGTGAAAAGACAGTTTTCCCTATACTTAATATAGGGACAAAAACTCTTGAAATCCTGAAATCAGGAATAATCCTTAAAACTTTCACCCATGCAGCTGCAAATGTAGATTGTGGAACATGATGTATAAAGACTAGATCATTTTTCTTACGCCTGGAGGTTGAACTCCATATTTACATAAACATAGCTATATAAAACCAGCACTTTCATATAAATATTAACAATAAAGACAGATATTATGATGTCATAAGTGTACTTCGAAGTCTAAAAGACTCATATACATATTTTCTAAATTTCTGTAACACTCCTTGTTGTTTTGTTTGCATTAACAATGTAAATTTATAAACACTTGGTCTGTTATAATAATATGGACGAATATATTTCTGCCTCAAAATACTATAAACAGGACACACGAGTACAAAATGGTACTCGTCCTCAATATCAGACTTATTACAAAGAGTACATATGCGTTGTGCTCTATCAACCCTATTTTGAGAATATCTTCCCGTTTCAATACGTAATTGATGAGAAGATAATCTTAATCGGGATATAGCTACTCTCAGTTTGTTTGGTAAGATATTCAAATAAAGCTCATAATCGAAAGACAATTTGTAGTTTTTATAAAGTGTAAGGACTCTGTTGTTGGCGATATCGTTATACCAGCTTTGTTTAAAAACATCCAATACTCTTTGTTTAAACTTCAAATGAAATGTTTTTAGATCAACCGAGAATGGATCACTCCAAACAAAAGAAAACCCATACTTATCTAAAAGGGACTTAACGTTTTTGGCCCAGTTACATGCATTTGCACCAGTGCTACAGGAATCCACAAGTGAACTATATAGTTTGTTTATCAGAATATTATCAGTATTAATTATATGACACCAAAATTTAATAATGCGTGTATATCTTGTAACATATAAAGGATAACGTTCGAGCTCCCCGTACACTCCCATATTACACGTTGAAGACTTTACTTTCAATAAATACTTACAAAATTTAAGATGAATTCTTTCGATTTCCTTACATTTTCCAAAACCCCATATCTCACAAGAGTAGCTAAGAACAGAGCCCACAAAGGCATCAAATAACTGACACATAACTTTAGGTTTAAAAGACTATCTTTTAGTATTGTGTAATAAACAGTTAACCTGTCGTCTATAAATAAGAGCATTTGAATGTTGTTTTTTTTTGTTTTGTTTTTTGTATTTTTTATAAAGACGTATTTTTCATGTTATTCACAGAAAATAAAACGATATTACTTTCAAATGGTGTCCTTCGGTGTCCTTTAAGAGGAGACCCTTTTAAGTTGAGATACAAAGACCAGGGATGCAAATAAATTCTCTTCTGTCGGAATTATGTCCCTTTTGTACAAAAATAGAATGCTCTCTTTCCTAGCTACTGTTCTTTTACATCTCTTTCCTAGTTACTGTTCTTTTTACATTACTTGGCGTTTTATTTTAATTGACACTTTGTTCTGATTAACCACATCTTATTTCAAACTACAGTTGAACTTCAATGGCTCGAACATCTTTCGGACCATAGAAAACTGTTGAGAGATGGGTAAGGTGAGTCACTTAGGGTCAATTCTGGCGCCATGTCAGAAATCAAATTGTGATAATTTAGGGATTTTGTTTTTTATTTTCCGCTCAGTAATTGTATGTTGAATGTACTCATTAGAATCGCCTCGATAAGGTGATTATAATGAGTACAAACAACATACAATTTCATGATAAAATAAGAAAATACTTGGTTTCTTGAGCTATCAGAAGAATTTCGTAAGGACTCAAAACAAGCTTGAATAAGCCATGGTAAACGAGCCTTAGTTGTTTGAGCTATTGAGATTCGACTGCATTTGCACATGTTAACCCAAAAATTAAATTTACGTCCAAAAATGACCTGATCTATGCAACTTCTGTTGTGATGTAATATTTTGGCATGTTTTTTTTTTTTTTTTTCCTCTATTGATTTTCAATATAGGGTGCGTCACAATAATATTGTGAAAATTTTAGAAATTTTAAACAGGTGACACTTGTCAAAAACCTACCTATAACCTACCTACCCTATCAATGTTTGCATAATCTGAATACACATGTTCAATGCAAAAAAAATGAAATATTCGAATTTTCTAAAACCTATGATCAGAATACAGCTTTTTTTTATGCACAAGCAGTCAGGACTAAAGGTTTTGCATCAAACAGTCACTGTGGCAAAACTTTGCAAAGTTACTCGTGCATAAAGCAACAGGCAAAAGAAAGGAGAGTAAGCATTTGGACAAATAGCCATGAGCAAAGAGTGTAAACCGAGATTAGACGCAAGAGATGTTGGCGTCTGGTCAGGGTCTACCCTGTTTGCCACTGTTTCCAGACACCTTGCCAGGTAGTAAAATTGGCTTCTTTAATCTTTAAAACAAGAACGGTAAGAGTTAAAGTGCCCAAATAGTTAAGGTACCCATCAAGCATTCTACTTAAACCTATATTGGATCGTTATCGACCGATAGGATTCCTGTAGGCCGATAACGGTCCGATATTAGTAGTTACTTTTTTCTCCTGAATCGAAATATGGGATCATATTCCCCGCCTGAGAGCGATATGTGCCCGAGCCGTTAGGCGACGTATTCAAAAGCGTCCTTTTGCACGCACTACGTTGATGACGTAAGTCATTGTAGTTTGATCACGGTGACATTTCCATTTTAGCTCAATGGGAAAACGTTTCTGTCATGTTAGAATGAGACTTAAATTAAAAACAATAAAATATATTATGAAATGGATTAAAACAATCAAAAGCTGTGTTTTTACGTATTTACGAATATTAGTTGAAAATTATTGTCGTGCATGGAATTGTTTTGCTTTTATTTCTCATCAAATGTGCAGCTAATCCAAGACGGCGGACATCGCTTTTCAGCGAATGGCAACATTTTGCTCACGGGGTACATGGAAAATAATTGTTGCCCTTGCGCTATCCAATTAAAAGCATACATATTTCTTTGTACCAATTACGTAGAATGCTAGCTGGGTAAGCGCGTTATCTCAAGCTATTTGTTTGTTTTTCAGAATGGAAGGTGTATGTTAAATCAGTGTCTAGAGAATGGTCTGAACACACAACCAACTGGCTCACGAAATACAAAGGCCCGTTGCATATTGTCTCCTATGAAAGGATGAAAGAAACATTTTATGAAGAATTATTCAATCTGGCCACGTTCCTTGGTGTGAATGTCACATTCCGAACTGTCTGGTGTGCCGGAATAAACCGAGAAGGAAGTTTTCATCGAGTGAAACCTGACTGGTTAATTCCATCACTTGTATACAGCGCGGACCTAAGAAATATTATATTTTCGGCTATAAAGACAGTTTCTGCCTCCTTAAGTAAGATGTCTGAAAGAATACCATTTTTCGCCAATGTAAACAGTACATACATTATGACAAAGACACAAATCTGAAGGACTGAATCGTTTAATATAATTTACACAATTATACTCTTCGTTTTTTACCTTAACAGCCCGTGTCATCTGGCCAGTTTATATCGAAGTGGTAACACGTTAAATAAACAGGGCATGTGACTTTTACAAAATGGACAAAATTGTTGAACGAGCAGTGATTCAATAGTTGCATTAAAAAGGGTCCAGAACCTGAGGCTAATCATGTTGATATGGTAGCAACACTAGGGAAGGATGCTCTTTCATATGTTACTGTAAAAAGATGGGTCATCACGAAAACATACCTATATAATTTTGACCCCCTTAAACCCCACTTTTATATAGTAAAACTGGGGTTTACAGGAGTATACATTATTTTTCTTATTTCTGCTCAAAAACATAGATTGTGGGTACTCGTTAGAACCGCCTCGACGAGGCGGTTCTAACGAGTAACACAATCTATGTTTTGAGCAGAAATATGAAAAATATCAGAATTTTTTATCCAAAAATTGCCATTTTTTGGTGGTAAAATTTTTAGTGTATTTGAATAGGCGTGTTTTCTTAATGGGCAGAATTTAAGCGTGGCAGGAAAAGGTCTTGAGGATGATTGCCTTTCGAAGGCCTGTCACTGTGGTTACTCGCGAAATAATAACTATATACAGTCCACGGTATGGTTATAAGAGACAGACGAGTTACATATAGATACATATCCAGCAGGCATTTTACGAGTTACAGATAGAAACATATCCTGCAGGCATTTTATCGTGAATCAATATTGATTCAAGATTGATGGCTAATGTTAACCCTTGCCTTGCTGAATAAATTAAGATGCCACGCCCACTTCTAATTTCCAGCCAATCAGATTACTAAATCTGAGTTTTTGATAGAAATTCACTTTTTGATAGAAATTCACATATTTAATGACAAACAGTGCAGATTCAGATCAATTGGCTTCTTCAGAAGCCAATTGATCTGGATCTACACTGTTTGCTAAGACAGGGCATGTCGTGTTCAGCAAGAGAAGGGTTAAGTCAACATTGAATCATGGCCTGATTTTGTAACTTGAATCAATGTTGATTCGTCAATGTTGAATCAAGCTTGATCACTCAACATTGAATCAATACTGAAATGACAATATTGAATCATGATTAGCAGTGCAATGTCTAATAAACAATGCAAAAAAATACCGTGTGCAAAAATATATTGAAAATCTGTTCCAACGTGGTAACATGTGCCTCCACATATGCAGAAAGGTAAAGAAAAACAACTCAGGAAATATCTAGATATTCAATTTATTTCTCCTGAAATGGTAATATTTAATCTTTCAAAATGTAAAAACTGTAAACCAATTTATTTTGTTGCGCAACAAATTTTGCCATTTTCCTTCATTTCTTTTGTGATCCGCAAAAAGGACGACATATGGCAATGCATCTTTTAAGACCAAACAAGAACAGTTGCCTGACAGCATAGCTTGCCCGAATGGGCGCTTGCATATCATAAAAGCAAACCTCTTAACTTGTACCTAAAATTTAAATTAAAAATTCTAAGTCTAGACCATGACCGCAAAGACACTGAGGTGGGGACAGAGTAATACTGCGTAAAACTCTCAAACGTCAGGCCAAGTATCAACTAAATACATCTTGATATTGAGAAACTACGAGTATAAGCCATTCGCAAACTTTAAACAAAACATTGTATAAAATTTCTAACATCAGTCCAAGTATTAACGTAATCCATCAAATGGTTATAGCGCTATGACTCCTAAGAAATTATAAAACCTCTGTGAGTTGTCAGTGTCCTTGACCTCGAGGTCACTGAGGTGGGAGGGGCGGGGGTGAGGGTTGGGGGCTGTTTACTGTGCAAAACTTTAAACCTATGTCTGACATCAATTTAGATATTAACTAAATCCATCCAATGACTACAGAGATATGATTCTTTAGAAATTTTTAACCACATCACGAAAATATGCCTATATAAATTTGACCCCCTTAAACCCGCTTTTAATATAGTAAAAGTAGGGTTTACAAGGGGTATACAATATTTTCCTTATTTCTGCTCAAAAATATAGATTATGAGGACTCGTTAGAACCGCCTCAGTTTTTGAAGGTGAAATTTTCTATATATTTAAATAGGCATGTTTTCTAATTTCTGTACAATTTCAAAGGCTATTTGCACGACGATCGGTAGGTTTACCTGGTCATCGTTCGGCTTGAGCCGATCACCTTGCGGAACGCTCGCTTCAATATAACCGTCTATGTTTTTTTTTTTTTACCGCAGGATTTCTAAGCTTGCGAATTAAACAATGCACATTTCTGTAGAGAAAGCAGAATAATACACCTAAACTGACAACACGTTTCATTAAAGTTTTCAACATTGGGATACCCCGGCGTTTGGGACACCGTGGTACTAGTGAAAAAAAAAAAAAAAGAAAATAAAAATAAATAAATTTGCTGGACCTTTAAGCAAATATCCAATAGTTATAAAGTCCATTTATTCTTCTGTAATTTTATGTGACCTGACATCCTTGGAAATCAAAAGCTTGGCGTTATTTCTGGTTCAACCGGCTGCTATCTTGGTAAGTGTCTGTCAAGGGAGAGATTCCTAACATAGCGGTAAACTGTTGGGGCTCCATAAGGGGAATATTAATCAATATTCTTTGAACTATTTAAATACCACGGTATGAAGACTTACTTTAGGATTGTGATTGTTTGATTTTGACCAAAGTAGACCACTTTCAGCAGAAACTATTAACACTTAACAGAAACTTGACATATTTACAGATTTTCTTTCACTATTTTGACATTATGGATTAGAGAGGCAATGTGGGCACCTATAAATGTCACCATGCTTCACAACTGTGACTTCTGAACAATGAATGAGGTATGTCCAGTGAGAGTAAAATCACACTGAGCCCATTTAGCAATAAGGATATTGGAGCACTCACTAAAAGCCTCTGGCTCACATAGCCCACATTTGCAACACTTCTTTCTATCATCATCTGAATAATCACTGTCAGAATTGTCCTCAGCGGTTATATCCAGTGGAACCCCTTTTTGTTCCTATTTAAGCCAGATGTACTGGGCACAGGTTTAAAGTTCAATTAAGCTGAAGGGGGGACCTTTTTAATATAGTCTTCATGGTTATGGGTTTAGCAGATACATGCTTGAGTGATGTCTTAGATTTCTTTGCAGTGGCACTCAGTATTTCCACATTTGCTTTTTTTCATCAAATTATCAGCAAGAAGGGTGGGACAAATTTAGGCCTAGGCTTCTTGACCTCAATGATGATTGTCCTTTTGTGAGGAAATCCTCTTCCTAATCAGGTTTACTGTTTGGTGGTTCTTATGACTTAAGTATATGTGGTGCCTGCTTTGGACTATGTGAAGTAAGAGGGATGGTAACTGTGGAGTATTTGATGGTGGTAAGAGTCAACATCAGTCACCAGCATCAGCAGGTTGATCAGATTCCTCGATCTCTCTATAAATAACAGACGGTGCAACTTGTTCCTGAGAAATTACAGAACTATTGAAGGGATATATTCCAGCCTTCTTGAATGCTGAAGTCAAGTTCTCAGGGCTCATTGCTTTTACATATGGTTTTGAAGTCAACTTTGCAATGGCATATTTTGTGATATAGATATATAGATATACCTGGATTGTTCCTCATATAAGCCTGACAATCACGATTAGCCATGCATTTCACCTAAAATGAGTATAAGAAACACTTACAAACAGGTACTATATATGTTGTGCTACTCACTAGAAGCGCTTCAAAGCGGTGCCTCTGATGAGTACCCACTACATATGTTCTTGTGGAGATAATAAGAAAAATATTAATCTGATAATTCCTTCTATCTAAAGTATGAAATACATGAGGTATTTCCCTGAAAATATGGTGACGTCGCTCACAAAAACTTCTTCATAGTTCTAAGCCTACCCCGCGCCGTAATCTGATAATTCCTTCTATCTAAAGTATGAAATACATGAGGTATTTCCCTGAAAATATGGTGACGTCGCTCACAAAAACTTCTTCATAGTTCTAAGCCCACCCCGCGCCGTTCATGTCCCTATTTCACCTTTTATTCAAAGATTGTTATAAATACGATGTGATAAAGAAATGTAAAACGCGAACTTTTGCTATCCTCTATCTGTAGGATAACACATAGGCTATGCCTAGACTGGCTCCAGTCCCTAGTGACTGAATATATTATTTTTATAATACTCTTTTGATAGTGAAACTAAAATAACATCAGGACAATATTAACCTGCTAGGATTATGAAGCACTAGTAACTAGCGCTTCATAATCTTAGTATGTTAATAGTGCTTTTGTTTTATTTTAGGAGGATTAAAGACAATAAATTACATTTAAGACTCTCAGTACAGACGGATACACTGTGACAAATGCAAACAGTGGACTAGGTAATGCAGTGGTTAGTGCACTGACCTCTTGTGCTTGAGATTCTAAGTTCGATCTACGCTCAGTGTGTGCAATTATCTGGGTACGAACATAGGCAGGGGTGATGTTAAAACAGTGCACCATCCTTCGGATCGGTACGTTAAATGGAGCGCCCCTGTGCAGGGAGAGACCCACATAGAGTACTTTAACGCATATAATGTAAAATGCATTGACTGTAATTCAAAAAAGCACCGAATATAATTCAAAATGCACAAAAAAAAAAAAAAAAAAAAAAATCAAAATTCTCAGAATAAATTCAAAATGCACAGAAAATAATTCAAAATGCAATGAATATAATGCAAAACGCACGGAATATGATAAAAATGCACGGTATATAATAAAAATTTACCAAATATAATGAAAACAACTTACCACATATAATGAAAATTGTATCATGTTTTGAAATGTCTCAAAAAAGACAGTACTGGCGTCCCATAGTTTTGTATGATTGGGTTCATGAACGATCCATTTTACTTTGTGAAATTTCCAAATTCTTTCTTTTCTTATTTATTTTTAGAAAAGGTTTGTCAAAATATATATGTGCGCGATAAAGGGAAGTAAAATGACAAGCGCTCGACCTTATTTGTTTGTTTTTTAAAGAAAACAAATGATAAATACAGTGTTAAAAGGAATTAGTATTTCTGAAAGTACAATTAAACCATACAAAGTGACCGGAAAAAGATAAGTGTTGAACATACTTAATATGTTTAATCATAAATAGATAAATTTAGGTTTTCTACAGCATCCGGTTATTTGAATATTTTCCATTTACATAAGGACAGCTGGGACCGTTGATTACTAAGATTTGACGAATACCAAAAAAATCAAAAAAGTTCCTTATTTTTGATCGTCTAAATGATATTGGACGAACGCATTATGACATTAATATAAATGACAATAATTCCAGCACAACAGTAAGTATCATATTTTATTATATAGTTGCATAACGTATTCGACCTAATTACCACACATACCCCTATAAGCGCACGGTCAAGCAATTCCGTAGTCTTCAGATTACAGACATTGTATTTTTGTCTACTTCTTTATTAAGGCATATGTTGTGGGTACGCATTTGAATTGCATCGACTTGTCGATGCAATTCAAATGAGTACCCACAACATATGCTTTTATAAAGAAAATCAGAAAAAAAGAAAACATACAAAAACAGCACATAAGCATTATTTGATAAATCCTTCCCAGTTCTTTTTTCTTTTAACGTTTTTCTAAGTGTACCTTTAGTAAAGGTAGGTACATATTTTACTACAAGTTTTTCCAGCAGTTTTGAAGCGCACAGTGAGGTTATTAGGTTGAATTCGGTTTTATATCGGATGATCACGTGAGCCGCATGTGTGCAGATACCACTCCATGTTGGGATGCTTACTAGTTATTGCACGCTTACTCGAATGTCTTCCAAGGTTACCGTTACATGACGTTGCTTTTAATGACGTCTTAGGGCATTGACGTTGCGCCAAAAAATGTCATGACTTTAAAAACACTTCTGCTACAAGGCCTATTGGAACTTGAATTTTATGGTGACATAGTATATAAGTCTAGAAAAAATAGGAAAACTTGAATTTTCTGACCATTTTAGTAAAATTGACATATTTTATAAACGAAAGGGGTATAACATTGATGTCGTAAAACAGAATGCTTGCTTAACGGTTAATCCAATCACGGTTGACTACTTTGCTTGCCTCTTTAATTGCACGCCGGTGAGTCGGGTTTCAGACTCTATGATGGCCCCGATTTAAAAACCATTTATTAGATGGTCAGGGCCGGAACTTTTTTGTCTATTTCTTGGCTCACTTGGGTTCAACTAGTGGTTTTCGTTCGCTCCAATATTCCAGTGGTGTTGTTTGACACCCAGGGGTCAAAACGTTGTTTCTTTTGAGTCCTTATCTTTGATTCATTATAGGCTTTATCTGTGATTTAATTGTTGCTCGTAATGATTCATGAATGAGTTAGAAGACCTCCACACGGACCGAACAAATATATCATTCTACCACTATGGAAGCTGAGGGCAAGGGTTGGGATCCTATAAAGCTAGCTAAAGTCCCCTCCTCCTCCTTTCTTTCCCTTTGGTGTTTGGGGCTTGATATGGATCTGATTGTATTAGTTCCGGAGCACTTATTTACTTTTTACTTTAGAATAATGCAAAATGCCTACTTTGAGACTAAAAACAACTGAAAATGACGCAAAATATTTAAAGCCATATAATAAAAAAAGCTTACTAAAGTGAAGTTGGTGAATATTGCCCCTCGCTGGAATATTAAAGGCGCTTGCAAGCTCGCGTTCTTTGATGTCCCAAATATCGGTGCAATAACCATATCTTCGCATTGCGAGTTATTACATTGTACCATTACTACACTGACCTAAAAGGAAACGCATTTATTTAGTACTTAATGGCAAAAGAAACGATGACTAATACCTTATGATTATAAAACTGCTATAGTGTGTAAAACGTATGTGCAAAGCAACAACTGAAGGATTTGTGTGTGTGTGTGTGTGTGTGTGTGTGTGTGTGTGTGTGTGTGTGTGTGTGTGTGTGTTTTCCTTAATATCATATACATGCATGAAATTGTTGGCTAACACGTATAGATAAATTTTGCTGAAACAGAAAAAAATATGGTATTCATAGTCGTTGTGTCTCATATACATCACCAGAACATATTCTTTATATGTTTTTACTAATGACTAATGACCGTTCTAAGACGGTGGTTCTGGTATTATTTGATATTTGTGTGGCCGTGCCACTTCTCGCTGCAGGGTTTGGTTTCGTTGTATGTCTTGTTCGATGTCTTATTGCTGTGTTCAGTGGATCCTGTCTAGCAACATAATCACCTTGTTGGGGAAGAAAGAGCCGATTGCTTTACTTTTCTTTGGTTTATGTCGTGTGTATTGTCTGTCTTGGTTTGTTTACTCTAACTCTTGATGTTATTAGTAGGCTATGTTCTGTTATTGTGGCACTTCCTGGACATCTTCTATACTTTTTTGAGCCAGCGCATGACAAAACGAACAAAATGGCATGTGCGCCCAGCGAAGACTCAGATCAGCCTGGGTATCCGCCCAGTCTGATCAGAGTCTTCACTGTGCGCTCAATACGTAGCTAGGGACTCAAGCTTTCTTCATGGGGACAGCGAAGACTCTGATCAGACTGGGCGGATGCCCAGGCTGATCTGAGTCTTCGCTTGGGGCACATGCCATTTTGGTGGTTTTGTCATGAGCTGGCTTATTTATCATAGCTCGAAAATGTTTGCGTTTGCTGCTCCATTTTCACCCGCTACAAATCAGATGATGTTTCAAGGCAAATATGTAGCTGTAATTCAACAAATACAGCAAACGGCGAACGGCATGCTCATTTTTAAAGATAGTATACTGGTCAAAGTGATACATTTAAGCCGATGCGTTTTGATTCACCATCATACAGTCAAACCTGTCTTAAGCAGCCACCCATGGGAAGCTTAATAAGTGGCTGCTGAAGGCAGGTGGCTGCTTAATACAGTTCAAATATATAGGTATATGAATTTTGGGGCAACTTTCCTCTGGCTGCTTAATACAGGTTGGCTGCTTAATAAAGGTGACCACTCACACAGGTTTGACTGTACTTCGATGGCTTTTCAGTGCATCGAGAAAAAGAACTTTTGGTCCATTTGTGGACATCAAAGATCCAGTTTAGCCTGCACATCTGCGCAATCTGATTAGGGCCTTGTCTAGCCGCTCGTAAGATCATTGTATATAACAGAGTATAGACATGTATAGCAAAGACCTAACAGTATAGAAGATGTCCAGGAAGCGCGACAATCACAGATCAAAACCTTTGAATGACACCAAGAGGGGAGCATACAAAGACAGATAGTGCACAAGCCAAAAGAAAAGCAAACTAGTCAGCTACCTCTATCCCAACAAGGTTATTGCACTGCTAGACAGGATCCACAAAATACAACAACCCATTAAGCATTCTGCGTAAATCTATATCGGATCGTTATCGCTCCGACAGGATTGGGTTCCTGTCGGACTGATAACGGCCCTGTTTGATTTAAGCAGAATGTTAGCTGAGAATAACAGAAAGAACAATATAAAACATCACGAAAACATGCCTACATGATTTTGACCCCTTATACCCCACTTTTATATGGTAAAACTGGGGTTTACAGGGGTATACATTATTTTTTTTTATTTCGACTCAAAAACATACATTGTGGGTACTCGTTAGAACCGCCTTGCCGAGGCGGTTCTAACGAGTACCCACAATCTATATTTTGAACAGAAATATGAAAAATAACAATTTTTATCTGAAAACTTTCATTTTTTGGTGATGGAATTTTCAATATATTTGAATAGGCGTGTTTTTGTAATGACATGAAAAGAAAGCGGCTTTCCTGGCTGATCTGGATCATTGCTGTTCGCAAATACCCTGAAGATACTTTTCTCATGGTAACACTTGTTTCATGGTGCAGCTATTTAAATGGGCAATAAATAGATAGGAGCCGCAACGAGAGAACACGTACCTTCTGATACGTGCGCCGAACACGGACCAAAATCAGCCTGCGCATCCGCGCAGTCCGATCAGAGTATGCTGTCCGAATAAAGAAACTTTGCCACTTTTGCTATCCAAAAAGCGTCCAGTGAAGATTCTGCTCAGCCTGTGCGAAAGCGCAGCCTGATCTGAATCTTTGCTGGGCGCATATGTCCGGGTTTTTTTTTCTGACGGTGCAGCTCCTATATCCGGTACCTTTTCTGACGTTGCGGCCCATAGCTTTGTGCTTCATTTTGGCATATGTATGTTCC
The DNA here is from genome assembly GCA_964016985.1 of Anodontia alba. Classification (NCBI taxonomy): domain Eukaryota; kingdom Metazoa; phylum Mollusca; class Bivalvia; order Lucinida; family Lucinidae; genus Anodontia; species Anodontia alba. Next base: position 56,379,550 of record OZ024832.1, on the reverse strand, counting down.
ATATAAGCTTTACTGTAAGCTTTACTGGATCGACTAGTATTTTTGAGTGGGGTATATATATATATATATATATATATATATATATATATATATATATATATATATATATATATATATATATATATATATATATATATACCATATGGTACATATATGGTATATATATATATATTTGTTTGTTTGATTTGGGCTTAACGTCGCTTTCAACCTTTTTCAGTCATATCGCGACGGTGTCTGGATGTGGCAGGGAGCTCAATGCTCTCTTTTAGAGTGCTGCCTCACTGAAATATCACGCCCCAGACACTTTGACATGATATTCCACCCAGTCACATTATACTGACACTGAGCTGACCAGTTCTAGCTCTACTTTCTTAATGCTGAGCGCCAAGCGAAAGAGCAGCTAGTACCATTTTTAAAGTCTTTGGTATGACCCGGCCGGGGATCGAACCCGCAACCTCCCGGTCACAAAGCGGACGCTCTACCACTGAGCCACTGTGCCGGTTATATATATATATATATATATATATATATATATATATATATATATATATATATATATATATATATATATATATATATATATATGTGTGTGTGTGTTTTATGTATTTATATGTATTTTCTAATTGCACTGACGCTTATGATGCATCGCCAACCGGCAATTTAAGATACGATAACTGTTTTAGTGCCGGCCTCGGTGGCTCAGTTGGATGCGCCGTCCGACTGGAGACCAGGAGGTCGCGGGTTCAACCCCCGCCGAGGTCGGAAACATTCTTTCGTGGAGATTGATCATGAAATATTTTCTACGGTCATTCTCTCCCTTCCGCTGATTCAAGAAGGGCAGTTGTCAGTTTCTGGCGAAAGAATGTGCACAATACTGGTTAACCGCTTAGAGGACTAAGCCTGCCCAGTAAACGTGTGGTTAGGTAAACTGACCGCGCTCGACATGACCCCACTGGGTTGACTGGGCCGTAAAACCTCAACACAAACAAAATCTGTTTTAGTTGGAGTTGGAGTTGTAATTTTACGGCCCAGTCAACGCTAACGAGGTCATGTCGAGCCGGTCAGTTTTATCTAACCACATAATTACTGGGCAGGTTTAGTCCTCTAAGCGGTTAACCAGTATTTATGGAGATTCTTTCGCTAGAAATTGACAACTGTCCTCTTTGAATCCGCGGAAGGGGTAGAATGTCTGTTGTTTCATTCAACTTTCAGCAGTTTATAAATGTTTTGTTTAATCCCTTTGTCAAAGATGGCACTTGGATGGGGGCACTAGTGTGTTTTGCATATAGGTTAAGACGACTTTAATTTATTGTAATCACTCCAATAGGGAAAGTGGACGCTGGTTGCTTAGCGTTTATTTCATCACGAAAACACGCCTATATAATATTGACCCTATTAAACCCCACTTTTATATAGCAAAACTGGGGTTTACAGGGGTATACATTATTTTTTTTTCTTTCTGCTCAAAAACATAGATTGTGGGTACTCGTAAGAATCGCCTCTCCGAGGCGGTTCTACGAGTACCCACAATCTATGTTTTGAGCAGAAATATGATAAATATCAGAATTTTTTTATATGAAAATTTTCATTTTTTGGTGGTAAAATTTTCAGTATATTTGAATAGGCGTGTTTTCGTAATTTGGTTTGTGGCTTGTGTACAGTCTGTCATGGTTTGTTTGCATTTCATCTTGTTGTCATTGGTAGGCTATGTTCTTTGATTGTGGTCTTCTTAACGTCTCCTATACCCTTACAGGATATAAAGAGCAAAAGTAAAAAATTCTCTTTTATTAGTATTATTATTATCAGTAGTAGAAGTAGTAGTAGTAGTAGTAGTAATATAATGTAGCAGTGAATAAATGAATAAATGGATATACTCGTTTATTTATTATTTATTCATTTTTTATTTATTTATTTATTTATTTATTTATCCGTCATTATCGTATTTTCTGCACGTATACCACTGATACGTCTATAGTATCAGTAAAGACAAAACACTGAATCACAACATTACTGTGTTTACTTGTTAAGTAAATTTTGTCCGTCCGATCGTCTGATCTTCAGACGCTGACTGATATTAAGATTACCTATTTGATAAAAGCCTAAGTTTCGCTGATAAACATGATATTAAGGGGAATGTGTTCACTTTCAGGGGAGGAAACTCGGTCATATTTGCTTTGCTTCAATTCTAAAAAGAGGTCTGCTCTAAAAGGAAAGAATTTGCTCCCTTTGGAGCAAATTCTTTCCTTTAAGAGTAGACCGCTTTTCAGAGGACAACTGGGGAACAGGAAGCAAACAGGAAGTAACAATTTGCATCTCTTATCTAAAAAGGAGGAAAATCTAGCAAGAGTATCAAGTTATCATATATACTGAAAACATGTCAAGTCCTTGGGTGCACTTTGTTTTACATTGGGACATCACCCGATCATACCATAAGGTACACGAGAGCAATTTTTGGTGATAGGAAAACTGTAGGGTCGTGATGACGTAATGACCACGTGTACTGTCTGTTTTCATACGAATGTGCATGCGTCTTATTACATTTTAAGGTGCATGTAGGAAAGAATAGAAGCATTTCCATAAATAAATTATATGAACTATATAAGCATTCAGCAGCCTCTTCAAACTACCGATATGAAACTTTGTATCTATTTACCTCCTCCTGCATAGGGATCTACTCTGAAAGTAAAGAATTTGGTCAAATTGGCACCTATGTGCTTGTTTTACCTCACTGAATATTTTAAGGGATTTAGTAGAGTTTTCCCTTTAATCCGATAATATATAACTGAATAATCCCGGCGCAACATGCTTACAATTATTTATCGCAATTTTATTGCCCGAGAGCAATTTGAAAACGGGTTTTATACTTCGATAAATCCAAATCGCAGGAATCCCGAAACTATTTTTTTATTTTTTTTTCTAGAATGAGCTATCATAACCATATGTTCGACGTAAGTATGTTCTAGTTGGAATCATAAAAAATGTATTTTATTTTTGTGGATTTTATCGATGTGTAAACGCCGGTGAATTACACACAAACTTACCATAAAGCACTTAGGGCTTTATTCAGTTTGTAGATGTTTCGCCGGAGTCACAGTTTACCATTACGAAAACACGCCTATTCAAATATACTAAAAATTTTACCACCAAAATAAATGAAAATTTTCAGATAAAAATTTCTGATATTTTTGATACTTCTGATCAAAACTTAGATTGTGGGTAATCGTTAAAACCGCCTCGACGAGGCGGTTCTTACGAGCACTACAGTCTATGATTTTTAAGCAGAAATAAAAAAATAATGTATACCCCTGTAAACCCCAGTTTTACTATTTAAAAGTGGGATTTAAGGGGTTCAAAATTATATAGGCGTGTTTTCGTGATGATACGAATAAAAATGAAATTCATCCCTATAAGAATTGCAGCATAATACGGTTAGGGACGAATGGAGCACAATTAATCAGTACGTTACCATACACACACAGCCTTATTATATTTAAGTTTTTACTCCAGTTGGGGCATTTTTCATATAAAAATGAGTCTGAGATCAACATATTAGACACATATTCGAAAAATGATAAATTCGATGCACACAAAAACAAAAATAGGAATGTTCAGACACACAGACATGGACCCGAAATAAATGTGGTGTAATCAGTTGTCAATGGAATGTAAGCAATACTTGGTAAGTATGTTTTGCCACAATGCCTATCAGCCTGAACAGAGATTTTGAAAAATACTTTAAATGGTAGGGTTTAGAAAGTTAAATAAGTAAATTCAGGAACCGACACAACTAGATCCTGATCAAGCCCCCAACACCAAAGGAAAAGACAGACAAACAACCAGCAGGCACATAATGATCAGAGGCAAGCAGAGTTGGCGCCCCTTCCCAAAAAGGTAAAAACTTTGTTACCCAACCTTAACTAAATGTGTCTAAACTTACATAATTGTTAAAAGAAAAGCATTAGAAAGTGAAACACTACGTAACAATTCACAAAAAGTACCGCAATGAAACTAGCGCCTTGGAACGGTCAGTAATGAATTACTGTGGAGTCTAAGCTTTACGGGATCCCAACCCGCGATTAGTCCCCATTATGCCTCCTGACCAGGCGCTATGATTAACCATCGGTGGATTGAACTACCCCTGTCTCGAACAAATCTTCATGGTCCCAAAGGTGTTCGAACCATTGAAGTTCAAGTATACACTTATCTGGATGTCCATATTATCTAGAGCTATGTATGCCATAGCATCGTCACTATATGATTGGTTGAAAGGAAGAAAATTGACATTACGAAAACACGTCTATTAAAATATACTGAGAATTTTACCACTAAAAAATGAAAATTTTCAGATGAAAAATTCTGATATTTTTCATATTTCTGCTCAAAACATAGATATTGGGTACTCGTTAGAACCCACAATCTATGTTTTGAGCAGAAATAAGAAAATTAATGTATACCCCTGTAGACCCCAGTTTTACAGTATAAAAGTGGGGTTTAAGGGGGTCAAAACTATATAGGCGTGTTTTCGTGATGAGTCATAATTAGAAAAAGAATTATACGATTTAAAAATCATGCGCTATAAAAGATTGCTACAAATGACAAATAAAATAAAAACAGTTGTTTGATAACCGCAAAAATTATAAAAGACTGCCTAATATGTATCCCACTGCATTCCTTGTATACACAATGTGTTGTATACATAATATAGCCTTGCTATTTTAACAAAAATAAGATTAGAGATAATTCAGTACAATAAACAAGTGTGAGTCCAGACAGTCATATAAATATGATAAAACTAACTGATAAGCTCAGATGTTTCGAACCGTTTTAGTCTTATAGTGCAAAAACGAAAAAACTAGTAAAAAGTGCAGATAAATCGGTAAATAATTAAAACGACCACTTCCTATCACCGAGCATATCAGAGAAGTATCTATGTAATATAATCCTTGAAAATGATAATACATAACAAGATAAAAAGCTATGTTGGCCAAAAGACATCTAACTTCCCTTTTTGACCTTGCAAACGAGACCAAGCTATATGTGCTGGCCGAAAGTATATGCAAGCATTTACTATTTTCATAAAAACATCACTCCGACGATTTGAAATTTAAAGAGCTGCTACTTATTAGAAATATATTATGTTCTACACTAGGTGTTTAGCAATTGATTTTCTTTGAGCGGAACCGACTCTCAAATTGACCCTTTTATCAGACTTCTCGTCAGTAAAATTTGATTGTTTAATGTTTAAAATCTGTTAAGACATAAACTGTAAAGCAGTCTACAAAATACCCATTTGTACTCGTATCTACTTATCATTGAGGGAAAGGATATGGCTAAGAAAATATCTGAAATCAAAGATTTTAACAAATTATGGCTTTTGACGCAAATGCGATAACAAACAAATGAAATATAAGAATTTAAACTTGCCGTTATTTTTAATATTAAATGAGATTTTATGATGTTGTAAAGCGTCAAAGTTACATAACGAAGCCGAATCGAAATCAATATCTTCGACAGCGTTTTCCGCTATATTTTTGTATATACTCTACATGTATACTGATTTTCATTACGAAAACAAGCCTATTTAAATATACTGAAAATTTTTACCACCAAAAAATGAAAATTTTCAGATAAAAATTTGGATTTTTCTTTCATATTTGGCTCAAAACGTAGATTGTGGGTACTCGTTACGAGTACCTACAATCTATGTTTTTGAGCAGAAATAAGAACAATAATGTATATCCCTTAAACCCCCAGTTTTACTATATAAAAGTGGGCTTTAAGGGGGTCAACATTATATAGGCATTTTTTTTCGTGATGGCTGGAATCCACAGTTTTCTGTCGGAAATAAGAATTTATTTTCATGTTTTGAATTGTTTAGCAAGGTCCTAACTATTCAAATACCCCTAATATTTGTTTTTAAGCTATTGGGAGAATTTCCTAGAATCTCAAAAGCAAGTTCGAGAAAGCCAAGGTAAACGAGCCCTCGGTGTTCGAGTCATCGAAGTTTTACTGCATATTTTTACACGAGGTACATGTATCTCTGACCGCTTTTTCTTCGGTACATCTGATATGTGTTTGTTGATTTCATTTATGTTTTAGTACACACTGATGTGTCCTACTATTAGACAAAATGCAAACTTGGTCAGACTATTTCTATCCGTTTTCAGTGGGATAAAATAGTGACAGAAAATCAACAATGTGCAAAAAGCACCTGCGCTATCCACATACCATGCGTAATCCACCAAAATTACCAGCGAAGACACCATTTTAGGGACCAGGAGCATAATGACTCTACAATAGGCTTCTTTTATAGTATTAGACTAAATTCTGATCCTCACAATATTCCTTGACTTCAAAATTCAGTCTCTAATTCAAAGTTAGCTTTAGACTGACAAAACGCATCACAAGAAAGAAGCAGTTTTTTAGCATGTTTTGGCACTGCGTGTGTTTTGCCCTTTACCCCCTCATTGCGTTGAAGAAAAAAATAGATACAAAATAAAAAAGCAATTTAACGGGTCTGAATTTACAACGAGGTGATTCATTAGAGTGCCGACATGTTTTCATTAAGTTAACCCTCTCAATTCTACATATCAGAAGTAAATGACTTTCCGGTTAAACAGTGTAGAACTAGATGAGACAGAGACATTTCATCAGGTGTTATATTGCTCGTCTTTTAAATTTGTTGCCACACTGTTTTCCATTTTGCTTTTTATTGTTTGCCTAACATCTTTTTTTTTTGAAATAATGGACAATATAAAAATTCAAAAGATAGAAAAAAAAGGTAAGAGTAAAGTCCAGTGAGTGCCACAATTACAAACCGCAGCCCTTCCCAGACACCAAGAGGAAGAGGAAACAGACAAAACCAAACAAATGCAAATCGAACAAACGTACGAAAGGCACTAAGATTAGGTCTCTCTTCCCCAAGCGAGGTAATCATAATGCTTAAAAACTCAAAGAAGAAAGGGTTGAAAAATCAGAAAACTATTACGTAATAGGTATCAGTAAATGCTTTCCTGAAGAAGTCCTTTGCTGACCTTCATTTTAAGTATGTTTTCTTAAGGTACACATTAGACTAAAAGCTTTTCCATTAATTTTGAAGCTATCATAACCATATGTTCGACGTAAGTATGTTCTAGTTGGAATCATAAAAAATGTATTTTATTTTTGTGGATTTTATCGATGTGTAAACGCCGGTGAATTACACACAAACTTACCATAAAGCACTTAGGGCTTTATTCAGTTTGTAGATGTTTCGCCGGAGTCACAGTTTACCATTACGAAAACACGCCTATTCAAATATACTAAAAATTTTACCACCAAAATAAATGAAAATTTTCAGATAAAAATTTCTGATATTTTTGATACTTCTGATCAAAACTTAGATTGTGGGTAATCGTTAAAACCGCCTCGACGAGGCGGTTCTTACGAGCACTACAGTCTATGATTTTTAAGCAGAAATAAAAAAAATAATGTATACCCCTGTAAACCCCAGTTTTACTATTTAAAAGTGGGATTTAAGGGGTTCAAAATTATATAGGCGTGTTTTCGTGATGATACGAATAAAAATGAAATTCATCCCTATAAGAATTGCAGCATAATACGGTTAGGGACGAATGGAGCACAATTAATCAGTACGTTACCATACACACACAGCCTTATTATATTTAAGTTTTTACTCCAGTTGGGGCATTTTTCATATAAAAATGAGTCTGAGATCAACATATTAGACACATATTCGAAAAATGATAAATTCGATGCACACAAAAACAAAAATAGGAATGTTCAGACACACAGACATGGACCCGAAATAAATGTGGTGTAATCAGTTGTCAATGGAATGTAAGCAATACTTGGTAAGTATGTTTTGCCACAATGCCTATCAGCCTGAACAGAGATTTTGAAAAATACTTTAAATGGTAGGGTTTAGAAAGTTAAATAAGTAAATTCAGGAACCGACACAACTAGATCCTGATCAAGCCCCCAACACCAAAGGAAAAGACAGACAAACAACCAGCAGGCACATAATGATCAGAGGCAAGCAGAGTTGGCGCCCCTTCCCAAAAAAGGTAAAAACTTTGTTACCCAACCTTAACTAAATGTGTCTAAACTTACATAATTGTTAAAAGAAAAGCATTAGAAAGTGAAACACTACGTAACAATTCACAAAAAGTACCGCAATGAAACTAGCGCCTTGGAACGGTCAGTAATGAATTACTGTGGAGTCTAAGCTTTACGGGATCCCAACCCGCGATTAGTCCCCATTATGCCTCCTGACCAGGCGCTATGATTAACCATCGGTGGATTGAACTACCCCTGTCTCGAACAAATCTTCATGGTCCCAAAGGTGTTCGAACCATTGAAGTTCAAGTATACACTTATCTGGATGTCCATATTATCTAGAGCTATGTATGCCATAGCATCGTCACTATATGATTGGTTGAAAGGAAGAAAATTGATATTACGAAAACACGTCTATTAAAATATACTGAGAATTTTACCACTAAAAAATGAAAATTTTCAGATGAAAAATTCTGATATTTTTCATATTTCTGCTCAAAACATAGATATTGGGTACTCGTTAGAACCCACAATCTATGTTTTGAGCAGAAATAAGAAAATTAATGTATACCCCTGTAGACCCCAGTTTTACAGTATAAAAGTGGGGTTTAAGGGGGTCAAAACTATATAGGCGTGTTTTCGTGATGAGTCATAATTAGAAAAAGAATTATACGATTTAAAAATCATGCGCTATAAAAGATTGCTACAAATGACAAATAAAATAAAAACAGTTGTTTGATAACCGCAAAAATTATAAAAGACTGCCTAATATGTATCCCACTGCATTCCTTGTATACACAATGTGTTGTATACATAATATAGCCTTGCTATTTTAACAAAAATAAGATTAGAGATAATTCAGTACAATAAACAAGTGTGAGTCCAGACAGTCATATAAATATGATAAAACTAACTGATAAGCTCAGATGTTTCGAACCGTTTTAGTCTTATAGTGCAAAAACGAAAAAACTAGTAAAAAGTGCAGATAAATCGGTAAATAATTAAAACGACCACTTCCTATCACCGAGCATATCAGAGAAGTATCTATGTAATATAATCCTTGAAAATGATAATACATAACAAGATAAAAAGCTATGTTGGCCAAAAGACATCTAACTTCCCTTTTTGACCTTGCAAACGAGACCAAGCTATATGTGCTGGCCGAAAGTATATGCAAGCATTTACTATTTTCATAAAAACATCACTCCGACGATTTGATTTAAGGACATATTATTTGCATGAATACAATACATTTATTAGGGTTATTCAAGAAATTTAAAGAGCTGCTACTTATTAGAAATATATTATGTTCTACACTAGGTGTTTAGCAATTGATTTTCTTTGAGCGGAACCGACTCTCAAATTGACCCTTTTATCAGACTTCTCGTCAGTAAAATTTGATTGTTTAATGTTTAAAATCTGTTAAGACATAAACTGTAAAGCAGTCTACAAAATACCCATTTGTACTCGTATCTACTTATCATTGAGGGAAAGGAAATGGCTAAGAAAATATCTGAAATCAAAGATTTTAACAAATTATGGCTTTTGACGCAAATGCGATAACAAACAAATGAAATATAAGAATTTAAACTTGCCGTTATTTTTAATATTAAATGAGATTTTATGATGTTGTAAAGCGTCAAAGTTACATAACGAAGCCGAATCGAAATCAATATCTTCGACAGCGTTTTCCGCTATATTTTTGTATATACTCTACATGTATACTGATTTTCATTACGAAAACAAGCCTATTTAAATATACTGAAAATTTTTACCACCAAAAAATGAAAATTTTCAGATAAAAATTTGGATTTTTCTTTCATATTTGGCTCAAAACGTAGATTGTGGGTACTCGTTACGAGTACCTACAATCTATGTTTTTGAGCAGAAATAAGAACAATAATGTATATCCCTTAAACCCCCAGTTTTACTATATAAAAGTGGGCTTTAAGGGGGTCAACATTATATAGGCATTTTTTTCGTGATGGCTGGAATCCACAGTTTTCTGTCGGAAATAAGAATTTATTTTCATGTTTTGAATTGTTTAGCAAGGTCCTAACTATTCAAATACCCCTAATATTTGTTTTTAAGCTATTGGGAGAATTTCCTAGAATCTCAAAAGCAAGTTCGAGAAAGCCAAGGTAAACGAGCCCTCGGTGTTCGAGTCATCGAAGTTTTACTGCATATTTTTACACGAGGTACATGTATCTCTGACCGCTTTTTCTTCGGTACATCTGATATGTGTTTGTTGATTTCATTTATGTTTTAGTACACACTGATGTGTCCTACTATTAGACAAAATGCAAACTTGGTCAGACTATTTCTATCCGTTTTCAGTGGGATAAAATAGTGACAGAAAATCAACAATGTGCAAAAAGCACCTGCGCTATCCACATACCATGCGTAATCCACCAAAATTACCAGCGAAGACACCATTTTAGGGACCAGGAGCATAATGACTCTACAATAGGCTTCTTTTATAGTATTAGACTAAATTCTGATCCTCACAATATTCCTTGACTTCAAAATTCAGTCTCTAATTCAAAGTTAGCTTTAGACTGACAAAACGCATCACAAGAAAGAAGCAGTTTTTTAGCATGTTTTGGCACTGCGTGTGTTTTGCCCTTTACCCCCTCATTGCGTTGAAGAAAAAAATAGATACAAAATAAAAAAGCAATTTAACGGGTCTGAATTTACAACGAGGTGATTCATTAGAGTGCCGACATGTTTTCATTAAGTTAACCCTCTCAATTCTACATATCAGAAGTAAATGACTTTCCGGTTAAACAGTGTAGAACTAGATGAGACAGAGACATTTCATCAGGTGTTATATTGCTCGTCTTTTAAATTTGTTGCCACACTGTTTTCCATTTTGCTTTTTATTGTTTGCCTAACATCTTTTTTTTTGAAATAATGGACAATATAAAAATTCAAAAGATAGAAAAAAAAGGTAAGAGTAAAGTCCAGTGAGTGCCACAATTACAAACCGCAGCCCTTCCCAGACACCAAGAGGAAGAGGAAACAGACAAAACCAAACAAATGCAAATCGAACAAACGTACGAAAGGCACTAAGATTAGGTCTCTCTTCCCCAAGCGAGGTAATCATAATGCTTAAAAACTCAAAGAAGAAAGGGTTGAAAAATCAGAAAACTATTACGTAATAGGTATCAGTAAATGCTTTCCTGAAGAAGTCCTTTGCTGACCTTCATTTTAAGTATGTTTTCTTAAGGTACACATTAGACTAAAAGCTTTTCCATTAATTTTGAAACCCCTAACCACATACAGGGAACCCTCTTTATAACGATAGAATTTTTTCTAAAAAAAGATGTCATTAAAATGAATTTGCAATTGTAAAGAATCCCTAAACGCAGCAGAATGATGTGTAAGAATGGCTTTGTTTGTTTCTCATTTCCTCATAGGATATATGTTTCAGATATTTGATAGACCGAGCATGCTAAACCTGAATTATTCAATGCAAACGGTTTAATAATTTCTGATTGAGCAAACGTTTCGTGTCAGTCAAATTACCATTAAAACGACTGTTGTGGTTGTATCGAGTGTCGGTATTCAGAGGTTTGAATGTGTTATGCTGCTTTGGTTCAAAGGCGGTATTATAGGACACTGTCATTGGCTCTCTTCTGTTAAAAGTAAGGTGACCGGACACACTTTGTACTTCCTGTTTGCTTAACAGAACGCCAAATTCCTTAGAAGCAGATTCTATCTTTTAAAGTAAACCATTTTCAGAAGCGAGCAAATAAATTCGACAGAGTTGTCTTCTTCAAAACTGTATCAGTTCCCCTTAAGTTTACCAAACTACAACTAAATTGCGGCATTTTAACTGTCAGTCTGTGTATCCTAAATGATTCAGGTCCGAAATCAGGGACCTGGGCGCACACAACGCAGCATCTAACGAGGTTCACTCTGTTGGCATTCAACATAAGAAATTAGTCAAAAAAATTACAAATACTAAACTAAACTGGTCTCCACTTAAAGTTAAAATGGAATTGTGCAAAAACCTTGGCAAAAGAGACTACTGGACATTGAGGAGTTAACTGATCAGTGTATACCTTGTTCGCACAAATATCTTTTATAGATTCACTTTGACGATTCTATGCGATGCAAATATCCTAGCCTCTGACCAGATTCCAGTCCGGTCTGGGCGTATGCTGGTCAAATAGATCGTAAGGCTGATTTGTCCTTGAAAGGTTTAAATGTTGATAAGTGCAAAAGTACTTTGTGATATGTATATATAAGGAGGCTGAATCATTTAATATGGGCCGGCGGCTGAAAAAAGGACCTTAGAACATATATAAACAGCGAAGTTCCGGACCAGCCTGCACTTCCGCGCAGTTTGGTGAGGATCTTCGCTGTTCGCCTACACAATAAAGGGACCTTGTTGAATATATTGGACCAATAACGAAATTCTTGACACGACGCGTGGCTGTGCGAACTGGTCTTGGGCTTCGGCTTCTTACGTGCCCTAAGGCCTTTTCGTCTGCCGACGGCCCATATGTGTTTGGTTATATTTGTGTTCAGTTACAGTGATAGCACTTTGTGCCTACACATGCAGCGGAGAACTTAAACACT